>CM069912.1:23125819-23725819 GCA_036172215.1 Camellia granthamiana
GGATGAATTCTCAAAAACAATAGCCACTCCTGCTCCATAAGGGTACTTCAACATTTGGTGGAGGGTAGAAGAGACAACTTTTACATGATGCAACTAGGGTCGCCTTAACAATAAATTAAAAGTGGCTGGCACATCCAGGACATGGAACTTGACATCTTGCTGAGCTAGGCCTACCTGGACTCTGATTTGCACCGTGCCCATGACCTCCCTACTTGTATTATCATATGTCCGAATTACTTGGGCCGTGGGCACAAAGTCTGTCAGCCTAAGGCTGATGGCATAAGCTGTACAGGAGGGACAGACATTGATGGCTGAACTGGTGTCTATCAATACCACCGGTACCCATTTTTCCCTACACTCAACAGATATATATAAGGGTTTGTTGTGAGTTGAGCCTTTTGGCGGCAATTTTTTGTCAAAAAAGGTTAGGGTTCCCACAAGCTGTTCAGGGGTAATGTCAATAGACAATTTAGCCTTGCCCATTGCTGATAGTATAGCCTGTCGATGTACTTGGGAGGCCATAAGAAGGCCCTAAATTGAGATATCAGCTTGGATTTTCTTAAGCTGCTTCAACACTACCTCTTCTTCCAGCTGTTTCGCTTTCTGTTTCTTAACCTCTCTATCTTTCCCAGATGCCTCAGCTTGATCTAAGTGCGGTGGCTTAAAATACCACCCACTTCTTGTTATGTGATCTATTTCTTCTACGTACCACGTGTTGTTCGGAAGGCACTCACCCCAATCTTTGTCGGTGTAGGCCAGATGTAGATCGTCATCATCCCACTATACACCTTCAATAGCCAACAAATAGTTGTCCAACTTTATTTAGATCACTTTCACATCACAGGTATCTCCCACAGGGTGTTAGGCTAGTACTGCTTTCTGGTTGTCTTAAACCCTCTCTTGTTCAAACTACTTCAATGCAGCTTCATGTTCTGTGTCTGCAGTGCTCACAACGCCCAGTTCCTGTGCTGAATTTTCCATGCCGACGTTCTCAAGCAGTTTTCCCTTTTCATCGGCCCTTCCAGCCACTACAGCAATTCTTGCTTTCTTTTCCTCGGGTTTGATTTCAGTTCCTTCCTCTTTATCGGGCTCATCACTCAGCCACCCAGAGTTGTCGATTGATTCTTCAAATCGAACCAGCCAATCTGCACATCCCATTGATCCTGTTCGTCAAAGAATTGCAGGTTATCTAAATCCTTCTCTAGTTCCGCCAAATCATGTAACCCTTAGCTCCGGCTATCCTCCCTAACCATATTAATTTCCACTACTGTTGGCAACACCAACTCCGGCTTGATTTGCAAAATCGGCACAATGCAGCAGCTTGGATCGTACACCCCCTTAGGCAAGTCCTCAGAGCTCTCCGGCAGCAGACTCGTACTTTCCTCTAAGGCCAGCCTCTCTTCTACTGCAGCTGTCACCACCACAGGCTTAGGTTGAAGTGCGGACGTGTCCATCATGCACAAATTTGTGCTTTTAAGAATGAACACCGTTAGCCTTGGTAGGTGGGAAGGGGTAATATATACACTGGGGTCATAGGGAATGGCTAGTGTATGGATTAGGTTTAGATTTTGAGGTGAGGGAACTTGATTGTGGACTGGGAGAGAGTTTGTAGTTACATTTGGTTTCTGGGGTGGTGCGATCACCTTGTTGTCAATGAGGTCTTGAATCTCATGACACAATCTAAAGCATTGGTCGGTATCATGACGATACTATTGGTGAAACGCGCAGTTTTTTGCTGGGTTGTGTTTTGATGGGAGATGATCAGGTAGTCAGCGAGGCTCTACTGGTTTGAGGTGTCCCTTTTTTACTAGCACCTTCATGGCTTGAGATAGGGTCATGTAGAGTTGGGTAAAGGTCCTTTGGGATCGAGTAGGATTGGCTGAAGTTTGTGGAACTGTGTTAGGAAAGGGATTGGCAGTCTTGGTTATGGTGGTAACAATGCTCACATCTGATGGCCTCGCAGCTGTGCTACCACTGGTGGTAGCATTGGAACTGCACATAAAAGGCCTTTTTGCCTGCTCTTTCTCATCAGTAATCAATCCCTGTTTCATGGCATCTTCAATTTGAACACCCATCTTATGGAGCTCGGGGAATGTGAATAGAGATAGGACGACCATTTTCCGCAATAACTTCCCATGCAAATTACAGACTACCATCCTTATCTAATCTTTCTCAGAAGGCCTTGTGGTCATCATTGAAGCTTTAGCCCTCCACCTCGTCACAAATTTTGAGAAGCCCTTCTTCCGCTCTTGGCGCGTTGTCTCAAGATCACGAATTGTGACCTCGATCTACGTGTTATACGAGTACTGAGCAATAAAGGCCTTGACCATTTCCTCATAATTCTGCTTAACAGAATCTTTCAACTTTGCATATCAAATGGCTGCTATACCAGACATGGTACGGCCAAAAAGAGAGAGCTTCTGCAATCTGGTCAGGCCTATTGGCCGCAGGATGTCGCAAAATAGCCGTAGATGAACCATGGGATCTTCGGAGCCATCGAAGCGATTTATGTGCGGCATTTTGAACCGATCTGGCAATGGCACTACAGAATCAATATACGCATCTTCTATATCGGGGATAGAGTTAACACCTTGTGCTCTCTTAAAGAGCTTCTCCAGTTTATTAACTTTGAGCATAATCGGGTCCACCTCAAACTCAAACGGAGCCTCGGTTTGATACACAGGTGCTTTGGAGGTTTGTGCTGGGATCGGTTCTGCCGGATTGCCTTGATTCTCTTGGACATTGGCAGTATGGGCAGTGGCTCTGGGTACTGGGATACCCGTGGGAGGTGCATAAGATGCAGAAACCACTGCCGGCTGTGGTTGTTGTTATTGCAGCCTATTTATTACCTCAACCTGACGAGCTGTGACCTCGGCCTGACGAGCAGCTTTTTGCTGTAGGGTTTCAACTGTTTCCTGAAGATGATATATCAATTCCCCCATACTGACTGGGGGATACTCTGTCATCGAAATAGGCAAGTGATTTCGTGCTGGACTAGAAGTAGAAGACTGTCTCTGAACTTGACTAGATGCAGGTGAATTTGGGGGTGACTACTGTAAAAACTAGACCGGTGAACTCTGCCTAACTCTCCTCCGTCTTGTAACCGGTGGGAGTGAAGTAAACACGGGTTGTCTCCTAACAAGATCCTCGACTTTACGAAGCCTTCTGACTCGGGTCCAGAGCACTTGGGAGATATCCAAACTTTCTGAAGCTATGGTGTTAAACTACCTAGCAAAAGAAATAAAGTAAAAAGAAAACAGTAATCAGAAACCGCACAACACCTCAGCTAATGATGTTACCAACACAGATGTAATCAAAACTGTAGGACTGCACTCAACACTGAATTCTGCCCCCAAAACGGATGCCAAACTTGCAACTGATATGCACATTCTTGTACAGTTTTACTGTAAAGCACATACCAGTTAAGTAAGAGCCAAAACACCCCTATGAGGGGGTAAGGTTACCCTGTCCTAGTTTCATCAGGAACTAGGGTTCACTATTCAAACAAAGCGGTTTCACGTAATCCTATATTCGGGTGAGCATCATGTCCTAGTTTGGAGCAGTCTCTATAGTTCTTCAATATGCAACTAGGCCAAATGGTTAGAAGGGTACCTCAGCAAGACTACCTAATATAGCTTTCACACCTAACACCGAAAAGTGAAAGGAGGATCAAACGGCACAGTGGTAGTCTAGATCCAAGGGTTGTGTTTCCCATCATGGCAGAGCTCGTAACCGGTCAGCCTTTTGGCAAGCTTTTCAGGCAAGCCTCCTACAAATCGTCTAAGAATAACATATGGCAAGCACAGTAACTTAAACGCACCAATGCAAATGTAATGCAAAGAAACATATAAGCGTAGATAAAATTTCATATCATGGATTTCGAGTCAAGTTCTCTAAATTCTCCAGTAGAGTCGCCAGAAACTGTAACTCGACTTTTCGTACCCCCTTTCGAAAGACGAAAAAGCCCTATAGTATCGGACTCCCACGGTTCTGAATTTGATTCCACAAGTGCAATGTGAAATAGATAAACACCAAAGAGTCCCAATCTGGTAAATCTTTTTGAAAAATCAATTCTGAATAAAAAAATGTCAAAAATGGACTGCTTTGCCAGATACAGAGTCGCCACCTAAATATTTTTGAGAAATTTAGGAAACCCATGACTCGAGCCAAAGGCCACGTATTCGACATCACCAAAATTGTCTCGGCTCGGGAACTTAGGTACGAGAGGGGAAGGTCATGAATTGAGCACCCCCACTCGCCCGATCAAAGATCGGCTTCTATTAATCATGATATGAATATTATCTACATTATATGCTCTTGTTCCGATTATTATGATAGCATTACTATGTGATGCGCACACACACAAGTATAGACTAATTTGCAAGAATTGGAACAATTGGAACATTTGGCTCATGTTTGTTTTGATAATGGTTTCGAAATATATACCACTTGAAAAAGTGATGGCATATGAACATTATTTAAATTATTCCAATTCAAGCAATTAGCCTTCATCCACAAGCATTCAAGCAGTTATAGCACTTAAGTAATTAGCCTCATAGCAAGCATGCTAGACATGGCAACAATCACACTCATGCAATTATGCTAAAGCGAGTACTCCAAGCCAAAACAAAAGAAAGAGTTAGAAAAATGCATGATCCCAACTATGCGATATGACTAATACAACACATGCGATATGCAATTAATAGGCTCGGCTACTAATTTGGCATATGAATCAATTTGATAGCATACGGTCTAAGCATGTATTCAACAAAGTATTTAAACTACCAAAGCAAATTAGAATGATGAACCGAGCCTTGGTGTATGCAATACAAGTGGATGCAAGGCATGAGATATGATAAATTAAACATGATGCCCTAAACTAACCATCATAAGCTAGTAAATAAAATGGAGAACGACGTGGGGTTGGAAGACATATACATTATTACAACATTGCGCTCTCACGAAGGAGAGTCTGAATGAACTAACTAGCTAAAACTAAGCTATTACAACAACAAGATAATTTAGCTAAGCTATTTAACTAATTATTACAAACCGAATTAATTAACTATTCTAGCCAACTAATTATTACAACAAATCAAAATGAACTAATTATTTACATGAATACAACATGAAAAGAGTGCTAAGTTAGCTATTCTAATTACTCTGCCTCGGGAAACGAGGAATGCTCATGCATGCACAGACTTTCCACCCTAACAAATCACTATTTCTGCTGCTGAATGCCTCTGTTGCACAGTAGAACACTTACACTGTTTTCCACCTCAGAACTTGTTATGTTCTACTTTAAAAGGACACTGCTTGATTTTGCACTAGTGGCCGGCAGAGGGCCTGCAATCCATTGACGATGGCCTGCCGACCACTACTGACTGAACTTTCCTACTGTAACAGAGAGCAAATAGAGCAGAGACAGTGTATTCTCAAGGGTTTGTTTGCACAATTTACCCCTTCTTATCATTTGAACAGCTCAAAGGAGTAGTAAAACTTGATTTACAAACCACCAATAGATGCAATTTCATTGCATGATGGCTTATGAATCAAAGTGTGCAAATTCAATAAATGCAATAAAACAAGACTCTCAAAACTACCTCCCTATCATGAAAAATTAAGGGAAGTAGTTGACAATGAATCTTGAACCGTTTTCATCACTAAAGAGTATGAAACGACTCAAGACTCAATGGTTCAATTAACGTCCGATTGAACCCAAACAAGTTATTAACTTGTACCATTTTTACTCACCAATTTTATTACTTCATTTTAGGTTACCATCCATTCTTTAATCAATTGAGTTCAAAGGTGAGTTTAAGTCCTCTAATGGAAAGAGGGCTCAAACCAAGAGTTGTTTTGGGTATGAAAGAGATATCATACCGTTGGTAATGAACCCCCAAGGGGATTAAACCATTAAGTATGACATCTCAATCTCATGCTTAAACAAACACTTGGCTTGAAATCAATTTCAAAGCAAAACAAAAGCCAAGAAAGAAGGGATGTTGCAGAGGTGGTTAAAAGTGATCACAAGTATGGAAAATCATAAATAAATACAATCAACTCAAATAAGATGGTGTCTAAGGCCTAGAACACTAAGCTGATGAGAACAATTACACTATAGGCATGCAAAACAAAGCTCAAATGCAACTGTAACAACCCAAAAATTTTATACTAGTATTATGGTTTTATGTAATTATATATTATTAAATAAATAATAATAAATACAAAATCTAATTTGGCATTGGATTATCAAATATGGGATTAATTAGGGATCATTATTTGGGGCCAAATTAAAAAAAATATGGAAATATAATACTAATTGGGTCAAATTAAAATTAAAGATATTAAATAAATAAATATAAAAGTAAGAGTAAATAAAAAAATAATATTGATGATAATAATAATAATAGGTGTCGTAGTAAAATAAATAATTAATTTTCTGTTGGTATATGATAAAGTATAATTTAATAAGGGATTAATTTATTTATATAGTTATATTAGAAAACTGGGCCAAAGTGTAATTATCTTAAATATTTATTAAAGATAAGTATAAATCCAGGTAATTTATTATCAAATTTGGAGAGGGATCCGACCTGGCCACGTGTTGGCTGATGATGCCTTTATCTCCCTATAAATAGGGAGGAGTGGATCAAAATCTGGAGGAAAGAAAGGAAAAAAAAAAAAAAAGAGAGAGAAAGGAAGGAAAATGAACTAAGAAAGAGGAAGGAAATATAGGAAGTTAAGAAGATCTTTGATAGTGGAAAGAAATAGTGAGGTATTAATTTTAAGGTGGGTTATATTATACCTTGAGTCACCATAATATATTTTACGTATATTTTGACTTACTATAATTTATTTTATATAAGTTATGTTTTATAAATTATATTAATATTTCAACTACGTGGGTTATTTTCTGAACTCTATTTGTTTAAAATGAAACCTATGGATATGTTTGTTTAAATTTTAAAGAATATTTGACTATAACCTTATAAACAATTATGTTTTGTGAGTACCACCATAGGAGTCCCACGCCTTAGGGGACTTAAATAACCACTGGTCTCTGTTTAGTCACTTTGTGGCCCTCTATTGTCATGGATCTATTGACCTCTGTTCTGTACGGAGCAAAGTGCTGTGCGGAGATAAGTGCTACACTATTGTGGGAGCTACTTCTATAATCCATACGAGCCACCTCTTGAATCCGTACCTCTGTTTTGACTGTCACTCCTGTGACCTCTGTTTCGTTCTGTTCAGTACCGTAGTTATGGTTATTTATTTACATAATATTAGTTTTGCTACTTAAATAATTATTTGTTCAGACTAAGTGATCTTAAATATTTTAGTTACATAACTATCCATAGTTATTTTGTGTCCCTTATACTCTTGGCATAATATTTCTCACTCTGCCACGTGTTTATAGCTGCTTACCAATTTTTAGGAAACAATGCAATTCAGAAATAGCTTTTGGAAAGTCTTAGACGTAGGGCTGCGGAATAGACACACACATCACTTTTATGATATTTTTATATGTAAATATCGGCCTTTTGGTCAATAAATTTTTTAATAAAAATAAAAGCTCCAATGATTATTTTGGTACCCTCACTTAAATATTACTTCCACTCCCGTTTATTAATTTGTTCAAGAATTGGCCGGAGATAACTTCAATTACTAGCCATCACGATACTTAACCCTTGGGTACGGGGAGCGGGTCGCGACAGCAACTAGCACTTAAAAATAGTGCTAAAACAGTCCTAAAACATGCTGAAATTAAGACAAAAATAGCTAGAACAATAAGCTAAAACATGGAGCATGTTAGGCTAGTAAACAAAACACAAAGAAGGGAGGCTAACCCCTCCAATTTTGGACTTCAAAACATGATTTTGGCCACTGAAATAACTCTGAAAATCAGTGTTCAAAAGCTCAAAAAAAGATAGTGCAAGGGTGGGAAACACAAGGGTAAAGGCCTTAAAAATAAGGTGTAAAGAAGGACTATCAACCCTTCAACCTTTATTGGCCTTAAAACCCAAGTTTCAGCCCAAAAATGCAAAGGTTTTATAGCCCAAAAATAGTTGGAAAATAGTAGGAAAAATAGTAAATAAAGCAAGTAAAGAGACAAAGCTTTATACCCCTTGAAGAGGAAAACCAATTTTAAGCAACAAATCAAGGCAAGCACACCCTCAAGAACTCAAACAAGGCTGAAAAATACCTCAGCTCAAAAATGGAGAGGTTTGGTTAAGAATGTATAAGCAAAGGTTAAGAAATTTATAAGAGAGAGAGAGAGAGAGAGAGAGAAAGAGAATTGTAGAGAGAGAGGAAAAATTTTGCTCCAAATTTTTTTTAACCTCAAAAACAAGATGGGAGGTCCTCTATATATAGAAAACATGAATTTTCTAAAGAAACATCCAACCATACACGTAGGAGCAGATGCAAGCATCTGTGCAAACAGTTGGCACAACTGTCACAAAACATCTGCAAAGCACATTGGTGGCCGGCAACTAGGAGCAATGGCCAGCAGCCAATAGGGGTGGCCGGCAGGCCACCAGAGGTTGCAGGCTTGAAAATCCAAGGTTTTGGTCCAAAAACAAGGCAACAGGGGTGCGAGGTTTGAAAGGCTCAAAGCTGTGGCATTCTACTGAGGACTTCGAGCACTTGACAAGCATATACACTCATCATTGGGTGTGCAAACGATAACGTCCAAGTCGTGAAGGTCATTAAAAATGGGGTGTCTACAATGTGGCTTACAAATTAGCCTTACCACCTGCTTTAGCTATGATTCACAATGTGTTTCATGTATCTTTATTGCGGAAGTATGTGCAAGACCCTTCCCAAGTAGTATCACCAGAAGTGTTGAGATTAGTGATGATCTAACTTATGTAGTGCAACCGGTTACTATTCTAGACCGGGATGTAAAGCAATTGTGGTGCAAGAAAGTAAACTTGGTGAAAGTGCAATGGAGTGAGGATGAGAATGATATCACTTGGGAATTGGAAGAGAAAGTTCAGCGTATGCACCCGGAGCTTTTTGTTTAGTACTCTCTCCTATCAAATCTCGAGACGAGATTCTTTTGAGGTATGTATATTGTAGCGACCCTAATTTTTTGTAGGTCATTATTTATTATTATTATTACTTTATTTTATTTTTGACTTTATTAATTGTGTGGATACATAAGAATTTAATGTAATATTTAATTAATTTAATGTGTTAGTTAATTATATATGATTAATTTGAATATTTATATTTATATATATTTTGATATATATATTAAAAAAAATAAATTATTTATATAGATTTTATATAAGATATTTATATTTATATATGTTATATTTATATTATATTTGTAAAATAAAATTTATTATCAATTAGGTTAAAAGCAAAGGTTGTTGTCACTAAGAAAAGAAAAGAAAAGAAAAAAAAAAGAAAAAAAAAAAAGAGGGTTTTGTGGTGTGCCACAGTAAGAGAGAGAGAGAGAGAGAGACTAGGTGATTTATCATCAAGGGATTAATCAAAAAGAGAGCACCAAAGCCGAGACAAAGAGAGAGCGGCATGGAAAGAGAAGAGGAAAGGAGAAAAAAAATAGGGTTTTGTTTTAGTGGCTTTATTAATTCTCTAAGTGATTCTTTGATCTTCAAAAAAATATTATGAGTACAAAACCCACGTCCCTTGATTTATGTTTAATTCGTTGTTTTTATTTATTTGATGTTGGTTTGATTTTGTATTTGTATGTAAATGAAGAATTGATTTCATTATTTGGTTAGATGTGTATATAAGGTTTAGGGTTTTATGTATTTATTTTATGGTTGTAATCACACTCATGGTTATATAAAATTAAAATAAACTTAGAATCCATAGATAAATTCCTTACACTCCACCATGACTCCATGGATTGTTATTTTATTTGAGTGTTTGTGAGAAAGAGTGTATAAAAAAAAAGGTGAGGATTTTGAGATTTATTTGAATGCCTTAGACTTGGCGTTATTATGTTTGTTCTCATGAAAAGATAAGAGATTGTGTATATATATATATTGTTGCCTCGTTCTCATGAGTAGATGAGTGCTTTGATTTACGCGTGTACGTATATGCTAATTATCCGGGGAGTGTGGGTCAAACTCGAGATGATATCCCCGTACAAGTTTGGCTTCAGAGCGATGTTAGGTATACGGGAGACACATGGAATATATGTGTAGGTCGAAAGTGAAGGGCTGAAGTGGTGGAGTTAAGGTACAAAGAATTAAATATGAATTTATATGTATAGTTTGAATTGTATTGATTTGTACATCTTGAAACAAATAATAATCAACCTCAATAAATTACAAAATTTGGGCAGAAGCATGTATATGTAATTCTAGACAACTTTTGTGTTTTAACTTTTTATTAAAAAAATCGATTAGAACTTGTAATCAAATGATCTTGGTTACAATAGTGTTTATTCGTTTTAGCAATGCAGATTTTAGATACTGTGTCAACTCACAAAACAAGCTCATTTTTATTGGTTTCGTGTAAACTGAAGTAAAACATTATTCTAAACAGTTTTTGTGTTTTGAACTTTTTCGGAAAAAAAGTATCTTAGGACAGTTTCTTTTCGTTTTCAGTTCTAGATTTTTCGATCGAATCTCGTTTAGGTTCTTCTATTAAGTTTTTCTCTCAACCTATTCAGTTTCTACTAAATTTGTTCGCAATATCTTTTATAAAATTTGATTTTGTACAACTTTTGTTCTTTGAGTTTTGGTTAATTCGAATTATTTAAGCATGAAACGGTACATTTTTATTCTTCTTCAGCAAGTTACTTATAATTGAATTATACTAATTTTATTTTTTTTGCAGAATGGTGGATCTTATTAACTTTTTACGCAAGGTTGACCCACCATAATTTTATATTTATTTTGTTTATTTTATACTCAATTTATATTTAGCTGTATACGGGCAAGAAACTAAATGCCACCATACCTCAGGAAACTACACATTCATCTCGATGCAGGTGGAACTACTTGTCTTGTCCCGTAATAAGAATCAATGTACTTTTTGTTGGTGTCTAGTGGACACGTGGGTGTCAAATCTTGTACTCATACCAATATACTGATATACTGATCTGTTTTGTCTCTTGGCAACTCAGGTACGTTCCATTTAAGCGCAGCCGAGCTTCCTTTGCAGGATTAGTTGGGGCTACAGTGGTGATATAGAATAACTATAGTTGTTGGACATGTCTCTTGAATTTCTTTTATTTTCTTGAGATTAGGGTTGATATTAGTTTATATATTTTTTTTAATTTTTTTTTATGACCTTACTATTATGATAGTTTGGCATCGTGGGTTATTTTCCAACTTTATATTATTTAAGTTATTTTGACTAGTTGTTGATACTTTAATGTTGTAGGTATTTGATAGTTATGAAATTGTGGTGGATGGTTTGGTTGGCGTTTTGTTATTATTATTATTATTTTTTTAAATCCCTTGTTATTTTTTGAGCACGGAAATTTACTTAAACCTTATAGGACGAGAACGTTTAAATTTTGTTTCACCCCTAGAATTTGGATGATGGAATATTGATTGGGGTTTAGTCCTAATTTAATATTTAATTGTCCAAATTTTGAGATGTGACAAGAAATTCCCAGAATTTCCCTTGAGTGGGAAGTCTAGAAAAATTCTCTAGATCAAATTTTCTTTGGATTGATATTGAGGAACCGTAGACATTATGAAAATATTTGATATCCTTTATGCTATAAAATCTTAATACCAATGACTCTAAAAAAAAAATCCTAATTTCTTATGTCTAATTAT
This sequence comes from Camellia granthamiana, assembly GCA_036172215.1. Taxonomy (NCBI): domain Eukaryota; kingdom Viridiplantae; phylum Streptophyta; class Magnoliopsida; order Ericales; family Theaceae; genus Camellia; species Camellia granthamiana. The sequence goes on from CM069912.1 coordinate 23,137,594, forward strand.
AATATATATATTATTAATTATATCGGGTCTGGTTTGAATCGAGGAAGGCAACACCCTGTGGGTGATCAAAATTCAATCTACTCCTGCCTCATATAAGTGTCGAGTCAGGTAAAATCTGTCCCATTTGAAACGGGTATAGATGCCCCCATAGGTCGGGCTACAATAGACATCCTTAGGGGTGCCTAAGCTAATGGGTCGAGTCAGCAAGTTGCCTCTCACGGGCAAACTGGTCAAGCAATAAGGTGGATTTAGACTTCAACACCAACACCCAATCCAAATCTTATTTGCGCTAGCCCAACCCACTCTAGCCCAACCCACTCGAGGTATAGGCTTGGCCCAAAAAAAACCTTTAAAAAAGTGTAACCGCAGACTTTTCCATTAAATTGTATTAAGTCCTAAAAAGTTTGACCCTTACATATGTGTTAATATGGGTGAGCAGCGGATATACCGATCCACCAAAACCGACCGAACCGAACCGATCCGTCACATTTTGGACGGATGCGTAATGACAAACGGACGGTTGCAAATTGATTTTCTCCAATCTGCCAATCTGGCGAACGAATGGCGGATTTGAGATTCATTTGGCCGCAACCGAACCGCCAAACCGCGAGCCACCCTAGTAATTTATAAGACTTTGTATTTTCAGTTTATTTAAATATTTTGTTTGTGTTTTCAATTAAAAAAAGGTTTAAATATTCTGTTGAAAAAAAGTTTTCAACTTGAATATTTTTTTTGAATTGAAAAAAATAAACGTATTATTTATTTATATTTTTTTGTTTTTAAATCTATCTCTAAAAATAATAAATAGAAAATATGATATATGCTGGTTGGTTTTTGTTTTCAAAAACAGATATAGATGTAACAATATAGAGACATACAATCTCTACTACTGCTCTGTTCATGGTTTTAGTGGTTTGAATTGTTTTTATATTTTAAGAACCACAAATTGTAATACTTTATGTGGATGAGGCATGCTATGATTGTAGTATGTGGATGAAGCATGCAATGATTGTGATATTCTAAAATTTTAAACTTTTTTGCTTTGGATAAGGCATGCAATGATTGTAATATTTTTTTAAGTCATTAATCATAATACTTTCTTTTTCTTTTTTTGAGGAAGTACACAAGTTGAATTATATTGAAAATTTATAAAATTTTAAATCGCCAAACCGATTCGCATTCATCCGCCAAACCGTCAATCCGCTCAATCCACATCCGTCGGATTGGCGAACGGATGCGGATTAATTTTCTCTAATCCGTCAATCTGGTGGACAGATGGCGAATTGGAGGTTCTATGGTCGCAACTGACCCGCGCCCACCCCTATGAAGTCCTAAATAAAACATTTTAACTCAAAAAATCTCATATTATTTACAAAAAAATATTAGAGACCCTAAAAATTCTACAAAAATTTCTATCAAATATCTTATATGGTGTAAGACTCACATGAGATTCATATTGTGTGAGTCTCACACCCATATGAAATATTTGACAGTTTGATAAATTTTTTAGAATCTCTAATATTATTCTATTATTTATCGTATTCTAAAAATATCCTTAATTATTCTCATTAACTATTCAACCTTTTATTGTTGCTGTCTTTAATGTGTAGTTTTGTAGATTTCACATTCAAGTTTCACGACAATGCACAATTTTCACCAAAAAAAAAAACAAAAACTCATAATACATTTATAAGCATGCCATTCCCAAGTAAGCATATGAAATTGAAAGCATATAGAATAAGAAGATTTAACCACCGTGTCATAATTTAAGATATTTTTTATATTTGTAATTTGTATAAGAATAATATTATAGGAAAATGACTCAGAGCTCGAAAAATTCGAGCTCGAAACGGCTCGAAAAATTCGAGAGGGAGAGAAGAGAAGGGAGGGAGAGGAAGAAGGGAGGGAGGAGGCCATCGGCCGTCGGCCCGTCGTCGCCTCGCCTCGCCGCCATCGTCGCCGAGACCCAGCCCCGCAACACGACAGCTCGTCGCCTCTGCCGCCTCAGCAGCTCGTCGGTCGTCTGCCAGCCCCGGTCCGGTCGTCTGCCCCGCCGCAGCTCGCCCAGCGCAGCCCCCCCACCCCCGATTTTTATGGCCCCCTCCCCTCCAGTCCTCCCCCCTCCTCCTCCCGTCTGCAGAGCCCCCCCTTCTTCTTCTTCTTCTTCTTCTTCTTCTTCTCCCTTCGTTTTCTTCTTCCCGATCTGCAACAAAGAAAAAAAAAAAAAAATAGACTCGACACCAAAACAACGTCGTTTTGGTGTCGAGCCTGTATTCGAGCCGTATTCCTCGAGCAACGTAGCACTTCCGAATATTATATATGCAACCAATTAATATATTAACTAGTTTACTTGTGGGTGTTGAGCTTTATCCTTATCCAAATTAGAAACATCGTTGTTTAGGATTCTTGTCCCTTATCCGCTTATTTCGAATTCTGGCATCTCCGTAGATAACCTCGGCCTAACTGAAATCATCTTGGCAAACATGACCAGGCCATATGACACATCGGCTGACACTTCGGTGTCACTTTAGCCATGTGGTATCATTCACAAAATACTTTCTAACAGTACTAATTGATGATGTGACATAATCTAAGAGGTTTTTAGTATTTGTAATTTGTATAATAAGTATGGTTAATAATAATGTCATAATTAGTATTGGTACACTAGTTAGTACATTAATTGGTACATGTATTACCACAATCTGTATAATGAGTAAGGTCAATAATAATATCATAATTAGTATTAGTACATTAATTAATACACTAATTGATATATGTAATACTACCGAATTTTTATTAGTGATTTGGCTGTTTTCAGTATGTCCATGACCATTAAAACAGTTGGAATATATACATCACTCTCTTTATAATAGGTCCATGACCATTAAAACAGTTGGAATATGTACATCACTCTCTTTATAATTAATTTTTCAAAGTTTAACTTGTCAAAGGACATTAATAGTTAATTATTATCACTATCGTTATCATTCATTCTTGTGTTATACTTTAGTTATGTTGTAACTAAGCACTTGTTTGGAAAGAAGTTAAAGAATTAAAATAGCTACAAAAAGATAGAATATATTAAAAAGTTAATAAGATAAAATTTTATATTCAAATCATAATCATTTCATTTTTTCTCTCATAAAAGTCAAAAAACTCATCTTAAACGAAAATTTTTATCTCCAGATTAGAATAGTCAAAAAAAAAAATTTAAAAGCCAAAAAATTAATACACATCCCAAACCAACCCTAAGGTGCACTTTAATCCCATATAAATTCAATTACTAATTATCATCGGATAAGAGCATAGATATGCTTTTATCTGTTTTAGCAAATACAAATTTAATTTTTCACAAACTAAAAACAATGAACATATTAACTCACAGGAGAGAAAATATGGGTTGTTTGGGGTATCCTAAATAAGTGCACTTTTTATCTTTTGGACTAAAAAATTGAGGAAGAAAATATGGATGTTTTGGTTAACTTTTTGACTTTTTATAGAAAAATGTGTAATAAAAAATTGTAAAAATTGATTTGTAAGGAAAAATTAGAATTGAGAGTTGTACAATCGTAATTGTTGACTTTTGGTGAATAATGTTAACTTTTTAAGTAACTTTTTGACTTTTTGACAATATGCCAAACTTGACCTAACATTGATTACTTTTTTTTAATTCAACCCCTCGTATATTCTAGTAACAAATAATGATTCATTATGCCTACCTAATGTTTCTTTCAATGACAACAACCTACAACCCATTAGTCAAAGTAGTGTCCCCTAATCAAGGAAAACAGAATTTGATCTAAATTTTCTGTTCTAAGGTTCACCTAAAACCCACTATAGACTGAATTATAACTTGAGCTCACTCTAGAATCCATTTATTCTCTTCCTTAATCCTCACGTCACAACTCAATGGGTCAATGAATATCTAGGATCAACCATAACTCAACTCACATGGAACCCATTGGCTTGAAAATATTTAATAAAACACAATTAATTATAACAAATTATTAATTTTGAATATAATGAAATTAAACATATTATATGCACAAATTATTTTTAAAATCTGCCAGCTTGGTGATATAGGGTAAAGTAAACTACATATAAAGAGTAAAATAAACTAATGTTAATAATATAAAATATTAATTATTTGGGTAAATTATACTCATTTCTTATGGAATTTGAAAAAATACAATTAGTCTTATAAGCACACTGACATCTTTCAAAATTTTAATTCACATAACACTTTGATTTATTTATTTTTTTATCAGTAATTGATTAGTCATATGAATAAAAAATAATAATATTATCATATTTTTTTATTAAAATATATATTTATCTTTATTTATCTCAATGTCTCTTCATTATTGTTATTAGTTTGTCACTTAAATCATATAATTATATTAAAATTATAATCACTTTGCTTGGTTATACTTTTTCAAAAATATTTTTCAGAAAATTATACTTTCTTATTTTCCGTATTTTTTTGTTTTTACTAAATTTTTTTAATATTTAAAGTAATTTTTTTTTTACTTTTTAGACATACCTAACATAAATATACTTAAAAAATAAAAAAATTGTGAAAAAATCCTTTTAAAAATTTATTAAATACCAAATATATAATAAATAAATAAAAAAGAGAATTCGGTACATTTTTATATTTTCATGTATTTATTAATTTTTTAAAATATTTTTTCATAAATTTTTTACTTTTTAAATACATCTAAGTAAGGTGCATTTAAAAAAGTAAAAAAAAAATTTAAAATTTTAAAAATATTCACTAAAAATAAAAAAAATATGAAAATAAAAAAAATCAATTTTTAAAAAATTTAATTCAAAAAACTCAAACAAAACACACTGACTACTATTAATTACATTTTTTTATACTTCGAGTAAAGTAAACGTAATTTATCCGATAGTTCCGTACATGAAAGTGATGGATAAAATTATTTGAGGTGACATTGAGGCCTTGTTTGGGGAATGCCAAATAATCCAAAAAGCTAAAAAGTTACTCAAAAAGTTAAAAAGTTAACACTATTCACCAAAAGTCAACAATTACGGCTGCACAACTCCCAATTCAAATTTTCCTCTAAAAACCAATTTTCACAATTTTTTATTACACATTTTTCCATAAAAAGTCAAAAAGTTAACCCAAACATCCATATTTTCAACCTCAATTTTTTAGTCAAAAAAGACAAAAAGTGCACTTATTTAGTCTTCCCAAACAAGGCTATCTTTCCTTAATTAGTGGGAAAATTATACTGTAAACATGATTTGGGGATAAATTCATGTGAAGTATTTTATTGATTGAATTAGTCAAACTTTTTTTTTTAAATATTTTATGTCGGCTTTTAAAAAACAATGCAATATATCACCCAAAAAAAAAAAATAATTTGGAACAATGTGGTGCTTTGAGAAGTTGATAAAAAATTGACTTTTTAACTTTTTAATTTTTTTTAATAACTTTTTTGATAAAAAGCTGGATTGTTTTGGGTAAAAAAACTGACTTTTTTGACTAAAAAAGTTAAAAAATCAAAAAATTGACTTTTTTTTACAACTTTCCAAAAGACTCCAATATTTTAAGACCACTGAATAACTTCTCTAAGAGCATCTCCATCATCTCACTAATTGTTTTATCTAATTTGATTCAAAATTTAAGTAAAAATTTTTATTTGATGTGATTTATTTCAATTTATTTTGTTAAATTGTTATCAAAATTTTTTAAAAAATTGATCTCTTATTTCAAATTTTCTTTTTCATTAAATTTGAAAAAAAAAAAAAAAATCATTTCAAGGTTCACTCGCTTAATTAATTAAAAAAAAATGTGAATCATGGGAGATGCCACCATTTTTTTTTTTTTTTTTTTTGACGGTGATGCCACCATACTTAATTGCATATGATATGGAGAAGTTCTTAATTGGTCTTGAGATATTGCTACATGGTGTTTCAACAATATTATAATTGATAAAGAAAATGAAATTATAAATTTATATTGCGTGATTTGCATAATGAATTGTAATTAGTGAGTAGTATAGATGACCCTAGAGTCGCATATAGGTGAATTGTGATTGATAAATTGTAGAAGGAATTATATGCATGTGGAAATTGAGAAAAAAAAAATTATAAATACATAAAGTGCTAATGGGTTTGTAATAAGATACAAATAAAAAATTATAAAAACAGAAGTATCACTTATACTCTTCCATATGTATCCCTAAAAGCATCCGCAACAGCTTACTTATATTTTACCTTAAAATATTATTAAAAAAATTATTTTCTATTTTAGGAATCACTTTTTTATTTACTTTCCCTAACAAACTCTCTATTCTTTCTCTATTTTATTAAAATAATCTTTGCCCCAGCAAACAAACCTAATATAGAGTGCAAAACATGTTCAAAATAGAGTGCAAAATAGACTAGCAAAGCAGCAGATTGAAGCAGTCGAAAACAAAGAAGGGCAGTAGACCAGCTAAATGACCGGACAGTCGACCGGTTAGGCTAATTTTGGGTATTTTCTTTCTCCAGCTACAGGCACTCATGGAATATCCGGGAGACATTTGGGAGGACATCTCCTTCGCGTCCTTCAATAAAATAAAATAAGAATTTATCAAATATAAGAGAATTATAATGACTCCTTACAAATAAAAAATCATTATAATAACTTTTATATTTATATTTAAGAAGTTAGGTAAGAGATCTGTTAGAGTTTTTTTTTTTTATAGAATTAACTCCTTCTAATAACAAAAAGAAGTTGTTATAAGAGTGTTGCTGCGGAAGCCCCAATTCTCACCCACTTAAAATCCCCCCTAAATTGTAACTGTGATTGCCACATATCGCCAACCAAAGCCAAAAAGGGTACTCATTGATGACCCTAGAGTCGCATATAGGCATGTGCCTTGTTTGCTGCCGTGCAGATCTCAATCATGCGGTACGCCGCACTCAATAACTCCTCGGATCTCAAAAAACAAAAACAAAAAAAAGGCCCAATCCCATTACATTGTTGTTTCAATGCCTTCTGATCTTCTTCTCCTCCTCCTCCTTTCCAGTTCATGCCTAGCGTAACAATGCATAACTGATTCGAAGAACGAGGGATCAGATTCCCATCACAAAGAACCGTCGCTACTTCAAATTCTCAGTTCCACAAACAATCAATCAATCATTTCCATCCCCAATCATCATCATCATTTGAATCATAAGTTAGGTTTTAATTGAAGTTTTCAATTGCAATTCACACACAGCGTAGAAAAAGTTGAAGAAATAAGTGGAGAGAGAAGGTTTTGGAGTGAGAGGAGATGAAGGGCGGTGGTTCATCGTTTACTGTGCCGCCGAAGAGGAGGTGGAGATGCCTGGTGGTGGCGGTGCTCGGCCTTGTTTTCCTTTCCATGCTCGTTCCTCTCCTGTTTTTGCTCGGTCTTCATAGCGGCTTTCACTCCACTTCTGGTAAATCTGACCACATTTTTGTTTCTTTGTTTGTTTAGATCTGTTCTTATGATATTCATCACTCTAATTTTGTAAAAAAATTCTCAAATTCGAATGATTCTAGTAAGATGATCTCAGATCCGTTTAATGCCGAAGGAGACTGAATTCCATTTTGAACAATGTAGTTCAGATCTCAAACGTCTGTGGTTGTTTTTCTGATTTTTTGCTTCTTCAATTTCTGTTATAGATCAGTTAGTTTATGAATGCCTTTGGTTTCCCCTTTGATTTTATCAAATCTCCTTGCTCTTGCAATTTTTTTTTTCTTTTAAATTCTTCTTTCTATTTGGTTTGAGATGAAGTCACTTGCACAGGCTACGGTGCCTATTTTGATAATCCAAACTATTAACTTTTTGGAGTGTATCTAGTAGAACATCTATACAAAAAGATCAAGTTAATCCGACATAGATAACACTTTCATCAAATCACATTTGTATTTAATTTTATACTTCAAATTGCTCTTGCCACCCAAATCTGAGTAATGTCTGACATAATTTAAATGTGAAATTTTGTTCCCTAAAAAAGTAAATATTGAATAAATTGATCATAAATTGTGAGATTTTACTAGTTCTTTCCCTTCTAGGGAAATCTTACTCAGAGAGAATTCATGCATTTCTTTCATGTGATATGTAATATTTTATGGTAGACTTGTGCTCCATATAATATTATATGGATCTTAGTCTCTTTGGGATTCTACTGATAGGTTTGTACTTATCTTTATATTCTCTGCATGAAATCACAACTATTCCATGACAGGGTTACTTCTTTCATCCGTCAATTACAATTTTTTTTTTTTTTTTTTTTTTTTTGCCCCCTGTTGAAAGTAGTTATATTGTTTAAAATGTTTTTCTGTATCTTTTGCAGCTTATGCAACAGAACCGCAGACTTCAACTTCAGTAAGGATTTTAAGGCCTTTATAAATTTAGACTACAGTTTAAAATTTCTTCTGCTGATATTGATGCATTTTTTCTTTTCTTTTCTTTTCTTTTCTGGGGGGAATCAGAATGTTCTTAAAGTTTTTGATCAACACAATAGGGCAAACTCCGGCAATCAGACTAAGGTAATATATTTTGTTTGGGTCCAAAGAAATTTGTAACTGACACTGTTTTTAGAAAATTTCACTGATTTAAATTGTCAAGCGATTGAAATTGTGGGAAGGAGAGGTGCTTATTTTTCTTTAATTTTTTGTTTTAAGATAATTTACAGTACTTCATTTGTTCATTTATTTATTGGCAGACCCAGACGGACCAATCCAAACCAGTAGATGCCCTTATAAGCAGATCGATGCCAACTCTTCCAAAGGTTCATTGCATTCTGCTCTGATGGTTAAGACTCAACTTCTTGTACTGTTAAGTCATCAATCATATTGTTGTAAATGTATATTTAATGTTTAACTTGTTGCGGGTAAAAAGTTGGCAGTGTTCCTTTGTTTGCTTTGGTCTATGTTAAACTGAAGGAGGTGAAAATTTCTTGTAGAGCTGAATTACCCACTTATGCTGGTCTTTGTTTGAACTAGGTTGAGAATAATGACAAAGGGTCAAGTTACATTGGGCACAATGCCAAGGCGAATCTCCCATCTCTAGCTTTTGAGCCACTAGACTAGAGTTCCACGATGCTGAATACTTCGGCACACCTAGGTCATGCCTCTTTTTTTTTTTTGATCGGCACCTAGGTCATGCCTCTTGCCCTAGGTTGATGAGTTGTGCAGTACAACATTCAAGATAATGGAGTAGTTTAGCTACTTCTAGACAAGTATTAGGGCATGCATTATGACCACGACGTTGATGTGGTGCATTGTATGACTAGTGCAGTCATTGGACACGTGGTATGGATGAAATTCATAAGACAACTTATACTCTTGTTGATGAGATTTCTCAATGTTTAGGGTGATGGAGTGAGAGATCATATATGCAGTAGTTTGGTTTGGATAGGTCTTTCTTCGAAACTGGCCTTCTTGCCTCTTGTTGGGCCACCTTCCCATTTGCTACATAGGCTTCAAGCTTAACCTCCTCTGTGGAAACACGGAGAGGAGGTTGGAGGTTGATCAAACTTTTGCTGTTTCCTTTGATTGTCATTGCTTGGGCTCAAGGAGTTTTAGGTTGGATAAACGGAGTGTTCGGGTTGACACAGCTTCCATGTATTAGCTTGATAGTTGGGTATGGTTGGTAGGCGAGGAGGGGCTCACACGATCATGCTCAATTTCCTCCCAACCAAATGGAGGCAGGCTTGCGGAATCTGTTACATGGTGGTTTACCAAGTGGATTTTTTAATGAGAGCTCATGCTGTCAAAATGCAGAGAGCTTCACGAGTTGTCTTATGCTATTGGGTCTAGGATGTCCACTGTTTTGTCACAAAAAAGGTGGACATAGGTGAGGAGGTCCTTGTCAGCATTATGAGTCTCGCGCATTAAGTGGAGGATAGTGAAGTGCTCTTTCACATTGAAAAATTTGGCATAGAACTTCACCAAATTGTTCAAATTCTATTTTAGTATCATTATATTTTCATATGTATCCTTACCCTGTATAAAGTATGGTTATGAATATAGGACATATTTATGACACATTAGAAAGTAAATATAGGATCATCAATTCAGTAAATTCTAAATAGAAAGTAGAGTACTACTTTAATTTCTTTATTTTTTAATTTCTAAGAAGTAAGCAAAGTATTGAAAAATTATTCTTGTATTTATCCTAGCAATTATACTCTAATGCTATGCAAGAATTATTACTATTTCAATTTCATAATAGTTTAGATACATCATTTAAGAGTATTTGAAAAGTATTCAATACTTCTCAAAATTAAAAAAATTAATTTCAAATTATGGATACATGTAGGAAGTATCAGATACATAAGTATCCATGCCTCATATAACACCCCCCCCCCCCCCCCCCCCCCCTTCTAAAAAATAAAAAACATTTTGGACTTTAGTTTCACAATAAAGATCCTTAAAATCAATTTTTTCTAGAGAAGTCTAGCCACTTTAATCTATAAATCTTGGAACTAAAGACTTTTACATTGAGCTAACCCTTTTTTCACCCAGAAAACCTTAAAAACTTTACTCATACCTTTTTGCCTAAACCACTGCAAAATCAACCATGATTGTTTTACTGGTTTTATTAATCGGCTTTTAACTTTTTTATGGTTATTTTTACAATTAACATTCAATTTTTTAATTTTTTATTTATGGGCAGTGTGGGTTATTTTGTTCCTTCCACTCTAATATTTTTTAATATTAGTGCATTTAAGTCAAATCACACTTTAAACAATTAAACTACCAATTGGGTTCACGAGACCCTCTACCATTAATTCCCTAGTATTAGAGATCTATGTAACAGCAACCATAACCAGACTTCATTAGTATAAAGTTCCGAACCTCCAAAACTTGACTTTTACTGTTGAGGCCTTTCTATCAGTTGCAGAGTTGAGCATCACAAGTGTTGTGCGTTCTTGTATCCATATTTATGGAACACTTAAACTTTCACAGCATTCAGTTTTGTGGTGAGGCTCTTCTTATTCTGGTCCATATCGTAGTGGCACAGATACATAACTTTTCATATTTCTCTCTTGAAGCAGTTCTATATGCCTGTTCTTGACCTCCGAATAACAGACTTGTTTCTCTTGGTATGTCTAGGTATGTTTGTTTCTTTCTTTGATGGATGCTAACTGTCATAAACTATATCTTTGTGTCTTTTTTGAACTTGGCATTAATTTATGAAGTTGTGATGTGGACTGAACTGAAGCACCTGCTTGCTAGCAGTCAAGTTATGAGCTGCGAATGCTGTCTATAAAAGAAAAAGCTACTGTTTTTGAGTTCCATTCTTATGATGCTCTTATTGTTGAGTGCAGGTCTTGTTTTTGTCTGTTTATTTACACGTCTTGTTCTTTCTACCATTATCCAATCATCTTCAAAATTTATGTCTTGTTCTGTATGTTTTTTTCTCATTTTCTTGCTTTTCTGTTTGGTCAGGATTCTAGAAGCAACTCTGTTAAAGAAGCTGAAAATAAAACTATTGGTATGGTTGCCCTGCTTAATCAACTTACAAATGACCTGGACTTTGCAGTGTTGCTTTGATAGTTCTTTACCCTGTATAAAGATGTTGACTGGAGCTCACTTCTATTTACTAGCTTATTTATTTGTTTGTTTTTGTGTGTTGGGGGGGTTGGGGGTTGAAAATTGGCAGGCTTGACTGTGCCTACTGATGTGCCAAAACCACGTCCCAAAGCAAATGTACGTATTTATTAGAGTGATTGGTTTAGTCATCATGCTATTTATTTTTTGGTCAATGCATGGGCGTCATAGATCATGATCTATTTTAAAATCTGTTTCAGAGCACTGGAATTGGTGTTACGGTTGAAGTCACCGAATATATGAAAGGTATCATTGATGAGAGTGAAAAATCATGTGAAGTGAAATTTGGGAGCTATTGTATATGGCGTCAAGAACACAAGGAAAAAATGAAAGACGATATGGTGAAGAAATTGAAGGATCAACTTTATGTTGCCCGAGCTTACTATCCTAGTATTGCAAAGCTTCCAGCACAGGACAAATTGTCCCATGAAATGAAGCAAAATATTCAAGAGTTTGAGCGAGTTCTCAGTGAAACTACCACAGATGCAGATCTCCCACAGCAGTAAGTGACAACTTCTTTATGAAATACCCAATATTCCATCCATTGGTCTAAGCTATTAAATACTAAACTCTTGTTTGGCAGTGAGGTGACTGCTATTTGCCTGTAGGTCCACCTGCTAGGTATCATATGAATTGTGCATGCTTGCAAAATATACAAGTTTCTCTCATGATGCATATCGTGAATTTTCTCATTACTTGAACTTGATTTCTGTACTTCAAGCCTATACTAATGGTCTTTTTATAATTTTTATTTAAATTATATTACTATGAACAAATTCTGATTTCTGTCCTTTTATACATACTCTGTTGTATTGTGATTTTTTGCACTGCCTTTTCTGGATTATTATTATTATTTATTTTTATTTTTTTTACTTTTTTTTGGCATTTGGATTTCCTGTACATACATAACATGACCCATGAACAAATTCTTTTGAACTTGAATCCATTCTGTTGTGTTTGAGTAACTGTGTTGGTTGTCAAGAAGGGCTGCTAAATTTGGGCTTAGGCTAGATAGGGCTTATAGTAAATATGTTGACTTGAAGTTGAACTAACCTCAATATAGCATGTGTGCATGTGTAGTGGTCGGTAACTGATTCTTAAGCATGTTAATTGATCTTGACTTGACTCACCTAAGCCACATACCAACCAACCATTTAGGATCATTTTTGGTGCTCATTCTATCTTGGGTCAATCTTTTGTTTGTTAATTTAATTGTCATTACATCAAATTATGGCATGCCTATCTTTTGAATTTCAACCTTTTTCCGATGTTTCTTTTTGCTTTTTCTTTCTCATTGTAGTCAACTTAACTTGGGATCATTTAATTCTTGGGGGACGCAAGTCCTAATAGGTGGACTTACTGTCTAATATGTCCTGTGAGAATTAATGTGTTTTTCATCAAACACTATTAAAAAACGTCAGTAATTGTTAATTTTCAGCGACAGTTTGAATATTGTCACAAAAAATGTCAGTAATTATAAGTTTTAGCGACAATTTAAAAAAAATCGTCACTAAAAAAGGTTACTAATTTTCAATTTTCAGTAACAATTTGAAAAATTCGTCCCAGAAAATTGTCACTGATTGTAAGTTTTAGTGACGTATGCAAAAAATTGTCATCAAAAATTATTTTTTGTAACAATTTTACTAGGATTTATTATCAATAGGACTTTATGAGAATTAAGTTAAACTATTAGGACCTATTGGTAGTTTATCCTTAATTTCTATTGTACGGTAAACCCTCGTAGGTCATCAAACTGTCTAACTTGACTTCACTCCATTCAACTTGACAAGTCTTAGTCTCTCAACAACTACTTGTACTTGAGTTTTTTTTTTTTTTTTTTTTTTCTACTAAAGGCAGGTAGTTCTCAAACAAAATTTCCTAACCTGAGTAGTTTTTAAACAACATGCAATTTCACTAAAACATAAAATTGCAAATGTATCTAGATTTCTTATGTGGCGGATCTCCCTTTCCAGATCACCCCCTCCAAATCGTCCTGTTTTGATCTCCTTTTTCAGATCACTCCCTCTGGATCTCCCTTTTCGGATTGCTCCCTCTAGATTGCCCTCTCAGGATTGCTCGCCACCTCACCTAGGTATTGTGCATCTTGGCAACCACTTAGCTTCGTCTCTAGCCGTTAAGGCTTCACTCGACTTCAACTTGCACCCTGGCAACATGCTTGTTTTTTTTACTTGTTTCCCAAACACTACAAAATCATAATGGAGTTGGCCTGCTACCAGTGTTACTATTCATTATTGTTAATGCCATAGCCATTTTGTCTGACTTCGATTGCCCAGCTGCAATAACTGACACCTGCCAAAGAAATCATGGTTGTGGCAACAGGCCATCACTATAATAATATAGATATTATATAGTTCTTGATGAACTATGTTTGATCTTAAAGTTATCATTAGCTGAGAGTTTAGGGTAGTTGGAAGACATCCTTGCGAGGAATTTACATACCCCATCCATGTCATGAATTGACATGTCTTATGTATAAAAAGCTTTTTGACCTTTAACATTATATTGATTCTGTTTTTGCCAAGATATTCACTATAAGTTGGCCCAACTTTTCGTCATCTGTAGAATACTGAGCGTGATTTTGTCTATTACATCAGGATTGAAAAGAAACTACAGAAGATGGAAGCTGTAATAGCCCGAGCAAAGTCAGTTACTGTGGATTGTAATAATGTTGACAAGAAATTGAGGCAATTAGTCGATCTGACAGAGGACGAATCTAACTTCCACATGAAGCAAAGTGTCTTCCTCTACCAACTTGCAGTCCAAACCATGCCAAAAAGTTTTCATTGTCTGTCAATGCGATTAACTGTGGAATATTTCAGATCTCCTCCACCTGATATGGATCATTCGAGGGCTGAGAAATATATGAATCCAGCATTGCACCACTACGTTATGTTCTCCAAAAGCGTACTCGCATCATCTGTAGTAATTAACTCAACTGTTATGAATGCAAAAGTATGTTCACTTCATTCTATTGTGCATAAATTCTTGTGAATCTGAAATTTGGTTTCTTTCAGTCAATGACATGGCTTTGGTATACTTGTTCAGGAGAGCGAAAATCAAGTATTTCATGTGTTTACGGATGGAGAGAATTACTTTGCCATGAAGCTATGGTTCTTCAGAAATACTTACAAGGAAGCTACTATTCAAGTATTGAACATTGAAGAGCTTAATCTGAATGACCATGAGAAGGCAACTCCATTACAGCTTTCCTTGGCCGAGGAATTTCGTATTTCCCTTCACAGTGTTGATAAACCATCTACAACTGGTGTTAGAACAGAATACTTATCTGTTTTTTCTCACTCACACTATCTCCTTCCTAAAATATTTCCGACTTTTAAGAGAGTCGTGGTTTTGGATGATGATATTGTCGTCCAGCGAGATTTGTCAGCCCTATGGAGCCTTGATATGGAAGGTAAAGTGAATGGTGCCGTTCAGTTCTGTGCAGTGCGGTTGGGTCAGCTGAAAAATCTTTTGGGTGGGAATATTTCTGATAGAAACTCTTGTGCTTGGATGTCTGGATTGAATATTATTGATCTAACTAGGTGGAGGGAGCAAAATCTTACAGAAACATTTCAGAGATTGGTACAAGAGGTGAGTGGGGAGTATTTTTCTTTAATTGTGGTTATGCTGGGATTATTTTGTAGTTTTAAAAGTTATTTTACATAAATTTTCTATTTCCTTGTCAGCTCAAATCGGCTCTGTTGAAATTATGAATAGTCACCAATCTGAGTTGGACTAGCATTTTATAGACTTAAAATTTATAAATTCTTACAAGGGGCTAGTTTTTCATAAATGTGCTAAAATATTGTGTTTTTGGAGCAATGCATTAAGTGTTGCTGCATTGAGATATACTAGTCTGAGTTTAAGTTGTTTCAAGACCCGGCAAACTTTGCAGGTTCTTCCTTGTGTGCATCTTTCTTGCTTGCTTACTTTCTTTTTGGGGAAATTTCATTTTAGCAAGAACAATTCAAAATAATTGGCAAATTTCATAGAGGTACAAGTGAGTATATGTATGGTGCAAGTGAAAGCATGGCACAACTCTCACTTGCATCCATTTGCACCAAAACTGCAATTATTTGGTGTTGTTCCCATTGAATCACAATTTTCATTTCCTTTTTTTCAATTTTTATTTTTTATTTTAAACCATTTAAGTTCTCTAGTTGATCTAGTTCCTCTGTTGAGGTAAACTCTTAAGATATATTTTCGTTTTCCAGTGTAATGATATATATGCTTAAACATTCCAAAAATGAAACTCTCATCTTTGCCTTTTTTGTTTTTCTTTGTTTTTTGGGGGTAAAATTTGTACAGAAGCTGAACAGGGGAGAGGAATTAAATAAAGCAGCTACAATGCGTGCAAGCTTGCTTGCATTTCAAGGCCTAGTTCATGCTCTTGATGATACATGGATGTTGTCAGGACTAGGTCATGACTATGGTCTGGATATTGAAGCCATTAACAAGGCTGCAGTGTTGCATTTTAACGGGAATATGAAACCTTGGATCGAACTTGGCATTCCAAAATATAAACGCTACTGGAAGAAGTTTCTGAACCGAGAAAACCAATTCCTGAGTGATTGCAATGTGAACCCATAAGTAGACAACCCTGGTCCAAGAAGCTAGAAGTGTGCGTGACGTCTATTTTCAGGGTCCGAAAAGAATTTTCACCTGATCTAGGTTTTTTGGCGGAATCTGTTGCAAGAAAGAAACTGAGATTTACGGTGAATTTGACAGAGGTAATTTCTTTGGTGAATAAATAAGGAAGAAAATTTTGTCTACTACTTTCTGACAAAGCAGAGAAGCGAGAGTTCTAGCGACGGCTACGGTAAGTATGCCTTGAGCACAACTGATGAGGGTTGACAATGCAATTTTTTTGTAGGGATTCAGAGGAAGAGCTCAGTTCTCTACTTTGTTGGAATTAATTTCCTGTACATGAGGGGCTTATTTGCAAGGTCTATTGAAGAATCAAAGACCACAGTAGATAGATGTTTGCTGGGTGAGAGAACAAATTATTTGATTCCCTTCAGAGCTCAGTTCTCTGTTTTTTTGTTTTGTTTTTTTAATTATGTTTTTTTATTTTAATTTTAGTTTGTGTCAATTCAGATTTATTTTCCTTACTGTCTCAAAAATTTGAGTGAGGCTAAGTAGGGTATTTCCCATGCACTCTGAACCAGTTAAATGGAGAAATGCTTCTCATTGACAATATTGTTTCTAAGATCTATATGAATAGTTGCATTATAAACATAGAAGATTTTAATGAATGTGACAGATGTGAGATAAAGGGTAGGTCTCACATGTGAGATCGATGGGATTCACTATTTTTTTTTTTTTCATATCGTGTATCAAATTTTTTTTTTTTTTTTTGCCGGGGAGAACAAAACAGAAATATATTATATATGCGTAGAAGATAATAACAGGTTTACAGAGTTCACGGACTTCTATTATCTCATTTTGTGAAATACTTTGTGCACACTGCTATATTAAATGCAAATTGTTGACTAGTACCCTGTTATGTTGATGTTTGTTTGTTATTGATTTACCAAAAATTATTAGGCAGTTTTGGAGTATATTATGCAAGATGCATGAGGAATTAGATGTCTATTACAAGTTTTTCCTCATTGACTAGTTGTAACTTCTTTTATTTACTTTAAAAAAATAAAAATTAATGGGAAACTATAGAAGAGAAGGTTGAAAGTCCAATGCAATTCCATCTTGAAAGCAAGCTAACTACATAGTTTGCGAAGCAGAAAAATAGATATCATAATTTGGTGTTTCATATTCTTTTACCTTTTCATGGTAAAAGCTTAATTCATTCCAAATTACTCTTATATTAGGGAATGAGGTCATCACTTTAAAGTGGAAGCCTACTCCCACATTCTATTGAGAACCTCATATTCCCAACTAATCCAAATGTTCAAATAGCATTGATAAAGTAATTGAGATTTCTAATAACAAAAATGCTTGGGACCTCTAATTAGAGGTGTCACTAGTGATGTGGCAATGAGTCTCACCTACTGCAACTATCAGTGCTGTGTCTGTTTTTTTTTTTAATGGCACATTTTTCACCGCATTAGAGATGTGTTTAGAGTCTCTAAATTAGAGGTCTCTAGCACCACTGTTCTAATAAATACACCATATAGTCTTCATTGTTGTTGATAAAGAGAAGTGAGCTACATATCCAACTACAATATGATTAACCACTATATAATAGGACCTGAACCATTGAAGTAGATTACTTAAAATTTAGAAAAATGATATACAAATTTACTTTTTAAACTCATTTTCTAAACTCAATGATACGTAAATGATATAATTGATTGATGATTGAGAAGATATGAGAGAGAATGTTACCTTAGCTATCTTAATTGATTGACATATCATTGGGCTTAAAAATTGTATCTAACTGTTGGACTTGTATGACAATGTCCTAAAATTAATGTGTTAGTATATATGATACGCTGAAAAATCACAATAAAATTAAATCACATTAAGCCAAAAAGTCAAAAAATCAGTATAAGTTATCACATCACTCTCTCTATTTTTTTTACACATCTTTCGTAAAAAGTTAAAAAGTTACTAAAATAATATATTTTCAAACAAGGCCTAAATCTTGTAGTGTGGTTCAATCCAATGAAATCTTAATTATGACAATGGACTTAACTTCCTACCTTAGATCACTTTAATTTATCAACAAGTGAGATTTTAGTTGGCCATCACCTCAATATCATGAGTAATTTATTATGTTAGGATTATGAGAGCATTATTTTTAAAAAAAACTTACGTGTAAGTTCTAATAAGTAGACTTATTATCTAATAGGTAGACTTAGGAGCTGTTTGGGGTGTTCTAAATAAGTGTACTTTTTGTCTTTTTGGACTAAAAAATTGAGGTTGAAAATATGGATGTTTGGGTTAACTTTTTGACTTTTTATGGAAAAATGTGTAATAAAAAATTGTAAAAATTGATTTGTAGGGAAAAATTCGAATTGGGAGTTGTGCAGCCGTAATTGTTGACTTTTGGTGAATAGTGTTAACTTTTTAACTTTTTGAGTAACTTTTTGACTTTTTGACTTTTTGGGGAATACCCAAACTTAGGCCTTGTTTGGGAAGACTAAATAAGTGCACTTTTTGTTTTTTTGGACAAAAAAATTGAGGTTGAAAATATGGATGTTTGGGTTAGCTTTTTGACTTTTTATGGAAAAATGTGTAATAAAAAATTGTGAAAATTGGTTTTTAGAGGAAAATTTGAATTGGGAGTTGTGCAGCCGTAATTGTTGACTTTTGGTGAATAGTGTTAACTTTTTAACTTTTTGAGTAACTTTTTGACTTTTTGGATTATTTGGCTTTACCCAAACTTGGCCTTAGCCTTATTATCTAATAGGTTCTATGATGACAGTTCTGTTGGGTAGCTCGAATTTGGTTGCCTCGAACGGCTCGAAGTACCAAAACGATATCGTTTTGGCACTTTTTTTAATTTTTTTTCTTTTTTCCTTCCCCCTCTCTTTTCTCTCTCAAACTGGTTTGAGAACCAAACCCAGGCGACGACGAGAGAAATAGAGAAGAAGGAGGAACATAGGAAGAAAGGACGCCGGAGATGGCTTTGTTGGTCAAATGGGAAGCCGTTGAAGTAGGTTTGGTAGTTTTTAGAGAGAGAAAGCAGCAAATTTGAAGCAAACCCACTTTTTCTCTCTAAAATTCAAGCCACAATTAATCCAGAGGAGAGGACAGAGAGAGAGGGAAAGGGTGGTGTTGGGTTTGTTTGCTCTAAAATTCACCATTAATCCCTACCTTTAAAGCTCTCTTCACCTTCCATTGTTCTTTCACCAACATAATTTCTTCAACCCATCACACAGAGAGAGAAAGAGAAAGAGATCATATAAACCCAAAATCCACCAAGAACAAAGCCTCTTCTGTCAAGCAAATTTCAAACCCTTTTCTTTTCTCTTCTTCCTTTGTTCTTTTTTGAATCCAAACTCAGAATCAAAACCAAATCCAAAATCAAACCCACAGCCACAAAGCTCGTTCCTTTTCTTCGTTCTTCTTTTCTAAACCCAATATCAAAACCATACCCACAGATAAATAGCTATATATACAGATATAGAGAGAGAAAATGAAAGGCAAATTTGCAGAGAGGGATGAAAGGGTTGCTTTTGGAAAAGGAGAGAGATAGAGAGGAGAGAGAAAGAGAGAGAAATACCAGGCATTCGGGCCATTCGAGCCCTTTCCTTTCGAGCTACTAGGCATTTCTTGATAATTAATAACATTTTTCATTAAACACTATTTAAAAATATCGCTAATTGTTAATTTTCAATGACAATTTGAAAATTTTGTTACAAAAAATGTCACTAATTATAAATTTTAACGACAATTTAAAAAAATCGTCACAAAAAAAAGGTTACTAATTTACAACTTTTGGCGATAGCTTGAAAAATTCGTCACAGAAAAATTTCACGAATTGTAAGTTTTAACAACATTTTATGAAAATCGTGACAAAAAAATTCACTAATTGTCAATTTTTAGTGACATAAAAATCGTCACAAAAAAAATATTTTTAACAACGATTTTACTAGAATTTATTTTCAATAAGACTTGATGAAATTAAGTTCAAATATTAAGACTATTGGTGGTAAAAATAAAATTCCCCCTTTGTGGAATAGCAATAAAATGTTCTATTGAGTTAGTTCACTAAATAACTTAGAAAGATTATTTGAGGGAAAGTGGAGACTTACTCATTTGTCTCATTCTTTGTACACCAGTGTCTAATTCGTACTCCTCTAGTCAATAATTTTGAGAACATGACAATATCAATATGTAATGAATATGAAACCGATTATGATGCAGATGATCTATGCTCACTTTCTAATAACTCCTTTTCACATCCAATATTTCTTGTGATATATGAAATTTAACATTTACCCAACATTTGAACACCACCTTACCTTCAAAATTGAAATATTGAGGAGACAAGCTAGGAGCCCAAGTTGACAACTTTGGAAACATTGTCTCCAAACACCCATGAAACCAAGGAAATGAGCCCAATACAATTGGAATAGAGCATTTGGATTCCAAAGCCCAATTCTTGATGACTATTGACTCAACATGGAAATACAAAAAAATAAAAAGAGAAAGGCACAAGATCTTATGTTCTTAAATTCTCCTTTATCTTAATGTACCTATAATCATTGAATCATGTCTTGAGATTTATATATCTCAAAATTCTCATATAATTCAATAATTGAAGGTGCATTGAGACAAGAGACCGAGACTATCATGGTGGCGTTATGTATGAAAAGGCAAAGGCCGCCAGGCGGATGCGGTGAGCAAGCAGAGGTCCTTCCAACCGAGCTTGAGGGCACCGTTGTCCTCCACTAGGGTGTACCCATCAGATGGAAACATCCCAAGGAGGAGGGTGGCTTGGGCCGCAGCGTTTCCAGCAAGTGAGATTCCCTTGAAGCCAGACTGCTGAAGCTTCTCCCTCCAGTTGTTGAATTTCACCTCCCCAGTCCTGGATGGTCCCCCGACTGCCAGAACATTCCGGATCTCCCTCGACAGCAGTTGTTGCTCCACCACGTGCCGCTCCTCACTCTCCTCCCCATAGCTTGCACCCAAAGAGTCGAATAAAGCTGAGTAGTAGTGTATGGCCTCCACGAACCTTCCCAAGAATGAACCTGCATGGCTTAAGTCCTGCTCTACCACTGTCACCACCTTTGGTGCCAATCTGAAAATAGTAATTTTACACACATTTTCCAGTCGACCACACAGAACTAGCCATGTTAGTAACCCATATGACAATAAATAAATAAAAATGGAAAGGTATAAGAAAGTTTCTCCATTATGGTGATTATATAACATCAATATCTGTTCATGACTAAAATTTGAATAAAAGTTTCATTTGATATGTATTATGTAATACTCAAATTGTCAAACTCAAACTTTTGTTTGGAAAAAGTTGTTCTTAATAGAAAGTTGGGTTCAAAATTGGTTATTAGAATGATGCAGCGGTGGTATTTTTTGCAATTACAGTCATCTTGGCATGATCTTTGTTTTGAAGTGATATAGGCCTACAATGCCGCTACATCATTCCATACAAAATCAAAATATGTTTTTATTTTGTTCCTATAGCATTACTCTTTTTGTTCAAATTCTTTTATCTACTCCCAAAAGCATTTGGAAGTAGCAAAAGGGTATATAAATAAGAGCGCTTCTACGATTACCAAAATTTTCGTTCACTAAAATCACCTATGTGAGAAAAAATTTCAGTAGACATTTTCTCAAATCAGTGATTTCCGTGATTGAAAATTTTGGTTTTCCCATACTTTCCAATAAACAAAGTTGTCATGCCATTAAATATTTACCCTTGGGATTTTGAGTTTGTAAAATGGTCTCCTTTCATTTTGGTAAAAGAATGGGTTACCCTTAATTACAAACAACATGAGATTCTCTATTCTTAAGTTTTTTTTTTTTTCTCATTTTCTTCACGTCTTACAACACTTGCAACCGTTGAATTAGCCTTCAAGATTCTCATGCTTTTGAGATTATAATGTGAATAAGCAACTATAAGTGTTTTAGAACATAAGAAGAAAAAGACACGAGAGCAAAGTACCACTACCTATTTGGTACAACTTTGAATCAAAAGGTGGAAAGGGTTTTTAAGTATTTTTTTTTTTTTTTTTTTCACTTAAATTTGAATCTAAATCCATATTTGAGTAAACAATCCTAACTCAAATATGGACTGAAATTTAACTGTGAGTTAAAACACTTAAAATTCCAAATTTAATTTGACTCATTTTATTTTCAAATAGAGAATGCTCAAATAACCGACACGCATATTTACTTCAAATGAAGCTTTATTTATTTACTAAATTGTCAAACTTCTAAAAAAATGATCTGAGTGAAAATTTAGTGTTTGTCATTGTTGTGTTTTATATTAAATAAAGTTTTTATTTAAATTTTTACTCATTATTTGAGTAAAAATGACCTAACATTTCTTCATATCACAGTGAAACCTATAGAGATAGTCATCTAAGAAAATGTATATGAAAAAATAGCATTTTTGCCAATAAGATATTCTTCTAAGTTTTAATCAAGTAATACAACAATCATATCATGTATGTAGCCATATCATGTATATAAATTTATGTTATTTATATATTAGTAATGCTAGGTATCATTAAAAAAATCTTTCATGAAAATAATCATAAAAGTTTTGTAACCCTTGAATTACATTTAGAATAAAACACCACACACTAATCAAAGTAATCCAAAGATCATAACTCTTTCATAACCATTTTCATCAAAAAAAATTCATGAACCTAACTTTTCTCCTTATATATTGTTGGTTAGGATGAACTATAACTAGTAGAAGAAAAGCTTGCAAATTTTACTTTAAAATGATGAGATAAAAACTTATAAATTTTCAATTATGAGCATATTAATATTGCATGCATGACTGACCTTTGCAAGAGCCACAATGTATGAGCATCCGAGCCGGTAACATCGTAGAGCGAATGCTGCAACCAATGTATCGCCACCGCCTCCCTCTTCCTCACATTCAGCCTTTCCGGATCCAAATTCCCCACCTTCTCCGCCACCGGGACAAATTCAAACGCCAGCCCTAACCGCTCCGCAAAATCCGACAACCTTTTCCCCGTCGCCTCCAACGCCTCCATGTTCGTCCCCAACCCCGTCAGCCTCACGAAAGGCGAACCGCCAGGCCGCGACGCCAGAATGTGGAAGAGCCCCGGCCACTGCAACCCTTGCATTATGTCCAGATCTATGATGTGCACTCTTTCTTCTCGCTCAAAAGCTTCTTGAATCGCTTGATTTGCTGTGAAATGCGAGAATTTTACGAATGGGCTGATCCCGTTGAACACCTAGTGTTTTGTTGACAATATATCATTAACAACGAATAAAAAGCACGAGCTGCTTTTAGATAAATTGATGGTTGATAATTCAATACCTGAAATGCTGCCACCATCTTCTGACTGTGCGGAATGGTGGGCAGCGTCGCGTAGATCCCTAAACATGAATTCACTAGCCTTGCCGACATCGCTTCGGAGAAATACGCCGCCACACGCTGCGCCGAAGTACCGAACGGTGTCGAGAGCTCGGAGATCTCGAGCAGCATCTTCCTCGCTTCTTCGAAGTTGTCGGCGGCCACTGCCTCGGCGCATTTAAGTAGTAAGGTGAGGAGGTGGAGACCTTCTTCGTCTCTCTTCTGCTGCCTACGCATTTCCTCTTTCTTCTCTCTCGCCACGATCGCAGTTGATGCCGGCGGCGGCGGCGGCGGCGTTGTTGAATGCTCAGCCGTTGGAGAATCCTGATGTGGCTTTTCTTGAGAAGATTGCTCGACTTGATTTGATATGATCGGTGTGATAGAATTAGGGCTCGCCGGATTGTTACGGAGGAGCTGGGCGTTTCCTTGGCTTACTACGGCGGCGCTGGTGGTGGCGATCGGTGGTGATGGTAGTGGTTGTCCCCAATTCGAGTACTGATTCATCGGATGTGGAGTAGACGAATTTGATAATTGAAATGATGAGTTCAGTAGAGGCGGAATTGGCGGCGCTGCCTCCTTCCTCCGCTCCGGATAACTCGGTATCGGCGGCGCCTCCGTGAGAGAGCGGAGACGATACTCGAGGAGGGCGGCGAGGTTAGGGTTACAAGGATGGATGATCTCTCGAACATTTTGAATGAGCTGAGGCAACGAGACATGACTCGAACTGTGAATTAGATCCTTTATGATTCCATCGATCCATGCAGTACTCGCCGCCGCATCATCCATAGAAGAACCACCACTAAACGGTGCAACAGCTGCGGCGGTGGAAGGCGGCGGCGCAACCGTAGAGTTGGTGGTTCGATTTCTCTCCGGCGGAAACAAAGGGAGACCAGAGAAAACACATACAGAAGGGGCTTGAGATTGATGGTCTTGCGGAAGAAGAAGATGAGGATGAGAATGAGATGAGAGGGGGTCCAGAAACCCGGACCCGGATCCGGAAGACGTCACGTTAGGGTTTGTGGAGGAAAGTAGAGTAGTGGAGTGGTTGGGGAGGACGTGGGTGGTGGAATGTGAGTGGTTAGAGTGGTTATTGTTATCACCATTCAAATAAGAACAGCCCATTTCGGTGGCGGCGATGAGAGGATTCACGGCGGTGGAAGTGGTGGCGTTGCGGCGCAGAAACCTATTGTAACCACCGGGATGAAGTTCAATCTCCGAAGCCGCCCTCTTCCTCACCATTTTACCGTCGGATAGAGGAATCGATTGATTTCTATAATTTGATCGGGTCAGTTTCGGACCATTAGTACTATTACTCTCAACATCCTCTCTATTATCAACCACCGAACTACAAGCTGTTGCCATGGAGGTTGATTTCGAGCTTGGTCTTCATAGAGTTAGATGAGGATTTTTATTTTCTAACTAGTGCAATTTGGATTGAAGAGACAGAAATGATCCAAGAAGATAATGGTTATAAGGACTGGGACAGGAGCGTTGGGATTCTTCGCTTTTGCAACTCTCTCTCTCTTCCTGCTTTCTCAAGTCTCGACGACAACAACACGACCTCCAAGGCTCTCTCTTTTATGGTTATTTTAATGACTTCGATGGCTTGCCTTTTGGAGGTATCTGTTGTTTCATAACGGAAAATGAGGAGAGAGAAATGAGTGACAGGTGGTGGGGCTGGGTTGTGGCGGTGTGGTGGTGGAGTGTTGGTTTGTGGCGGCGGAGTGGACACTGGCTGACATTTATATACAAGTAGAACTTCGTGCTCCCACAACTAATGATGTGACTCAGAAGGAAGACGGAAGAGAAAATTTGTAGCCAAAAGCTGGTCTGCAAAGCTGTGCGTGGTGAGAGCAGGGTTTGAGGGAAAGGGTAACAGTGAGAAATTATTTGGAAATAGTCTACTACTACTATTTTTGAAAATATAAAAAATATTTATATTACAGACATATTGAACAAGACTTCAAATGATTATACAAATCATATAATAAAAAATAAAAATAAAAACAAACAATAAAAAGATAATAAATTCGTTAAAAAAAATTGACTACAAATCAGAAAAAATTATTGATCTTCTTAAAAGAGTTTGGCTGTGTTTGGTTGTGATTTCAAAATGTGATTCAACGTGATAGTTTGAGTATGATGTTTGGATGAAGCTGTGGAATTAATTTTCCACAGTTCTGCAAAACGCTCTGTCTGTTCTGTTAAAACCAAGCGCGTGTTTCAATTTTTTTTTCAAAACGGGACGTCTGGCCGGTCGTCCGGCTGGTTAACCGGCCGGTTGACCGGAATAGTGATTTTTTTTTTTACAATTTTTTTTTTTTTTTTATTTTTTGCAATTGATATATAATCAAAAAATATATTTTTTGAAATTTTAAATTTTTTTTCATGTGTTTTAAAATAATTTTGAGTTGTATGAGTTGTAAATTTTTGTATCAAATTTCAAATGTCACATCAACAATTCTCCACTCAAATCAAAACTCTTTTCAAAACTATTTTCAAAACTCTTTATCAAACAAATTTTCTACATTCAAATCATAATTTCACAACACACAAACTCAAAATACAACTCATACTCAAATCACATTTACAAAACTCTACCAAACACTACCTTAGACTTTTTTTTTAGGGCAACTTACAAACACCCCTCTCGAAATTTGGTGAAAATACAGATTCCCCCTTGGGGTTTGAGAAATTACAAATTGTCCCCTAAAGGTTAAATTTGCATAACAAATTAGGGGGAAATCTGTATGAAAATAAAAACCTCAGGAGGTAATTTGTTATGGAAATATAAACCTCAGGGGGCGGGATGTAATTTCCCAAACGTCAGGGAGAAATTTGTATTTTCATCAAACCTCGAGGGGGGTGTTTGTAATTTGTCCTTTTTTTTAGTAACTTTTTTACTAAAACATAGGCTTATGTGACATTCATGAAAAATTGCAACTCAATCACGTTCTTCCAATTATTTACTTCCTTCATCTCAACATAATAGTTCATTTTGAGAATTTAATTTTTGTAATATTATAATTATTACACTTTAAAAATATTAATTTTTCAAAATTATCTTTTGATAGTATATTTTTTTTTAAATATCAATTGTCATAATTGTAATTTTTGTGTTGTTAAAAATGACAAAATGAGAAATTCATATTATTTTAATCCTTAATTTTTGAAAAGGAACTAATACTTTGGAATAATAAAAATAAAATAAGAAACTAATATTATGGAACGGAGGAAGTAATAAAATTAACGGCAAGTTTGACAATAGGATAATTTAATTAAAAAGTCAACTCTTCTCTTTAATTTTTTACATATTTTTTTTGTAAAAAATTAACAAATCAACTAAAATGGTTAATTCTCAAAACAACCAAGCTCAAAATAAATGACCAGAAAATATGCGAAATCTAACATCTATGGCCGAGTTTCTTTTAACATTATCATAGACTTTTTTATTTAATAAAGTTGAGTTAATTAGTTTTACTCATAAAATTTTCTGCTACTTTATTGGTTTAGACTATCACATCAGCAATTCTCAGAATATCTAATAATTCATTGAGTAATAGTGAAAAATGACGGACGTTTTTATTTAATCGTTTTAACATATTATGTGGTATTGTCCATTCTGATCAATAAAAAATCACAACTCATATTAAATGGGTTATTTTTAGTCTTTCAATTACTTAATTAAAGTAAATTAATTTAGACCACCTAAATTTACATACTACTACTTTTAAGAGTCGCCAATAATTAATGGGAAATGATGGACGTTTTTGTTGAGTTGCCCTTTCTCAAGTTGCTTGGTGTTGGGGTGTGGATCGTCTTGGGGTGTTTAACGTGTAGTTATAACGAGTGTTACGATGATCCCTCCCACTCCAACATCCGCATTTTCGAGCGAGCCCGATCTCCTTTTTATTCTTTGTTTTCTTCTGTTTTTTTGGCTTTTTCACATGTTTATTTGTTTTTGGCTACACTTAGGTGATTTTTGTTTAGCTTTGCATGTGAGGTATTAGATTAATAATTAGATAAATTTTACATAAATTATGGTTGTTTGGAAAAATAGTATGAGTTTAATATCATTCAGGATTGTTTTAGTGATGGGCTAAAATCGTTAAAACGTTAAAAATCACTTTATACATTTTTTTATACAGACTCAAAATATCAATTAAAATAATCAATTCTCAAAACAATTATCAAATTTACCGTACTTCTATTATCATTCAACCTAATAATCCAATGAACAACTGTGGCCTAATATTTCTTGCATTTGCAAGTGGGATTAAAGGTTTAGAATTACTAATCTAATCCCCAAAGCATAGTACAATTTTCAAATTCTTTTGATGCTAATTGTAGTTTGACCATTTATCTTGAAAAATCATTATAATTTTCCCTAAGAGGTTGATACAACTCATAATTTGAGTTACGGAATTTACCCCAAAAGTAAATACATAATTGAGATTTAATTGGTGTGTCATGAAATTCATATATAGAAGGAATCAGAGTCATACATTGATATTTTTTTAAAAAAAATTAAGTAAAAATTCATAATTAATTATTATAGCAAGTTGTCCTATAATAATGATGTTAAATTCCAAAATATGAAAACGTGTTCCTTATATCAAATGCTAGAATTTGTATAGATTCTTGTAGTTTTCTTCAAAATTACTTGACATGGACACTATATCGTTAAGATAATCAATCATAGGATTTGATATGATTATTCTATTAATACATTTGAAGCCACATGAAGACGAGGAGAAATGAAAGTCTACTACCTAATTCCAAAGAAAATGTCAATAAAAATGAATACTAATTCCGACATTAATCTTGATTAGAACGAAAGACCAACATTTGTAATAGATCTCACATGAGTTTTAATATTATCTAATGCTTATATGAATATGTCATATTATGATAATAAAATGCTGAGTGTAATTATTATTTATGTACCAAACATGAAACATCATGCATGACATTAGCCTTTTGTTTCAAGTCATGCTTTGTTAGGAAAATTATATAGAGTTACACATAGTGCCCAACTTGATTATTATTAGTTTAAATTATGAGCCTGAAGACAATTGAACATGAGTCAAATAATTAAGGATGGAATCAGAATTTATCAACAGAAGAACTAAATTTTGAATAAAAAAAAGCACCATATATAGAAGTATACACGTGTACAAACATAAAAATTAAAAATTAAAAATTAAACATAGCATTCTTCACAGAAATAGGAGGCCCATGGCCTCCATTATTTTCTCCTAATTCTGTCTCTACCATGGTGTTGAGCACTGACCACAAAATAATCTCTCGTTTTGTAAATAACAAATGAGTTAGTTAAATATTGGGTGATTTTGAAATACTATGTGATATTATTCATGTTATGTTTTCAGTGAAAAGTATAGTAAAAAATTTTACGAATAGACCAATATTGACCCATCTTGTGAGCTAGTTAAGAGATAAAAGGAGTGACTCACTTATGTGATGTGATTTTTCATTGGTGGAGGGCACGATAAAGACAATATTGCATTGCATTGTACTTTGAATAGACTGTAAGCAATATTTTTTGAGCACTTTGTGAATGATAACAAAATTTTTTTAAAAATTATAATTCTAAATCAAACCAAATTACATTTTAATGATTTGATTTGATTTAATTTTAAGATTTTCATAATTTGATTTTATTCTAAATGATCATTGATTTTCTCCAAATTAAACCATCATCATCAACCCACTTGCGTATATATATAGTAATACTGTAAATTTAGAAAAATACTAAAAAAAACACATATTTATGAATTAAAATTAAAAAATTCTATATTATACAACTCATTTTTGAGATAATAATAAGAATATGAAGAACAAACACAAAATGAAAATAGATATCTCATACTGCAAATGGAAAGTCCCACATCATGTAATTATGCACTCGTTTGGGAAGAGGTTACGTGGCTAAAATAGTTAGAAAAATATAAAATAGACTAAAAAATTAATAAAATAAAATATTATATTCAAATTATAATCATTTTATTTTCTCTCATAAAAATAAAAAGAATTAAAAATTCCATCCCAAATAAGATTTTATAACCCCAACTAAAAATAACTAAAAAACTAAAAAGTCAAGTCACATTTCAAACTAACCCTATCACACGACTAATTGGACTAACTGATTTGGAGATCACTTTTTCAAGATTTTATAGGCCATATTTAGTTTGTATTTGTGAAATAATTTTGAAAAACAATTTTTCAAAAAGAGTTTGTAAAATTTAAAATTTTATTTAGTTGTATATTTTGAAAATAGTTTGGAGTTTGGAATAATTTTTATTTTTTGTAGTTGAATAAATAAGTGTAAGAGAAAAGGTAATTAATTAATGTGTAGAATGTGGAAAGAAAGAAAAAAAAAAAAAGAAAAAAAAAAGAGAAGACAGAGAGAAAAAATAATTGATTGATATGTAATAAAAGAAAAAAATAAATTTAACTTTTTTTTCAAAAAATTTTAACTTGATAAATTTTCAACTTTTTTTTAAAAAAAAATTACATCTCTAAGAGTTGTTTTGGGAGTGTCCTAAAAAAGTATACTTTTTATCATTTTACGAAAAAATGTACAAAAAAATAGAGAGATGATATGATGAAAAAAAAAAATGAATTATATAGTGTATCCCAAACCAAACCTCAGTACAAACCGAATAAGTTCGTAATATTTCTGTGTACGTGGGGCTTCAAATTGTTCTGGTGGTCCACCTCCATTAATTGCATCGGGTAGAAACCATGCATATTGTTGTTGTGGGTACTTTTTGAATGCATTGTTTTGCTACAAGAACAAAGATTGATGAGCATCCACTCAATCTCTTGACATGATTAGACGTGTCCTTTGGTTGCATATGTTTAGTGTTATCTACTTATACTGCTTAATAAATATATATATATATTTATTTAATTAACAGTCTAATTAGGACTATTTTAAAAAAATAGTTATAATCAATTTTTAAAAAAATTGATTATAAACTGTTTATAAGTTGCTTTTTGTAAAAGAAGGAAATAGGTTATAATTTGAAAAGTGAATTATAATCTGAGAAGTGAATTATAACCCACTTCTCAAAAGACCCCCCTAGGCCTTGTTTGGGAATCAGCCCGTTTAGCCAAAAGTTAAAAAGTTACTAAAAAAGTAAAAAAGCCAACAACTCATACCAAAAAGTCAAAGATTCTCTTTTTTCTCTACTTTTTGTATATCTTTTTGTAAAAAGTCAAAAAGTCATCCCAAACATACTAATTTTTTTAGTTCATATTTTAGTCAAATAATCAAAAAATTATTAAATTAACTTGTTCTTAAACGAGGCCTTAGATTGAAGGGTTGGATATCAAAAATGCTATCAACAAATCTTTTTTAACTCATAATTTATTTGAATGCATTTGTATAATAGAAATTAAATTAGATGAAGTGAGAATCAGATGGAGTGAGAAATGAAGAAACGTGATAAGAAAAAGAAAATCCTTTAATATCTAAATTTTATTTCTTTCAAGAAGTGCTGTGCTGAGTGCGTTGGTGAGAAGAATAAAAAAAAAAAAAAACATATTATAAGAGATAAAAAAGGAAAAAAATTATAAAATAATTACAAATTAATGAAATAAATATATAAAGCCCCTCATTTGTCTATGACATTTTTCCTTTCTCTCTCCCTTACAAATCTTAAACTAATCCCACTCTCATCCTTCCGGACCTTCATTTACCCCAATTTACTAACAGTGTGCCAGCTTGTCATTCTTTTTCCAGTTCATATAGTCACAATTATTGTCCCAAGGGTTGTTTGGGAAGTGTAAAATAATTATATATTTTAAGTTTTTATAAAAAGATATAAAAAAATGGATAAATAATGTGTTAAAAACAAAAAAATAAATAAAGTGTATTAGGATAGCAATTTCCAAACAAGCTCTAAGACTCCCGACAAAATATAATTAGATTATCTAAATTGTTTTTGAAAATTAACAGACAATTAAATTGATATTATTTTAAAAATTAATAATTCAAACATTAAAGTTTTAATTTGTTATCAAAGTCCAATCATGTTGTTTTTTATTAATAGGGTAAATTACACTTACCTCCACTGGAGTTTTTGACAGTTACAAGATCTCCTCTGTGGTTTCAATAATTACACTAATCTCTCTAACCTTTGAAACTATTATCAATATTACCCCATTGTTAGACTATTTAACAAAAATTGTTGATGTCAAGCTGATGTCATAGGTTATAATATCAAAAATGATGAAATTACCCATTAGTTTCCTTGCCTATTCAAATGACAAATTTCGGTTTTGCATAAAGACCCCTACATGTTTTAACATTATTTAATAAAATTGTTAAATTTCATACAATATTAAATAAAACCCTTAAACTGTTAAGACATTGTTAATTCATTTAATGAAAAAAAAAAACTTAATTTTCATTGACAAAATATTTAAAAATAAACAATCTCTCTAAAATTAATATTAGATAACATCCTAATAATTTAATGTAAGATTTTTGACACACTACATAAATAAGGTAAAATTTATCATTTTAAATAATACATTTATTATTTGAACTTTTTTAAAGTTGAAATAAATACATTTATTTTTTCCCAACAATTTGCATTACTTATTTATTCATATGTAAAAAATTTATAATTTTATCTTTTCTTAGTCATATATTATTCTCGAATTTTAATTTTTATATTTGTGTCATTAAACTTCTAGTTGATACATATTTAAAAAAAAAGCAAGTTAATATTTCTTACATGATTAAAAAATTTAAAAAATAAATATAGAAGTAAAAAAAAATATAATCGCCTCACAATAAATTCAAATTAGTTGATAGGGAATGAAAATTAAAAAATTATTTGAGAGAATAAACAATTCAAACAATTTATTGTTTCTTACACCTAAAATTAAAATTAATATTTACTTGAATGGAGAAATTATTTGAGAATAATAAAATACTCGATGGGCTATTTTAGTAACTTTTGATTTTTTGGTTAAAATATGAGGTAAACAATATTAGTATGTTAAGAATGATTTTGGTTTTTTATGAAAAAATGTGCAAAAAATAGAGAGAAAAGAGAATCTTTAATTTTTTTTTTTTTTTGTATAGGTTGTTGGCTTGTTAGTTTTTTAAGTAGTTTTTTGATTTTTTGACTTTTAGGCTCTGTTTGGGAAGAGAGGTTTGGAGCTTTTTTGGCTAAAATAGTCACAAAAAAACAAAATTAAGCTTTTTAGCTCAATAAGATAAAACATCACATCCAACACTTAATCATTACATTCTTTCTCTCACAAAAAATTCAAAAAAACCAAAAAAATCAAAAGTTCTTCCCAAACCAGGCTTTTTAGCCCTAGGCTAAAATAGTCGAAAAAATCAAAAAGCCAACCCACTTCCCAAACGAAGCCTAAGTCAAAATATTTAGTTGCCAAACGAGGCCTTAAAATCTATTTCTCCATATTGATTTATCTCATTTAAACTATTTTTATTAAATTAAATCTTAAAATTAATTTATCACCTTCATTAATGATTGAAATTTTATTTTATTTTCTATTTATAAAAATTTAAAAACTTATTGTGGAAAAAAATAGAGTCAATAAATTATATTTATATTTTGAAAGTGTTATGAAAAATAAATAATAATTTCATATATATTTAATAACGTTAAGATTAATGTTGATAGTGAATAAGTTTGGTTTAATTGTTAGAAATCTTAGTAGAGGGAAGATTTTTTTTACTTCTATATTTATTTTTTTTATTTTTTTAATCATGTAAGAAATATTAACTTGCATTTTTTTAATATGTATCGACTCAAAGTTTAATGACTTAAAGATAAAATTAAAATTTGAGAATATAAAATAATATTTATAATATATAAAAATAAATAAGCAATGCAAATTGTCAGAAAAAAATAAATCCATTTCTTTGAACTTATAAAAATTTAAATAATAAGTGCATTATTTAAAATGATAAATTTTACGTTATTTATGTAAGCATTATATTAAATTATTAGTGTGTTATCTAACATTAATTTTAGAGAAATTATTTATTTGTAAGTATTTTATGAATGAAAATTATTTTTTTTATTAAATTTTTTAATAATGTCTTGACAATTTAAAATTTTATTTTAGTCTCATTTGACAACTTTCAGTTTTAATCAAAAAATTAATATAAGTTGTCATATCACTCTCTTTATTTTTCTGTATATTTTTTTGTAAAAAATTAAAATATTACTCAAATAGTCTTCCCAAACAAGGTCATGAAATTTAAAATTTTTATTAAATAATAAAAAATATATATATGAATCTTTGAAAATATATATGCAAAACACTTGGCTAAATAAGTATAATTAATGAGTTGATTTCTTATTTGTCTTTTCATACGCAAATCAAATAATAATATAATTATTTTTACACCTAATTAACATCGTCTGTATAAATTATAATAAATTAAAAAAATCTTAATAATAATTTAAAAAAAATAAGAGATTAATATAATTATTAAAATTATAAAAAAAATTATAATTATAAAAAAATTCATATAGTGGGTGTTTGGGAAGTGAGTTTTGGAAAATCAACGGTAGCTCGAAAATTTCGAGGGTCGAATGGCCCGAATTTTTCGAAGGGAGAGAAGAGAGGGAGAGCAGAGAAGAGAGGGAGAGAGGACTGGTTCGCCTCGCCGTCTGCCGACGCCGACGCCGACGCCGTCGCCTCGCCATCTGCCGACGCCGACGCCGTCGCCTCGCCATCCTCGTCGCCTCGACCTGGTTCTGCCGACGCTCGCCGAAGCTCCGCGAGGAGCTCGCCGTCGCCTCTGCCGACGACCTCGCCGTCCTCCTGTGCCTCCGTCCTCGTCGCCTCGCCGTCTGCCGACGCCTCGCCGCTCGTCGCCTCTGCC
This sequence comes from Camellia granthamiana, assembly GCA_036172215.1. NCBI lineage: Eukaryota > Viridiplantae > Streptophyta > Magnoliopsida > Ericales > Theaceae > Camellia > Camellia granthamiana. The sequence continues at coordinate 23,172,106 of CM069912.1, forward strand.
GACGCCGCAGCCCCGCCTCCTCCTCCTCCAGCCGATTTTTATGGCCCCCTCCCCTCCCTCCTTCCTCCTCCTCCCGATCTTCTTCTCCCTCCCTCCCTTCTTCTTCTTCTCCCCCCCTCCCTTCTTCTTCTTCTCCCCTGTTCTTCTTCTCCCCTGATTAAACACAGAAGGAAAAAAAAAAAAAAAAACGACGCCAAAACGACGTCGTTTTGGCGTCGAGCCACGTTTCGACCCACGAATTTCGAGCTACCAACCGGGGTTGGTGAGTTTTTATGTAGATTTTATTAGATGTAGGTTTTTATGAGATAAAATTTTTTTAGTGTTTGGGAAGATAGTTGGGTTTTTATGTGGTTGGATGTAATGTTTATGAGAGAAAAAGTGAAATGATTATGAAATTAGATGTGATATTTTGTTTGGATATATTTTTTTTAATTTTGTAAAATTTTTATCTTTTAATAAAACAAATAATAAAAAATTTGAAAATTTACTTCCCAAACACCACCATAATTTACCCTTGTTATGATAAAAACTTCAAAAGGTAGTGTTAAAATATAGTATAAAATATTCGGAGTTGAAAAAAAGACAGAGGAAGAGGACAGAAGAATCAGGAGAGACTGACTGACTGAGAGAGTAGTCAGCCGTGCTGTAGTCGAGGCAGAGAGCAGGAGCAGGAGCAGGAAGGAGGACGAGCAGCTGTCAAAAGCTCTCTCTCTCATTTCCCCAAAATGCAACCTAGTGTTTGACATTTTGCTTTCAACGGTATCATTACTCCCCAGCTTTTTCTTCTCTCCCCCAATTTGTTTATTTTTGTTCTTTCTCTTGTCTCTCTTTGACTCTCCCGCCCCTACTCTAATCCCCCTACCCTTTCCTAGATCTAAGCTTTTCAAACTGCACATTTTTCCATAAAAAAAAAAAAAAAAGGCAAGAAAAGAAAAGTGAGTCTTCAATTTTTTATATACTGACAATAATACAAGGGAAGGAACACAGATAATCAAGTGAATAATCAACTGCTTGTTTAGGATTGGTTTGGGGTATCTTAAAAAAGTATATTTTTTGTTTTTTTTATGAAAAGATATATAAAAAAATAGAGAGGTAATATGATGAAAAAAGATAAAAAGATGGATTATATAAGTTATACTAAACCTAGCCTTAGTATGTGTTAAAATAATATTTAAGTTATAATTATTTTATTTAAGTTATATTATTTTTTTATTATATCATTTTTAATTTAATTTATATTTCATATATTTTTTTTTTTGTAAAGAGTCAAAAAATATATTAATTTAATACTTCCTAAACAATCTCCAAATACCGTTTAGAAACTTGACTATTTTAGTTAATTTTTTAATTATTTAGTTATTTTAATTTGATTAAAAAAATAATGTTTACAATGATAGTTAATTTTTTTTTTATAATTGATTTGATAGTTGTAAAATAAAATAAAATAATAATGATTTAAATGTAATATTTTATTTTTTAAACTATTTTACTTTATTTTATTTATTTTTCATTATTTTAATCGAAAAAATCAAAAAATCATATCTCAAACACAGCCACTGAGAATGAACATGGATATTTCATGTGAGTCTCACTCTTTGTGAAACATTGACTTATTTTAAAAAGTAGATTAAAAATTAATATTTTAGTTTTTAATTTTTTTTTTAATTATATAAAAAATAGAGAAGTGATGTGATTAAAAAAAAAAAAAAGTAAAAAAACCAATTTTTTAACCGAATTACCAAAATAAGCCATTGTATTTGGTCCTATGTGTACTTAAATTTTCTTTTTAAAAATAATTTTTTTATCTGTAAAAAAAAATTCATCATAAAATTAATCACAATTATCTCACTTATGAAAAGATGAAACTCATTGAATTTAAGAATATTAAATTTAATAATGTAATCGAATTTGTGTTGTTAAATAAATAATTTGAGAAGTTTGGGACTTGGGTTTTTTTTTGTTTTTTTCACAAAAAGACAAACTTTTTTCAAAATAAAAAAAGAAAACACATTCAAACAAAATATCACATCTAACTCCATAATCATTTTACTTTTTCTTTCACAAACATCACATCCAACTACAAAAAAATCTAACTATCTTTCTAAATATAAAAAAAAATTTCTCCAATAATATCCTATAACTAGAAAAACCTACATAAAAACCCACTTCCTAAACACCCCGCAGAAGTCGTTGTAATGTAAGGCACGCATAGCTTCCAGTGATTTAAAGTGTCATGGTCTAATTAATAAAGTAACATAGACCAACTTGTGATAATCTTACCAAGGCATTTGGTATAATTAATTATAAGTTAAAAATTAAAATTTATTAAAATTATTTTACTTAATAAATTATGATAAATATTAACAAGTGCCATGGGGCACTTATTTATATTGAGAATGTGAAAAAAAAAATGTACAAAAATTATAAAATATTTTAAAATTTATAAAAAAGATGTATTGAATTAAATAGCAAATACTTCATGAGTATCCTTTTCTTGTGTCATATAAATACTAGTTTTTTAACAAGACTGGTAAATTAAAAATAAAAATTATGTTACAAAATAAAAAAAAAAATTATAAGAATTTGTTTGGCATTTCTTAAATAAATGTACTTATTTAGAGCTAATTTGGAAATATGATTTACAAAATTCCTTATTGACTTATTTAATTCACGTCATCTCTTTATTTTTTCATACATCTTTTTGTAATAAATAAAAAAAATCAACATATAAATCATTCCCAAAATAACCTTTAAATAAATACACTTATTTAAGTCACATAATTTTTTTACTCTTTTACATATCTTTTTATAAAAAATTAAAAAATATATTTATTTAAATCATTCTAAATAATTCTTAAATAACTCAAATAAACTATACCAAAACATCTCCATCCATCCTAGCGAGACTCCATTAAACTCTGGATCTAATTTCTAAACTTTCTAAGTGCACAATTTTTTCCATGAAAATAAATAAAGAAAAGAAAAGGAAAGAAAAGCGGGGGTTGAGAAGTAGTTGAAGGAAGTAAGTTGCGTGGAAAAGTTGAACGTCTTTACACCCTTCGACTTGTCAATCTTCGTCTCAGGCTTTCCCTTCTGACTCCATACTTACTCTCTCTTTCTCTCTCTCTACACACACACACACACACACACACACACATTCACGCACGGGGCAACAAACACGTGAGGTCGGCACATAAATCGAGGTCTCTTAAACAGGTCTATCTTTTGAGATCTTAGCCAAAAAGGCTGGTAGCTCATATCATAAGCTATTAGCTAGTCGGCTCATTAATTATTTAATTATTACACTTAATATTACTTAAATAATAGTAAATAAATTATAATTAGTATCGTAATTGTCAATTAATAATAGTATGATATATCTTAAATTTTAAATTTTATAAGAAATTACAAAAAAAAAAAAACAAAAATCAAAATTTAACCTTTCCAACATATCAATTTTTTTGGAAAACAAGTTGAAAGTAATTTTTAAATTTTTTTTTAAAATATAAAAAAAAAATAAAGAAATAATGTGACTCAAAAAATATCAAAAATTAATATTAATTTTTGATCTAATTACCAAAAACACCTGAATTTATTTTTTTTGAAATACATGTTATCTAATTTGTGTCGTGTTAACTGTCATCAAAAAAAAAAAAAAAAAAAAAAAAAAATCATCCTTCATTGAGAATAGCAACAGTATAAAAAAATATTTTTTTTCTTAATCTCAACTAAATAAAATTATTCATAAAATGGTTAATTTCAACACAATTCTAATTTCCTAATTTACAAAAAAAACTATTGTTCTAAAAAAATTTACAAACACTATCTTTTTTTCTCTTTTTTTTTTTTTTTTCTGGATTAACTCTAAAAATAATAGACAAAAAAATTATATCCAAATAAAAATTAAAAAAACATATTAGCTTTAAATTATATTTTTTTACATACTTTAAAATCATTTTGATGAAATAATATTTAAAAAATCAAAATTTAGATGACACCCCTTGATGCAATTTTATTCACAGATTTAGAACTTGTTTAGAGTGTGCTTTATAAGCATACTTTTTATTTTTTTTTATCACATTATCTCTAAACTTTTTTACACATTTTTTCATAAAAAATCAAAAAATACCCTTACTTAAATCATCCCAAACAACGTCTGAATACAAGTGTTACCTGCTTAATATTTTTGTTATCAAGCCATGTCATAATTTCATGTGCAATTCAAGTAGTGTTGAAAGTTTCCATCCTTGTTGAGAGAAAGACGGCAATTATATAAATTTATTAGGTTAGAGAGAGGGTAATTGTTTCATTTAACTTAAGTATATATTTAAATACAAAATACCTAGAAGTAATATAGCAATTTCATCACACCCATTGACACTAATAAAATTTCCCTTGCTTAGGAGGTTATTGTAATTTCATTAAAACTAAAAACTACCTGTAATTTTTTCATTCCTTGAGGAAGATTAGTATAATTTACTCAAAAAAATTAAAAATCTATTTTTTTTTAGCATCACAGTTGCAGGTTGCTAACATTTGTATTCTCTACTTGTAAGAAAAAGAAGCCAACATCCTACTACAATTTTCAAGTCCCAGGAGATAATCCATTCATCAGTTTTACTTGGTTACAACATAAACTGATTGTATGACTAGTATACAACCATTTTGATACAACAATATTTCTTTCTTTTTTTTTTTTTTTTTTTTTTGGTAAGCAGGTGGCATAATACCTTCATCATCAATTAACAGTGGCAAAGTTCAACATTTTACCCAAGGGCAATCACCGACCTCAAGATGGGTAAGAAAATGTTAAGAATGAAAACTATGCAAATGAATGTGACAGTTACCACCTCTACCGAGGCTCCCTTTTTATCCTTCTTCTGCTTCGGTTGCTGTTGAGTTCACTGGATCCGCAACCGGAGGTATACAATCCACCTTGTAACGCAGGACCTATTCATTCCAGATAATATATTTTTTAAAAATAATTATAAAATAGGCATTACAGAAAGAAAGGTTAAGAGAATTTGAATCGAGTAATAGCTTATTTGAAGTTGCACTATGTTGTTGACAAAACAACAAATGGGTTTATTTACAAAAAACAAACACAAACAAACACGCACACAAATGAGTTTCATTGGGCGAGGACAAAGAGGGGAACAAGGAAGTGGCCTTAATTGACCAGACAGATCGGTCAGGAGACATTTGGGGATTGCATTTGGATTAATGGTGATGGACCCTATTATTGATATGGGTCCAACAAGAATATGGGATGTCATATCGTTCCTTTTTGTGGTTGAGTAAGACTAGTGGGATGGTAAAATATCAATATCCTGCTTTTGTAAAAGAATTTTGTCATAATAGGTTACTCTGATTTATACAATATGGATTTGTTTTGAAAGATCTAGAGTTTTCTCTTTCCCTCTCTCTGCTACAGTTCCCCCCGTATCACCTAGGTTTAACAAAAGTTTCGTACAATATCCAGACAATTTAATGTTACATTACACCGTACCTGCCCTCAAAACCATATATAATCATATATCAAACTGAGATTACTAAGCAAAGATTGATTTGCGAGACAAACTTCAAATCATGGAATATATATAACCCCAAGATATGAAAGATACCACACAGACCAGAAAACACAGCAAACTTACCAAAAGAAACTATAAATCCAGTTGGGAAGGTCAAAAACAGGTTCTTAGCACCAGCCCCTACATACTGGGTCGTTTAGTCAGTCAAAGCAGCACAAAACCAGTTATGCTGTGTTTGGGTTTATGGGTCCAAATGTATGTATCAATTATGGGTTTATGCTAGCCAAACTACTCATTGGGTGAAACTAGTCCTGATTTAAATCCATCTCTAACTAATTCTAGTCAATCTGAGAAAAGTTTTTTGTTATCCCCCAAAAAGAGGAAAAAAGTTATATTTTCAATGCAGAATGAAGTTTTCACTTTTCAATGAGATGGTTCTGAAGCACTAACCACAACAATTTTGAAATTTTTACAGGTACAGAAAAAGGGACAGATGGTAATGGGCTGAACAACACAAATTCCGCAAGCCATGTAACAATGAAAGAACCATACCTTACTTCTAAGTCTATATGCAAATTTCAATCTTTTCCCAATATTATCTTAAGTTACTTTAACCCAAAGGTTCACATCAATACATCCTACTCCAACAGGCGAGTCAAAATTTGTATTAATCATCATCATCTTCACCATCAACACAACCACCATAGTGAATGGAAGCAACAGATAAAGTCATTAAACGGGTACCTTTCTAAAAAAAGTTGAATATGAATTGTCCCAAATGAGTTTGTAGTTTCCAGCCATGATTGTGCAGAAATTGCCCTACAAGGAAATCCATGAACTCAGCATTTATAAAGATAATTACAGTAAAGTGCATGATAATACGAGTAGCCAGCAGCAAAGTCGTTAACTCACTTGGTCAGATTCATAGCGCCGATAAGGCAAGATCAGCTGTGGCATAACAACACATGTCCAAGTGTTATACACATCATTATAATTAAGTTAAAAATTAGAAACAGAAGAGCCAATAAGAGAAAAGGAAAATAAAAAGAACCTACTTAGGATTGTATAAAGTAACTAAAGAAAGAAGTTGAAGACATAATGACAATATATTGGTTCACAAAATGAAACTTACTGTTGTTTTCCCCAAAGAATCTGTGTACTCCACGCTAAATCCAATATCCTGTCCCACAACCATATAAAGCTCAAATCTGAAGGAATCGGTCTATTAACTTAAATTTCGTGGTGGATGTTACAAAAGTGAAGCCAACAGGATGCATATATCAATGAACTCAATGATGCACGAAAAAGATATATAAAAGAATCTAGCATCATTAAGTTTCTATTATATTTTACAGAAATCCTATGGTTCCTCCTAAAAAAACTACTGAGGCCATTCACTAGTAAAAATGAAGTGTGGTACAAGAAAACAGGAAAGAAGGTTTATAGTCGGCTAAATTATGGCTTTTTATTTGCATTATTGTTACAAGTAAACACACACACACACACAAGAGAATTGTTTTGGCATGCTTGCACTAAAAATGAAAACATCATAAAAGAGTTAACCCAAAAATAAAGTTCTAGTTCTTCCCCCTAATTTATGAACGAGTAACTTCATCAGAGAAAAGAACCGACGGCCATCCACCACATTATACAAAGTCTTCAAAAGCACAAACTAAGAAAAAAATCATCTAAAACCTTTGGGGGACTCTTGGAGCACATAAAGTACTCCAAATTCCTTTAAATATATGTTTGGTAGAGGAATTATGAGCTCTTGATCCTCTATGTAATGTCGGACATGTGAAGAGAATTAAGCGCAAATTGGAAATCACTTGAGGGGACTGCTTGTAATAGAAGTCTTTCTTGTTTTAGTTTTAGGTTACTATGCTGCTGAAAAGAATTACTTCATTTTTATTACAGGCTGTAAAATGGGCTGCCAGGATGGGCTTTTGTTTGCAGGCTGATTTAATCATTTGAATTGCTCTCCAATCTCATGATGTTGTATTCAATTGCAAAAATAGTGATTAAAAAAAACAGTAGAGGCTCAAATCTGTGCTAAACATGCTTCAAAACAAATACATTATTATTTTCTACTCAACATTTTGGCCATGTCTCTTAATTGCACAACTTTGTTCAATGAATTGCAAGTCTCAATTGAAAAGAAAAGAAAAAAACAAATAAAAGGCGACACATTTCCCACATACGAAAATATATATATTTCTATTTCTAATAAATAAAAGAATACCTATTAAACAAAGGGATGCAAAGTAATCCCTTCGTACAATAGATTATTGAAAAATAATCTCACTCAATAAACAGCGGTGAGAAGATCTGAGAGCATTACCAGATTCATTTTGCTTTGTGGCAATGCAAAATCCCAAGCGATATATGAATTTATGGATTCCACAGACAATGAGACCTAGAAGGAAACACATTCATCAAATGTCTTGGATATTGGTGACAGTAGTAGTCAATAAGCAATTCGTAATTATCAATAACTAGATCATAAACTCGAAGAAAATATAGTTGAATGTTCTTTAAAAAAAAACAACCAACTGTATAGGTGATTGGCCAGTTCTAACCAATTTAAGTAATGAAAACATTCAGATTGTCAAAAAGATTTGAGGATCAAAATTTATACATTATGAAGCTAATTGAATGACACATTAACACCTCAAGATAATTACAAAAATTCATACTTGCCATCAAAAGTGTCTTTTAACTCAAATCCAAAATGTGTTAATTTCAAAACTTAATCTGATGCAGCCCAACTGGTCACATTTACATCAGAGAAGCCCATTCCAAATTCTATTTGAACATAAATTACAAGGGTGTTATTCTTAGATCCTGTTTGATTTGGTTAGCATTTATTACCTTTTTTTATATCAAGGGCACAATTATACTTTCAGCACTTCAAGCATAAACTATGAGGAAGAACAAAAAGCCAACATCTCCTCTTAGAAAATTGTATTTCAGAACGTGTCTGAGGGCACACAACTCTTATACGACCGAAGAAAGAAATAAAATAAAATAAAAGCAACAAAAAGAAAAAATAAGAGAAAGGTACATTTTATAGATCCAATACTCAAAACACCCCAAAAAAACATTCACACCCAATCCCTAAAATGCCTCAATAACACGACATTTCCACAAAAGGTACTTTCTCATCATTTGTCACTGATTTCAATAAATCTCTGCTCACTTTCCCAATAAATATAAAAGATAAATATATTCATATTTTCCATGTTCTTGTGCTGAAGATGTGCTGTGACAAAATGTTTGTCTCATGTAATGTTCATGTCCTATGTCCACGTCTATGCTACATAGGGCTCAACTAACCCACCATAACTTCTCAAAAAACATTATGAGCCATTCATGAAGTAGGACCTTGACTTTCTCAAAGTCAGTGCATTCCTATGGGATATCATTTCTGATCATATCTAAAGACCTAGAAGTTGCAAATGCTTTTGATATACCGCCTTTCAGTTTCAGTGCAATACAATTACATATAAATCACAAGGAAACTTTTATAGCTTCTAAAAACACCTCAAGTAGACACATAAAATCAAACTACGGAAGAACATAGAACATATCAGCTCAAATTTGAAGAATTAAACTTCTAAACCAGAGTACGAGGCAAACCTCGTAAGTTTTCCCAGCAGGTATGGTTAATTCTTTATAGTCGTCATTTTTCCTGTAGAGAACAAGCAATTGGAATTTAAATTAATGCTACATGCTACTCCAAAACCTTGTAGATGTGAGAAGAAAAAATGACCAGTGGCAGTACATCAAAACTCATATTTACCTTCCTTCCAACGCACCAGAAACCTCTGCTGTAATGAAGAAAGGGGAGTTTGTGAAGACCTCACTGCAACAGAAGACAAGCTAATCAACACATGAAAAGTGAAAATGTATCAAAGTCTAGTGGTCCCACAAGGCTTTGTAGAGTTTTTTTTTTTTTTTTTTTTTAACATTTCTGCATAAGTTAAACACCTCTTAGACTTGCAAACATCAGTCTATATACACTGGATATGAACAAACAAACTATCATGATAATGCGGCTTCTTGTGAATCTTCTTGAAGGGGGGTGAAAACATACTTGACTTTGTAGTTATGCAATATGGACATTGCAAAATAAGCAACTACTCATGTTGAACATAATTTGAGCCTCCAAACTTTCTTTTGTTTTGTTCTTTTTTTTTTTCCCCATATTTCTTAGGTCTGCCTCTAGTTAAACCCCTCCCAACGCCCTTGACTAACTGGGACCAACACTATGTAATGTCCTCTCATCCTTTTTTTGTTCAGAGAAAGGCATCTGCATCTTCAGTTGAATCCATCGGCAACTTAAGAACCTTGTAAAAAACCCGTACTTTTTTTAACAGTCTAAATTTAACTATAAATGCTATCTAAAGTTTAAAGCATCAAGGCATCAACTGACATGTCCCATAAATGACAGAGAAGCCTTTCAAATGGAACTTCATGCACAACCAGAAAACTTCAGTTAGTTTTGCCAATTTGATAGACAAAGAATCCAAGATAAAGAAGAGTTAGATACAACCAAGATTGTTAAAATCGGGATCCTAAGTAGGATTGGTGAGAGGGTCCGGTGGATCGGATCGAGGATCGTAAGATCCTACTTTCTATTAAAAAAAAAGATAAAAATTAAAATTAAAATGATACATATTAAAAATAAGGTGAAAAATCATAAAATCTACGATCCTACTTGCGATCCTACCTACGATCCCATGCGATCCTACTTGCGATCCTGTTATAACATCGATCCTAAAACGATCTGGATCGTTTTAGCAATGTAGGATCGTAAGATCGTACGATCCTACGATCCGGATCGCGATTTTAACAACCATGGATACAACCAACGTATAAGCACCACCAACCCAAGATGGCTAATTGTGGGCCAAACGCCTCACTGAAATGATATTGTCACCAAACCAGGAGTATCAACTTTTGCATAAAATTTGACCCACTTTATTTTGTACTGGCAATGACCCAGAAAGCCAAAAAAAAAAATGACAGAAATCTTGATAGACCTCAAAGAATCTTCACCAAAAAGTCGATCAATAAGATTATAGTGAGTACACAAATATGATAGATAGGCTAATTAATCAACTACAAAGCAAAATAGGAAAGAATCATGAGTATACAATTAGGTACCAATACCTTCATCACCACACACACGCGCGCGCACACAAAAAAAAAAAAAAAAGAAGAAGAAGAAGAAGAAGAAAATAAAAGAAATAACAACTTATGGGAGCAGGAATCAGAAAGAATACCCAATAAATTTGATGAATCTTTCAAACTCAGAGGTATATACGTCAGCTGCTTCTTCCAAGACAGATATTTGGTGCTTCTGTCTGCTCAATGAACAAGTGCCAAAAGGTATTAGAAGGCAAAAATTACTATCACAAGAGCAAGGGCCACAGCATTAGTTGAACTAGATACAACCAACATTGTTCATCTTTACAAATGACTTGATCTATTAAAAATCAACAAACTTAGATTGCAAGATATCTTACAACTTTCTATCTTCAAAACGCCTGAATGATAGGGAAAGAAGAAGTCGAATAGTGAGAACCATTGTCGTAAGGCTGTACAAAGGTGGTCCATAACGGTGCCTTTGCTCTTCCATCGGCCTAGTAATTTTCCATTTTCAGTACAAAAGTTAACATATGTTGTACAAGTTGGAGCAATTCAATTTGAAGTTTATCAAACAATTTGTTCATTTTCAATTGCATTCTTTGTTGACGGGAACAAGTAATCAAGAATCCAATTAAAGTGACATGAATAATATTGCCCAAAAGCAGAAGAAGATACCCTTGATCATCATTGATTTTCTGAATGAAATCTAGTAGAACCTGCACCAAGTAAAAGTATCACAAGGTTAACTTAAACTATTGGGCGTCAACATGATAATAAGTCCAAGTATTAGTTTCCATCTATAGTGCATCATTTTCCTTCTACTTATTTCAGTAATAGTTTAGCGGATTCATCTGGAATGTACAGCTCACTCTTAACAACCTCAACACTATAAAAGGTAAACAAATCTCACATGATGGCCTCTTTAAGATAGATGCATAACTATAAATAGAAGAATTCTGCTTGTGAAACACCCAATCGGCACTATAGAACAGTAGTCTTTGCTAAAGCAATTCATAAACTAGAGTCAACAACTTTGGAAGATGGGCACAACCTCATACAATGATTAAGTGAGGCTATTAAGCCAAACGAACCATACCTCCGGCACTCCTACCAAATACTTCACGAGAGTCTTGTAGACGCCTGTTGCAGAACCAAGTTGAGCTAACTGTCTCCTCCTGGATGAGTTACATTTCATGAGAAGTCGCTAAACAATATTGTTCGAAGCCTATACTTGATCTGGAAAAATAAAAACCAAGAAATATCACCTCTCCATTTGTTGATTCCATAGCATAGCATATCGATCCCGTATACTTCCACCTGCACTAACTAAAGCATCAACCTCAGCTTGCTTATTCCTCTCTGAGCGCTCCCTCTGTTGTCTGATCAATGTCCCCCGAAAATCTTGGGGCATATAGGTCATAACTGCATATGTATTCACAGATTCCATTATAATTAACCAGGAAATATGCACAAGTGGACTGAGACACTCATCTCACAGCACATTCATGTTGATATATAAAACATGTCAGTAAGCATTTTGTCGATTCAAAAAAATAAATAAATAAAAATGTCAGTGAGCATGAATGCATTGGTCCTTGGGCTCTGCTCCCCACCAAGGCAAAAGCACCTAGCCACTTGGGCTCCCTGAGCTACACTCCCCACCAAGGCAAGTGTGTAGTGTCAAGGGGCTTTCCCATGGGAAGAATGATGTCATCATAGTCCCTCAAGAGGAAGGTGGAAGGCTCATAATTCCAATAGGTGTTGCAATGCCTTCTAGTGGGTGGGACATGTTGCACTTGATCACAATCCACATTGATAACTATGACAACATGTGGCACACGCAAATCAATCCATGTATCGCACCAATGGGAGAGATTTAAAATTTAAACGTGGCAAAGTTAATTCAAACCATCTACAGGATTAAATGGACTATAAAAGACAAACATAAGGCCTTCAAACCCTTCCAACAAAAATTAGAAACTAACCTGTGTTGAACACATATTCAGCATTCCTGGATTGGAAAAATTCTAATACCTTCAAAGTGTTTTGAAACTTATCTCTTAACCGCCCAAAGAGAGAAGCAAGTTCCGCATCTTCACTTGTTGATTGTTGTTGAAACTGCACTCACAAAACAAATGCAAAATTAGACGTTCTCCGCTTGCAATTTTTTGAAGTGTTTAGACTTGTGACCATAAAATCACTGAACCATAAGCAAAAGACATTTCAACAAGTAAAATGTGACGACGTATTGACATTATGAAGAGACTGCCATGATAAACTTCCACATAAGAATAGCAATTACCTTCATAAAAAATGAGAGAAAATATTTTTAGAAAGCTAAGAAATGCAAGAAACTAAATATATCTCACCGCTTCTGGCCAATGAGAGCTTTCTAATAAGAAAAGAATTTCTTCAATTTGTTCTCGGTTCTTCCACATGTTTTCATCAATTTTGTGGGGAGGTTGGCAGTCTGCTTCATCTATCAACAAACTTTCTCCTAGAAAACCATGTATTACAAATATAAGTGGCCAATCATAATGAACCCACCCAAGAAAATTCACAATAGAACTTATAACCGAAAGGAGTGTTATTATGATACTTTCCAACAAATTTGCAGTTCTTTGAAGTTTAATGGACCAGATAATAACAATGTAAGTGCATAATGACTCCCTTATAGAATGACTGACTGTGTGATGGGATCCAAGAACAAGAGAGAGAGAAACCCTGTTTTAGAGAGAGAAAGTTAGTTATAAGATGATCTCTACTCCTCTAGATATAGGCCACTAACTAACTCAAATGTTGAGCACATTTCCTACATCACTATGACCCCAAAATAATCGTTGTGTTGCTTTCTGACATATATCTAAAAGAAACCCAAGAGGAGTAATGCCAGCGTGCATGTGTATTTTAGCAAGTGCATAAATTTGCAGGGTACTGACATAATTCAACTGACCAGTTTTTTCTCTAGAAGCGTAAACCCAACTAAAGATAATGAATTCTACATCTTCCAACGTCATAGCTTCTTATTGCAATACTAAACCAGTTCATAACATAATAATGACAAGTCAAATCATTTTCTAGTGTACATAAAAGAATAAAAACAAAAATATTGCAGCAATACGCAATCTTCATCTGCATTTGGCACAAATCTCCTAAATCACATCACAGTATATAAATGCAGGCCATCAATATGCAGCGACATAGACCATGCTAACAAGAAAAGGGAGCATCTAGAATTTTGCATGGACAGTGACCTAATCAAATCTAGTCAAATACGAAGGCTTTTTTATTTTTTGGTCAGTAGGCTAATGTTTCTAACAGGTTTCTTACTGCTGCTATAATTTTACTTTGGTATATAGGTAATTTTAAAAATTTCTAAACAAGAGCTATTGTAGTGGTCATGGATCTTAGACAAGCTATGTTTTTGGGTCTTATATGTGGTTTATTGTGGTTTATTGTGGTGATGCAAATAATACAAAAGGAAAAACAGCAGCCCACAATGGCCCAAACAAAACTAACTAATCAAATTCTCCACAAAATCTACCATGACACGGCAACAAATAAATATACATTATATATACATGAAAACACTAAGCAATGGAATATATATACCTGGATAAAATACTTATCAAAATACATATACAAAAATAATAATAATTTCTTCATGGAATTTTAAAAAATCTCACATCACAGATTATGTATAATTATATATATTATTAATTTATGATACATATCTAATGATATTAATATTATAAATATATATTATGTATATGCCCTTCAACAAACCCCCCCCCCCCCCCCAACACTTAGACACAAAATAATAGCTATGCAATGCCTCTTACAACCCAAGTCAACTGAGACATTATAACCTATCAAAGCCCCTCAACAAGGCGTATCCAACCCCCACCCCACCCCACCCCACCCCACCCCAACCCAAAATAATATTAATATATATATATCCATCAATCTAGCATCAGTTCAACCCAAACTGAATTTAGAGCCCACACAAAGTTGCAAATGGACTGCCATTGCCTTAATGAAAATGAGGAACCTTGATGTCAAAACAACTTAACACCCTTAAATCAGGCATGATCAAACTGATACCTAAAGATCCTACAGTGAGATTATGTGATGTCCAAGCACTTCCATCATAATGCCATCAATCGAGTACTCTTGGTCCCCTACGTAAAGACATAATTGAATTAAGTAGATTGAGGAGTTCTTTTGCGGCTCATCATTTGTCCTACACTCCCAGCAACTAATACTCCAAAACTTGGGATAAAATATATCATGTCAATGACTTCACATACCTCCTCATAACATTTTTGGCTAAGAAATTTGAAATGTCATTTGCAATTTTAACTATCAATGGGAGTCCACTAAAACAGCTTCCCACGCTTATCATTCCTTTCTTCCTCACCATCAAATAAGAAATGGGAGGACAGTGAAAAAACCTCCACAATTTATACCCTTCAAGAAGTGCAATTACGAGTCTTATGACCGATAAACCATAAATCAAAGTCAAAAGGAGCAAAATATTAAAGGGAAAAAAAAAAAATTCACCCAAATGTTGATTGTTGACAAGTAACCAGATGTTGTTTAGGATACTTGTCTTAAGGGAAAAATACATAGTACATTTTCCAGTATTTCTAGCAAATCAATTGTATACAAAATCTAACTCTATCAAGGAATATGTGAAAGTTTATGTTCCTTTTCTCTGGCAAATATGCATCTAAAGGGAGAAGTAATTCTCTCTTCTTTTTTCTTCTTTCTCTTCTTCTTTTTTTTTAAAAAAATAAAAAATAAACAAGAGGAAGGGATGTTTGCACTAGAAAATTGATTGGGGAAAATCTGCACATAAACAACTAAACCTAATGATTCAGCTCCTAAATATATTGACATTGCACAAACCACTGAATCTAAAAGCTAGCTATATTTCACAATCGTAATTCTGTCACGATCTAGATCACCGATTTTGACTCTGAAATGGGCTACACGTAGTCGTCGCAAGTCAAAATGACAGTCAAAGATTCAGTAAATCTCGCTTCAAACGAATCGCAAAGTGTCGTAGATCATAAAAACAAAGACAACAGAAACTGAAAATGGATCAAGAAATTGAGAAATTCACCTTCAGTGGGCGGGAAATCCTTGCACAAATCGCTGGCCACGGAGCGAATTTCAGTCGTGAGGCGAGAGACATCGTCGGAGAGAGGAGTGAAGGGGTACTTGTCGTAATAAGAAGCGAGAAAAGCCCTAGTTATCGGAACCAGACCATCCATGGAAGCCATTGAAGAGACGAATGTGAAGAGATCGATCGATCGCTCGAACTGTGAATGTGTTTGTGTGGATGTGAAGTTCGAATCGATCGATTGGATTATCGGACTCTGTTCATCTTCTTCTCCTCCGGCGGTAGCGAAAGAGGAGCCTCGGGGGTGGTGGGTTTTTAGGCTATCGCAAGCAGGGAATATTAAAAGAGTTTATTCTTTCGTTCCAAGAGTGAAAATGTAGAGAAATCGGATTTGTTTGTTTCACCAATTGGCTTCGTTATTATTATTATTATTATTAATTTAATATTTATTTTAATCTTTTTTGTAATTTTGAAAAAATTAAGCCTTTTTTTTTTAGTTTATTTAAGATAAAAGCTGAAAATTAGGTAGCACAAACTAAAAGTATCTCTTCTTCACCTTTTAAATAATTAATTTTTTTCACTTATTTAAATTATTTTTGCCTAATAAGTAGAATCTACACCGAGCAATCTGCCATAAATTTTTAAATTAAAATAAGTTATAATTACCTTTTAAAATTTGTACCAAGTCTGATTTGGAACCAATTTAAATTAGTCAAAAATTCAATTAATTGTTTTTACTTTTTTATATGTTTTTTTATAAAAAAAAAATTATTAAAAAATATAATTCTGAAAGGAACAATGAGGAATGCATTATGAACTATAAAAGTAATTAAACAACTAACAGAAATATACTTCAAAATGAGATTCTTGCATTTTTTAAATGTAGGAGATAAAAGTTATGTTTCATGTTCATTTAATTCTCTACAGCTAATGAAAAAAAATCATTAAAAAATATAATTCTTAAAGGAACAATTAGGAATGCAGTATGAACTATATTAGTAATTAAACACCTAACAGAAAGATTCTTCAAAATGAGATTCTTGCGTTTTTTAAAGAGAAAAGTTAGGGATCATGAAAAAACTTTTATGAAAAAGATTATGAAAGAATTATGACCTTTGAATTACCTTGATTAGTGTGTGGTGCTTTATTTTAAATGTAATTTAAGGGTCATAAATCTTTCTTGATCATTTTCATGAAAATTTTTTCATGATACTTAATATTACTTTTTTTTAAATGTAGAAGATAAAAGTTATGTTTCGTATTCATTTAATTCTCTACAACTAATTTACTCCTGTAATAAATATAAAAAAATTAACAGTGGTGCTACAGGGCCCGAAAATGGGTGCCCCGAATGCCCCAATTTTTTTTTTTTTTTTTTTCTTTTCTGCAGAAGAAATGAGGGAGGAAGACGAAGGGGGGAAGGGGAGGGGGAGGAGGGGGAGGGGGAGGGGGAGGGGGAGGAAGGACTGGAGGGGGCCTAAAAAATGGAGGAAGAGGACGCGATCGGCGGAGGCCGACGCGATCGGCGGCGATCGGCACGATCGGAGGAGGAGGACGGCGACGCGATCAGCAGAGGCCGACGATCGGCACGATCGGAGGAGGAGGACGGCGACGCGATCGGCGGAGGCCGACGCGACCTCTCTCTCTTTCTCTGCCTCTCCCTCTCCCTCTCTTTCTCTCCCTCTTCCTCTGCAACTCAGAGTTGCAAAGGTCAACAATGGCAAAAAAAAAAAAAAAAAAAAAAAAAAAAAAAAAAAAAAACGGAATGCCCAAAACGACGTCGTTTTGGGCATTCGGGGCATTCGAGCCAACAATATTTCGGGCCCTCAAACATTTTCCAAAAATTAATTACTCTACCAAGACAGATCCCTCTTAGATTTGTTGTCACCGACATCAAATCTACTATAATTAACTTCAGATTTGTCACCATTGATGGATTATAACTTCAGATTTGTGACCATTGATGGATTATGCCCTCGTATGTTTTAATTATGTAATTGGCGCCTTCTTAACTGTATAAATCTCATAGGATATTTGGAGTCTAATAAATATATATTTTTTGATTTTTTGAATTTTTACAAAAATATGTAAAAAAAATAGAGAAATAATGTGATCTAAGAAGGATAAAAAAATAAAAAAATACTTTTGTAAGGGATGCCAAATAGTGCCCTAATTTTCAAGATCATAACTACCACAACATCTTTATATTTGATTAGACAGACTGAATAAGGGGGATTAGAATCTATTGGACTTAAATCTTGGGACTATGAATCCCCGGACTATTTGATTGGATTGGATGTGTATCACATAATTGTTTTTTCATGGGATTTGATGTCTCAAAATAATTATTTTTAATGAATCCAATGTTTGGTTGGACGGACTGGATATGATCAATAAAAGAAAGACTATTTTACCATTTTTTAATTATTTACTAAGTAATAGAAATATTAAACATATCTTTAATATTTAAATTATTTTAGCTAGATTAAATAAAATTTTATTTTATTTTATTTTTTTACACAATTAAATAAATTTATTTAAAAAAAATTAAATAAATAAAATATCAATAAAAATATATGTTATTTTTTAATTAAAATTTTAAATAAATTTACTTTTAAAAATAATAATAATTAAACAATGAAATTAAATAAAACATCTATTAAAATTTAAATAATGAAATTAAATAAAATATAAACAAAATTTTAAAATAAAACATCAATAAAGTATCTATAAAAAATTATTTTAAAAAATTAAATAAATAAAACATCAATAAAAAGTTAAACAAAATTATTTTATTTTTACATTAAGACATTTAAATTTTATTGAATCTTACTAAATATAATGCATAATTAAATAGTAGATGGTCAAAATGGTCATTTTACCACCTAATCCCAACAGTAAATAATCCCATGAAAATTGTCTCACACTCCCTCGGATGGTATAATCCCACATATAAGGGATAAGGAGTTCAACCGGACTCTATATCCGACGGAGTAAAAAAAAAACAAACACCAGACAAAAAGCTTTCCCGAATTACAACCCTAACAATGAATAGTCCCCACTTATCCCCGAATCAAACACACCCTTATTGTCATATGTTATCGACTCTGCTGAAGCCACCATTGGTCGTCAACGTTTCAATAGTTTAAATTTGATCTCCCACTCTCTTTCTCTACCTTTTTTTGTATCTATCTTGTATATAAATAAAGTGGTTTATTCTAAGACATAGTCGATAATACTATAATTCTAGGTTATGTGATTGTTGGCTTTATAATTTGTAACAACCAATCACAATTTAACACATGACACGAAGAGGGCAATTTGAGGAGTTAATACAAGTTGCTAACCAAAGTTAGACACGTGGTAGCTCGTATTGGTAATAATGGATCTGCGTAACACTGGAATAATCGAGGAATATAAGGTGATGTAGCTTAACGGTTACTCACAAAGTTTAAATTCAAAATCAGGAGGGAAGCCTAACTGCAAGAGTGGCATAGTGGGACTGACTGAGAGATAGCATGTTCAGCAATCATGGGAGAACATTTCAACAGTTGAAAGCCCACTTCAACAGTTATCATTGAAAAGTATAAATAGCAGAGAAGGCCCCAAAATGAAAAGATCCAGACTCAAATCAAAAAATCAGTTTATTTACTTTGTTTTTTTCTTCCAGTTTTTACAAGTTCTTTACATTTCTGCACTTCAATTCCTGTACTGCACTTCATTTCCTAGGAGTAGTTTCAAATAGTTTGTTACTGTACACCTCTACAAGACTAGGTCAGATCATTGTAAGTTTTCATTTACTTAATGAAATTCAGATTCTGAAATTGTTCTTCACTCGTTGTTATTTACTAAATTCTCCTAAACAAGTCACCAGTAAAAGTCCTCTTCACTGAGGCTGAGAGAACTAAAATACAAGCGTCTGA
Organism: Camellia granthamiana; assembly: GCA_036172215.1. Taxonomy (NCBI): domain Eukaryota; kingdom Viridiplantae; phylum Streptophyta; class Magnoliopsida; order Ericales; family Theaceae; genus Camellia; species Camellia granthamiana. Next base: position 23,191,842 of record CM069912.1, read on the forward strand.
TAATTGGTTGGCAATTAATATTCTGTAAGGACTAATTGATCATTTCTGGCATGCTTAAAATTATATTACTAACCTTCGAAAGCCAAAAAAGCTAACATATATTTTTGACACGCCCAGTGGGACTAATTGAAATGGCTAAATGTAGGAGACAAGGAGAAAATGAACGCTTGGAAGAAGGTGTGGAATGAGAGGTAGAAGTACCTAATCCAGAGGATAATGTAATAACACATCCTATGAAAGCACCTATCTTATCAGAACCTATAGTCGAGCAGACCATCAATTCAAAACATGCACTACATGTTCAGAATATTGGATGAGGCCATGGAATTGGATCATCCACTGTTCCATCTACTCAGCCAATGAATCCATGGGAAGGCTTAGTAGATGCCATGGGACAGCAGTTAATGTACATAATGAAAAGATGGGCAACATCCTTTATGGCTCGAATGAATTCCCATCAGCTAACTAGCACAAGGCATATAGAGGAAAATTCAAATGTTCCTCAGCAAAGATTGGCTAGAGATAAACAGTCTATGCAAAGTAATGGATATACTAATGGTCAAACTAGTAATCAAAATTATGAAAGACCATCATCTATACCTCAGTTATGGTATGAGCCTCTTTTGAGGCCTGTGGTAAATCAAAATGTCTCATTAATTAACAACGAAGCCATACAAATTGGTGGATCTAGGCCAACACTAGAAAATGGCATGAGAATGTATCCAAATCCCATATTTGAAGCCATACCTGGCACAAGGGGGTTTACTAATCCTCTGTTCGAATTCACACCCGAGGGCTTAGAAGGGTTTCCTATGGGTGGGAGAGAAACAACACTTGTTCCTCCTATTGCAGCACCTTTCGCAAGTCCTTTCACAAGACAGGCTCAGAGAGGTCAGTCATACCCTCAACAGCAACCAATACCACAGGGACAACCAGTTCCAAATATACCTCCCTATGGACCAAGAGGACATCAAGCACATGGGATTCCACCAAACCCTGTGTTTGTTCCTTCAATAGTAGTCCAACAAGTGCAGAATATGGTTCATAGGGACCAAATTGCTGATATTGTCAGATAAATGTGTGGACCTATGGCTCGGGGGGTTCAGACTTCTGTATATAGAAAGCCATACCCATAATGGATAAATAGGGTGCATGAATACCCAAGGGGATTTAGAATACCAGACTTTGCTCTCTTTTATGGAAATGGAAACCAGTCAACAATAGAACACATTGCTTGGTTCGCAGCCCAATGTGGTGAATTTACCAACAATGATTATATGAAGTTAAGACTCTTTCCAAATTCTTTAATCGTGGCAGCTTTTGTATGGTATATTAACCTTACACCTAGCTCTATCCAAACTTGGCTGCAAATGGAGAAGGCATTTCATGCTCAATTATTCCAAATAGAGCTAGAAGTTTCCATGGCAGATTTGGCAAGGTTGAGCTAAAGGCCTAATGAGAAGGTTGCTCAATTTATTGCCAGATTCAAAAGATCATGAAACAAGTGTAGGGTCATTCTACCAGAGCCTGAATTTGTGATATTGGCTGAAAATGGTTTAGAGTTTAGGCTTCGAAAGAAGTTTGATTCAACTGAGTTTCGAGACTTAGTGGAATTAACCTATAAAGTGTCTAGATATGAATCTTTACTTGAGGAAGAACAAGATTGAAGTAATGCATCATATGAGACTTATTATGGGGACCCTAATTATGAAATTAATGCAGCAGAGATTGTAGGGAAAGAGCCTATGACCTGTGAGGTGTTAATTCATAAAGACACTACAATAGACCAGCAAGTTAAAAAGAAAGACCTTCATAAGAAGTATTCTTTTGATTTAACAAAAGAAGATGATATTTTTAATCATTTCTTACAGCAAATTTCCTAAAGTTACCAAAGGGAGTTAAGATCCCTACCCCAAAAGAACTTAAAGGGAAGATGTACTGTAAATGGCACAATTCTTGGTCTCATTCAACTAAAAACTGTATTGTTTTTCAGGACAAGATCCAAAAGCAGATTCGAAAGGGAATTTTAAAGTTCTCAACCAAAGCAGAGAAAGTTATGGGAATTGACACTAACCCATTCCCAGAGATTAGGGAAGTCACATCCAATGTTGGTGTGCCCGACTTCCAAAACCTATCCTTGAAGGAATTGGAGGAGGTTAATGTGCAGATGCATGTTGCCAGCCAGACTGCTTTCAAGAAAGATACCAGAAGTTCACCAACAAATGGACAGAGCTTTGTGGACCAAAAGGAGGACTCTAGTGAGGAGGCATTGGATGATGACTCTTTAGAGGTAGCTGTCATGCAAAGGATGTGTCCCAAATGCAGGTTAAGTTATAAATGGTTGAAAGGGCTTCCAATTGATGGGAAACAGTATTACAAGGATGTGCAAAGACGTCCTAAACCAACCAATACCTATAACAAGAGGCCATACCCAATTGGTCCCAGACAGCAGCCATTCTTGGCTGGACCACCAGCCACTAGAGTGCATTCCAAAGCTAAGAGACCTCTGCATGAATTCAGACCACCCAACTATTACAGGATGGAAGGCAATTATCTTGAGAAAAGGCCTAAAGTGGGCCCAAGTTATGGAATCAGAGCCAAAGATTGGCCTCCAAGATCAGCCTCGAATAAGATGGAAGGTAACCACTCTGACAGAAGGCCTGAATTAGGCTTAAGACAGGGGTTCAGGGCCAAGCAATGGCCTCCACAGACAGCTTCAAAGGCTGGGAAAGCGAGCTCAGCAACTGAACCAATAAGTTCATGGTACCTGGAGTGCCAGACTAGTTTTTCATGTAGAACAAGCCTAAGGAAATACCTACACAGAGAAGTGTCTTTGGAGATCAGGGCAGAATGATTAAACCTCCTTTGGTGGCTCCAAATAATTGGGTATTACTTAAGCACCAAAAAAGAAAGGAACCATATAATGGTTCCTGTAATATCCAGGTCCTAGAGAAGAAAGATTCAGCTGAGGTATACTTAGTACCAGAAGGACCTGAAGGAAAGTGGAGAGAGTTCTTCATTGGCCCAGTCAAAAGGCCAGATAGAGGAAAGTCCAAAATTGGCTCCTCAGAACAACAGAAGTGTTAGTAGAGAGCAGTTAGCTAAAGTTCACACAGAACTGAAAGCCAAAGAAAGACCTACCTTAGCAGGTCTTAAAAAGGCCTTGATGGAAAGTGACAGTGAGATAGAGGGAGAAGTTGAAGTAGGCCCAAAGAAAGAAATGGCTGAAGATGAGATGTTTAAAGCCTTCATGGCTGAACAGACCTTTTTGGTCAAAAAGCTGACAAGTGTAGACCATAAACGAGTTGATTCGAAGGAAGTCACCAGTACTAAGGTACCAGAGTGCAGCATGAAGGATGCTTCTGAAATAACTAAACAAGTTAATTTGGAAAAGAAACAAGTGCAGCCAACAGTTCAGTTTGGCTCATTTCCTCTAGTGTCAGCAAACATGGTATACATATTGCCACATAAGTTCCAAGCTGAAGATGGAGATCAAGAAGGTTAAGAAGATGACCCTATTTCAATTTCTAGTGAAGATTCGCAGGTTAGCATGGTTCAATATGAGTCTCAGGTAGCCACACCAATGGAAACTGAAGATGAAAGTGAGGAAGTGAGTATTAATCTCTCATATCCTTCGAGTATCCTACGACATCTATGACACAGCATGTTAAGCCCTTGTATATCAAGGCTTTTTTCGATAGGATACAATTTAACAGAGTGTTAGTAGATAATGGGCCAGCAGTGAACCTGCTTCCGAAGTCTTCTTTGAAGAAATTAGGAAAAGGAAACCCCAAATTAATCCCAACCAGCATAACCATTGTTGGCTTCGCTGGGGACAAACAGATGGCTCAGGGTATCCTGCCCATCAAGTTGAGTGTGGGAACCAGAGATTGCATGACGACATTCTTTGTTATAGATAATAATGCCAAGTATAATGCTTTACTTGGTAGAGATTGGACCCACAGCAATAAATGTGTGTCTTTCTCTCTATATCAGAAGATAATGATGGCCCTATGCAATGGAGAGACAGAGAAGATCAATGCAGACCCTCAACCCTTTGTCGCTTGTGCTGACTTTGCAAAGGCTAAATTGTATACTAAAGGAGTGACACCACTCAGTATATTGAGAAAACCTGATGAATCAGCCAAAGTGATAGCTGATGAAGAAGTAGCACACCTGAAGCACTTAGTACAGGAAAGTGCTAATGAAGAATTTGTCACCAAGAATGACAATGATGTATGGTTGTAACAAAAAGATGAGACCTAGGAAGCCACACCCTTGGCTTTAGTTAAGTTTTTAGCATTGGACTTAAAATCAATAGTCCAAAAAATTGAGGAACAAGAGAAGGAAGCCATAGTAGTTGGTTGTAAGCAAAAGCAACAACAGGTCAGGCCTTTGACCTTTGATAAGTACTATGCATTGGACATCGAAATAAAAGTCCAGGAAATACAGGAAGAAGAAGCCTTATGAACAGATTTTGTCTATGAGGCAGAAGGCAAAGATATTGAACCAGAGAAGGTGGGAGCAGAACAAAACAAAGAAGTTGCTTCAAAGGCAGAAGAAGTCAAAGAAGAAGCATTAGTAAGTACTCAAGTACAAGACCCCTTAGAAGAAGTCAATTTAGGGGGAGGTCCTGTACAACAACCCATTTATATCAGTGCTTGGTTAAGTCCTTGTGATAGAAGCCAGTTATTGGTTGTCTTAAAACAATATAAGGATTGCTTTGCTTGGTCTTATAATGAGCTGCCTGGATTGGATAGATCATTAGTAGAACATAGGTTTCTTATGAAGCCTAATTTCAAGCCATACAAGCAAAAGCCAAGAAGGATGAGTCCTGAAGTGGTTCAAAAGGTCAAGGAGGAAAGACTTAGGCTCCTTAAGGCAGGCTTTATTAGAACAGCCAGATATGTTGAATGGCTGTCCACTATTGTGTCTGCGATTAAAAAGAATGGTAAAATGAGGGTATGCATCGATTTTAAAAACCTGAACTTAGCAACTCCAAAAGATGAGTATCCCATGCCCATAGTAGACTTATTGGTAGACAGTTCAGCAGGGCACAAGATATTCTCTATGATGGATAGACATTCTGGTTACAACCAAATCTACATTGCAGAGGAGGATGCCCATAAGACATCATTCAGATGTCCTGAGAATATTGGCACATTCGAATGGGTTAAAATGCCATTTGGTCTGAAGAATGCTGGGGCTACATATCAAAGAGCAATGAACACTATCTTTCATGATCTCATTGGAGGATATCTAGAGTGTTACATTGATGACATTGCAGTAAAATTCCAGTCTATGGATGAGCACTTGGCTTACTTGGCAGTAACCTTCGAAAGAATGAGGAAGTTCAAATTGAAGTTGAATCCTCTCAAATGTGCTTTTGGTGTATCAGCTGGAAACTTCTTGGGGTATGTAGTGCACAAGAAAGGAACACAGATTGATCAAAATAAAGCCAAAGCCATCATTGACGCCAAACCTCCATCAAGTAAGAAAGAGTTACAAAGGTTCCTTAGTCAAGTTAATTTTCTTCGTAGATTTATTTCTAATACTGCAGGGAAAACTAAAGTATTTTCTTCTTTATTGAAGTTAAGAAATGAAGAAGATTTTATGTGGACAGTAGAGCATCAAGCTGCTTTTGAAGGATTTAAAGCCTACTTGGCCAAGCCTCCAGTGCTGATGCCATCAAAGAGCGACAAGCCTTTGAAGTTATACATTGCTGTAGCAAAAGATTCATTAGGAGTCTTCTTAGCCCAGGACAATGAAGAAGGCAAGGAGCAAGCGGTTTATTACCTTAGTAGGTTTTTAAATTCTTGTGAATGTAAATACTCAGCTGTAGAAAAGTTGTGTCTTGTTTTATACTTTGTAGCAATGAAATTAAGATATTACTTTTTGTCTACAGTTGTCTTGGTAATTGCAACAACAGACTTGGTTAAATATATGTTATCTAGACCAATGTTAAGAGGAAGAATTAGCAAATGGATATTAGCTTTGTCGGAGTTTCATCTAGAATATGTCCCCCAAAAGCAGTAAAAGGACAAGTTTTGGCTAATTTCTTGGCAGATCATCCATGTCAAATAGAAAGCCAAGAGATAATGGATCTTGGTATGATCAATGTTGAGTCATGGCAGATGTGGTTCGACGGATCAAAGGTCAATAGTTTGATTGGAATTAGTGTTGTAATTAAGTCACCACAAGGGATAGAAACGACGTATGGTTTCAGAGTGGATGAAACTATATGTTCTAATAATCAAGCTGAATATGAAGCTTTAATAATGGGACTGGAAATGCTTATTGGATTACAAGTAGGGATGGCAATCTAAAACCGGCCCGACGGTGACCCGACCCCCCACCTCGAATTCAGTGGTTATTCACCAAAAAATATCCCCTACGGGCTGGGGATGGTATTCAAAAATTCATCCCCGATAATATCCGGGTTGGGGACGGGGATAGGTGTTTCAGACCCGGACCCGGCCCGGCCCTGTTTAGTCCCCAAGGTAAAATTACTGTTTTGTCCCTGGATATATATATGCTTGTATTTGTTTAGGGTTTGGCACAGACACACACACACTCAGCCTCTCATTCACACACGGCGCTCATCTCTCTCTCTCGCTCGCCACTGGTCTCTTCCTCTCTCTTTTATCTATCACCGCCGCGCCTCCCTCTTTACCGGCGATCCTCCGTCACCACTGAGCCTCCCTTACCGCCTCACTTCTGCCGTTTACCATTTTGCCTCCCTGTCTCTCTCTCTCTCTCTCTCACACACACACACGACGACGGAGCTGTTGCTTTCTCTCCCTCACCGCCGCTCCTCCGTCGCTGCTCTCTCTGTTTAGGTATCTCTCTCTCTCTCTCTCTCTCTCTCTCTCTATAGGGATTTTGATCTAGGGTTTACATATATGTATATATTATATATATATATATCTGAGTGTATAGATCTATTTATTTTAGATTTGTATATCTAAGTGTATAGATCTGTTTCTTCAACCTCTGTTTTTTTTTTTCTCTAAATTTATTTATTATATATATATATATAAATATATCTGTTTATATATTTCTTTATTATGAATCTAAAGGATTATTTTTATTGAAAATCTGTTTAGATCTGTTTATTTTATATGTTATTGAAGATGATGATGTTGATGATATTATTCTGTGTGTAGAAATTAGGTTCAGTTGATTTGCTCACTACTGACATTTGGTTTGCACATCCAGGTATTTTCTCTTTATTAATTGTGGCTTCTAAGTGTATTTTTCTTCTTCTGGTGTGTTCTGAAGTTGAAATTATGTGAAAATATCTGTTTGTAGTTGAATTGTTAATTTGTTAATTTGTTGAATTGTTAATTTGTGTCCAGATATCTGTTTGTAGTTGAAATTATGTGAAGTTGATGATGTTGATTAATGTTTAGTTAATAATTGATTTGTTAATAAACATGGTTTCTCTAAGCTATATTGTTCATCAAAAGGAGATCAAGCATTAAGACATAGTGAATGATTTTATTTATCAATACACAAATGTAGAAACTCCCCAGGAACTGTCTGGGGAGTTTATGCAGATTTATGCATTTTTTTTTTACTTCTCATTCGTGTGAAATTGTCCTCTTTGAGTTGAATGCTGAAGTAGAGTTTGAATTGAACTGATAATTAAGTTGTAGTTCAAATTGATTCTAAGTCTGTGGTCCTACACTAGAATTTCTGAGGTCCTTTGTGATCTATTTTATTGTTTATGGCTATTCTTCTTTTTGTTGGGTAATGTCTTTAGCGCTTTTTATGAAATTAGTAGATCCTTTCCCCACCCCTTTTATGCACTATATTAGAAGAGTTTATTCTTTGTCCCAAGAGTGAAAATGTAGGAGAAATCGGATTTGTTTGTTTCACCAATTGGCTTTTTTTTTTTAAAAAATTATTATTAATTTAATATTTATTTTAATCTTTTTTGAAATTTTGAAAAAATTAAGCTTTGTTTTTTGTGTGGAAGAAAGTAGAAACTAAAAGTATCTCTTCTCCGCCTTCTAAATAATTAGTTTTTTTTTAACTTATTTAAATTATTTTTACCTAATAAGCAAAATCAGCACCAAGCAATCTAGCATAAATTTTTAAATTAAAATAAGTTATAATCACCTTTTAAAAGTTGTACCAAGTATGATTTGGAACCAATTTAAATTAGTCAAAAATTCAATTAATTGTTTTTACTTTTTTATATGTTTTTTTATAAAAAAAAAATTATTAAAAAATATAATTCTGAAAGGAACAATGAGGAATGCATTATGAACTATAAAAGTAATTAAACAACTAACAGAAATATACTTCAAAATGAGATTCTTGCATTTTTTAAATGTAGGAGATAAAAGTTATGTTTCATGTTCATTTAATTCTCTACAGCCAATGAAAAAAAATCATTAAAAAATATAATTCTTAAAGGAACAATTAGGAATGCAGTATGAACTATATTAGTAATTAAACACCTAACAGAAAGATTCTTCAAAATGAGATTCTTGCGTTTTTTAAATGTAGGAGATAAAAGTTATGTTTCGTATTCATTTAATTCTCTACAACTAATTTACTCCTGTAATAAATATAAAAAAATTAATTACTCTACCAAGACAGATCCCTCTTAGATTTGTTGTCACCGACTTCAAATCTACTATAATTAACTTCAGATTTGTCACCATTGATGGATTATGCCCTCGTATCTTTTAATTATGTAATTGGCGCCTTCTTAGCCGTATAAGGTCAAGTTTGACAAGTTAAAAAAAAGTTAAAAAGTCAAAAAATTATTCAAAAAGTTAAAAAGTTATCACTATTCATCAAAAGTTAAAAATTACGGCTGTACAACTTCTAATCCTGATTTTCCCCTACATATTAATTTATACAATTTTTTAATACACATTTTTCCATAAAAAGTCAAAAAGTTAATCCAAACATCCATATTTTTTTTTCTCAATTTTTTAGTCCAAAAAGACAAAAAGTACACTTATTTAAGACACCCCAAACAACCCCTAAATCTCATAAGATATTTGAAATCTAAATAACTATATTTTTTGATTTTTTATAAAAATATATTAAAAAAAATAGAAAATTATTGTGATCTAAGCAGGATAAAAAAATAATTTTGTAAGGGATGCCAAATAGTGCCCCAATTTTCAAGATCATAACTACCACAACATCTTTGTATTTGATTGGACGGACTGGATAAGGGGGATTAGAATCTATCGGACTTAAATCTTTGGACTGTGAATCCCCTAGACTATTTGGTTGGATTGGATGTGTATCCATGTTTGTTTTTTCATAGGATTTGATGCCTCGAAATGATTATTTTTAGTTAATCTAATGTTTAGTTAGACGGACTAGATAGGATCAATAAAAGAAAGACTATTTTACCATTTTTTAATTATTTACTAAGTAATAGAAATATTAAACATATCTTTAATATTTTAATTATTATTAGCTAGATTAAATAAAATTTTATTTTATTTTATTTTTTTACACAATTAAATTAATTTATTTTTAAAAAATTAAATAAATAAAATATCAATAAAAATATATGTTATTTTTTAATTAAATTTTTAAATAAATTTACTTTTAAAAAGAATGAAATTAAATAAAACATCTATTAAAATTTAAATAATGAAATTAAATAAAATACAAATAAAATTTTAAAATAAAACATCAATAAAATATCTATAAAAAATTATTTTAAAAAATTAAATAAATAAAACATCAATAAAAAGTTAAACAAAATTATTTTATTTTTACATTAAGACATTTAAATTTTATTGAATCAAAAGTGAAATTTTAGAAGAGTTTATTCTTTTGAAAGGCAAGGAGCAAGCGGTTTATTATTTTAGTAGGTTTTTAAATTCTTGTGAATGTACATACTCAGCTGTAGAAAAGTTGTGCCTTATTTTATACTTTGTAGCAATGAAATTAAGATATTACTTTTTGTCTACAGTTGTCTTGGTAATTGCAACCACAGACTTGGTTAAATACATGTTATCTAGACCAATGTTAAGAGGAAGAATTAGCAAATGGATATTAGTTTTGTCGGAGTTTCATCTAGAATATGTCCCCCAAAAGCAGTAAAAGGTCAAGTTTTGGCTAATTTCTTGGTAGATCATCCATGTCAAATAGAAAGCCAAGAGATAATGGATCTTGGTATGATTAATGTTGAGCCATGGCGGATATGGTTCGATAGATCAAAGGTCAATAGTTTGATTGGAATTAGTGTTGTAATTAAGTCACCACAAGGGATAGAAACGACGTATGTTTTCAGAGTGGAAGAAACTATATGTTCCAATAATCAAGTTGAACATAAAACTTTAATAATGGGACTGGAAATGCTTATTGGATTACAAGTAGGGATGGCAATCTAAAACCGGCCCGACGGTGACCCGACCCCTCGACCCCGAATTCAGTGGTTATTCACCGAAAAATATCCCCTACGGGCCGGGGATGGTATTCAAAAATTCATCCCCGATAATATCCGGGTCGGGGACAATGAAGAAGGTAAGGAGCAAGTGGTTTATTACCTTAGTAGGTTTTTAAATTCTTGTAAATGTAAATACTCAGCTGTAGAAAAGTTGTGCCTTGTTTTATACTTTGTAGCAATGAAATTAAGATATTACTTTTTGCATACAGTTGTCTTGGTAATTGCAACCACAGACATGGTTAAATATATGTTATCTAGACCAATGTTAAGAAGAAGAATTAGCAAATAGATATTAGCTTTGTCGGAGTTTCATCTAGAATATGTCCCCCAAAAGGTAGTAAAAGGACAAGTTTTGGCTGATTTCTTGGCAGATTATCCATGTCAAATGAAAAGCCAAGAGATAATGGATCTTGGCATGATCAATGTTGAGCCATGGCAGATGTGGTTCGACGGATCAAAGGTCAATGTTTTGATTGGAATTAGTGTTGTAACTAAGTCACCACAAGGGGTAGAAACTACGCATGGTTTCAGAGTGGATGAAATTACATGTTCCAATAATCAAGCTGAATATGAAGCTTTAATAATGGGACTAGAAATGCTTATTGGATTACAAACTCATGTAGTTGATATATTTGGATACTCTCAATTGGTGGTCAACCAAGTGAAAAAAAAAATCAAATGTCAAAATGCAAGCATGTTACCATGCTATGTTGTTGCATTACATTTGCTTTCTCAGCTTTAGATAGCAAATGTGAGTTATATCCCAAGGTTCATGAATAACAAAGCCAATGATGTAGCTCAGAAGGTTTCGAATTTCAGAAGAAGGGATGACACTCAATTGAACATAAGTCAAGCAACATATCAAAAATTAATACTAAATTTAGCTAAAAGGAATGTGGTGTTAGAAGTCAATCATAATGACTTACAGGATCAAGATTAGAGGCATCCAATAATGCAGTACCTAACTGGCCTATCTTCGAAAGCCAGTAGAAAAATCAAATTATATTCTATGCAATACATAGTGTATGATAATGCTCTTTACAAAAGGGGAGCAGATGGATTGTTATTGGAATGTCTCGGACAACCATGGCTGAAGTTCATAAAGGCATTTATGGTGCTCATCAGCCTTGTGTGAAGATGAGATGGTTGCTTCGAAGGCATTCCTATTATTGGCCAACCATCCTTAAAGATTGTATAGAGTATGTTAGAGGTTGCCAGGCATGCCAAAAGCATGGCATGATAAAACATGTACCAATAACTGATTTACATGCAGTGGTGAAGCCTTGGCTATTTAGTGGTTGAGCTATGGATATGATAGGAAAAATACATCCACCCTCTTCGACACACCATTATTTCATCCTAGTGGCCACAAATTACTTCGCTAAGTGGGTTGAAGCTAAACCATACAAAGTTGTGTATCAAACTGAGGTTATTGGGTTTATTAAAAATCTAATCCACAGATTTGGCATCCCACAGACCATAACTATAGATAATGGGACTGTATTTGATGGAAAGATAGTAAAGTCTTTCACAACAGAATTTGGACTTAGTCTTATTAATTCCACCCCTTACTATGCATAAGCAAATGGTCAAGGAGAATCATCCAACAAATCTTTGAAAAAAGGAATACAAAGAGTTGTGGAAGACAGTAACAACCCAGATTTTTAATTATTCTGTAGAATTTATACTAATATTATTTAATCTCAGTTAAGAAAATATACGATATATTATATATTATTATGCGTAATTTTGTAAAATAATATAATTATTAAATGTTTAGGGGTCAAATATAAATAATAGTAATAATAATAATGGGTGTGGTAGTAAAATAAATAAATAATTTTCTGTTAGTATATAATAAAGTGTAATTTAATTAAGAATTAATTTATTTATATAATTATATTAAAAAGTTGGGTCAAAAAGTAATTATCTTAAATATCTATTAAGGATAAGAATGAATCTATATAATTATAAATTAAATATGAGTGAAAGCGACGCCTAGCCACGTGGAGGCCACGTACGCGTCTCTCCACCCTATAAAAAGGAGAAGCTGTTTCACCTGAAGAGAAGGAAAGAAAAGAATAAAGAACAAAGAAGAAAAGAAAAGAGAAAGAAAGAAAAGAAAGAGAGGAAATGAAGGAAAGAATAGTGGAAGTTGAAAGGGTCTTTGATAGTGGAAAGAAAGGGTGAGGTATTAAAGTTAAGGTGAGTTATATTATACCTTGAGTCACCAAAATGTATTTTATGTATGTTTTGACTTATCAAAACCTATTTTATACAAGTTATGTTTTATTAGTATATTAATAAAAGTTATGTTTTATAAATATTTCAGTTACGTGGATTATTATCTGAACCCTATTTGTGAAAAGAAAACCCATGGATATGTTTGTTTATGTTTTAAAGAATATTTGACTATGACCTTATATACAATTATATTTTGTAAGTACCACCACGGGAGTCCCACGCCTTGGGGGACTTAAATAACCATTGGCTTCTGTTTGGCCACTTTGTGGTCCTCTGTTTATCATAGATCCATTGACCTCTGTTCTGTGCGGAGCAAAGTGTTGTGCGGAGTTAAGTGCTACACTATTGTGGGAGCCACCTCTAGAATCCGTACGAGCCACCTCTTAAATTCGTACCTCTGTTCTATGCGGACCAAAGTGCTGTGCGGAGTTAAGTGCTACACTACTGTGGGAGCCACCTCTAGAATCCGTACGAGCCACCTCTTGAATCCGTACCTCTGTTCTGACTATCACTTCTGTGACCTCTGTTCTGTTCTGTTCAGTACCGTAGTTATGGTTATTTATTTACATAAAATCTGTATTTCAGTTTCTGCCACCTAAATGATATATTTACATAATCTCAGTTTTGCTACTTAAAAGATTATTTGTTTCGACTAAGTTATCTTAAATGTTTTTGGCCTAACTAACTATCCATGATTATTTCGTGTCCCTTATACTCTTAGTATAATATTTCTCACTCTGCCATGTGCTTATATTTGTTTACCAATTTTCAGGAAACATGCAATTCAGAAATAGCTTTTGGAAAGTCTTAGATGCGAGGCTGCGGAATAGACACACATAGCACTTTTATTGATATTTTTATATGTAAATATCGGCCTTTTTTGTCAATATATTTTGTAATAAAAATAGAAACTCCAATGATTATTTTGGTACCCTTACTCAAATATTTCTTCCGCTTGCGTTTATTAATTTGTTTATGAATTGGCTGAAGGTAACCTCAGTTACTGGCCATCACGATGCTTAATCCTTGGGTACGGGGAACGGGTCGTGACAAAGACAATCCTAAGGATTGACATAATTTGTTGTTGGATGTATTATGGGCTTATAAGACTTCTCCAAGATCAAGTACATGAATAACTCCTTATGCCTTAGTATATGGACATGATGCAGTGTTGCCTGTAGAAATTAACATTAAGTCTTTGAGGGTGAAATGGTAGGACCAGTTAACTTCTGAGCCATACTATCAAAGCATGTTTTTGGAATTAGAGAGTATAGATGAAGCTCGAATTCTTGCATTAAATAATATTTTGTTCCAAAAGAAAAAGGCAGCCAAGAGCTACAATAAGAAGGTTAAGCATATTAGCTTTGATAAAGGTGATTTGGTGTGGAAAACAATACTCCCAATAGGAATTAAAAGCCATAAATTTGGCAAATGGTCACCTAATTGGGAATGACCATATCAAATTCATAGAGTCTTGCCTGGGAAAGCATACCATTTGAGAAATCTGAATGGATATGTACATCCTAAGAAAATGAACGGCAGGTACTTGAAACCTTACTATCCAACTGTGTAGAAAACACAAGGAGTGTGAGAAATGCTAAGTCAAAATAAACACAAGAAGCATCAAAACACTTAAACAATAAATAAGGATTTCATTTCATATAAAGTTGAGTACATGCAACCATAAATTGGCCCAAAAATCAGTACAATATTTCAGTTGCTCCCTTACAATTGATTCTCTACTCCTAAGGGATAGGAACAACTGAATGGCTGTAGCCATGTCCTGCCTTTGATCAGCCAGCCCTTGATTGGTGATTTGTAACTTTGTAGCAGTTTGATCCAAGGCTAGATTAACTGCTAATAACTCTTCTTCTAATTGAGCCTTCTTCTCCAAGAGTTGGGTTCGAAATTGAGAAACAGAGGAATGTTGTCCCTTCAATTCAGACACTTCAGCATGTATATGGAAAACAAATTCTTTATCTTTCAATAGCTTTTCCTCTGCAGCTTTGGCAATGTGGCAGATGTTGACATCAAAATCTATGGTAGCTGCTGCTTGGGACAAGTGACTTGAAATAGCCATGTTGAATTGCTCAATGACCTTACAAAATTGGAGGAAACCATTCTTGATGATAGGTCTTTGTAAGGCTTCGAATGGGATTCTTGAGAATAATGTCAGCAATTCTAAACAGGTGGCCAAGTCTAGTGGAGGTAAGAAAGCCCTACTGATGGTTGAAGAGCTCTCAAAAATTTTCAAGAGAGAGTCAGCCAAAACCAATGGCTCAGCTTTATTACTGGTTGCTGGAATGGTAGAAGGTATGTCAAAAAGGCTAGCCAACCTAGCTTCAAAAATGTCCATCTCCTCCACTAACATTAGAGGTGCAGAAAGGTCTCTAGTGGAAGGAAGAGATGGCTGTATAGGGATAGGAGAGGAGGTTGAAGTATCCCTAATAGTGTCTATAGTCCTGGCCACTAGTAAGTCAAGAGAAGAAGGACTGGAGCTGGATGGTGATGGTGGACAAAAAAATTGGTAAGCTACCAGTATCTTCCATAGGAGTATCAGCTATCACTGATGAGGTAACAACTGGGGCCTTCTCAGGTGATTTAGGAGCAGCTAGGATTGTAGGAAGAGTAAATTGGGCTGAGGAAAATATGAGATGAGGTAGATATAGAGTAAAACCCAAGTATAAAGAAATAGGAATACCTTGCCTCAAAAAAGGTATAGAAAATGTAGAGTTGGGAAGTGCAAGTATTGTTTGGATGTGCTGTACATTTAAGGGCACTTTGGTGTTGATTTTCTTCCTCTTTTTCGAGGATGTCTCTAATGGTCTTTCAACTTCAGATAAGACTGAAGAAGCCATTATCAAAGGAGAAGGTAGAATAACTGTTGCTTCAAGATAAGAAATATGAAGCAATGTTAAGTTTCATTAGTGAAAACTTGGGAAAGGAAATTACTAGAGGCATCAAAGGAAATTACCAGTTTTGGAAGTAGTGGCAATGGTTGGAGAACTGCGAAGGGCATAATGTTCAGCAGTTTGTTGCCACCTTACAGCTTCTCTCTGGAGTGTGTCAGTAGCAACAGCTTCATTTTGTAATATTTGATGCTGCTTCCTCTTCTCGGATCTCTGGAAGACCACTAATTCCTTAGATTGTTCCCTCTCTACTGCCTTGATAGCTGCTTGGTGAGCAGGGTCATCAATGAGATCAGAGGGGGAGACTGTTATTTTCTTTCTTCTTTTAAGTGATGTTTCTTCTGGTACTTCCTCTTCCTCAGGATCAAGTACAAGTTTCCTTCTCTTTTGTTGTTGTTGCTGTTTGTCTTTAAGAATGTTTAGGGCTTGAGCCCTTTGAGGGGAGTCTTCCTGCGAGGTTCCTGCACCAAAGAAAAATTATAAGCAAGGCATCATAAAGAGAAAAGGAAAATAAAGGGAGTAGCAGTGCAAACTTTTTTTCGAAGTAGCCCTAGTGACCCTAAGAGGAGGTGATGAAACAGCAGGAGTTGGGATTGCTGGGGCAGTAGAGACAGTAACAGTAGTCCCAGTCTTTTTGGGTTTGGCTTGAGAGGGCACATCTAGTTCCATTAGCAAATCTTTGGGAGGTATTGCCAGGAGCACCTCCATGTTGGCCGTCTACCAACTTTGAAATCTTTTTAAAGCTGTGCCATATGGGATAAAGGGAATGGATTGAAACTCACTCAATTCTTGTAATAACTTAAATGTTGCTTCCTCCAATTTGGTCTTGGGTACCTTCAGGTCTCTAATTGTGAGATTGGTATTGCAGAGGCTACAAAGAGGAATAGGAATTCCTTGAGTAAGCCCAAATTGCCTAGCAAAATGGGAAGGACAGTAAACTTAAGATATACATTTGTAGGCTCGAAAGTTCAAAGTACCAATAAAGAGCTCCCTTGGCAACAAGATAGAGGCCTACATATCCTTGTGTAGTGAATTGGAGTATTTCCTATCAGCCAAAAATGTCCTGAGCTAAGCTGGTCCTGTATGGGCTTTGAAGGGACAAAAGAAAGAGGGGAGTGGAGCAATTGGGAGTTGATGAAAAAAAGTAAAATAATAGGCAAAGCTGAAGGGATATAAGGAAATTCTGGCAAATTTCTATCCATAAGTAGTGGGTTCTTGCACCAAAAATCTCAAACACTTGGAGTGTAGACCGGTGAAATATGTGAAGAGCCAGAGTTGTAATGGCCTCCTTAGTTAACATCTAGAGGTTTCTCACAGAATTGGAAACATGCCCTATAAACATGAACTAAAACATAGGGAGCCAAGGCTATCTTCTTCTTCGAGACAAGAGCCTTGGCAAGTGGGGCAAACTCAGACATAATCTGCTGAGATGAATTGCAAAAGAGAAATTTGCATAACCAATACAGAATGAAGGAAAAGAACTCTCGGTCACCTACAGGACCTACCTTCTTGTCTTCAAATTTTACAAAATCACTGAAAGAAGAGTTCAAAAGTGGAATAGTGAAGTTGACTGGGAGGTCTGGGTAACCAGGTGTAAAGGGAGCACCAAGTGGTGAGAGCCCTAAAAGATGACAAATATCAAGAACGGTAGGGGCCATTATTCCACACCAAAACTGGAAAAAATTAAAAGTCGAATTCCATAAACAAGGTGCTGTAGGAATCGAAAAAAGATCCTCAGGGATAATAAACCTGGAAAGGTGACGGGCATCAAGGATACAGAGCTCTTGCAGATCCCATTCTCTGGTAGGCACAACCTTGTCATACCATTCCTCCCATTCAAACCTCAATGTGGGCCAGCAACGGTGCGGGTGGTTTATCCTCCAGCTTCCCCAATCAAAACCCCCTTCGTAGAGGAGACAGTGATCCTCTAGACGAGGATACAAAGCAGGAAGTTGAGCTGGGGCTGATAGGTCCTAAGACGTATTCCTGTTGTTCATTATGGCGAGGAATAAAGAGGCGACTATCTATGGTACTCAGTTCACCAACTTTGAGCTTGGATATCTCTTCATCGATACACTTCTTTAAAGCCACAGATGGGCTCATGCGTTCCACAACTGATACTTTCAAGGAGGAAGAAGCCATTAACAAGGGTTTTCGGAGGACGAAGCTGAGAAAAGAGTAAGGAGGTGGAGAGAGCAATAGAAATAAAGGGTTTGTGTTTTGGGGAGCAAGTAAGTTAAAAACGCGAAGGGAAAGAGTTTTTAAACCTTTATGTCCGAGAGATGCCTAATTTGTCTAAATGGGTAAAAGACCCGAAATAGATTATTTGGCTGATTTTGGAACCTGTTTGAGTTTAAGGCTTTGTCCTAAAACTTCGTAGGATCCTTGAAAGTACAACATGAAAAGTTTCTCTCAAGGGTGATTGCTTTGGTGGGAAATGTATCTCAAACGATCAGATTGGCTTCGAAAACAAATATTTGGCTTCGAAGTCAAGATTTGGCTCTAAAGCCAGATGTCCAATATCCAGCAAGATCTTTGAAAGTAGGTAGTTGACTTCGAAGCACATTTTATATCTAAGAATACAAGAATGCTTAGATTTTGTCTGCTTCAAAGGGATTGGAGACTTGCTTTTAGGGTTCTTGTAAAAGCTAAAATCCTTCGAATTAAACTTTGAAGTACTCTGTAGCTAGAATTCATTTGTTTTAAACTTTGAAGTTGCAAAACTAGTATTTGGCCAAGCAGTGAAAGAACCCAAAAGGACTCACTCTTTAAAAGTAAGCAATATAATTCCTAAGGGAAGTTTCCATACTTCAAAGTACGTAGACTGTTTTTCGAAGTAAAAATAGTAAATTCGAAGCTGTTGATAATGTTAACCATACGATTGGAATGAGAAAACCTAAGGCAAAGATTGTTAATTGTACTTCATATGTTGGAGATATTCAAATCAGGTTTCAAATATTCCATTGGAAATGTTTAAATCAGGCTTCGAAGGAAAAATTGGTAAATTCGAAACTCTAATTTTATTTGAATTGGGCAAATAGAATGGTCACAAGTATGTAATTGGAACATAAAACCAAATCATGCCAAATTAAGAACAAAACAAAACCTAATTTTATTGATATGTAAGTAATTACATTAGAAAGCCTTTTTGGCTACAAATTCAATTTCATAAAAGTAAAGAATGGAAAAAGTAACAAGTTCATTAAATTTGGCCCAGCAGTGGGCAATAAATTTGTGTTCCTTCTTTATTCTGTCTTTTATCCTATCAAAGATGGGTTGCTATAGCTGATATGTTATTATTTGATGGAAAAGCTATTCAGCTTTCATTTCGAACTCTATCTCCTTCAATCCTTGTTCCATTTTATCCATAACTAGATCATCTCAGTATACAGAATCCTTATTCTTGAAGTCATTATATTCGTTAATGAGATTCTCTGTTTCGTACTAGGTTTGAATTCGATTGGCCAAGATTTTGTCCAAAGAATTAGTGGTAGCCAAAGAAATTTGGTACCAATAGAGAAGAAGCGGGAGTTGATCCAAAAAAGTTTGAAGCTCTGCTTAAGCAATGGGGTTGAGGACATGACCCCGAGTTGTAATGTTACAGGCCCATCAGAAGTTCTTGAGAGGAGTCTCATCTCCAAGAACATTGAAAGGCAAGTGAGAAAAGGTCGCAAGCAGAAGTTGAGCTTGGTATCGCTAAAATGTAGTGGGAAGATCTAGAGGTTGGTAGGAAGGAATAAACTGATTCTCGAAGAGAGTAAGTTTCAGTTCCTCCATCCAATGAGGATTCTGAGGAAGATGAGGCATAGGAGGGTCCATCACAAAGGAAGAGGGGAACTGGGATTTATTCACACATTCAAGCCAGTCAGAAGAGAGAAGTTTTGCCTTCTTGGCCAAGAATGATGGATTGTATCCTTGTGCTTCCTCTGGACGAGGAGTTGCTTGCACTATCTTCGTGGGCATGGAAGATGTGTACCACACCACAAGTAAGTTGTCCTCCAAACTGTGTCAGTGATCAATGCGTACATAGGGGTAAACCACTGAGCTCCGAGCAAAAGGAGGGATAGACAGAGGATCATTGAATTCGACAAATTGATGGTGAATTCGCTCTCTTAGTTTGGATTCATCAGATTCTGGCCAGCTTCCCCAGCCAGTAGACTTGGAGGAAGAAGAAGTAGCTGTGTCCCATGCAGAGGGTGGTGGGGCAGAAGAAGAAGCAGCTATGTCCCATGCAGAGGATTGTGAGGCAGAAGAAGAGTTTCCAAGATCCATTTTTGCAAATGCTTGATCTAAGGGTTCGTAGTTGGCAAACTTTTGGTCTAAAGGTTGGTAAGTTGCAAAAGCTTCCATAACTTGCATAAATAGAGGCAGATATGAGTAACCAATAAATGCATTAAGATTCTTTCGAGGCTTATACTCATCTTCCATAGACTCCTTGTATGCTCGATCAGTGTAGGAGAAGGTGTGATTGGCCATTGGGGATGTACCAGTCTTTTCATCTACTCAAAGAATGGAAGTGCAAGATACAAGGATTTAATGAAGTTCACTGCTTCATTATTCAAAAGGCGGTTATGCTACCAGAATACACAGAGTCCATGCACATCTTAGAACGTGGGTGGATTGCATTAGTTCACTAATATCACCAAGTATTGGTAATATTAGTGCGAGGGGTAATGTTGGCTGTATAATTTGTAAAAACCAATCACAATTTAACACGTGGCACGAAGAGGGCAATTTAGGGAGTTAATACAAGTTGCTAATCAAAGTAAGACATGTGGTAGTTCGTATTGGTAATAATGGATCTACGTAGCACTGGAACAATCGAGGGATATAAGGTGATGTGGCCTAATGGTTACTCACAAAGTTTAAATTCAAAATCAGGAGGGAAGCCTAATTGCAAGAGTGGCGTAGTGGGATTGACTGAGAGAGAGCATGTTCAGCAATCATGGGAGGACATTTCGACAGTTGAAAGCCCACTTCGACGATTATCATTGAAAAATATAAATAGCAGAGAACGCCCCAGAATGAAGAATCCAGACTCAGATAAAAAAACCAGTTTATTTACTTCGTTTTTTCCTTCCAGTTTTTACAAGTTCTTTACATTTCTGCACTTCAATTCCTGTACTGCACTTCATTTCCTAGGAGTAGTTCAAATAGCTTGTTGTTATAAAACTCTACGAGGCTAGGTCAGATCATTGTAAGTTTTCATTTACTTAATAAAATTCAGATTATGAAATTGTTCTTCACTTGTTGTTATTAACTAAATTCTTCTAAACAAGCCACCAATAAAAGTCCTCTTCATTGAGGCTGAGATAACTAAAATACAATCGTCTAATAATTGGTTGGCAATTAATATTTTGTAAGAACTATTTGACCCTTACTGGCACGCTTAAAATTATATTATAAACCTTCGAAAGTCAAAAAAGCCAACAGTGATGAAATTTTATTTGATTTTTAAATAGATTTGTTTGGTATGAGATTTGAAAATGCTAAGGTAGCGTTTGGTAACGTTTACATTTTTGATTTATGTTTACAAAAATTTTATAAACTGGTTTTTGTTTATTTTTAGAAAAACATAAATAATGAACCCGTTTGGTTTGGACAAAATGTTTGAAAATTTTTGAAAACATAAACTAAAAAACATGTTTGTTAAGGCCTAATTTTTGTTTAAAATTTTTGTTTAATTTTTTTTAAAATTTTTTTTAAAAAAAAATTTAATTTTTTTTAAAATTTTTTTTAAAGTTTTTTTTATTTTTTTTTATTTTTTTTTTGACAATGAAATCATATACATTATCCATAATAATCATATTGATACAATACCAACCATAGATAAATTTAATAACCATAATAAACCATAATGTTCATAACAACTTACAAACCATAATAATAACATCTCAATTCTTCCACAAACCACAAAAAAAAACATCTTCCGCAATCTATTATACGCATAAATAATATTTCAATTGTTTCCGACAGATTCCCAAATTTGACCAGCAATTTGATTCCTTACATCAGACATGTGACGTAATTGAGGTTGACTAATGTCTAAGTCAATTGGTTGCTGAGAACTACTTCCTGCATGTGTCGAGCTGCTACTACCACCTCCATTAGGCCCATCATCTTCAACGATACGATCTGGATTGGCCCATTCAGCGAACAATGTGTCACTTTGAGAATGTATCCTTATCCAGTTGTGTATTGTACAGCATGCAATAGGGATGTATCTCTGCGTCTTAGTTGAATACGGAGGCATGTCTCTCAAAATTGGAAAACGAGCCTTCAAGATACCGAAGCATCTCTCAATCACATTGCGCAGTGAGGAGTGTCGGTAATTGAACATTTGCTTCTTGTTTCTTGGTTGTCGACGTTGATTACGAAACTCATTTAGATGGTACCTCTCACCACGGTATGGCGATAAAAATCCAGGCATATTTGTATAACCCGAGTCGACAACATAGTATTTATCTGTTCAACATGTATGTATCTATTATTATGGGTTGACAAAAGAATATTCATTATAAATTAACAAAATGCCATATAATATGTACCTGTTGGTGGCATTGGAAATAAATTTGTTGGATCATATACGGTTTCAATGAACACTCTTGAATCATTTGCAGTGCCCTCCCAGCCGGCCAATACATACGTAAGTCGCATATCAAATGAGCAAACACACATTACATTTTGCGTTGTAACTGTATGCTTACCCCGATATGGTATTTGCTCTGATGCTGGCACCCTTGCAGATATGTGGGTACCATCAATTGCTCCAACACAATCCTGTTTTACAAATAACTTTAATAATGCAGGATATTTTACTAAAATTTATATTTCAAATATTCTGTTAGTGATTACCTTAAAAAAAGGATAGAAGCGTGGATTATGTCGAATTTCTGCAGGCACCTCATCAAAATCTGGAGGCCTTATAACTTGTTTACCAAGCCTACACACTGCCTTCAAGACTCGGTTAAAGTATTTGGAGATGGTCTGGCCAGAATGTTGGAATCGCTCTTGGACAACACGATTTCGTTCGTTGTGACCAATTGTTAGCAAAAATATACAAACTTGCTCTTGGACAGTCAGATAACGTGAGTGTTCCAGTTTACCATATGCCTTAAGTGCCTCGCACAAATTAATAAATACATCTGGTTCCATTCTAAAATTTTCCTTGGACCTTGTTTCATGGCCATTCAATATTTCTAATACGTAATCATGTCCTTGTAATATCGACGTTCGACATGGTCTAGGTTGAAGGTACGTATTACAATACTCATGTAGTGCTACACACACCAGAAATTGTATATTTTCATCGTCACTGTCTGAGTCAAAACTCAAATCAAGAGCATGCATCGGCTCCATATATATCACTGTGATATTGTGTTGACCCCTTAAAAACAAAAGTATTAGTGATAATGAAAATACATGAATAAAATAATTAAAATAAATTTTGATTTGAGTTTAAAATAATTAAACAAAAGTATTAGAGCATGCATCGGCTCCATATATACTTTAATTTCATATTGAAAGATCTTTAAGTACTAGAGGATCTGTACAACCACAAATTTTGCAAATGAAAGTCTTTAACTTTAATAATGTTTTTGTGCATGATTTCAGAGTAAACAACTACTGGGTAGCATGCAATTCCTTTTCTTTGTCATGAATTGATGAAGTGGTTGAGAGAGAGAGAAAGAGTCCTCCTCCTTTAATAACAGATATGTGGCTTTTATATCAAATAACACATAGATATAATATAATATCATTTGACTTTTAATCCATTGGTTGTGGCTCTTACCAGTGCCTTGTAATTGTTGCTACAAATTGAAGGCTAGTAGCTAACAAGTAATAATAATACAAGAAAACACCAAAATCCTTCATTTTGATTTGTTTTTTATTTTTTGGTTTTTTGTAATTTAGAAGTGGGTAAAATAGAGCTAAGAAAAATAGTGTTCTTTTTCATGATCTATTTTCGTATTGGGAAAAACAACAGTAGTGCCATTTTCTTTTCTTCCACGTGGTTATATTTCTCCCATTTGGCTATATAAAGAAAATGGAAAACAGATTGTATCAATATGCCCTTATTTCGATTATTAGATTCATATGACAACATGAAAGCAATAAAAATAAAGCTTTTCCAGGTCACATAGATAATGTAACATAGCATATCATGAATAAATCTAATTATATTGTGACGGCAGTGTTCTTAAACATGTCAAGGAACCAAAGCAACATAGTAGATGTAAGTACTTATTAACAAAACAATTGCTAATTGCTAAAGAGACAAATATTCAAGGTAAAGTTCTGTTAACAAATGGGGTAAAATGATAAGAAAATAAAATCATGATAATAATTACTATTATAAAACCCAATCTTCGAAAAAATCTATGAAAAAGCATCATGAATTTAAAAAATCCATAAAATAAGATTCAGAAGCAAAGGTTAGCATCACATGACAGATAATGCCTCAGATCAAGTGTTGGATTTATTTCAATGTTGCTTCATTTTAAACAGACTCTGTTTGAATGAAAATATTTCAAGTTAAGGAACTATTATAGGTGGATTGAGAAGATAAAATATAGAAAAAATATATAAGTATTTATTTTTAAAAAATTATCAAACTAGAACCCTAAAGCACAAAACATTTTAAATAACTAACTTTTACAAATTTATTTGAAGCCCATAAACAAAGTTCTCAAGATCAAAATTTTAGCTATCCAAGTCCTTCCATTTTACAGCCAAATTTCCTTACAAGATCTGAACAAACCCAAAAAACAGAACACACATACAGATTACAATCAACACAATAACAAATAAAATTCAGTAAAAATACATCTTTTTTGGGAACATAAAAGCCTAAGAAGACAAAGAAGAAGCAAAATTTAAACTTGGGAAAAGAGACTACTCAGTGGTGGCATAAGTAAGTTATAGGTTCGATTCTGCCAGCATTTTTCCTCAACTTTACAGTTCAGAAGAGGGAGCTTATTTATCCTGATCGCAACCTCAATTTCCCAAATCAAACCAAAAAACACAAAATTGATAATCTAATCAGAAATCAAATTCACATATACATAGACACATAGTAGATGTAAACATAGTAGATGTAAATATACAAAAGAATATAAGATGTAAATATACAGACACATTGACTAGAACAAAACAGAACATACCTTGCAATGTTGAGAATGCAGTGATACAATGTTGACAATGCTTTTTACTGCAATGTTGAGAATGGAGTAAAAAGAACATACTAGTAACAAACATTATATAGGAAAAGATAATTTAATATTTCAACTAACCATCATCTACCATAATAAAATTAACCTGCATACCAGTACAATATCTACCCATCATCTACCATAATAACCATCATCTACCATAATAAAAAGCCTGCATACCACCTTCAATTTCATATCTACCTTCAATTTCAGTACTGGAAAACCTGCAGACTGAATAAAATAGTATTGGAAAACCTGCAGACTGAATAAAATAGTATTGGAAAACCTGCATACCACCTTCAATTTCTTTGCAATACAATATTCAAATCATGTTGGCTACACCAACTATTAAGGACCCAATATTATAGCACCAAATTTGTCTGTTACAACACCAAATATTACAGCACCAACTATTATGGACCAAATATTACATCACCAAATATTAAGGACCAAATATTACAGCACCAAATAAAAACTACAGTACAACAGTTAAAATAAAAAGTACAATAAGTCTGTTACAACACCAAATATGAAGGACCCAATACAACAGTTACAGTACCATAAGTCTGTTACAACAACACAAACACATACCACACTAAATCTGTATCACTCTTTCAAAGATTAAGGACCCAATCTCTCATCCTACTAGCAGGCATATCAACAAATAACTCCCTTATTATGGGATCCGATGCAAGCTTGTTCACAGCTTTAGTGTAAGCAGCAGCAGGAATTTCCTCCATCCCATGCAATAGTGCCATGCACTCTTTCAGTAATGAACGTGATGGAGTAGAGCCACCTTCAACGGAACCACTGTCATCGCCAACATTAGTAACTGAAGCACTTGTGTAACGCTTTTCCATTAGGTCCACCTTCCTCTTGCTATTTTCACTCAAGTCTTTGAGTGCTTCAGAAATATTAGCTTGAAAAGAGCTCCTCTTCTTACTCTTTTTACCTCTCATTTTGCTCTTGCTCTTGCCCTTGTCCTTGCCTTTGCCCTTGCCTTGACCATCTCCATTGTCATTGTCACTATCAATTTGCAATGCATCTAACTCCTCATTCTTTACCTTAAATTCAGGATCAGAACTAGCACTACTTTCAGAAGGTGATTTGGTGGAAGGAAAAGCTAGTTTACCAGTTGCGGATGTGTCTCCTAAGATACGAGACAACGCATGGTAGTGCACCATCCCTTTCTTCCTAAACCTCTTTGCATGGGTATTAACCTACAAACCAATGTATTTCAAGTTAACATGATGAATTCTCCAATTAAATGTAGTAAATAAAATGCAAAAAGTTAATTAAACCTTGTAAAGGGCTTCCCAAACGTCATCCGATGCAGTGATAGTAAGTCGCTGGCTATCCCAACCAACACCAGTATGCTTCAGTAATGATGTAAATTTGTTGAACATAATACGCAGCTGATTGTATTTGTTCCGAAGCTGGTTTGCATTATACTGGTATTGGGTTTTTGCGTTCATTTGATCTCTCAACCTGTTCCAAGCTTGTTTAGTGAATGTTCCAGTTATTTTACTATTCTTGGTTTTCACCTCCTCATCCATGAGGGTAATGAAAAGAGACTCATTTCGGTGAGACCATGGACCACTGTTTTCACCACTGTTTCCTCCACCAACTTCAACAACATCATCATCAATAATGGGGAGATCAATGTGTATTGTTGATGCCATTACCTAAATTTTTATAGTTTACTAGATTAGTAGAAACTAATTATACAATTTGCAGTCAAGTACAAACTAATTATACAATTTGGAAGCTTGTTGCATACAACCTAATAAAAGTTTCTGTTTCATAATTCCTTTCGATTAAACACCTCAAGGAGACAAGCTAAATCATTATTATTACCTACTGTGCGAAGAGAAACATGTAACATATATAATAGTTGTGTGACACGGACTCATCACCAACCTATTTACCCCCCCAGCAGGCAAGCTTAGCTTGCCCTACCCTCCTTGTGTTTTTCTCTGCTCTGATCTTGCTGTGTTTTCATCACAGCTTGACACATCATAAATCCCTTCTGTCATGGTTTCTTTGTTGGGGAAGTGTTAATCTTAATAAACATTAGACACTAATTACTTGATTGTGGATTCAATTTGAAGTAAGGATATTTTTTTTTTTTAGCATTTTCACACTTTAATCTCATCTTTAATTTCTATGTATATGTGGTTAAGATGAGCGATTATCTTTGGTATAATATGTTTGATCTTAGTAGAACTGTAACGATAGTTAAGATAGTAATAATTTAAGGATAAATTATATTTGTTCTTTATTGTCTTTAAATTTTATATCTCACTAGTCCTCTTGATTAGGTGCTACAAATTGTTGACAAGCTTAGTAGTGTTTAAAATTGTGAAGACTAAAATATAGAATTGTTAACAACTAATTCATTTAAAAGTTCAGTGTGAGTATTATATAATTAATAAATGGGTTACATGCAATTTGATTCATATAACTTAGGGTACTATTCACACTTAGGATTAAATGGCATGATAAGTGCCATAAACTCAGAAGAACATAAACTAAATTTTATAATCAAGGCCTAGACAGAAGTTTGAGACAAGGTAATTTTTAAATCAGCAAATTCTGCGCACTTCACACTCTGCCAAACTGAGGTTCAGCCATGCTACAAGTGATAGGCAATCATGAACATACTTTCTTGAGAGTGGGAAAAGCTCAAGCCAAGTTTAAACATCCACAATCCACTGTCCAGCAAACAGTGTTAAAAGAACTGAAAATTTCACTCGGCTAGACAACTTTGTGTGGTTGTCTTTGTTCAATAACAGTTCCATATGGAACTTTCCTCTATAAAAAGCTGATCAACTATAATTCTCCAATCCCATTTTCTCCTCTCTTCAGTATTTCATGAGGTCTGGTGGTTCTAAAGAAAAGTGGAGGGGAACACAGATCATCAAGAAAATAGCATGATCCAGGTCAAATTTTACATGTGTTATTCAGCATATCATTGAAAATTTTACATGTATTACATGTGTTAAATATGCCACGTTTTATAAACAGGGGGTGCTTGTTATTAGCAAATAATATGAACAGATAACAGCAGCATCTCTACAAACCTTGTCTATTCTATGCATTGAATAAAGAGTAATGGGGCTGAAGCTCCATAAAATTATTATAAAATAAACATCTTCTTCCATGTGTAACAGATTTTCCCATCCTTTAAAGATATAAAAGCTTCTTGTAACAAAATGTCCATAAAGAACAAAACTATTAAGCATGCCAATAAATCAATCGCAAAGGAAGACCTAAAATAAACCAAAGAAAAAAATGGACTGGCAGAGATCATCCAAGATCACTAAAAAAAATTGTCACTCTTTAGAAAATGAGAGTTTCTCCCTTATTAAACCCCATAAAAAAAGTGAAAATTGATATCCTATGGATTATTTAATAGCTACTGTACCTAGAGTTTGATCATGCAACATACTACCCATACACTGACTTAATTGAGTCTATGAGGAAGAATTAGAATTCTAAATGACAAGAACAATTAGCACATTAACTTTATTTTATTTTGCATACATATCAAGTAATATTTTTGTATGTTAAAAACAATTGCACAATATGACAGAGAAAGATATTTTATGCACATTATTATATGACAAATAACCCCCCACCCAACACAATCTTTTATACCATTTTGTGTAATTTTTTTCACCTAATTATGTGCTTGGACACTATTGTGATCTGACCATAAACCTTTACTGCCATTTCCACAAGCCCTGAAGATGTATACCACAGGCAACTGAAAAACAGTTTGAAGACAATTTTCTGTTCAAAGTGTAGTAGCATAACAGATTTCTGGTTTGGAAAAAAAATTGCAGATCGATGTGGATAAAAAAAAATCAATTTACAAACTTCATATCCCTGGAACAACACCATATCCCTGGAACCAAACTTCATAAACTCACTAAGCCTTATCCATATGGTAACATAGCCAATAGCCAATAGCCAAATAAAGTGATAGAAAGAACAAAAAAGTAGTCAAAATGTTGTTTTAGTCTAGTTCATTGCGCATGTCACGACCCCATTCCGCCCCTAGTAGAATGGTGCCATGATGGCCAGTAATCTGAGATTACCAAAGGCCACTTACAAGAATCCACACGCAAATCAGAGTATACATATGGGGCTTACAAATGCGGAAGCAATAAATCAAGACTAAGTAATCCATGAGAGCAGTGCATAAGTTGAATGAAATGTCATCCATCATTACATAGCTTTAGTACAACAAATGGAGTACAAAAATACATCTTGACCAAAAGGCTTCTCAGCCGTCAAATACAAAATATAATAAGATAACCAAGAAGCATGATCTTCAAGATGATGCAAAAACACGAATCCAAAATACATCGGCAAGATACATCAGCGAAACACATCGGCAAAAATACATCAGCAAATACATCTAGGCGTCGTCGCCGCCCTGCTCATCACCTACATATATATAGAGAGGGTGAGCTTGGATACTCAGTGAATGGCATAAATAATAAAGGGTTTACATGAATGATATCCGAGATCTTTTAACAAACCATACATGAAATAAATCAAGCTCATTTCAAATCTTTCAAGGCTCCAAGAGATGCTTACTGACATCAATGTAATACAAGAGATGACATCTCGGACAAACAAGCCCACGCGGTAAAACCGTCAGTGGCAAGGCGAGACAAGACAAGAGAGATCTCTAACAAGGGTGTCGTTGCATTATAGTCCCCGAACACTAAGGACTTGTGCTACAAATGCTTATAGTCCCCTAGCACGTACGGACTTCCAAACTTTGTGCTACAAATGCTTATAGTCCCCTAGCACATACGGACTTTCCGAGAATGTCATCAAAGCAAAATACAATACTTGTTGCAAGTAGGAATAATCATTCATGCTTGTAAATAATTTCCGAACAAAGCAAAACAAGGTTTTATCAAGGCTTTACAACGTATCTTTATTAAAATACCACTCACATAGTTCTTCGGACGTCGGCGTCAAGGCGAATCCAAGTCCTACAAACACACGGCAAGTCTATTGAATGCTCTTTTAAACAAGCTTCCCATGCATACAAATGATCTCGGCACTCTTCTAAACTAAGTCAAATCAAAACGAACACTGTTTCCCATCCCAGGGAAATATGCTGGGCACCAACCAGGTCTTGGCCGAGGTCCCACACCTTCTCGCCGAGGTGTGGTCCCGAGGCCCACATTCGAGGATAAATGAGGTCGGGAAAAATCTGGGTTTCCCTCAGCTCAAGAACATAAAGAACATGAACATGAAGATCATGAAGGAGATGAATGCAAGAATCACAACTTATGATTATAAAACCTGAGATTTCATGCTATGAGTTTAAAAACACGGACCTGAGTACCCATACGAGAAGATTTTACGAAAACAAACACAAATACATGTAACTTGTTGAAAACTTTCGGATCAAACAAAGCTTCTCTCTAAGAACTCATGAACACTAACTTCCTCTCTCTAAAACCAATCTTTAAATCAATGCATGACAAGCAAAACAGATTCGATCATGCAATGTAGCTAGATGATCAATAGGAATAGCAAGAATAGATTAAGATTCTAACCTCAACACACGAATCTATCGGTTGAACTCCAAAGATCAAGCTTGCTATCTACTCTCTCACTCTAAGACTCCCTCCTAGAGCTTCTCTCTCCTCAAGAACAAGATATGAGACGAAATGATACATTTCTGAGCTTGCCGGCTGACTAAACCTTCAGCTCAGACACGTGGCGCTACTGGGTTGGTTTAACTCAAAAGAAGTGACTGATTGATAAGACAAGTCTCTGACAAAGCGTATACAACAAGCTAGGCGGCAAGAGACTCCGGCGAGTAATGACATCGGCTAACAACAAGACTTCGGCAAACAAGGAGGCAATGACCTCGGCTAGAAAAGGTCAACACTTGGCCCAGCTGTGCCACACCTCGGCCTAGATGTGCCACACCTCGGTCTAGGTTGTACCAGTCTAGGGCAAGATCACTCGGGTTCAAGGGGAACATCTCGGCCCAGATAGTACACATCTCGGCCTTGGCGATGAACACCTCGGCCTAGACAATGATATCTCGGCCAATATGTCGGGGTGCGGATGGAGGTTAGCCCAAGGAAATTCCAAGATGGTCCTAAGTGTAAGAGTATCAAAGGGGCGACCTAGGCTCGAGACGACCTCGGCTGAACACACACACACACACACACCAAGAGGGAATATAGGATTCAAGCAACACTTATGCAAAACAAATCAAGAAATGCAATGTAACATATATATATATACAAGTATGACTAAAGTGGAGTGGGGGTTGTTACAGCGCAAGTGTTGTCAAAATTGTATGATTTGTTCATAAATTCATATTGCATCGTATGGAAAAAGATAGCATACTCCTATTATTTGGTAACCTCGTATGGAAAAATATACACCCAGGTTTGTTAACAATTTTAATGCCTAGATTCTCCTGTAAAAACCAATCTGTCTACCCTAACCATGTCAGGACTAACAAACTATTCGGATCTGTCTGCCATCAAATTGATCTCAGCTGCCATGAAATCCCAAAGCTGTCATCAATTTGATGGCAGCTGAAATCCCTGTTTGTTAATCGATTTCATCCCTTTGTCTCATCATTAATCGATTTCATGACAGATCTATTAACCTACAAACCATAGCAAGAGAGAGAGAGAGAAGAAACAGACCTCAGATTAGTGCACTTTTGACAGATCTACAACGATCTGCAACGATCTGCAATGATCTGTGAAGTTGAAACAATGTTTTAGAAACGATTTGTTGACAGATCTACAACGATCTGCATGTTTGCAACATAATGTTTTAGAAAATAAAACAAAAATCGAAGCTCGGACAGAGAGCAAGGTCGGTGAACACAAAGAAGAGAGGGGAGACAGAGACAGAAGAGAGGGGAGACAGAGAGAGAGAGAGAGAGAGAGAGAAGAGAGACTAACCTGATCTGTGAAGTTGAAGTCAATGAATGAGGTGGGGGAAGATGAGATATTACCGTTGGACACAATCAATTCGCTGCGGAGATTCGAACCACGGTGAAAGTTACCAACAATTAAGTTCTACAGTAACTTCCGCTACAGTATCTGTTTAATAAATCAGCCAAAACAGGTTTTCCGTGTTTCCGTTTTTTGAGTAGAATTTATAAACTGTTTAGTCGATTTATAAACCCATTTTTTTATCAAACAGGTTTTTAACACAGTTTTTTAATTTTTTGTAAATATAAACTGTAAACTGAAAATATAATGGTTACCAAACATACCATAAATGATTTTAATTTTTTTAAATGGATTTCATATCTCTAGTTTGTCTCCACATCCAAAGTGTTGGAAATTTGGTTTTTATAGGCTTATTTTGGGCTAACTTTGAGCCCAAAATTGAGTGGGTCCCACACGTCTTTTGGGGTGGGTCCGAAGAGGTGACGTATTCTTTGCTGCATAGCAAGTCACACGGTGAAGATAGTTCGTCAAAACCATTTATGAGTGAATGGAAAATTGACGTCGTTTTCGAGTTCGTGGAATAGACAATTAAAAAAATAAATGTGGGTTTCCTTGAAATGGGTTGTCCTACATTGAAACTTAAAGAGAACTTATGTGTGTATATAAGTTCTAGGTAGCAACACTTGGGTTGAGCCCCAAGGAGCACCCCAAGTTTATAGAAGGGAGAAGTTATGGATAAATTGAACCTTGGCTCAAACCACCACACGCGAGCACTACCGCAGCTGTCAAACCGGCCAAGCCGAGCCGAGCCATGCTGTGCCAGGCGCGGGTTGTGGATCGGGTCGGTTCTAATGTTAATTTTTTTCCAAAATTCTTACGGGAAATTAATTCAAAATTTGCACCAAATTTGAATTCAAATGTTCTGTCCATAATTGTGCCACTTCTAGTCCATAATTCCTAACAGATAAAATGTTTTTTAACAGGTTTTAACTGCCAAAAACTGCCCAGCAGTTTCGAACAGTTTTTCCAGACACATTCAAATTTGAAACTGCTACAGATCTGTTGGAATTTTGAATTGTATCTGTTCAAAACAATTTCATACATGTTCGGTTCAAAACTACACCTGTTCGGACAGATCAATTTGCCTATAAATACCAGCCCTTTCCAGCAGTTTTCCAATCTAAAAAATATCCAGAAAAAAATCTTTTCTTCCCGATTTTGTTATTTGGTTGCAGTATTCTTCATATTATTTTTAGGAAAAAAATTAGAGAGTCTAGAACACAGGTTTTGTTCGCCGTACAAATTGTATGGAATGCTACTATAATTTGTGAAGATCATTGTATCCTGGGAGATGGACGCCTTTTATCTGTAAGCACCGTAGCGTGACAAATCTATCTTAAGGACAGAGTGTCACACACTCGACTTGATCTTTTTGTACTTTTACATTTTGGTAAAATAAATTCTATAAATAATATATTTTTATTTGTTTGATTTTGTTTCAAGTTATTTATTTACACAAAAGATTGTTCCAACAATCTTAAGACAGATTCGAATTATTTTGTTTATGCAGAATTTTTCATTAGTTTCCTTTTCTCTTTCTTTTTCTTACAGAAATTATTTTCTGTGATTTTACAAAGAAATATTCTTATTGGAAAAGTAAATAGTAGTAATATACTGTTTATTTTCTTTGACAACTAGTAGTAATATACTGGTGTCATTAACAATTCAGAATATTTATCTGTGAAGTTTATCAGAAATTAATTATGTTTTTCGGGGAAATATTTTTTTTTGAGTGTTCATTAATTAAAATTCTGTTTCAGTATTTTAATTATTGAAGTGTTACTGAAATTTAATTTTCTGTGTGAAACTAATTTGTTTAAATAAAATTTTATTTTATTTTCAAAGTAATTGAAAATAAAAGTTACATTTCTTTGTTTCTTTTATTTTTACAGAATTTAATTCTGTGATTTTGGTTTAAATTTTCTGTGTAGTATAAAATTCTAATTATAATTTTGTTTTATAATTTAGAATTCATGGCTACTGAAACTTGATAAACTAATGCTCAAACAAGTATGAGTATGGTGGCTGCAATTGCGCCAACCCCTCCTCTTGTTGTGATGATACCAGTCAATCACGATGAAAAGTCAGAGAGGTTCTCAGGAACTGATTTTAAAAGATGGTAGCAGAAAATGTTGTTCTATCTTACTACTCTGAACCTGGCTCGTTTTATCCGTGAAGATGCTTCTACTCTAAAAGAGGATGAAACCGACCAGTAAGTGGTTGTTGCAATTGATGTCTGGAAACATGTTGATTTCCTTTGCTGAAACTACATCTTGAGTGAACTTGACAACACATTATACAACGTGTACAACCCTATCAAGACAGCAAAGGAACTTTGGGAGTCTTTGGAGAAAAAGTACAAAACATAAGATGTTGGCTCAAAGAAATTTATGGTTGGCAAATTCCTAGACTTTGTGATGATTGATTCTAAGACCGTGATCAGTCAAGTTAAAGATCTCCAACTCATTCTGCATGACATTCATACAGAAGGCATCTCAGTGAATCTGTCACACCCCTAACCTGCCCCTAAGTTTTGGGCATGACCTAATCAGGAACAGACAAAATAACCTGTTATAAATGATATACGGGGCCTGAGCGGAAGCGTTAGTATATATATAAAAAAATAACATGCGGACACATCCATTGAGCTACTACAATATGTCAGGACCATGACTCAGAATTAAACATATAGTGAACATACACATCTGAGATTAAGTTACATACACGTTTACAAGCCCAACCCAAAGACTAGGCAAACTACAAAATATTACATACAAACAACTTTGACCAACAATACATTAATACAAAATGACAAGGTCTAACAAAACTACCCTAGCACGCAAAGATTTCCCCCAGGTGCTTGGCTGACCTTAGGTTGACACAAGCTAAATGATATCGATGCTAGGACTGCCCTCCAAGTTGATTTCCTACAGAATCAAACAAAATAACGGAGTGAGACAAGCTCAGTGAATAATAATACTTGACAGTTTAATAACCAACTTTATACACCATGCACAATGTATAACAGTGCGTTCACAGAATAATAAGATCCAGTAGTGAGTCTGATATTGTTTTACTTGCAGAACGGCCGTTGGCCCAGAATGATCAGAACAGCCTTTCGGCTCAAAACATACAAATATGTACGTATATCTTTTCAACACTTCATTTTCATTAAGTTCCAATCAATACATATGCTAATATCGTAACTGACGGTAAACAGAATGTTATTAACAGATATAGCGGAAAATAAAGGTACACTCAATGTACTATTACTCACAGCGTTGTGATGGCGCACCAGTTCCTTCCGGAGTGTGTCCTGCACACAATCATAACTTGTAAATTAGTTCTCCTCCTTTTTAAAGCATCGAGGAATCATTCCCTGTGTTATTACCCTTCAAATGAATTTATAACCATCTTAAAATCACCAGAAAAATATTCTAAAAATACCAGGAAGTCAAGTACGCAAAACTGAACAAACACATTTTTGTCTGAAAGTAAGTCCCCCGCTCGAGCGCCAATTTGGCCGCTCGAGCGTACTGTACAATTTTATCAAAAATGCTGAGAGGTCGATTTTTTGCGCTCGAGCGGAAATTCCTCCGCTCGAGTGGACGAGGTAATTTCGGAAGAACTGCTGAGAGGGTCATTTTCCCGCTCGAGCGGCCATGGCCTCCGCTCGAGCGGCCGTAGCCTTGAATTGGGGCAGCTCGATTCCATACCAAAAATCCTTCTTTTACAACACAAAACAAAGCCTCAAAATGGATCTAACATCAAATTAAGGTGCTAAATCACACAACAAATCAATCACAACCCTCCTTACACTTTCAATCATTAAATCCATGCTCAAACCAACCATAATCTTTCCAAAATTCCATATTTTTGGGTTTACATAAACATATGCATAAAGAGCTACCTAAGCTTCTAATTCAAGCACATAATTGAATAATCTCATGAAATATCAAGGAAATAAGAGATAGATTTCCCTTCATAACTCAATTTGATTTATCAACATAATTCATCTCATAAAACCCTCACATCTACCATAACTTCCAAAACAAAAGAAGAATTCCCAACCAAGATCAAGAGAGAGAGAGGCTAGATCAAGAAATTTGCCATACCTTGAGTTTAATTTAAGCAATTCTCTCAAATTTCCCCAAATTCTTCACTTGGAGAGCTTCTCCCCAACACTCACGTCTTCCCCTCTTCTTGGTTGCACACAAGAGATGGTTCTAAGTCAAAAATATCTTAGAGCTTAAGATAGATATTTATGTTTATAATAAGACAAAATTTAATCGTTTAAGCATCCTAAATTGAAATTTCACAGAAAATCCCATTAAGGCTTAAAAATTATGCAGATGCCAAATATCAAATCAATTTCTGAAAATTAAGCCTCTAAGGCGCCCAATTTCAAATTCAAATAGTTTAATTGTGACAGATAATGTTCCAAATCAACAGATAGGAATCCATATTTCTAAGTTTCTTGTAATTCAACGTACTCTCACATAGAATTTCATAATATGCATTCGAAAATACAGAATAGAGGGCTGAAAAGATACCAGAATCATGTACGAGGGTCGGGCTATTACACTCTCCCCCCCTTAATTAAGTTTGGTCCTCCAAACTTGTTTTACCTTAGGACGAAAACAGATGCGGATATTGGTGTTGTATTTCATCTTCCTTTTCCCAAGTTGCCTCGGTTCCGTAGTGCTCTTGCCACTCCACTTTCACCATTGGAAGTTCTCGGTTCCGTAACTGTTTCACCTGTCGGTCCAGAATTCGAATTGGTTTTTCCTCGTATGTTAACTTGTCAGTCAGCACAATTTGGTGATAATCAATAATATGAGATGGATCTGGGAGGTATTCTCGGAGCATAGAAACATGGAACACGTCATGAATCTGACTCATATGTGGCGGAAGGGCAACTCGGTAGGCTACTGGACCCACTTTTTCTAAGATCTGAAAGGGACCAACATATCGGGGTGTTAGCTTACCCTTTTTTCCGAATCTCGGGTGTCCTTTCATTGGGGTAACTCTCACAAAAACATGACTGTCCACGTCAAACTCCAAATTCCTTCGTCGGTTATCCGCATAACTCTTTTGTCTACTTTGAGCAGTTTTCAATCTTTCTCGAATAATTCGAACCTTTTCAGTTGTCAACTGGACAATCTCTGGCCCTAACAAGGGCCTATCCCCAACCTTAGCCCAACACACGGGAGAACGACACGGTCTTCCATACAGAGCTTCATAGGGTGCCATTTCAATACTCGAATGGTAACTGTTATTATATGCGAACTCAACCAACGGCAGATGAGTTTCCCAACTTTCCTGAAAATCCAAAACACACATTCGAAGCATATCTTCTAGCGTCTGAATTGTCCTCTCGGATTGTCTATCTGTTTGGGGGTGGAAAGCTGTGCTAAACTTTAATTCTGTACCCAATGCATTCTGTAGACTTTGTCAGAACCTTGAAACAAATTTTGGATCTCTATTTGACACAATTGAGACTGGAACACCGTGAAGCCTTACAATTTCATTCACATAGATCACAGCAAGTTTATCTGCATTATACTGGGTCTTCACAGGCAGGAAGTGGGCGGACTTTGTCAATCGGTCAACAATGACCCATATAGAATTCAATCCTCGTGGTGTTCGTGGTAAGCCTACAATAAAATCCATGGTCAGATGTTCCCATTTCCACTCCGGGATTGGGAGGGGTTGTAATAATCCTACAGGTCTCTGATGCTCTGCTTTTACCTGCTGACATTGCAAACACTTAGAAACAAACTCTGCGATTTCTTTCTTCATACTTGGCCACCAAAAATTTTGCTTCAAATCCCGGTACATTTTAGTACTTCCTGGATGCAGTGAAACTTTTGAGGCATGTGCTTCTTCCATCAACTTCCGTTTAAGTTCTAACACATTAGGCACACATACGCGGTTTTGAAATTTAAGCACAGAATCTGTCAAAGTGAACCCCAGTTTCGGTCTTGTCTCCATTTCATTACATATCTTCTTTAAAGCCCCATCCTCCATTTGGTGTATTTTAATCTCCTCAAGTAATGTCGGTTGGGCCATCATTGTTGCCATTGTTGTTTCTTGACCAAGTAGCACTAAGTCGACCCCCATCTTATTCAACTCATTTATCAACTCCTTTTTCTCTGCCAATAGGCTTGCCAAATTTCCCACATTCTTCCGACTAAGTGCATCTGCCACCATGTTGGCTTTACCGGGATAATAATAGATCTGCAAATCATAATCTTTAATAAGCTCCAACCATCGCCGCTGGCGCATATTCAACTCCTTTTGGGTAAAAATGTATTTGAGACTTTTATGGTCAGTATAAATGTCGCAAGTAGTTCCATACAAATAATGCCGCCAAATCTTTAAAGCAAAAACGACTGCAGCTAGCTCAAGATCATGCGTGGGGTAACTCTTCTCATGGGATTTAAGCTGGTGAGAAGCATAAGCAATAACTCTTCCGCGCTGCATAAGCACACAACCAAGTCCTTTATGCGATGCATCGCTATAAATCACAAATCCCTCAGTACCAGACGGTAGGGCAAGGACCGGAGCTGTAGTCAACTTCATTTTTAATTCTTGGAAAGCAGATTCCCGTGGTTCCGACCATTCAAATGCAACTCCCTTTTTAGTCAACTGTGTGAGTGGCATAGCAATCTTAGAAAAATCCTGGACAAATCTCCGATAATATCCGGCTAATCCCATAAAACTACGCACTTGTTGGCTTTTTGGCTTTTCGAAGGGTATATTTGTAAATGCGAGCGTGCCAGCAAGGATCAATCAGTCCTTACAGAAATTATAATTGCCAATCAATTATCAGGCGACTATGTTTCAGTTCTTTCAGCCTCAATGAAGAGGACTTTTACTGGCGGCTTGACTTTAGGAGAAATTAAAAGGAATAACAATTAATATGAAGAACAATTGAAGTATTTTCATTAACATAAATACTTACAATAGTCCAAACTCAGCCTCGAGGAGGTTTACAGCAACAGTCTACTTGAATCTACTTGAAACTACTCCTATGAATTGAAGTACAGTGCAGGTATTTAAAGAACAAGTATTTAAAGTACAGGAAAGGCAAAACTGGAAAGATAAATATGAAATAAAGACTGGTTTGTATGATCTGAGTCTGGGGGGCTTTTCTGGGGACTTCCTTGCTATTTATACTTGTCCAGGATGACCTTCGAACTGTATTTCGAACCGTCGAACTGCTCCTCCATGATCGCTGATCATGCTGCCTTAGAAATAGTTCCACTACGCCATCACTTGTAATTGAACTTCCCACCTGTATTTGAATTTGAATATAGGTAACCGCTGAGGCCACGTCACCTTGTATCTCATTACTAATCTAGTGCTACTCAGACCACTTGAGGACCAATATTTATCGCCACGTGTATGATTGAGATTGAAAGTTAAAATCATCTTCCCATAATACCCTCATTCTGCCACGTGTCGAATTGTAACTGGCTTTTACAAAATATGTAGCCAACATTACCCCCCGCACTAATATATCCAATACTTGGAGATATTAGTGGATCAAAAGCATTTCCCGCGCTTTTTTGGAACGTGCATAGAATCTATCTTCAGGAAACACAACCGTCACCTATTTGGTGATTATTTGCATTAACTCTTGACTTTGTTTGATCGTTCCAATACTTTCAGCATTCGAACGGACTATGACTCAATCACCTTCCCACTCTATTGATCAAGCATACGAAGAGCCATTGAGTAATGCTGTTTCCCCTCGAAAGAATCCTTACGCATTTATTAGCCACCTTTACCCGCCTTTCTATATTCAGGTCATGGAGGCTTTCGCAGATTATCAACCTTTGGATTACGAACACATTGCCCTCCATCCTTTGGTTTACAAATTTATTGATACAAGAAATTCTTCCTCTAAACTCCCCACGCACCTTGAACGAACTACTCTCAAACCTTTGCTTCAACAACTTGCAAATATGGACTTAGGAAGTTCTTCTTCACAAACTTCCACTTGGGATGAAGCTACAACTTCTTCATCTTCTGGGGCTTCTGGATGGACGAACTGGTCAACACCTGAGTCCTGGGACTTGAGGGAATGAATCAATCATCATTTTATTGAGTTCACTGACCCTTTAGATTTTCCTTCCTACGCTCGAAGCTCGGTGGTTTATCCTTATGTGCCCATCGACCTTCGACGCAGTTTAGAGGAGAATTTGCTTGTGGCTTGGTATACATCTTCCATGCCCACAAGGATAATGCACACTGCCCGATGCTTGGAAGAATCACAAGGATATACCCCTTCATTTTTAGCCAAGAAAGCGCAGATCTGCTCTTCTGACTGGCTTGCCTACATTAATGCCTTTGTTCCTCCCATCCCTGTGTCATTTCCCCTAACTGAAGCATCTACTTCTTCTTCTCCATCTTCTGGAATAGAAGCATCCACACCTTCTCCATCCTCTGGAATAGAAGTATCTACACCTTCTCCATCTCCTATTCTTTCTTGGACAGAGAAATTAAGGCTTGCTCTTTCAATGGACAAAATCTTTCCTCCTTACAAACCTCCATCATCTCCAACTCCATTTGAGCGGAAACAAGCTCAACTTCTTCTTGCGGCCTTTTCTCACTTGCCCTTCAATGTTCTTGAGGATGATATCCCTCTCAAGAATTTTCGATGGGCTTGTGATATTCTGACTAGGGGCCATATCCTTAACCCCATTGCCCAAGCAGAACTTCACGTGTTCCTGGGTCAACTCCCAGTACTCCTCCACTGGCATCGAAATTCCAAGATCGCCACCCAATCTTTGGATCAACTTTCATCTCTCCGAATTCATGCCCAATACGAAGCAGAAAATTTCATTGAAGACTTCGATGACTTCAAGAATAAAGATTCTACGTATTGGGATGATTTAGTTATAGATGAGTTGGAACAAAGATTGAGGGAAGAGGCTTTCGAAACAAAGGCTGAAGAGCTCTACTATGAAGTGAGAGCACACCAACTCATGCAGCCAACTTTAGAAGAGATGGAAGATATAATAAAGAAAGAACAAACATTCATTGATCATTGTTGGATGAAATTCCATGATCTTGTTATTTATTCTATTCCTTATTTTTATGAGCTCGAATTTGTACCCAAATAGAATTACTTAATGTAATTGTCTTGGCTTTAATACAAGCAAAATCTTTCTGTATTTGTTTGACTCTGTTTCCTTTTGCCTTTAAAAGCCAATTCAGAGCCTCGAATTAAATAATCTCATCTTCCGCATCTGGACTCACTTATCTTTAATGAAACACTAAAAGAGAACCAACATGTCTTTTTCCAATTGATGGAGTAAAAATTGACAATTTGGTTAATATTATCTCAAATTAGTGCTTCGAATTTAACAACCTTACTTTTCAAAGCTAACTGTAACCAATATATGGTCGTAATTAAAATAGCCAATCAATTTTGACCACTCTTGCTTCAAAAAGCAACTCATGCTGTCTTAATAGCATCTCCAAAACATATAGCATGCTTCGAAGCCGGATTCTGTATTTCGAAGCCGTTTTTATTTGATTTCTTGGAGCCAAAATTGGCTTCGAAGCCAAATATCTTTCTTCGAAGCTGACGCCAACATTCAGAATGTGTTCTTCCCTCCAAAACTATCAATATTGGAAGAGTCTCCTCATATTCGTACTTTTAGTACATAACGATTTACGCAATATATTTTTCAGACACAAAGCCTTTTAAAAGCCCCTTTGCTTTGTACTCTGAAATCACTTGCTCTTTTGATACATAAACCCTACCGATCTCCTGTTAAACCCCTCTTCCTTATTACTCGCTATCAATGGATCCTTCTTCATTAAAAGTGTTTACTGGTGATCGTATCAGTCCTACCTTGGCTCTGAAGCGATGTATCGATGAAGAAATCACCAAACTATCATCTGGTGAGTCAAGCCACATAGATGGACGTCTTTTCGTGCCTCGTCATAGCAACAAACAGGAATACGTCCTTGGCCCTATTTTTCGGGAAGCTCCTGCTCGACTCGCAGCCCTATATCCTCGCTTGGAGGACCATTTCCTTCTTTACGAAGTAGGGCTTGATTGGGGAAACTGGAGGGTGAATCGTCCTCACCGTTGCTGGCCGACAATGAGGACTGAATGGGAAGAATGGTATGACAGAGTTGTACCTGCGAGAGAAGATGACCTGCAAGAGCTCTGTATCCTCGATGCCCTTCGTCTTTCCAGGTTCATCATTCCTGAGGACCCTTTCTTGATACCTGCTGCCTTATGTTTCTGGAATATGGCTTTTAATTTCTTTCAATTTCGGTGCGGCATGATGGCCCCCACCGTTCTTGATATTTGCCATCTCTTAGGGCTTTCCCCCCATGGTTCTCCATTTACTCCCAACTACCCAGACCTTCCTATTAAGTTTTCTCTTCCATCCTTAAGCTCCTCTTACAGTGATTTCGTAAAGTCTGAAAATAAAAGGGAAGGTCCTGTGAGGGACAGAGAGCTATTTTCCTTCATTTTATATTGGTTATGCAAATTCCTCTTTTGCACTTCATCTCAGAGGATTATGCCTGAGTTTGTTCCTCTCGCGAAGGCACTTGTCTTGAAAAAACATATAGCTCTTGCTCCTTATCTTTTAGGTCATGTCTACAGAGTTTGTTCCCAATTTTGTGAAAAACCTCTTGACGCCAACCAAGGAGGTCCCTTCTGGGTGCTTCAACTTTGGCTCTTCGCCTATTTCACTGACCTACACCCCAAATGTCTAAAATTCCTTGTTCAGGATCCTAGTACTTATGGGGAAAAGTATGCTAGGATTGCCCTTTACCCTGCTTCCTTCGCTTACTACTTTACCTTCTTTTATCAACTCCCCATTTCTCCATCTGCCTCTTTCTTTTGTCCTTTTGAAGCCAATAAAGGACCAACTTGGCTGCAAGCTTTCCTGGCTGATAAAGAATGCTCCACTTCTCCTCACAAAGACATGTGGGCCTCTATACTACTACCAAGGGAAATTGTTCATTGGTAGTTTAAACCCTCGAGCCTACAAATGCATATCTGAGGTGTACTGCCCTTATCAATTTGCTAGACAATTTGGACTCACCCAAGGGATACCAGTTCCTCTTTGCAGTCTCTCGAATGTCCATCTTACTGTCAGAGATTCGAAAATATCTAAATCCAGACTAGAGACGGCAATTCTCAAACTACTGAAAGAATTGAATGAGTTCCAATTTGTCCCCTTTCTTTCGTATGGCTCAGTCTTGAAAAGATTCCAGAACTGGTGGACAGTCAATATGGAAGTGCGCTTATCTGAACATCCCCATGACTTGCTGGTAGGATTAGGAGTGCCTTCGAAGGCTAAGTCAGCGACATCTAGGGACATTCCCCCTCTTCATGAGGCTGCCACAACTAAACCTACAGCTTCATCCCCTCCAGCTAGAGTTACTAGAGCTGCTTCGAAGAAGGGTAAATATTTTCAGACTTCTTCTTTTCCTTTCTTTTGAATCTTTTGTTCATTCCCTTTACTCTTTTGTTCTTTGGTGCAGGGCCCCCACGCGAAGAATCTCCCAAGAGAGCTGAAACTTTAGCTGTTCTCAAAAAGAGACAACAAGAACAAAAACAAAAAAGAAAGCTAGTCCTTCCTCCTGAGGAATCCGAATCCTTGGGAGAAGAAGAGGTTGAGCAAGAGCCTTTGCAGAGAACAAAGAAACAAAAGATAGTTGCCTCCCTTCCTGATACAACTAAGCATCCTTCTTTCGAAGCACCCACTACAGTAACGGAGAAAGCACTTACCTCTGAAAAATCTGAAACCCAAATTGAAGAGAGGGAGATTGAAGAAGGACCAGTAGTATCACTGCCAAGGAGGAAGAGAAAGAAGATGACTGTTTCTGCTGCTGACTTGGTGGAAGATCCGATTCATAAAGCCGCCGCCAAGGCAGTAGAACAGGAACATTCCAAAGCAATAATCGTTTTTGAGAGGGCTGAGAAGAAACGGCAGCAACAGTTGCTGAGAGATGAAGCTGCTGCCGCTGATATGTTACAAAGAGAAACTGCTCGAAGACA
This sequence comes from Camellia granthamiana, assembly GCA_036172215.1. NCBI lineage: Eukaryota > Viridiplantae > Streptophyta > Magnoliopsida > Ericales > Theaceae > Camellia > Camellia granthamiana. The sequence continues at coordinate 23,235,704 of CM069912.1, forward strand.
ACAAATTGTCGAACGTTATTCTCTTCGTAGTTCTCCCATCAGTATCAACATTTCTGAAACAAGTAATTTCTTTCATACTTCTGCTGTTTTTCCTTCTTCAGCTTTAAATATTTGAAGTTTGACATTGCTTTACATCTCTTCCTTCTGCAGTAACAACCACTGCGCTTATCTTTCCCATGGGGCCTCTTCCAGTTTCGGTTGAAGTTGGCCAGATGCAAAATGTGCAGACTGTTCAAATACAACTTCCACTTCCTAAGCCTACGCTTCCTGTACCTTCCTTGAGTCCCAACATTCCTGCATCTCTTCTTCTTGGCCTAGAACCATACCTTCCTTTCCTGACTTTCAATCTACCTCAGTCCATTCCTTCTTCGAGCCTTGCTCTTCCTTCTTCCAAGGATATTCCAACTGTTACTCCAATCCCAGTGGCAGTTGATTCTTCCACAGAGGGTGCTGGTAGTTCTCCAATTCATGGTTCATCACCTATGCCTATTTCCAGCCCCTCTTCGCTAGATTCATTGGTGGCTAAAACCATAGAAGCTGCCAAAGAGGCTCCATCCATTTCCCCCATCCCCATGCAGCCCTATGTGCCTTCCACCACAATACTTTCTATGCCCTTCATGTCTAGGGATGAGGTAGACATCTTCGAAGGAAGACTTGCTAGTCTTTTCGACGTACCTTCTACCTCTCCAACATTTAGTGCTGAAGCTGAGCCATTAGTCTTGGCTGACTCCTTGCTGGAGATTTTCGAGAGTCCTCCTTCTTCTAATAGCAAGTCTTCTGCACCTTCAGTAGACCTGGACACATGCCTGGAACTGTTGACTTCCTTTTCGAGAATCCCCTTCGAGGCTCTACAAAGGCCTATTATCAGGAATGGGTTTCTTCAGTGCTGTAATATTGCTGAGCAGTCCAGTATGAACGTCTCAAATCACCTATCCCAAGCTGCAGCTACTATTGATTTCTATATCAACATTTGTCATGCTGCCAATACTGCCAATGAGAAATTGGCTAGGGATCAGCATTTTGTTTCTCAGGTGCATACCGAAATATCAGATCTCAAGGAACAACATTCTTCTACTTCCCAATTTCGAAGTCGGCTGCTGGAGAGGAAAGCTCAACTTGAGGAAGATTTAGCTGCAGTAAACCAGGCCTTGGTTCGAACTGACACCAAATTGCAAATCACGAACCAAGAACTGTCCGAACGAAAAGAAGACATGGCTGCAGCTATTCACCTGTTTCCATCACTTAACAGTAGGAAATCAACTGTACAAAAACAATTGAAACATTGTAATGATTTTTGGGCCAATTTGTGGCACCATGTACTTGATTCTTTATGAAAAAATCAGGCTCTTATCTATTATCTGAGTGTCTTGTGTGTTTGTACATAAAGTTTATTTTATTCCTTGTGTTTCCCAAATGGTTGGAAAATAAGGCTTCAAGTATCTGCCATTAATCTTCTTGGGATGTACATACCCATTCAAATTTCTTAAATGGTATGCTCCAAAAGACAGAACTCTATGAATTTGATATGGTCCTTCCCAGTTAGGTGACCATTTGCCAAACTTATGGCTTTTAATCCCTATTGGGAGTATTGTTTTCCATACCAAATCACCTTCATCAAAGCCAATATGTTTGACCCTCTTATTATAATTCTTGGCTGCTTTCTTCTTTTGGAAAAGAATGTTGTTTAATGCCAAAATTCTGGCTTCATCTATGCCTTCTAATTCCAAGCACATACTTTGATGGTACTGCTCAGGATCTACTTGATCTTGGCATCTTACCCTCAAAGATTTAACATTAATCTCCACAGGTAAAACTGCATCATGCCCATACACTAAGGCATAAGGAGTAACTCCTGTGCTTGACCTTGGGGAGGTTCTGTAAGCCCATAACACATCTATCAATAGATTATGCCAATCCCTAGGATTATCGTCCACAACCTTTTGTATTCCTTTTTTCAAGGACTTATTGGATGATTCAGCTTGACCATTGGCTTGTGCATAATAAGGTGTGGAATTAACAAGGCTAATTCCAAACTCTGCCACAAAAGCTTTCACCATTTTCCCATCGAACATAGTCCCATTATCAACTGTTATGGTTTGTGGAATACCAAATCTATGGATCAGATCTTTAATGAACCCAATAACCTCTGTTTGGTCTACAGCCTTGTATGGTTTAGCTTCGACCCATTTAGTAAAGTAATCAGTGGCCACTAGAATGAAATAGTGATGCTTCGAAGAGGGTGGGTGTATTTTTCCAATCATATCCATGGCCCATCCTCTGAATGGCCAAGGCTTCACTACTGCATGTAAATCAGTTATAAGCACATGCCTTATTGTGCCATGCTTTTGGCATGCCTGGCAACCCTTTGCATACTCTATGCAGTCTTTAAGGATAGTTGGCCAATAGTAGGAATGCCTTCGAAGCAACCATCTCATCTTTACACCAGGCTGATGAGCACCACAAATGCCTTCATGAACCTCAGCCATGGCTGTTAATGCTTCTTTTGGGCCTAAACACTCCAGCAATAAACCATCTCCCCCTCTTTTGTAGAGGGCATTACCATATAATATATATTGCATGGACTGTAATTTGATTCTCCTGCTGGCCTTCAAAGATGGACCAATCAAATACTGTATTATTGGATGCCTCCAATCTTGTTCTTGTAAGTCATTATGATTGACTTCCAAGACCACATTCCTTTTACTCAAAGGTGGTATCAATTTTTGATATGTTGTTTGACTTATGTCCCTTTGGGCATTATCCCTTCTTTTGAAGTTCGAAGCTTTCTGAGCCACATCATTAGCTCTATTATTCAAGAATCTTGGAACATAGGTTACATTTGCTATTTGAAACTGAGAAAGCAGATGTAATGTAACAACATAATATGGTAGGATGCTTATGCTTTGACACTTGAAAATCCCTTTTACTTGGTTAACCACCAATTGAGAGTCCCCAAATATGTCAACTGCATGTACTTGTAATCCAATAAGGATTTCTAGTCCCGCTATTAAGGCTTCATATTCAGCCTGATTATTGGAACAACTAGCTTCATCCACTCTGAAACCATGCGTGGTTTCTACCCCTTGTGGAGACTTAATCACGATACCAATCCCAATTAATCCATTGGCCTTCGATCCATCGAACCACATTTGCCATGGTTCAACACTAGCCATACCAAGTTCCATTATCTCTTGGCTCTCTGTTTGAGATGGATGATCTGCCAGAAAATTGGCTAATACTTGCCCTTTTACTGCCCTTTGAGGGACATATTCTAAATGAAATTCCAATAAGGCTAATATCCACTTGCCAATTCTTCCCCTTAACATAGGTCTAGATAACATGTATTTAACCAAATCTGTGGTTGCAATTACCAAGACAGTTGTAGGTAAAAGATAATATCTTAATTTCATTGCAGCAAAATACAAAGCAAGACACAGCTTTTCAACAGCTGAATATTTACATTCACAAGAATTTAAAAACCTACTAAGGTAATAAACAGCTTGTTCCTTGCCTTCTTCATTGTCTTGGGCCAAGAAAACTCCCAATGAATCTTCTGCTGCCGCTATGTATAGCTTCAAGGGCTTGTTTCCTTTAGGTGGCATCAGCACTGGAGGATTGGCCAAGTAGGCTTTGATACCTTCGAAAGCAGTTTGATGCTCTGCTGTCCACACAAATTCCTCTTCATCTTTCAGCCTTAACAAGGAAGAGAATACTTTAGTTTTCCCTGCAGTGTTAGAAATAAACCTTCGAAGAAAGTTAACCTGCCCAAGGAACCTTTGTAATTCTTTCTTACTTGATGGAGGCCTAGCTTCGATGATGGCTTTGGCTTTATTCTGATCAATCTGTATTCCTTTCTTGTGCACTACATAACCCAAGAAATTTCCAGATGACACACCAAAAGCACATTTAAGAGGGTTGAGTTTCAACTTAAACTTCCTCATTCTTTCGAAAGCTGCTTCTAAATGAAGCAAATGCTTCTCCATGGACTGGGATTTCACCACGATGTCATCAATATAACATTCTAGATACCCTCCAATAAGGTCATGAAAGATAGTGTTCATAGCCCTCTGATACGTAGCCCCAGCATTCTTCAGACCAAATGGCATCTTAACCCACTCGAAGGTGCCAATATTCCCAGGACATCTGAATGCTGTCTTGTGGATGTCTTCCTCTGCAATGCATATTTGGTTATAACCAGAGTGACCATCCATCATTGATAGAACTTGATGGCCTGCTGAACTGTCTACCAGCAGATCTACTATAGGCATAGGGTACTCATCTTTAGGAGTTGCTAGATTTAAGTTTCTGAAATCGATGCATACCCTCATTTTGCCATTCTTCTTGACTACAGGCACAATGTTAGATAGCCATTCAACATACCTGGCTGTTCTAATAAAGCCTGCCTTGAGTAGTCTCAGAATCTCTTCCTTAACTTTCTGAATTACTTCTGGACTCATTCTTCTTGGTTTCTGCTTGTATGGCCTGAAATTAGGCTTCATAGGGAGCCTATGTTCCACTAATGACCTATCCAATCCTGGTAGTTCATTGTAGGACCATGCAAAGCAATCCTTGTATTTCTTCAGGATAACCAACAACTGGTCTCTGTCCAGAACATTCAAACAAGCACTTATATAAGTGGGTTGTTGTATGGAACCTTCCCCTAGATTTACTTCTTCTAAGGGATCTTGCGTTTGAGGACTTATCGAGGCTTCTTCTCTAATTTCTTCTACCTTCGAAGCCATCTTCTCACCTTGTTCTGCTTTTAGGTTCTTTGGTTCAACATCTTTACCCTCCTCCTCATAGACAAAATCTGTCCATAGGGCATCCTCTTCCTGTATCTCCTGGACTTTTGTCTCAATGTCCAATGCACAATATTTCCCAAGGGTCAAACTTCTGACCTGTTGTTGCTCTTGTTTACAGCCAATTATCATGGCTTCTCTTTCTTGTTTCTGCACTTTCTGGACTATTGCCTTTACATCCAATGGTGAGAATTTGATCAGAGCCAAAGACCTGGCTTCTTGTTCTTCATTCCTTTGCCTACAACCAGGCATCATTGTCATCTTTAACGACAATCTCTTCATCAGCACTCTCTTGAACCAAGTGCTTCAGGTGTGTCACTTCCTCATCAGCCGTCACTTCGGCTGAGCCATCAGCTTTCCTCAATATACTGAGTGGGGTTACCCCCTCAATATACAGCTTGGCTTCTGCAAAGTCTGCACAAGCTATGAAGGGTTGAGGATCTGCATCAATCTCCTCTGTCTCTCCATTGCCCAGGGCCATCATGATCTTCTGATGCAAAGAGGAAGGCACACATTTGTTGGTGTGAATCCAATCTCTCCCAAGTAAGGCATTATATTTAGCATTGCTGTCGATCACAAAGAACGCTGTCATACAATCCCTGGTTCCCACACTCAAATTGATAGGCAGAATTCCTTGGGCCATCTGCTTATCTCCAGCAAAGCCAGCAATGGTTGTACTGGTTGGGATCAACCTGGGATTTTTCTTCCCTAATTTCTTCAAAGAAGATTTCGGTAATAAATTTACCGCCGCCCCATTGTCTACTAGGACTCGGTTTACCTGTATCCCATCAAAGAAAGCCTTAATGTACAAAGGCTTAACATGTTGAGTCATGGAATTCGAGGGGTATTCAAAAGGATATGAGAGGTTGATGCTCACCTCCTCCTCGCTTTCACACTCAGTTTCCATTGGAATAGCCATTTCAGGAGCATCCTGTACCATACTCACTTGTGATTCCTCACTAGAGACAGGAATTGGATCCATGTCTTGGTCCTCCTGATCCTCATTTTCAGCCTGGAATTCATGAGGTAGTACATGTACCATGTTGACTGATACAGGTGGAAATGAGCCAAACTGGATGGCTGGTTGTACCTTCTCTTCCCCTTGGCTACCTTGCCCAATGACTTCAACAGCATCCTCCATGCTGCACTCTGGCATTTCATTGTTAACTGATCCCTTCGAAGGATCCTTCTCAACTAAGCTTTCAGTCAGAAATGTTTGTTCAGCCATGAAGGCTTCGAACATTTCTTCTTCTGCCATTTCCTTCTTTTGGCTCATGCCAATCTCTTCTTCTATTTCACTATCACTTTCCATCAGAGCCTTCTCCAGCCCTGCCAAACTGGACTTTTCTCTGGCCTTTAGTTCAGAATGAACTTGGGCCAATTGTTCTCTGCTACAAACCACTTTACTTTGTAGCGTCGGTTTTGGAGTATGGTCTGACTTCGAAGTTTTCTTTCCTTCTGCCTTGACCAGTGAAGAACTTTCCCCACTTTCCTTCAGATCTTGCTGGTACTGGGTATACCTGCGCTGAATCTTCCTCCTCTGTGATCTGGAAATAACTGGAACCATATTTGGTTCCTTTGTCTTTGGATGTTTCAACAATACCCAGTTGTTCGGAGCCACCAAAGGAGGTTTGACCATTCTGCCTGTAATTCCAATATCTCTCTTTGGAGGGAATTCCCTAGGTTTGTTTTGCATTACAAACCAATTTGGGACTCCAGGCACCCAAGAGCTTACTGATTCAGATGTTGAATCACCCTTTTCCACCTTCGAAGCCATCTTTAGCACTGGCTGTGGAGGTAAGTGCTTGGTTCTGGCCTCATAGTTCGAGCTTGATTCTGGCCTTCGATGGAGATGGCCATTTTCTGTTCTGTGTAAGGTTGATCTGGGGGGCCAATCTCTGGCTTTAGTCCCATAACCTGAATTCCTCTCTAATCTTCTTTCAGAATGTTTGCTCTCCATTCTGTAGTAGTTAAGTGGCTTAGACTCATACAAGGGCCTTTTGCCTTTAGCATGCATCCTGTCCATTGTAGGCTCAACCATTGGTGGTCGCTGCCTGTCACCAGCCGGATACGGCCTTTTGTTGTAAGCGTTGGTTGACTTAGGACGCCTCTGAACGTCCCTGTAATATTGCTTACCGTCAACTGGAAGCCCCTTCAACCATTTGTAGCTTAGCCTACATCTGGGACACATCCTCTGCATTACAGCTGCTTCCAAAGAATCGTCATCCAGTACTTCTTCATCAGAGTGTTCCTTCTGATGTGAGAAACCTTGTCCAATGACTGGTGGGTTTCTAGTCTCCTTCTTGGCAGTTGTCTGGTTGGCAATATGCATTTGCACATTAACTTCTTCCAATTCCTGCAGAGATAGGTTCTGAAAGTTTGGAACAACCACATTAGCCGCGCTTTCTCCAACTTCTGGAAACAGGTTGCTGTCAATCCCCATGGCCTTCTCTGTTTTGGCTGGGAACTTCAAACTTCCTTTCCGAATTTGCTCTTGGATCCTGTCTCGAAAAACAATGCAGTTTTTAGTCGAGTGAGACCAAGAATTATGCCATTTACAGTATACTTTTCCTTTAAGTTCATCTAGAGATGGCAGTTTTACTCCTTTTGGTAACTTAAGGAAATTTGCTGCAAGCAAATGATCAAAAATGTCATCTGCTTTTGTTAAATCAAAAGAGTACTTTCTGTGAAAATCCTTCTTTTTAAACTGCTGATCGATGGTTGTATCCTTATGAATTAATGCTTCACAGATTACAGGCTCTTTACCCACAATCTCTGCTGCATCGATCTCATAATTGGGATCTCTATAATATGTCTTATACGAAGCATTATTTCGATCTTGTTCTTCCTCTAGTAATGCTTCATATCGAGACACCTTATAGGTCAATTCGACCAAATCCCTGAATTCAGTTGAGTCAAACTTCTTTCGAAGCCTGAACTCTAAACCGTTTTGAGCCAATCTTACAAATTCTGGCTCTGGAAGGATGACCCTACATTTATTTCGAGCCCTTTTAAATCTGGCAATAAACTGAGTGGCCTTTTCTTCAGGCCTTTGACTCAATCTTGCCAAGTCTGCCATAGAAACCTCTGGCTCCGTCTGGAAAAATTGGGCATGAAATGCCTCTTCCATTTGTTGCCAATTTTGAATGGAGCCAGGTGTAACGTTGATATACCATACAAACGCTCCCCCAGTTAGAGAGTTTGGAAATAATCTCAATTTTATGTAGTCATGATTAGTGAATTCACCACACTGAGCAGCGAATCTAGCAATATGCTCTACCGTTGATTGATTTCCAGTCCCATAGAATAGGGTAAAATCTGGTATTCTGAACCCTCTTGGGTATTCATGTACCCTATCCACCCACTCTAGGTATGGTTTTCTGTATACAGGAGTCTGGACCCCCCGAGCCATTGGTCCACACATCTCCCTAACAATATCAGCAATTTGGTCCCTAGGGACCATATTTTGGGCTTGCTGAACCACTACTGGAGGAACAAACACAGGGTTTGGTGGACAACCTTGTGCCTGTGGTCCTCTTGGTCCATAAAGTGGTACATTTGGGGCTGGTTGCCCCTGAGGTGCAGGTTGCTGTTGGGGGTATGGGTAACCCCTTTGAGCCTGTCCTGCGAAGGGACCTGTGAAAGGTGCTGGAACGGGTATTGTGTCCCTTCCATTTACAGGAAAACCTTCCGACCCCCCGGGTGTAAATTCGAATAAGGGATTATTATACCCCCTGGTGCCAGGTATGGTTTCGAACATGGGATTTGCCACCATTCTTATGCCAGTTTCTTGTACTTGGCCAGATCTACCAACTGGTGTGGCTTCACTGTTGAATACTGTGGCATTTTGGCCTACTACAGGCCTTGAAATGGGTTCATACCAAGACTGAGGCGATGGTCTTTCATAGTTCTGAGTACTAGTCTGACCATTAATTTGTCCATTAACTTGCATAGGCTGTTTTTCTCTAGCCAATCTTTGCTGAGGGACATTTAAAATTTCCTCTGTAGGTCTTGTATTTGTTGGTTGGTGGTTGTTCATTCGATCCAAAAAGGATGTTGCCCACCTTTCCATTGTGTTCATTAGTTGTTGTCCCATAGCATTTACTAAGCCATCCCATGGATTTGTTGGCTGAGTAGATGGAACAGTGGATGGTCCAATTCCTTGGTTTCGTCCAATATCCTGAACATATGGTTCTTGTCCAGAAGTACTGGTCTGTTCGACCAAAGGTTCTGATAACATAGGAGTCTCCACAGGGTGTGTTTCCACATTCTCCCCTGGATTAGGTATTTCCACCTCTCCTTCTACGCCCTCTTCCAAGCGTTCATTTTCTCCTTGTCGTCTCCGTCTAGCCATTTTAATTAGTCCCACTGGGCGTGCCAAAAATATATGTTGGCTTTTTGGCTTTTCGAAGGGTATATTTGTAAATGCGAGCGTGCCAGCAAGGATCAATCAGTCCTTACAGAAATTATAATTGCCAATCAATTATCAGGCGACTATGTTTCAGTTCTTTCAGCCTCAATGAAGAGGACTTTTACTGGCGGCTTGACTTTAGGAGAAATTAAAAGGAATAACAATTAATATGAAGAACAATTGAAGTATTTTCATTAACATAAATACTTACAATAGTCCAAACTCAGCCTCGAGGAGGTTTACAGCAACAGTCTACTTGAATCTACTTGAAACTACTCCTATGAATTGAAGTACAGTGCAGGTATTTAAAGAACAAGTATTTAAAGTACAGGAAAGGCAAAACTGGAAAGATAAATATGAAATAAAGACTGGTTTGTATGATCTGAGTCTGGGGGGCTTTTCTGGGGACTTCCTTGCTATTTATACTTGTCCAGGATGACCTTCGAACTGTATTTCGAACCGTCGAACTGCTCCTCCATGATCGCTGATCATGCTGCCTTAGAAATAGTTCCACTACGCCATCACTTGTAATTGAACTTCCCACCTGTATTTGAATTTGAATATAGGTAACCGCTGAGGCCACGTCACCTTGTATCTCATTACTAATCTAGTGCTACTCAGACCACTTGAGGACCAATATTTATCGCCACGTGTATGATTGAGATTGAAAGTTAAAATCATCTTCCCATAATACCCTCATTCTGCCACGTGTCGAATTGTAACTGGCTTTTACAAAATATGTAGCCAACAGCACTTCAGTCACATTAGTCAGAGTCGGCCAGTTTACAATTGCCTCAATCTTGTTTGGATCAACAGAGACTCTTTCCTTAGTTATAACATGCCCCAGAAATGCCACTTCATGTAGCCAAAATTCACATTTTTTTAGCTTTACATACAACTTCTTTTCTCGGAGGGTCTGAAGGATTAAGCGAAGATGGTTTTCATGAGCCTTTACATTCTTTGAGTAAATAAGGATGTCGTCAATAAAGACCACTACAAACTCATCCAGATACGGTTTGAAGACACGGTTCATCAGATCCATAAATGCTGCTGGTGCATTAGTAACTCCAAAGGGCATAACCAAAAATTCATAATGACCGTACCGGGTTCGAAAAGCCGTCTTCTCCACATCATCAGCTTTAACTTTCAATTGGTGGTATCCGGACCACAAGTCAATTTTGGAAAAGACCTGTGCTCCTTGTAATTGATCAAATAAATCATCAATTTGTGGTAATGGGTACTTATTCTTGATTGTTACTTTATTAAGCTCCCGGTAGTCTATACATAATCGGAGTGTTCCATCTTTCTTTTTCACAAACAGGACTGGTGCACCCCACGGAAAGACACTCGGGCGGATAAACCCCTTATCCAGTAATTCTTGCAACTGAATTTTCAATTCCCTCATTTCAGCTGGCGCCATTCGATACGGAGTTTTAGAAATGGGTTGAATTCCTGGTAACACTTCAATTGTGAATTCGATTTCACGGTCCACTAATTCTCCTGGCAATTCTTCTGGAAAGACATCTGGAAACTCACAGACAACTGGAATCATCTCAGTATTTCCATTCCTTATTGGCCTTTCCAAAACACTACATAAGTACCCCCGACACCCTTTCTGAATTAATTTACAAGCCTTTGCCGCAGAAATCACATACGGGGGAGAAGTTACCCCCTGTCCCTAAAAAATAGATTCTGATTACCCCGGAGGGTGGAATTTGATTTGCTTCGTCAGGCAGTCTATAGTGGCACCATATTCACCCAACCAATCCATTCCCAGAATAATGTTAAAAGAAGTCATATCAAGTGGTAATAAATTAGCATATACACGGACATCCCCAATAAGAAGTTCACAAGCAGAATAAACAGAAGTACAGATCATGGAATTTCCCATAGGTGAGGATACACATAACACATAAGTCAATTCTTCTTCAGGTTTATCTAAGTGTTTCGCAAATAATTTTGACACAAAGGAACAGGTAGAGCCAGAATCAAATAAGACGTAAGCAGAATGACCATGAACCATAAATATACCTGACACCACTGTTGTTGCATTCTGTACATCTCCCGGAACCAACGCAAACACCCTGCCTTGCCTTGTAGTGTCCTTATTATTAGCAGGTTTAGCAGCGGACTTGGCATTAGAAACCGGTGTAGACCCTGCTGAGCTGGTGGTGGCCTTATTACCAGTTTGTTGATTCTTTTGCAGGCAGTCTTTTATTAAATGCCCCATTTTGCCACATCGAAAACATGCCCCAGACAATCGGTGACAAATCCCTCGAAGCCTCCATCCGCATTCTGGACACACTGGAGCTGAATTTTGAGGAGAAGTAGTAGTACCGGAGGTCCCTGAATTTTGCTTCTTGTTTGGTGGAGTAGTTGACCCCTTGAACCATTGGTTGTTCTGCTTTTTTCCTTTCCATTCAGAAATTTGAGTCTGAGCAGCAATATTCCCTTCTGCTATAACAGCCCTTTCTAACACATCAACGTAGGTAGACAACTTCAACACATTAACTCGGTCTAGAATAGCATCCCGCAATCCTCCTTCGAATTTTCGAGCCTTCTTATATTCTGTATCTACCATGTGAGGTGCAAACCGGGCTAGTTCCGCGAATTGAGCTTCGCATTCGGCAACAATTTTATTTCCTTGTCTCAATGTTTCGAATTCGGTCACCTTCTTGTCCCGCATACTCTGGGGAAAATATTTATCATAAAATAGCTCTAAGAATCTGTCCCACGTCAACCCTTGATGCATTGTTCTTGTGAGCATCCACCACCTTCGCGCCTCATCTTCAAGAGTAAAAGCAGCAAGCTGCACCTTTTGAATGTCAGTACAAGGGAAAACTTCGAACAACTTCTCTATTTCCAATACCCATGCCTCAGCTTTCATCGGTTCGATTCCGCCTTTAAACACTGGCGGTTTCATCTTTTTAAACTCCTTTGTAAGTGTAATGGTTCTGTCTTCAGCATGGAAATCTTGTACTGCCGGTGGGGGTACCGGTGGTGGTGGTGGTGGTTGTTCCTGTGGCTGTTGTTGTTGTGGCTGGGGCTGCTGTTGTTACTGTTGCCGTAGGGTCTCCGCCATCTCCATAATCATCCTCTCCATCCTGTCCAACCGTGCAGAAGTAGTATCTTCTGCGTCTTCTGCCCTTGTTCTCACCATTTCCTACACAACCATCAGTTATATACGATAGGCATAATTCAAAATTGTTAGTATTATCAGAGTATACTTCACGTTGCTATCACTTTTTTTTTTTCTCTTCATTTACTTTCAGGACGTCATGCAAGATGCCTTAAGCTTTTCTAGACGCCCTAAAGCTCAATAGATCCGTGTGTGAGATAGCAACTCGTGCTCTGATACCACTTGTCACACCCCTAACCTGCCCCTAAGTTTTGGGCATGACCTAATCAGGAACAGACAAAATAACCTGTTATAAATGATATACGGGGCCTGAGCGGAAGCGTTAGTATATATAAAAAAAAATAACATGCGGACACATCCATTGAGCTACTACAATATGCCAGGACCATGACTCAGAATTAAACATATAGTGAATATACACATCTGAGATTAAGTTACATACACATTTACAAGCCCAGCCTAAAGATTAGGCAAACTACAAAATATTACATACAAACAACTTTGACCAACAATACATTAATACAGAATGACAGGGTCTAACAAAACTGCCCTAGCACGCAAAGATTTCCCCCAGGTGCCTGGCTGACCTTAGGTTGACACAAGCTAAATGATATCGATGCTGGGACTGCCCTTCAAGTTGATTTCCTACAGAATCAAACAAAATAACGGAGTGAGACAAGCTCAGTGAATAATAATATTTGACAGTTTAATAACCAACTTTATACACCATGCACAATGCATAACAGTGCATTCACAGAATAATAAGATCCAGTAGTGAGTCTGATATTGTTTTACTTGCAGAACGGCCGTTGGCCCAAAATGATCAGAACAGCCTTTCGGCCCAGAACATACAAATATGTACGTATATCTTTTCAACACTTCATTTTCATTAAGTTCCAATCAATACATATGCTAATATCGTAACTGACGGTAAACAGAATGTTATTAACAGATATAGCGGAAAATAAAGGTACACTCAATGTACTATTACTCACAGCGTTGTGATGGCGCACTAGTTCCTTCCGGAGTGTGTCCTGCACACAATCATAACTTGTAAATTAGTTCTCCTCCTTTTTAAAGCATCGAGGAATCATTCCCTGTGTTATTACCCTTCAAATGAATTTATAACCATCTTAAAATCACCAGAAAAATATTCTAAAAATACCAGGAAGTCAAGTACGCAAAACTGAACAAACACATTTTTGTCTGAAAGTAAGTCCCCCGCTCGAGCGCCAATTTGGCCGCTCGAGCGTACTGTACAATTTTATCAAAAATGCTGAGAGGTCGATTTTTTGCGCTCGAGCGGACGGGGTAATTTCGGAAGAACTGCTGAGAGGGTCATTTTCCCGCTCGAGCGGCCATGGCCTCCGCTCGAGCGGCCGTAGCCCTGAATTGGGGCAGCTCGATTCCATACCAAAAATCCTTCTTTTACAACACAAAACAAAGCCTCAAAATGGATCTAACATCAAATTAAGGTGCTAAATCACACAACAAATCAATCACAACCCTCCTTACACTTTCAATCATTAAATCCATGCTCAAACCAACCATAATCTTTCCAAAATTCCATATTTTTGGGTTTACATAAACATATGCATAAAGAGCTACCTAAGCTTCTAATTCAAGCACATAATTGAATAATCTCATGAAATATCAAGGAAATAAGAGATAGATTTCCCTTCATAACTCAATTTGATTTATCAACATAATTCATCTCATAAAACCCTCACATCTACCATAACTTCCAAAACAAAAGAAGAATTCCCAACCAAGATCAAGAGAGAGAAAGGCTAGATCAAGAAATTTGCCATACCTTGAGTTTAATTTAAGCAATTCTCTCAAATTTCCCCAAATTCTTCACTTGGAGAGCTTCTCCCCAACACTCACGTCTTCCCCTCTTCTTGGTTGCACACAAGAGATGGTTCTAAGTCAAAAATATCTTAGAGCTTAAGATAGATATTTATGTTTATAATAAGACAAAATTTAATCGTTTAAGCATCCTAAATTGAAATTTCACAGAAAATCCCATTAAGGCTTAAAAATTATGCAGATGCCAAATATCAAATCAATTTCTGAAAATTAAGCCTCTAAGGCGCCCAATTTCAGATTCAAATAGTTTAATTGTGACAGATAATGTTCCAAATCAACAGATAGGAATCCATATTTCTAAGTTTCCTATAATTCAACGTACTCTCACATAGAATTTCATAATATGCATTCAAAAATACAGAATAGAGGGCTGAAAAGATACCAGAATCATGCACGAGGGTCGGGCTATTACAGAATCCTTTCAATTTGCTGCCTTAATTGAAAAATTACCACAAGGCTGGAAAGAATTCAAGAACTATCTCAAACACAAGCACAAAGAAATGTCTTTAGAAGAATTGATTGTGCGCTTAAGGATTGAGGAGGACAACTGCAAATCAGAGAAGCGGGCTTGTAAGCATTCAATGGAGTCTAAGGCAAATGCGGTGGAACATGCTTCAAAAGCAAAGAAACAGAAGTTTTCTGGAGAAAGTTCCTCACAAGACTCTAAAGGAGGTGAAACTAAAAAGTACATGTTTAATGCCAAGTGTTACATCTATGACAAAGAGGGACATCGGGGTAAAGATTGTTGTAGCAAAGGCAAAAGCAAAAGAAGAACAAGGAAAAAGCCTGCTCAAGCCAATATGACCGAAGTGGACAAAATTTCCAATGGTGTTGATGACATAAATCTTTCTGCAGTTGTTTCCAAGGCAAACCTTATCGGAAATCCTAAAGAATGGTGGATGGACACTGGTGTTACTCGCCACATGTATACCGACAAGAAGATGTTCACATCTTATTCTATAGTGGACATTGGTGAACAACTTTTTATGGGCAACTCCTCAACTTCCAAAGTTGAAGGACAATGAAAGATTATTCTGAAGATGACATCTGAAAATGAACTCACTCTTAACAATGTGTTGCATGTACCAGACATTCGCAAAATTCTTGTTTCTGGACCTTTGTTGAGTAAAAATGGGCTTTGGCTAGTTTTTGAAAGTGACAAGTTTGTACTTACCAAATATGAGATGTATGTAGGAAAATGTTACATGTCTGATGGCCTTTTTAAAATGAATGTAATTACTGTTGTACCCTCTGTTATTAATAAAAATACATTTTCTTCTTACTTGCTTGAGTCTTCAAATTTATGGCATGGTAGACTTGGACATATTAATTGTGAGACCCCTAACTTTTGTAAACCTTATTAAGTCCCTAAATTTTGAGTTATTATAATAAAGCCCTTAACTCGTCAATTATTCGTAAATTAAACCCTAGAACTGAAAACGCATCACGGACAAACCCATACAAACCTTAATCAACCCTGGAAGCTTAAAAATCATTTATAACACTCTAATATTAATTATTTAACTCTCAAATTTTAGATTAATCACTCTAAACCTTAACTTTCGGTTTTCACAGTTTTCGTTCGATTATTTACCTTTAAATTCAAAGTAAAATATTACAAACCGAATTATTTTTCCTCACACTAATTTATTAACTCTACACTTGAAATAGATACTTTAATTGAGCCCAAACCCTCACATTTTTATTAAATCACAAATTGACCCCAAACAAGTACCATTATATATTTATATATATACTTGTACCCTAAAATCTTTTTTTAACATTATATTTTACAATTTCCAAGATTTGTACACAAAAAAATATATAAAATAAGTCCCTCAAATCACCATTTATGGCCAGCCATACCTATATAGATATGATGAATGTACTTTTTGAGACAATTTTGCATGATTTAAGAAAGAAAATCTTTGACTTGGTACAAACTTTTATATATATATATATATGTATATATGTAACTAGGTTAGTTTGATTAGGAGGAAAATCATAACTGGATCATATTTAGGAACCTAATTAAGACCTTTAATCCTCCACTATTTCATTGAATTCAAACTAAATCCAAACTATCCAATCCAGTTTCAACCAAGGGGCATTTAGGACCTTTTGCACCAAATTCATTATATAAACAATCTCTCTCCTAGCATTTTACCTACAACAACAACACTTATACACACTATGTTCAGCTGAGAGAGAAGAAAGGAATGAGGGTGAGCTTGGTAGAAAAGAAGAGAGGAAAAAAAAAGTGTGCTAGCAATTCCAACAACCCTTAAGTAAGCCACGACACAACTCTCTCATTCATTTTCCTTTTTCAAATGCATGTTATTAGAAGTTTAAAATGGTATTTTTAGATGTGTATTCTTGTGTTAAAAATGAAAGGAGTTGAGCCTTGATTCTACCCTTCTTCTATTTTTTTTAATCTGTATAAGACTACATTTTTTCATATCAATCTCTTAAAATTTTCAAAGGCACACCTTCACCTTAAATTTTTGAGTTTAATACATATTATTTAGCATGTTTTCATCAGAAGAGAAGTGGAAAATTTTGTAATGCCCCCAAAATAATATAATAAATACAACCCAAACATATATTAAAAACAGCATGAATCCGAGTGAATAGTCCTTTCATTACAAGAAGTTAATAATACAAAAGAGTTTAACATGATTAAATGCCCTATTGGCTTGCATCTTTCCAAGCCTTGACTTGGTTACACAAAAGGAGACTAGCTCATACACATTTAGCCCTAGACTTTACAAAAATATACAATACAAATTAAAGAAGCTCTTGCCCCCAATATATCCCTCCAAGCTATTGCCTTGGTGGAGGTAAGTCACTAACACCTGAAAAAGTTATTCCCAAATAGGGTGAGCCACAACCCAGTAGAAATCATCCAGCACAATATATGAAACTTAGCAAAGGTACAAGTACACTATACATACACAACGTTAGTGATAGAGGCATCCATAGTTTGTATAATCATAAGGCACCAATTTCCATTCATTTCATTACATGAACCACTTTCATTATCTCTTTAGTAATCCAAATGAGACTTCAACTCATTAGTTCTACCATCACATCAACAATGCATGAACACTTCAAACTTATCTTTCACGGAAATTTCGTCCGTGGGCCGCCGTCAAATGGGGCCCATGTAAACGTAGGCTATATAAGCACTACAATTGCCATTTTACGAATATTTCGTCCGTGAGCTAGGCACCCATGTATAATTTTAGGACTTTCACCCAGGACACTCCGGCCAACTTAATTATAATGGAGTCCAACCCCTTTATCCTTCCAAACAATAATTCATACATATGCAATGTATTTAAATACAACATCAAACAAAGGAGCACATTCCCTTTCCACTCCCACATAATCATACATGTACAATGTATATCCAATGTCAAACAACAAGAGATTAGTTTCAATTCACCTAATCCTAATACAATATCTACAACAATCATATCTATCCTCCATCGATAGCCCAATACAGTTATTTCTAAATAGATGTTCAATCTCATGACATATAATTTATTCAAATTTCCAAAGAATGAGTTAATACATAACTTATCCCACCATTCATATCAATTCTCTCTCAATTTCACATTTTCAATGGCAATTTTAATTATCTCTATAAAATAATTATGATAGTCATTTTACGAAAAAACTTCCTCATTCCCTATTATCAACCCAAATATCATTTCCAACCATTGTGACCCAACACCATTTCATTTTCAAAATCCACATTCATGTATTTCATGTTTAACAACAATCCCTCTTTCCATATACCCAAACCCTAGGTTTGATTACAACACCCTCAAATCACATCATTGTTACACAAGAATACACATAACTAAGCTAAATATCATATGAAGGTGTAGAAAAGATCCCTACCTCAAAGGAAGAAGATGAGTCAAATAAGAGAGAGATTCTAAGAACACCGAAACTCACTTCTATTTGGATCAAAATGTAGATCTTGACGAGCTCTACCTTTTCCTCAAAGACACTAGGGTAAAAAGATTAATGGATCTAAATGAAATCTAAGAAAGAAGGTTAATTCTAGAGAGAGGCTCAAGAACAAGCTTTTTGGAATATTTTAGAGAGAGAGGGAGATATGAAAAAGTGACTCAAAATATCATCTTCTCGGACTGTTATACGCGCAGTCCACTCGAACATGGAAAGCCCCGCTCGAGCGTCAAACACAAAGTTCCACTCGAGCGTGAAAGTTGGAGCTCGAGCATGGAATGCACATTTCCAGAAGTTTTGCAGACAAAGGTCCCCGCTCGAGTGTGGGACTGGACGCTCGAGCGTCTAAAGCAATTTCCCAGTATTTTAGAACTATAAAAGAAATACAGAGAATTGACAATTCCAGCCCGAGCACAATAATGGCCGCTTGAGTGGAGGAGCAAAATTTGTGAAGCTCGCTCAAGCGCAAGAATGCTTGCTCGAGTAAAGAAGCCAAAATCTAGGCAATAAAAGTTTGGAAAAACAAGCAACAAACCTGTCCCAAACGCACAACTACAACCCAATAACCAAAATAAGAGAAAAACAAGGGAAAAAGATATAAATAACTATTCAAAACCATACCAACCAGAATCTGGAATACAATAAGTAACGGGTTAAAATAGGAATCGCTATAAATTTCCATTAGCTGACCTCTTTTCTCACCAACTTTCTATTTTCAAGAATTATGCCATAAAAATCTATTTTATAGCCACCCTGCGAAAATTCTAGAAAAATGCATAAAAATCTTTTGGACCTCCATTTTATGTCAAAATCTTCCTTAATAAGTTATCTTTTAAGGAAAATTAGTTTCATTGAAAATGAGTGAGCGGTTTGTGAGATAATCCGATATTCGTAATGGTCAACGAATCTGGACAGAGCTGGAGTATTTCTGAAATAACTAAAAATCTGGAAAAGATGCTCCATTTTCGAAAAATGTTCTGAGAACTAGATAAAATTCCCTACAAACATAGGAAGGCCGGGCTTTGAAAAAATTTGAAATAGCCCTTTTGAGTATAATCTTTAGGTAGTACTGAATCTAGAAATTCTGTTTTCATTAGTGTTTCATGCTCTTGTGTTCATGAATATGTTTATTAATTTATGATCATGTCTCGGTATGATATTACACGTGTCATAGGTTTATGTATTTTATTTTAATCCTTTAATGGTGCTCACACTTATGCAAATCTGGAAATTATAATCTTGTGCGGAATTATTCCCTTAACTACTTGAATATGCCTAGAGCTACTTGTGTCTATCTTCATATGTGAATCTCATGTGTTGCAACTTTATTTCCTTTTATTTGTACTATTTAGTTGTTCATACTTGTGCAATAGATGTTGTTTCAAGAGCTTGTCCTAATTTTGACGTAAATTATCTAACTCAAACGGGAAACTTAATGGGTTGTAATGCGTTGTGAATTTTTGGACAAGTTACTAAGATATTAATTGGTTGATGGGATATGTTCCCTATTTGGAAGTTAAAGTCTTGCGCAAGTGGTTTTCGAAACCCTTGAACGGAGCGGTTGTATTCGGACCCTAGGTATTTAGTGTAAGGAGGGATTTGGGCAAGGCCCATTATTACCGTTTCTTTTGAGACCTTGCGGTTGGCGCTACGCAGTATATGACCGTTGTTAGGCATCCGAGGTAAGTTCTGCAACAAAGCAGCAAAAAAGGGGATATACTGAATAATCTGCATCCGATTCTTGCGGTTGAGAGGACAAAATCTCTTTGGGGGATTTCTAAACTACTAACAACTAACCCTGTAAACTGTGTTAATTACTTGAATGTCATGCTCCTTTCCCCCTATTGTTGTAATTTGCTATTGTGTATTAGATTGAGAAAAAAGGATGGGGTGTGTGTGTATTTACTGGGCATTCAAAGCTCATGGCGTTTTATGCCAAGTATCGAAGAAATGTACAAAGCCAACGAAAAGTCAAAGACATTTGAAGACTTAAGTTTGCTTTAGAGAAAGTTCGAAACTGTGGGGAAGTGGTTTGGAAATACTCTTCAGATCCTGGGAGACGCTCTTGATCCTCAGCTAGTCACCTATAAAAGCACCAACACTCCGGTCGGGGGTGCCGGGGTTAGCACTCTGACGGGCAAGTCAGTCTCAATGGTCAGGAAAGCTTGTTCACTAAGTTAAGTGGAGTTATTCTTACATACCTTTCCAAGAACGCTGCTTCTATATTTATATCTGTTCTTTTTGGGACCTCGGGGCCTGGGCCTACTTTTCAATCATTACCCGTTCTTCTATTCGGCTTCGAGGATCCTTTCTTAATCGGCCTACGTATTGTATTCGGCCCATCCTAATCATGCAGGATACAGCCGGTTAATGCTAATACTATAATATACCCCTTCCGATTTAGCCACATATTCGGCTCCCACAATTGCCCCCCGAACTCCCCATTGACGGTAGTTAATCGGCGTGTTCGGTCTAGAATTCGAAAAGCTTATCATTGATCAGGCGGCCTCGCGTTCCCCAAGACAGATGTCAGAAGATGTCAGGAGGCGCACGCCTTTTCGTTTATCATTATACTTTCCCGCCCTATTCATGCGTCTTTCGCATTTATTGCGATTTGAAACTTCAGTCCTTTTGGATACACATTTCGTCGATCATCTGATACGTTTGGACCGTCAGCGCGCATCTCCCCTCGCACTCATATTTTCTGCAACTTTCGTCCGTCTATCTTCGTCTCATCTGCTCTTCGTAAGTCTTCTTCTCCTTTCTTTGTAGTCCTATTCTCTGTTTATTGTTCTTACTTTCGGCGAATCCTTGGGTCCCCGTTGAAATGGCTAAACATTTGAAAGACCTCATTTCTGAGAGTCGCATTTCCGGATTCCGGCGACATTGTTCCATTCCCAATGACGTTCATTTGTCCCTTGTAATGGACAGTTCTCTAGATATGGAGAGAGAGGATCAGAATACGATCGTATTCCCCCTCATGTCCATTGCGGAGGGCGGAGTTCGTTTCCCCCTACATCCATTGCTTAGGGTCGTCCTTCGCTATTGGAGTCTGATTCCTTCTCAACCCAATGTAAATTTCTTTCGAATCATTATGGGGATTATAGAATTGAATCGACGCCTTAGGATCAATCTCAGAATTCCGGCCATTCGGCACTGCTATGCTTTAGCCAAATCCTCCGGTCGGCTGGGGCGGTACTTCCTTAGGGCCAAGGATACTGACCATCATTTGGTGACTATGCTTGCCAGTTCCGATAAGAGGGTTGACGATGTAATGGTCAATGTCCGAGGTAATTGGGAGTTCGCTGAGGGCGAAGATCGCCTAGACCCCATTCCCAGACATAAGGGTGATCCAGGTTGCCAAGTAGTATCTTATGTTTGTTGATCTGTCTTTTAATTGGCTCTCTTTCCTTAATCTCTCATCTTTTGCAGGTAATAATTTGAAGAAGATTCTGACTTCTGTTGACGACGCGGTCCTCAGGGACATTAAGACTGCACTCAACTACTTCGGCCGCCAAAACGTGCAAAAACAAGGGAGAGCCGCCCACATTTTACTTCGGTATGAACCGACTTATACCACGTTCTCGGCTGCGGACAACATTCCGATTCCATCCGGCGATCAGAACCTCTCGGCTCTTATCTTCCCCAGCTACAAGAACCTTAGGCAAATTGGTCTTGAAGCTTCTGATTCGGGGCAAGACACAAAGCCGGTGATAGTAGTTGCCGGTCCGGCCAGAGAACTCACTGTGGAGGCCGAAGAGGTCGACGAGGCCGTGCGTTCGGCGTTTGAGGCTGCCGGACTCAACCAGCCTTCCTCTCCATCCGCTTCGGGTCGGGCAGAGTTCTCTTCCAGAGATATTTTCGCGAATTTGGGAGATCTTCCCAGCGACTTCTTTGAAGGTATGGCAAAGGAAAGCCTTACGCAAATGGCGCGTAAGAGAAATGCCGAGCGAATGGCTGCTCGAAAAAAGGCCGAGGCCGCCGAATCTGATGCCAGCTTGGGTAAGGCCTCTATACCCATTATTGAAGGAACGGCTCAGGTTACACCGGTCGGCACGGAAAAAGTTGAACAGCAGGCCGGTGAAGAACGGCTGATTCCGGAGGAACGCGGCCAAAAACGTGGCGCCGAGGAGGAGGCTAGTTCAGAAATTAGCCCTGTTGACAAACGGCCTCGCCTCGAAGAATCGGACGTGGTTGCTCCTTTCGTAATTCAGCCAAAGATCAGAGATACGCCGATTTCCTCCAACGCTTCGGCCATTGAGGATCCGGCCATTGCATTGAGCCTGGCGGCCTCAATTTCCTTGCCGGCGGACAATGCGGCCTTTTGCGCCGCACCGGATATTTTGGCCGTAGCCCTGTCTGCGTAGTCGGCACTTCTGGTAGGTATTAAATTCGCTTGAATCCATTTTTACAAGGGTATCTGACGATCACTTGTTTTTGCAGACCGTCGGCAGGATCGCCGACTTAGGCCGCCGTCTGCACGATGCTCTTGGCAGAATTGACCGTTTGCAAACAGAAGTGGACGGTCAAAAGAGTAGGGCCGAGTTTGAGAAAATGAGAGCCGCAATGGAGAGCGCACGAGCCGAAGCGGAGAAGGAGAGGGCTCGCACTGCTAAACAGCTTCGTTCTGATGCTGAGGCTAGAGCGAGTGCGAGTGAGGAGTCGCTCAAGCTCTCTATTGACGAACTTGCCGAGGCGAAGACTCAGTTAGAGGAGCTCAAGGCGGCCCAGGAGAAAGCCGAATCGGAGGCTTTTGAGGCAGAAAAAAGAGCCGCTTTTACGGAATATGTTGATGAAGTTCCCAAATTTGAGAATCGGGGGTTTAAACACGGGTGGCTCAAAGCCCTTGCTGCCGCTGGGGTTACGTTGGCTGTGCCAATTCCTTACGAGCAAGTAGATGTTGAGCCACTTGAATCCGACACCGAGGAGTGATTTGGGAGGCGTTTCCAAATTTATTAAGTTTTTTGATTTTTGTGTAAGTTTTTGATATTTGTTTGGTAGAGTTTTGTTGGTTCAGGGTAGTTTTCATATATAAATTGGTTGCTATCTTGTACGCAATTTATTAATGAAAATCTCCTTGTAATTTCACTTCTACTCGTACACAATTTGTGTGGTTATGTTAATGAAACATTGTGATGTCTTTCGCTATTTTGCGTAAAATTGTTGCTGAGTTTCAGCTTTTAGAGGTTGAATATCCAGTGGCAATATTGATTCGTCCTTCACATGCCGACTGGATTAGAATTATGAAGAGCCGATTCATGAGCCGGCTAGGGTACTTGAGCCGAGTATATTAATGAATCTTCCCTTGCCCCAGGCGGTTCCTGAAGAGGTTTGAGGAATTGATTCGATTCGTGAGCCGGCTGGGGTACTTGAGCTGTATATTAATGAATCTGCCCTTGCCCCAGGCAGTTCTTGAAGAGGTTTGAGGAATCGATTCGATTCGTGAGCCGGCTGGGGTACTTGAGCCGTATATATTGAGGAATATACGAGCCGGCTGGGGTACTTGAGCCGTATATATTGATGAATCTGCCCTTGCCCCAGGCGGTTTCTGAAGAGGTTTGAGGAATCGATTTCATTCGTGAGCCGGCTGGGGTACTTGAGCCGTATATTAATGAATCTGCCCTTGCCCCAGGCGGTTCCTGAAGAGGTTTGAGGAATCGATTCGATTCGTGAGCCGGCTGGGGTACTTGAGCCGAGTATATTAATGAATCTGCCCTTGCCCCAGGCGGTTCCTGAAGAGGTTTGAGGAATCGATTCGATTCGTGAGCCAGCTGGGGTACTTGAGCCGTATATATTGAGGAATATACGAGCCGGCTAGGGTACTTGAGCCGTATATATTGATGAATCTGCCCTTGCCCTAGGCGGTTCCTGAAGGATAGATTGATGAATCTGCCCTTGCCCCAGGCGGTTCCTGAAGAGGTTTAAAGAATCGATTCAATTCGTGAGCCTGTTGGGGTACTTGATGGTAAAATCGTGCCCCTGCCGTCGACTCAGTCGGTGACGGGCGATTCAGGCTCTTCAATTAATGAGAGTGCCTCGATCGTGCTGCCTCTATGAAGGGTAAGTGAACAAAGGTACATCCTTTATGATCTTGGCAAACAACTGACTTGAGCTCTTGCAAGAAGACTGATTGCGCGAATGTCGAACTGACTCTTCTTTAACAGTAAAGGGGAAGCGAAGACCCTAGCTGAGCTGGGCAGAGATATAAATCGAGGTGGTGAACCCTTGCGCTCAGGAAGTAGGAGTTCTAAGGGTCGCGAGAGGCGTCAGTCTCCTCAACGTCGCAGCAGATCGCCCAGGCAAGACAAGCAGTCGCAAGGTAAATCTCCACAGTCCCGAGTCGAGAGGGGGTCTGACGCGAATCTGTGCCCATTAAGCTTTGCGGTATTTGTGAAGAATAGACCCATGACGGAGGCGGACTCGATCGTTCGAGACCCAGACGTAGCGGTCGACTTTGCCGACAAATATTTCCTCCTGAGGTTCAGCAATCAATGCTGGGTCGACAGGACTACGAGGTGTTTCGCGAGGGCATTCACGGCGCGGTGAAGGGGCTCTACACTGCTTACGAAGTCGGCATGCGACTGCGCGCTGCCCGTCAAGAGATGGAGAAGAAGGAAGAACGTATTCGAAGTTTGGAAGCCCGCGTGGAGGCGGCGGAGCGGGAACTAAGGAAGACCAAGGCGGCTCAGGTACAATCCACCGCGCACGCGAACCCAATTGTGGAAGAGAGGGTTACTAGTCGGCTTATCAGCTCCGCACTTGCCGATCGAGAGACGACAAGTATGTTCGCAATAGAGAGCGCGAAGGGGAGGGCCTATGAGAAAGGTTTCCATGAGGGCCGAAAAGTAGGAATCGAGAAAACCAGGGAAAAATTGGCCAAAGAAGTGTGCCGATGTGAAAACCGTGGGTTTAGGCACAGTTGGATCAAGGCATCTCAAGCCGCAGAAGCTCTACGAGCGTCGGGAATTGATTCGGCATCACCGCGCTACAGGAATAAAGATTTTCCATTTTCTGCTTTCGAAGTTGAGAAGAGTGAGGATGAGGGTGACGCCGTATGAGTTTAATAGTTGTAAGATTGGAACGCAGGGCGCGTTTGAAACTATGTAACTTGTTGTTTTATTGAATAAAGAACGTTTCATTATAAATGTTTCGTTGTCATTCATATTCGGCATATGTGTATTTCGTATTGCTTAAATGTTTGAATGAATGTCTAAATATTGTCCGACCCAGGTAGCTGTTAACTGTCCGGCGGTATGTGGGCTTATCGGCAGGATCAACACATTCGTGACGATCATTAAGGTTTTATTAAGGCTATTTCAATGGCCATTTATCTTTGACTTGGGTCAGCGCATTGATGCTTCGCCAGTTGGATTAGTGGGCTGGTCGAGGGCGATCGGCATGTGAAGACTTGGCCGACCGGTTTAATTAATCTATCTTGCTTTGGCCCAGCCAGTGCGCGTTTCGGCCAGCCGTCGGGATGGCGGTCGTGGCGAATGTCAATCGACGCTCGTCTTATTCTGCCAATGCGTTTTTTGGCGTTAATAAAATTTTCTTGGGATTGGGACCTCGAGATCGCGGTCGTTGCTGAGAATAAAAGGAGTAGGCGCTTCGCACCAATAATCCCACTTGACTTATCATTCCTTGTGTGGGATGGTGATTTTGGTTACAGAGGCTCAAACTTCGGTCAAGTTTGGCGTTGAGATGATTTGCAGCAGAAAACCTACCCGTGAGAGAGTTAGGTCATCCAAAGAGCTTGAGATTTGTGAGTCTCCAAGTCGTCGAACCAAATCACCCCGAATGGAGAGTCAACAACTGTCGAGTTCATTCTTCCTTGTCCTGGATCTTTGCCTTGACATTGTCAATGGTGTCAGGGGAAGTTTGGCGCTATGCAAGTCGTGGGCTTAAGTGTAACTGGTTCAAGGTATTGTACGCCGTGGAGGGGTTTAGGGCGACGGTCGTCGATCCGGCGAAGCTGCTTTACCGGCGCGTTTTGTTCCTTTTTTGCTTTCGATATTGTAATGCTCGAATGGGGGTTGTGTTTATGTAACAACTGTTTAATCAAATAAATGGTTTTATTTTAAATATATTTGCGTGTTATTCTGAACTTTGCTTGTGTACTAAAGCACATTACTTCGAATATATGATCTGTTCTAGCGTGTTGCATAGGATCAATTATCAATATCTTTTGTTCGTGCCAACGTTTGCTCCGGATTCGGAGATGTAATTAGCGCTTAGCACTGTAGACCGATTAGTATGGCCGAACGGATTAATGCAATAATCCTTTGAAGCACTAAAGCGGGCTCCATATTTGGAGGCTTGAACCCGGGGCCCATTCGGCCTTAATGAGACTGAATCGGCCCTAAGGCGTCATGCGCCAAAGGGGGCTCCGAATTCGGAGACTTGATTTGGCCGATCGTGATATCCACGAAGGGCGCTCCGAATCCGGAGACTTAATTTGGCCAATCGTGATATCCA
The DNA here is from genome assembly GCA_036172215.1 of Camellia granthamiana. Taxonomy (NCBI): domain Eukaryota; kingdom Viridiplantae; phylum Streptophyta; class Magnoliopsida; order Ericales; family Theaceae; genus Camellia; species Camellia granthamiana. The sequence goes on from CM069912.1 coordinate 23,262,378, forward strand.
CGAAGGGCGCTCCGAATCCGGAGACTTAATCGGCCCTAAGGCGTCATGCTCCGAAGGGGGCTCCTAATTCGGAGACTTAGTCGGCCCTAAGGCGTCATGTGCCAAAGGGGGCTCCGAATTCGGAGACTTAATCGGCCTTAAGGCGTCATGCGCCCAAGGGGGCTCCAAATTCGGAGACTTAATCGGCCCTAAGGCGTCATGCGCCAAAGAGGGCTCCGAATTCGGAGACTTGATTTGGCCGATCGTGATATCCACGAAGGGCGCTCCGAATCCGGAGACTTGATTTGGCCAATCGTGATATCCACGAAGGGCGCTCTGAATCCGGAGACTTAATCGGCCCTAAGGCGTCATGCGCCGAAGGGGGCTCCGAACTCGGAGACTTAATCGGCCCTAAGGCGTCATGCACTGAAGGGGGCTCTGAATTCAGAGACTTAATCGGCCCTAAGGCGTCATGCGCCCAAGGGGGCTCCGAATTCGGAGACTTAATCAGCCCTAAGGTGTCATGCGCCAAAGGGGGCTCCGAATTCGGAGACTTGATTTGGCCGATTGTGATATCCACGAAGGGCGCTCCGAATCTGAAGACTTAATCGGCCCTAAGGTGTCATGCGCCCAAGGGGGCTCCGAATTCGGAGACTTGATCGGCCCTAAGGCGTCATGCGCCCAAGGGGGCTCCGAATTCGGAGACTTGATTTGGCCGATCGTGATATCCACGAAGGGCGCTCCGAATCCGGAGACTTGATTTGGCCAATCGTGATATCCACGAAGGGCGCTCCGAATCCGGAGACTTAATTGGCCTTAAGGCGTCATGCGCCGAAGGGGGCTCCGAATTTGGAGACTTAATCGGCCCTAAGGCATCATGCGCCCAAGGGGGCTCCGAATTCGAAGACTTAATCGGCCTTAAGGCATCATGCGCCAAAGGGGGCTCCGAATTCGGAGACTTGATTTGGCCGATCGTGATATCCACGAAGGGCGCTCCGAATCCGGAGACTTAATCGGCCCTAAGGCGTCATGCGCCCAAGGGGGCTCCGAATTCGGAGACTTGATCGGTCCTAAGGCGTCATGCGCCCAAGGGGGCTCCGAATTTGGAGACTTGATTTGGCCGATCGTGATATCCACGAAGGGCGCTCCGAATTCGGAGACTTGATTTGGCCGATCGTGATATCCACGAAGGGCGCTCCGAATCCGGAGACTTGATTTGGCCAATCGTGATATCCACGAAGGGTGCTCCGAATCCGGAGACTTAATCGGCCCTAAGGCGTCATGCGCCCAAGGGGGCTCCGAATTCGGAGACTTGATTTGGCCGATCGTGATATCCACGAAGGGCGCTCCGAATCTGGAGACTTAATCGGCCCTAAGGCGTCATGCGCCGAAGGGGGCTCCGAATTCGGAGACTTGATTTGGCCGATCGTGATATCCACGAAGGGCGCTCCGAATCCGGAGACTTGATTTGGCCAATCCTGGCGAGTGCCCCACTGGGAATTGACATATGATTTTGAGGGACGAGGAAAAATTGTTTGTATTGCAGAGGCGAAATATATTTACAAGCATCAGAGCCCACAGATCGGGTCAGTGATAGGGTTTTCATCAGAACTCAGCTTGTGCCGATTGGGGGGAACCACGTATTTCTTTAATGCCGTAGGTTGTTGGGAAATGCAGGATCTGATGGTAGGTGCTTGGGACGGCCTTCATGAGATGTAGCCAGCTTCTTCCCATGATGGCATTATACGGCGATGGGAGCTTCACGACCAGGAATTCCGCTTCGACCGTTCTGGAACCCGCTCGAACAGGTAATGTGACCTTGCCCAATGGATATTCGGGATTCGTATTAAAGCCGAACAGTGGGTGAGGCGCCGGAGATAGATCCGACTCGTTGAGGCCGAGCTTGGTGAAAGCTTGGTAGTACATGACCTCTGAACTACTCCCTGGGTCTATGAAAATTCGTTCAATGACGAACCGGTTTATGCGTAATCCAATGACCAACGGATCGATGTGGGAAGCCGTTGCGTCATTGAGGTCGGAGTCGTTGAAGGCAATTGTCGGAGCTTGTTCGGACCGGTCAGTCGAAATACGGCGCCCCTGCAGAGTTGGATGCGATCGAATTGTGTGCACGGCTGGGGGTGTAGGCAGGCTGTAAATTACATGGATCACGCCAAGTGGGGGAGAGTCTTGCCTCAATGCTAATGCCTTGGTTGGCTTTCCCTGTTTCACATACTGCTGCAGTCGGCCGTCTTGCACCAGTTCTTCCAGGTGATCTTTTAATGCGTAGCAACTCTCTGTTTCGTGGCCGTGATCTTTGTGATATTCGCACCTCCGGTCCCTTCGTCGTGTATCGGGTGGCCCCACTATCTTTGACGGCCATCTGAAGAATGGAAGGTGTTGGATTTTGGTCATTACCGCGGTGATTGGCTTTGACAGTTCTGTGTACTTTTTGTCGGCGCGCCTCGAGCGTCTACTGTCGACTTGCAATTGTTCATTCGTCGGGTGGGAGCATTGATTACTCGATCGGTGTAGACGTCCCCCGAACGCATCCCGGGAGGATGAACTCCCGTTCTGTTCATATCGGGCTTCCTACAGTTCGGACTCAAATTGTCACGGTTCTAAATCTGAACCAAAGAGTCCAAATCCGGCAAATCGTTTTGAAGAAAAACAGATTTTTTGAAAAGTAGTGCCAAACATGGACTGCTTTGCCAGATTACAGAGTCGCCACCTAAATATTTTTTTAAAATGGGAAATTTAGGAAACCCTGACTCGATGCCGAAGGCCACATGTCCGTCATCACCAAAGTGGTCTTGGCTCGGGAGCTTGGGTACGATCGGGGAAGGTCAGCTATGAGCACCCCCTTTCGCCCGGTCCGAAGACCGGCCTCTACTAACCGTGATATCTGATTTTGAAAACCTTATGCGTTCTTATTCCGGTTATTAGCCTAGAATTACTATGTTGTGCGCACAGCAAACAAGTATAGACTAGAGCGCCTAATTTGGAAATAAGCATTGCATATCCGTTTTGTCTCGAAAAACGTGTTGTTTTCTTTTGCTACTCGTAAGTAGGCTAAAATACGGATTTCAATGAGTTGTTCCAACTTAGGCAATCCAACCTCCACCCACAGGCATTCAAACAGTTTATCATGTAAGCACTTAGCCGCATGGCAAGCATACTGTCATGGTAAACATTTACACGCATGCGATATGCTAAAGCCATAAAAACTTACATCGTACTCCGTGCCAAAACAATAAACTGGTTAGCAAACATGCATGACCTAGTTCATGTTAAGTGGCTAATGCAACACAGGCATAGATGCAATCTAGAGTGGGCTCGGCTAACCTAAGCATGGCACATGAAATGCAACAACTATCACGTATTCAATTTGGAATTGAGAGTACGATGCAGTTTGTATGATGTACCGAGCCCGATGTATATAAACAAATGCATGAATGCACGCATGCATTGCATAAGGTATGCTAATTTAGATGTGCCCTAATCTACCATCATAAGCAGGTAAATAAAAGGGAGAAAGAAATGGGGGTTGGAAGACATGCACCCACTCACACACACTTATTACAAATTTGCCCTCGCTCGGAGGGACCAAAAGAATAATACAAGTTAATTAACTACGCAAGCTAATTAATTATTACAAATTAACTAAATTAATTAAATAAATAATTAATCTAATCAAAGCAGTAAATGCCTCGGGAAGAGGGCTCAAATGCGTCGCGTGCCCGGAACTCGCTCGGAATCGCACTGTCATGCAAGTGTGCCTCTGTTTTCCCTGCTACCCTCCTCTGAAGGCTGCCAAAGTCTCAGAAACACTTCCTTAGGTACTGGAGATCATTACCGGCTGAGATAGAACACCACCGGCTGAAGGAGATGGCCACCGGCACTTAATAAAGCTATCGGCTGCCAATTTACTGCCGGTCGGCACTAAACAGTGCCGGTCGGCACAAAATTCCTGTAAAACCTGCAACTCACAGCAGCAGAGGGCAACAACTTGCATGGCAATGTAATTCAAGGTATTTATGCACCAAACACACTCCTTATCATGTTTTGGACTCGAAGGAAGATGTGCCTCGGTTCTCGGACCACCAATCACGCATTTCCATGCATGATGGCCCAAAGAACCGAGAATGCAACTTTGATTTCGAATGCATGCAAACCACATAAACAAACAAGTGTGCTAAACCTCTATCAAACTCACTTCAAGAGGCTTAACATGCATGCCAATGTGATGCAATCCTAGACATGTCATCTAATATGCGATATGATCATGGCATGGTACTTATGCAAGGCATTCAAGCAAGCATACAAGACAAGCATGCAAACCAATGAAATGATGGACTTAGATATGAATTAGGCATCTCAAATGGGCCCAAAATCAGTGGCCAAAGTGCCTAGGAATGGAGACTAAACAAACTCACACACATGCAATTGTTAAGGTCCAAACCCAAGGCATACAAAAGCAACTCTCATGCACACTTAAGAGGCACAAACATGGGCTAATAGCATGCATGAAAAGCTCTGAAATCCATGTCAAACATGATGCCAAATCATGCAATGAAGCATGCCAAACAAAGCATGCAAATGGCCTAGGCTTAAAGCAAGTCAATAGGGCATTAAACCACACTTAGCACAAACACATATGGCATGCATCCAACAACCAAAAACAGGTTCTTAGCATGTTAAAGCAAGGCCAAAGAGCTACTTAGATGGCATCTAAGAGGTTTGAACATGAAGGCATGCACAATGGTCAAAACAAAGGGCATACAACACATGCTCCCAAAGCATTAACAAGACCACTAAGGCAAGCATACAAGCACATCATAAGGTCTGAAATAGCATGCTAGGTGGTTTCAAATCATTGAAAATGAAGCAAGCAAGTCATGCTACACTCACATACTCTCAAGGCCAACAAGCCAAATGCAAAGGAGCTATGTAATGCATGATGAGATCGACCCAAATGGCTATGGACAGAGCTAGATCATGGCAAAATGAGCATACAAGCTTCATGGATCTAGGCCTAAAACATGCTAGAAATGAAGGCACGCGACCTAGGCATATTAATGCAATAAGAGGCATTACAAGGCAACTATGCTAAGCATGCATAAGAGACCAAAACCAACTTGAAAACATGTTATATCATGGCAATATAAGCATGAAAGACAACCAAGGCATGCTCAACACACACTCAAACATGGTGCTCCTTTGGAAGCCAAATCTTGCCCTTTTCAAGGACATCAAGGAGAGGGGGTGGCCCTCCCCTTTCTAGGACTTTATAGCACCATCTCCACCACTGAAATCCCTCAAGATTTCAATGGTGGAGAGGCCCAAACACACAAGTCCCGGATCTCTCGAAAATAGCACAAAAAGGAGCCCTTTTCAAGGCCTAAAGGGGGTCAAACTTCCCCAAACCACAAAACACTCTTAATATACAACCAAGAGGCTAAAAAAACAGAACTTTTATGTGCCAAACACTAAGCCCAAAAACTGTTTTAAAGCAAGCAAAAAGGGAGTGCAAAAATGGGGTAAATAAAGTAAGTTTCTTACCCTTGAAGCTTTTCTTCACAAAGGTTGGAGTTGTTGGTTCCTTGAGCTCCAAACCAGTCAAGAACACTAAAAAACAGCCCTTAGAACCTCAGTTGCAAGGAGAAGGTGAAACACTAGGTGTTTGTGTGCAATAGTGAGGCACAAAACACCTAGACACACAAGAGAATGATAGAGATAGAAGGTGTATGCAACTCAAACCCTAGAAAAACCAGAGCTTCTCTCTCTCTTTTCCTCTCTAACTCTCTAAAATTTTCTAACCCTTGAGCCAAGAGAGCAAGAGTTCTCTTATAGGCAAAACAAGACTTACAAACTAAGTCATTCAAGGGCTCATCCCTCCATACACGTGTATGGAGGGGCAACAAACATCAGAAAGCTGTCTGAAAATATCTCCAAAAACAGCTGTAAAGTGGTCGGCAGGGCAAAATGGTCATTTTGCCAAAAACAGTGCCGACCGGCACAAAATAGTGCCGACCGGCACAAAATAGTGCCGGTGGCAACACCAGCCAGCCGGTGGCCTCTAGCCAGTGCCGGTGATGTGTGGGGATGCCTCACAAAGCATTCTCTGCCCTTCCAAGGCAAAAGACAAGTGTTTGGTGCAAAACCAAACACAAACGGTCGAGTTCGGAGGTCCTGAGGCAAGGCGCGCGCAACCGAGAACTCCGGGAACTCCAAACGAACACGAACATGGATAATCACCGAGTGTTCCGACGGTGACGTCCAAGTCTTGAGGACGGTCAAAAATGGGGTGTCTACAGTTGCCCCTCTTTGACAGAACTCGAAAGTCATAACAATGACGGGAGTGAATGTCAAAGCCCAGAGACGACCCATTTTTGATAAGGCCGAAGACTTGGACAAACATACAAGACAAGTAAGATATGCGCCCGAAGGCAGGGGCAAAATGCAACTGAAAATGCAAGAGGCCGAGCATAACTTATGATCATGCAAAGAAAGCTGTAAGAGAATTACGAAATTCTCAAAACGTCTCACTCGGGAGATACAATACCTGTGCGGCTCGCCTGGTGCCACCAGCGGTAAATGAACCGTACATACAATATCGTGCCTGAAAAGAAAGCAAACTTAACAGGTACAATACGATTAGCAACATGCATGACATATGCAATGCGATTGATGGATGCTATGCAATATATACAAAACTATGTATGAATGATGCAAATGAAAATGTAGTGCAATTGAAGCTATATGCAAGCTACATGCAAGGCAATTGAATCATGATTCATTCATGAGCGATTCGAAACCACACAAATGTCAAATAGATTGATGGAGGTAACAAGTCTGTCTACCATAGAAAAGGTGTCGAAGCCCTCAAGGCGCGAGCGCACGCAGAACTATGAGTAACGTAGACAGACACAAGAACAAGTATTGGGTTGAATGACATAAGTGGGGTGACGACCCGCTAGGGAAAGAATGATGATCCTAATGCCGGATGCAACAATTACACTACAATGTAATATAATGGATAGATGATACAATGGATACGGCAAGCGGGCCAAACCAAATCTCGCCTAGGAAAGGCATGTACGCGTACAAGCCGCGTCTAACATAGAAAAGGTGTCGAAGCCCTCAAGGCGCGAGCGCACGCAGAACTATGAGTGTATAGACGTGAAAAGTATGAGCACATACCAGACCAAGCTCAACAAGGAAAGGCGCAAGCCATAGATGGAAGGTGATGCAATGGAATGCATGCAATGGAATGGATACAATGGATATGGTACGCAAGCCAAACCAAATCTTGCCTAGGAAAGGCATGTACGCGTACAAGCCGCGTCTAACATAGAAAAGGTGTCGAAGCCATCACGGCGCGAGCGCACACAGAACTATGTTTTGACGTGAAAAGTATAGGCACATACCAGACCAAGCTCAACAAGGAAAGGCGCAAGCCATAGATGGAAGGTGATGCAATGGATGCATGCAACTACGATACAATAGAAATGGGAATGCATGACATATACAAGGATGCATGACATATGTATATTGTTTTTGTTTGTTTTTTGTTTTTTGAAATGCATAACATATGCAATATTTAGAATAATGCATGACATATGCAGTACGTACAATGATAATGCATGACATATGCAGTATTTACAATGATGATGCATGACAAATGCAGCATTTACAATGATGACGCATGACAAATGCAGCATGATGCAATGACTATGATTGCAGCTTTCCCTATCTTACCAACAGGGCGATAACTAGGTTGGTTCAGTATCCAGAATTGAGGCGTAAACATGCCGCCTCAACCTATGGGGCTTCCATACAGATTTCAAGCCGAGGGTACACCCCCTGGGTATTTAAACCAGACTTTAGTCTCGGAAATTCCGAACCTTTGTGTTCTAGGCATAAGCCATTCGAACTCTAATCTTCACCGTCCCAGTTGGTCTTCTAGGAACTCACCGCGAGCACAGACAAGTGGCTTTACCAGACCACTGAAAGTCGTTCGGGCACGACAAACACCGAAGGAATTGCACCTTCAGAGGATTTAAGGTCTCCTAGACGGTGCGTGTTTAAGGTCTCGCCAGACCGAGGGGGGGGGCAACTGTTTACACAACACTTTAAGTGAGTGTGATGCGAATGGGACACGCATGCGGATGCAAATGGGGCAAACGAGACGCGCGTGTCTCACAAGATGGAAAATGGAGTGCAATGAGGGTGCGCTAAATGGCGCGATGAAATGCATGCCAAATGCAATGAGGGGCGACTTAACACACCGAAGGCCTCGCACCTCCCGAGGATTTAAGGTCTCCTAGACCGTGCGTGTTTAAGGTCTCGCCAGACCGGACGGGGCAACGATACAAAGCATAAATGCATGACGGTGTTTGTAATAAAATGCATGATAATGCAATCAAGCGGGTTTTAGGTCTCGCCAGACCGTGCGTGTTTTTGGTCCCGCCGGACCTCGCGTGTTTTTGGTCCCGCCGGACCCGTGCGTGGGGCAACTGTGCGAATGTGACACACGTGCCACAAGGGATGCAAAACGAGGCACGCGTACCTCATTTGATGGAAAATGAAGTGCAAAACGAGGCATACGTGCCTCGAGATGCAATGAAATGCAAAATGAAACACGTGAGGTAGCACACCTCACGCGAATCAAAGATGAAATGCAAAATGAAACACGTGAGGTAGCACACCTCACGCGAATCAAAATGAAATGCAAAATGAAGCACGTGACACGCATGCCACACGACAATGCAAAACGGTGCAAGTCGCAATGGACGTGCAAGATGGCGCGATACGATGCGCCGGACAATGTGATGGATGCATGCAACGCACACGGGGCAACTTCTGAACCTCTGTAAACAACAAAAGGATACAAAAGGATACGATCTTTGCTTGAATTTGAGTGCCACTCACGGTAGACACAGTCTGAAGTCAAAACGGAGGCCGGTTGAGCATCGGGGATGCACTTTCTTGCACTTTATTGATCTATGGAGACCCAAGACCCCTCATCTTGCCTAAAAACATCCTTGGGAACACCACCGGCTGGGTGGGAGGGCCACCGGCTGCCACCGGCTGCATAAAATCATCCACCGGCACAATATTGTGCCGACCGGCACAAAATAGTGCCGACCGGCCAAAAATGGCTGATCGGGGGCAGTTTTGCCATTTTGCTTCGGGTTTTATAAAATAGGGCTTGAAACCCTATTTCTTCACTTCCATACCGCCGAAAACTCCTCCTCTCTCTCTCTAGAGTGTTTTCCTCTCGATTTTTCGCCGATTTCTCCGCGTTTCACGCCCATTTTCTCGTCGGATCCGCGATATTCTTCGCGTTTCGGACATTTTCGACCGAACAAAACTTCGTTTCGGTGCACTTTTCGCCATTTTCGCCTTTTTGGGACTTGTTCCCCTCGATATTCTCCACATTTCCGTGGATTTTCCTCTTCTGGCCTTCCCGACCATTTTCGGCCCACTCGGGGTTGACTTTTCCAGTTGACTTTTCGTATTCTTGCTCGGTTTTCCTTTTTCGGCTATTTTCTCATCCCCATTGCCATGGCTGACGACATTCCACATGTCGGGACTCCCCCGGATCATGAGATGGATCCCGGGGTCGAGCTCTTGCCACTGAGCGAGCGCCCATTCGATCCGGCGACTTACCAGCCATTCACATTCTACCACCCGATGGACTCCGCCACTTCCGCGGCTTCGACCGAGCACTGGACCCGGAGCTTCTGCTACGCGAGCCGACCTCGCACCTCTCATTCGGCGCTTCCGAGGTAACCCTTTTCTCTGCTTTACTTTCTGCAATGTAGAACTGTAAACTGTCAACTGCCATAGTTGTTCACATTCTTTAACTGCTTGATCCTGATACACTGTAGTCGATCGCAATCATACTTGCAAATGATTATCTGTTTAAGACTGACACATGCGCACGCACTGTACTAGTCTTAATTACCCGAATACACGGCACACACTGTACTTCACTGCAAACTTATCGACACCCGGTATTTATTTGAATCTGAAAAAGGTTGTATGCTGTAGTTACACTGAACCACACAAAATACGCTGACACATCATACGTTGTAGTTCACCCACTAGCACACTGTAACCCGATATCTGCTTGAATCTGAAAAACGTGCACACATGCACCATATCTGTATGCTGATCCTCGCAAACACACTGATACATCACAGGCCGTAGTCCACCGTAGTATACTGAAACCTGATATCTGCTTGAATCTAAAAAATGTGCACACATGCATCATGTTTGTATACTTCTTGAAACTGTATTTTGAGTATTGTTTCGCAACTATTTGTTTGAAACAGAGGGATTCCCATACCGTCCGCGGGTACGGGAACATCGTTGCTCGAGATTGGTATGGGCAGCTTCCCGAGGCGGTCCGACACATCATAGATGAGGCGGGCTTTGGTTCTTTCTGCAGGGGTCTGACCCGACTTACGGCTTGTAGGCCTCTTTTAGCTGCCTTGGCGGAGAGGTGGTGGGATACCACCGATTCATTCCATCTATCAGCAGCGGGAGACATGACGATGACTCCCTACGACTTTTCGGTGCTCACTGGCATCGGGGTAGGGGGTGATCCGATCCCCTTCGACACTGACATGGATGAGTGGACCGCCGCTCAGATCCACTTACTTGGCGCGGCTCCGCCTCTTGCACGTCCGGGCTTCGTCCGCTATTCTTGGTTTGAGGTGCAGTTCAGGGTGCAGCCTCTTCTCACCGACGCGGCTCCGATGACCGAGGTGGCCGTGGAGCAGTATGCGCGCGGCTTTTTGATGTTCTTGCTGGGGACCACCTTATTCGCCGACCGGGCGAACACCGTGCCTCTCTGCCTACTCAGCGCACTGGTGGACGTCCGGGACATCTTGCGCTATGACTGGGGTGGCGCGGCTCTAGCCACTCTCTATGGCTATATGAGCTCAGTTTCCCGCGGCAACGGACAGTTGCTTAGGGGTTACTGGCGAGCTTGGGAGGTATGTCTTCTTCTCTGCTTTTCATTTCTGTTTTGTACTTTCTGTACTCTGCACACTGCACACGCTGTAGTCTGCTTTACACTTGCTGTATACTGTACACACGGCACACACATACTCCCGCTTTATACTGACTGTACGCTGTTCACACTGTACACTCTGCTCAATACACTGCACAACACACGGCTCCGCTATTTCTGCTTTACTCTGTATTCTGCTTTTTTCTGATAAACGTTCTGACATCTGTCTTGCAGTTGTGGGTCTATGCCTACTTTCCCAGGCTAGAGCCAGTACCGGAGACGGAGACTCCTCTGGTCGTCCCCTTTTCACGTCGCTACGACGGGAGGTGTACCCGGAGGCCGCGGGAGACTTTCAGCTTCTTCCGCCGCTATTTTGACACCATCACCTCCGCCGAGGTATGTTTTACTTACAGTTTATTTAAGCTTTACTTTTCCATTGTATATTTGCAATATCAGTAGGTAGTAAACTGTATTTCAATTTCAGATCACCTGGCAGCCATGGGCTCCCCTGCCAGCGATAGTTCGGAGTCGGTTTGCCGGCGCGATCGAGACCTCGCGTTACCGGATTTTGCTAGAGGGCCCGGTCTGTCGGGCTTGGTACCTGGGTGAGCGCTTCTTGCGTCAGACCTCAGGGTTACCTGAGCAGATAGTTCCGATGCATCCTCCCGAGCATATGAGGGACACCGAGGGGTTCACCGCCGAGCAGATGGCAGACTACACCATTGGCTGGGAGGCAGCCGGCTTCAGAGGCGAGGGCGATTACTCAGAGTACGTCCGGACCTTCATCATGCGGCCGCTGAGCGGGGGTCGCCGAGCTGAGCCAGAGAGACCCGCGGCGCCGGCGGCTAGGGCGGAGGTGGGAGCAGGAGCGGGATCGTCTCAGAGATCTCGAGCTCGTGGCAGGAGGGGAGTGCAGAGGGGACGAGGGACCGGTTGGCCTGCTCTGCCCACTATGCTGACATACAGAGGGCAGGGTGGGGAGACCTTTCAGATCCCCTTTGCTCCTCCCCCGGCTGGTCATGAGTTGGCTGGTATTCCCGACTTGCCTCCGGTACGTATCACTCCATTTTGTATCTTACATTGTCATTCCATTTCAGTCGATTTGATATTCCACAGAATATTGATGCATCTAATACTTTTGCAGGCTTCTTCTGAGTATACCCGGCAGTCATTGGAGCTGAATGCCTCCATGGCGGGGATGCTGCAGCGGACCTTCGAGTTCCTAGCCTTCTATGGCCTTCCGGTATGTTTTCTCCGACATAGTTCCAAACTATATACAAACTGCTTTGCATAATCTGATGCACAACACATCTGATAAACTGTTCACAGCACTTGGCACACTGTATTTATCCACTGCATTCTGCACTGATAAACTGCTCACGGCATTTACACACTGTATTCATACACTGTATTCTGATCCGACAAACTGCTCGCGGCATTCACGCACTGTACTCATACACTGCATTCTGATCTGATAAACTGCTCACGACATTCACACACTGTACTCATACACTGCATTCTGATCTGATAAACTGCTCACGGCATTCACGCACTGTACTCATACACTGCATTCTGATCTGATAAACTGCATCGTATATACTGATGCTTCTGCCTTTTGTACTTTTCAGCCTCCCTTCCCGATTCCTGCAGTAGGTGGCGGCGCTCCATCGGGACCTCCCCTTTCTACTCGGGATGGCAGGATGTTCCCCCGCACCAAAGGGGGGCGTGGCCATGTGGGGAGCAGCTCACAGGCTCCAGTTGCAGGGGATGGTGAGTCGGAGGCGGGGACGGAGTCATTTGCGGAGGAGGCCGGGGATAGCTCGGGCTCGGGCTCTGACAGCGACACTTCCGATGATGCTCCTGTGCTTCTACCCAGGAAGAGGGCGAGGATGGATCCCGCGGCGCGAGGCCATTGATGATGATCACAGACTTCTGCTGTTTTTCTTTCATTTTCTTTTCTTGTACTCTTCTCTTTTTGGTAGATAGGGTACTATGTACTGCCGCAGGCAGATTTTTGTCTTTCTCAAACTTGTGTACTCGAAAAAGATGATATGAAACGAACTTTTGTTTGAAAAGAATGTTACATTTGTATATATATGCATATTTCATACTTCGCACTGCATTGCATCATATTACACCTCAAATGTAAATGACATTGATCTGTTGTCTGACAATTGAACACTTGCACTGTAATAATCAGATAACCAACCAACTAAACAGCAAAAACAGCTTATACAAACCACTGCTCAATCCGAACATACAGCCCATGCTCTGCTGAAGACTAATCTGCTGGGGATTGATCTGCATTTAGCCCATAACTCAGTATTCGGTTCATTCTGCACACAGCAAGCTCTGAACAGATAGCCCCAATCTGATGAGACAGATCACAAAGCTGACACGGTTGCAGTTGAAACACACTCGGATGTCCCAAATTTTCCCTTTCCTTCTCTTGCTTTGCACGGATGTAGAGAATGGCACGGCATTCTGAGCACAGACGATTTTGAGGTAAAGAGAGGTTTTTTTTTTTGACTTGGGTATCGAGCCTACAACCGGACACGGCCGGAGAACTCAAGTACAGAAAGTAAAAGGCACACGACCTGAGCACAACGAGACACGCTCGAAAAGACTCAAAACTAAGTTGAGACTAACAAGCCAGAAGATACGACACGGACGTGTTTGAAAACAAAAGATCTTGAGGAGCCAATCCTTCCGGGCAGGTTTCCCACCCTCTCTGATTTATGATTCTCGCATCACTCGGCCCTCGAGCTCGTTTTTTCTCACAAGACCTTCTTCTCACTTTTCCCTCGGCTTACACCTCTCTATTCTTTATTCTCTCATTTTCCATCCCTCCCCTGAGTGGTTGATAGATGAATAGGAAGCGGCGGATTCATGCCGAATACAGCTAGCTCACGGCTATTTCTTCTGGTAGATAGGGTGCCTTCCTGGCAAGCGCGTTGATGACGAGGGAGAGACAGAACACCTGGCTCAAACTGTGCCCCTGGTTCATTACTTTGACCATTTTTTGTTTTCTTTCTAAAATAGTTTTGATCAAAATGAACGTCAGATTAGCGCGCTTGTTCGATTTTTGATTTGAAAATCATGCAAGTCAGGCCGTAAGCACTGAAAGTTTTCCTTTTGGGTCCAAACATGGTCCGATTTTTGGAAAATGAAATAGTTTTTCCGAAAACAGTCAACCTCAGTAAAAATTTTCAAAAACTATTTTCATAAACAGTCAATGCTCAACAAGCACAGAACCTACCCTCAAGATACGCAACCTCGGTTTGGAGGTAATTTGGGAAAATTGCCCCTTGCTTGAAGGGGGGAAAGAGGGCAACGGAAAGTTGCCCCTAGTTTGGGCGGCAACTCAGGGCAACTTTATGGCGATATGAGGCAACAGAAAGTTGCCCCTTGCTTGGACGATGCCGCGGCATGCTCATCGATGATTGATCGCAGTCGGATTCTCACGCACGGAGAGGACGAAGGCGGCCACAAACAATATATGGACACAGTCACCTTGAAAGCATTGGTGGTTGGACTTCAGGAGGAGGTTGATCACGTAGCTCCAGTTGTTGCAACCGAGACATCGGATTCGGAGGAGGCAAAAGTAATCAAAACCATGACATGGACTGGGACGCTATGGAAGCGTTGGGGGCTGGACTTCAAAATGAAGTTGCCTACGTATCCCAAACATGGGAATCAAGCCTTACGTAGTTCCGGTTAAGGTACTCTCGGGTATTTAACCTTCACTATTTTTTTGAGGCTCTAACTTTTGCCAAGGCGCCCAATGCGGGTTTTCGACCTTGCGAGCTTTGTTCTTCTTTCTTTTCAATTTTTTTTTTTTCATTTTTTCATTTTTTTTCTTTTCCTTTTTTGCATTTTTTGTATTTTTCTTTTCTTTTCTTTTCCTTGCTCTAACTTTTGCCTGGGTCGCCCTTCCGGGTTTTCGGCCCAGCGAGCCTCTCAAGGGTAAAAGTGTAGCTTTGTCCATGTCAAATGGTTTTGAGATCTTGAAGCCATCTGAATCTAGGGGATTGGCTGTTGTTCGCTGACGATGCAGAAGTCCATCCAACGGGGGGCTGATTTTGCCCCTAGTGTTGCGGATAGGAACTCAATTGTTCTTCAGCAGAAACTGTCTTCTTTCCTCCGTTCTGGGATTTGGCATTCTTGCCGACCTTCTTTGATGTGTGGAATGATTCATCCTCGGCTCTTCGAACACATTTAAAATTCTTTGCCCCTAGTTCTAGGGGTGCTTCTGGCCTAGCTTTGCAAGCTTCTTTTGATGACATCTGATTTTCTTGACCTGACTTACTTGCCTCTTGTTCGAGGGCTGCTTTGAATCTGGCCACACAGGCCTCACGTTGTAGTTGACCGTTGAACATTCTGAATTAAGGCCCAAGGTTTTGAAAGCAAGGAGTCGAGTCTCGAGGCTGAGAGCGATCCTAAGCTGCACATCGCAAGAGCGATTCCACACAGGTCTTCGCAGGACCGCGCAAAATATATTTTTTGAAAATTTTTAAGAAAGCGACAAATCGCTCGCGCTGAAGATAGTGTGGAACCAATCTGGATCAAGCCAGGATCCTTCTCAGTACTTACATTAACAAGCATGATCTCATTCATTAAGGGCTTAGCACGCCTCTCTTTCTCTCAGTTGATCAAAGTTTTGCAAATCCCGAGGAATTCATTCCTCTTTGTTTTCACCGCAATGTTCAAAAGGTTTTGAAAAACTCAGGTCATTACAAAGACTTCAAGGCACAAGGGAGTAGGTAGAAGGTACTATCGTTCCTCTCACAAAGCAAGCATAAAAAACGGAGTAACCGCAGCTGTTTCATTCCAAAACCCTGATTGCAACCGGCTCCTTAACTGAGACAGACTCAAAAGGAAAAACAACTAATTACAAGACAAAACGGTGTTCGAGGTAACAACCCCGAAATCACCTGGTATTTTATACAAGAGGGATTGACTCATTACAATTAGACAGACCCTTAAGCAAAAGGACTGTCTCCAAACAATGAGACAGGCTCAAAACAAAAGACTGACCCGATACTCAAGTCAGAATTTACAAAACTAGTATTGGTCTATGCTCAAAAATGCGTGCCAAACGCTGCATCCAAAAAAATGTTCCTAATACTGCCCGCAGGCGGTTCTCCTTCTAATTACATGCTCGCGGTATCTGTGTCCTCGATATCTGTGTCCTCATATTCCAAGAACTCTGTAGTGACTGATTTGGCCGAGGTAGGCGGGAGGATAACCTTATTATCAATCAAATCCTGCACCTCATGACGGAGGCGGAAGCAATTATTTGTGGCATGGCCAGTCTGCTGATAGTACGCACAATACTGAGTGGCGTCATGGCCTGCTGGAAGGGGTTTGGGGAGCGGCCTAGGGTCGAGGGGTGTAAGATGCCCCTTTTTGGCCAAGATCAGGAGTGCCCTAGACAAAGGCATGTAGAGAGAGTGGAAGGCCCTGCGCCCCCGGGGCAGGTATTTTGGGGCCTGAGCACTCTTGCTAGATGAACTAGCGAACGGGTCAGCGGGTGCGGCTTTGAGTTTCTGATTCTTCCCTGGTGCAGGATTGGGAATGGGAGAAGCTACCCTGGCATGACGGGGCCTGTCCCGATTTTCTGATTGACTGAAACTGCCCTCAGGCGGAGTAGGGAAAGCATCCTCCACAGCTTTTGTCGTAACTGCGGATATCTGTTGCTTGTTCATTCCCCCGGCTTTCAAAGCCTCTACTGCCCACAGCAGTTGTTCGATAGGATCGGCATCTGCCTTCGTCTTACCTTTGTTTCCGGCCTCAGCCTGGTCTAGAACTCGGTTTGCTGCGTCGTCGCCACAGTTGGGGACCATCTCCGGTTGGCTGAGCTCAATCACAATTCGTCCCAGTAGCGGGGGCTCCTGGGGTATAAAGCCTCCGGCATACGGCGCGGCTGGTGGCGAAACAGACATTCCATAGGCGAGATCCGCTACGGATCTTTGAAGATCACCTATCATTCCCAATATTTCAAAAGCAGTAGGCTCACGAGCCTGATATGGGTAAGGGGTCCAAATTGGGTGTGCGGCAGGCGACCTGGGCGGATGCGGCATGTCAACAGTAGCCTCATCTTGTGGGGTGGTTCCTTGACTCATTGCGGCCGTCATGACCACAATTTCTTCTGAGTTCTGCGCCATGTTCGGTCTTGCCTCAGCAAGGAGAAGACACTAGCTATCCTGACTCAACTCTCTGAATCTCTGAACTGAAACGGAAAACAAGCAGCATTTCAGCCCCAAATAGATCAAACACGGGTGTAGTCGAACGACTGCATTCTACTACTGAACACTGTTCCTCGAAGTTACTGTCCCAAATCCCTGAATCTGACAACCACAGATGTAACTGATTCACAACAATACTGATACTGGTGCCCTCAGGCCTGATGCCCAGACTTGCAAACTGGTATATGCATTCCCTGTAGAGATACACTCTAAAAGCATATAGCAAGTAAATGAGAGCCAATACACCCCTATGTTGGGGTAGAGTTTCCCTGTCCTATTTTGTCAGGAGCTAGGGTTTCACTACGCACGCAGCGGTTTCAAACAACTTAGCATCGGGTAAGCAACCTGTCCTAGTTTGGAATGGTCACTATGGATCCGAATATGCACTAGGTCGAATGGTCGAAAAGGGTGCCCCGGTAAAACCGGGGTTTGTGTTCCCATACTGGCAGAGCCCGCAACCGGTCAGCCTTATGGTCATGCCTTGACAAGACAAGCCTCCGACAAACCGCTCAGGAATAGCAGATGGCCAACACGGTGTCCTAGGCGCACCAATGCACATGCAATGCAAAGAAACACATAAGTGTAGTCAAAACAGGATATCACGAGTTCGAGTCAAGCTCTCTAAAAGTCCCCAGCAGAGTCGCCAGAAACTGTAGACGTCCCCGAACGCATCCCGGGAGGATGAACTCCCGTTCTGTTCATATCGGGCTTCCTACAGTTCGGACTCAAATTGTCACGGTTCTAAATCTGAACCAAAGAGTCCAAATCCGGCAAATCGTTTTGAAGAAAAACAGATTTTTTGAAAAGTAGTGCCAAACATGGACTGCTTTGCCAGATTACAGAGTCGCCACCTAAATATTTTTTTAAAATGGGAAATTTAGGAAACCCTGACTCGGTGCCGAAGGCCACATGTCCGTCATCACCAAAGTAGTCTTGGCTCGGGAGCTTGGGTACGATCGGGGAAGGTCAGCTATGAGCACCCCCTTTCGCCCGGTCCGAAGACCGGCCTCTACTAACCGTGATATCTGATTTTGAAAACCTTATGCGTTCTTATTCCGGTTATTAGCCTAGAATTACTATGTTGTGCGCACAGCAAACAAGTATAGACTAGAGCGCCTAATTTGGAAATAAGCATTGCATATCCGTTTTGTCTTGAAAAACGTGTTGTTTTCTTTTGCTACTCGTAAGTAGGCTAAAATACGGATTTCAATGAGTTGTTCCAACTTAGGCAATCCAACCTCCACCCACAGGCATTCAAACAGTTTATCATGTAAGCACTTAGCCGCATGGCAAGCATACTGTCATGGTAAACATTTACACGCATGCGATATGCTAAAGCCATAAAAACTTACATCGTACTCCGTGCCAAAACAATAAACTGGTTAGCAAACATGCATGACCTAGTTCATGTTAAGTGGCTAATGCAACACAGGCATAGATGCAATCTAGAGTGGGCTCGGCTAACCTAAGCATGGCACATGAAATGCAACAACTATCACGTATTCAATTTGGAATTGAGAGTACGATGCAGTTTGTATGATGTACCGAGCCCGATGTATATAAACAAATGCATGAATGCACGCATGCATTGCATAAGGTATGCTAATTTAGATGTGCCCTAATCTACCATCATAAGCAGGTAAATAAAAGGGAGAAAGAAATGGGGGTTGGAAGACATGCACCCACTCACACACACTTATTACAAATTTGCCCTCGCTCGGAGGGACCAAAAGAATAATACAAGTTAATTAACTACGCAAGCTAATTAATTATTACAAATTAACTAAATTAATTAAATAAATAATTAATCTAATCAAAGCAGTAAATGCCTCGGGAAGAGGGCTCAAATGCGTCGCGTGCCCGGAACTCGCTCGGAATCGCACTGTCATGCAAGTGTGCCTCTGTTTTCCCTGCTACCCTCCTCTGAAGGCTGCCAAAGTCTCAGAAACACTTCCTTAGGTACTGGAGATCATTACCGGCTGAGATAGAACACCACCGGCTGAAGGAGATGGCCACCGGCACTTAATAAAGCTATCGGCTGCCAATTTACTGCCGGTCGGCACTAAACAGTGCCGGTCGGCACAAAATTCCTGTAAAACCTGCAACTCACAGCAGCAGAGGGCAACAACTTGCATGGCAATGTAATTCAAGGTATTTATGCACCAAACACACTCCTTATCATGTTTTGGACTCGAAGGAAGATGTGCCTCGGTTCTCGGACCACCAATCACGCATTTCCATGCATGATGGCCCAAAGAACCGAGAATGCAACTTTGATTTCGAATGCATGCAAACCACATAAACAAACAAGTGTGCTAAACCTCTATCAAACTCACTTCAAGAGGCTTAACATGCATGCCAATGTGATGCAATCCTAGACATGTCATCTAATATGCGATATGATCATGGCATGGTACTTATGCAAGGCATTCAAGCAAGCATACAAGACAAGCATGCAAACCAATGAAATGATGGACTTAGATATGAATTAGGCATCTCAAATGGGCCCAAAATCAGTGGCCAAAGTGCCTAGGAATGGAGACTAAACAAACTCACACACATGCAATTGTTAAGGTCCAAACCCAAGGCATACAAAAGCAACTCTCATGCACACTTAAGAGGCACAAACATGGGCTAATAGCATGCATGAAAAGCTCTGAAATCCATGTCAAACATGATGCCAAATCATGCAATGAAGCATGCCAAACAAAGCATGCAAATGGCCTAGGCTTAAAGCAAGTCAATAGGGCATTAAACCACACTTAGCACAAACACATATGGCATGCATCCAACAACCAAAAACAGGTTCTTAGCATGTTAAAGCAAGGCCAAAGAGCTACTTAGATGGCATCTAAGAGGTTTGAACATGAAGGCATGCACAATGGTCAAAACAAAGGGCATACAACACATGCTCCCAAAGCATTAACAAGACCACTAAGGCAAGCATACAAGCACATCATAAGGTCTGAAATAGCATGCTAGGTGGTTTCAAATCATTGAAAATGAAGCAAGCAAGTCATGCTACACTCACATACTCTCAAGGCCAACAAGCCAAATGCAAAGGAGCTATGTAATGCATGATGAGATCGACCCAAATGGCTATGGACAGAGCTAGATCATGGCAAAATGAGCATACAAGCTTCATGGATCTAGGCCTAAAACATGCTAGAAATGAAGGCACGCGACCTAGGCATATTAATGCAATAAGAGGCATTACAAGGCAACTATGCTAAGCATGCATAAGAGACCAAAACCAACTTGAAAACATGTTATATCATGGCAATATAAGCATGAAAGACAACCAAGGCATGCTCAACACACACTCAAACATGGTGCTCCTTTGGAAGCCAAATCTTGCCCTTTTCAAGGACATCAAGGAGAGGGGGTGGCCCTCCCCTTTCTAGGACTTTATAGCACCATCTCCACCACTGAAATCCCTCAAGATTTCAATGGTGGAGAGGCCCAAACACACAAGTCCCGGATCTCTCGAAAATAGCACAAAAAAGAGCCCTTTTCAATGCCTAAAGGGGGTCAAACTTCCCCAAACCACAAAACACTCTTAATATACAACCAAGAGGCTAAAAAAACAGAACTTTTATGTGCCAAACACTAAGCCCAAAAACTGTTTTAAAGCAAGCAAAAAGGGAGTGCAAAAATGGGGTAAATAAAGTAAGTTTCTTACCCTTGAAGCTTTTCTTCACAAAGGTTGGAGTTGTTGGTTCCTTGAGCTCCAAACCAGTCAAGAACACTAAAAAACAGCCCTTAGAACCTCAGTTGCAAGGAGAAGGTGAAACACTAGGTGTTTGTGTGCAATAGTGAGGCACAAAACACCTAGACACACAAGAGAATGATAGAGATAGAAGGTGTATGCAACTCAAACCCTAGAAAAACCAGAGCTTCTCTCTCTCTTTTCCTCTCTAACTCTTAAAATTTTCTAACCCTTGAGCCAAGAGAGCAAGAGTTCTCTTATAGGCAAAACAAGACTTACAAACTAAGTCATTCAAGGGCTCATCCCTCCATACACGTGTATGGAGGGGCAACAAACATCAGAAAGCTGTCTGAAAATATCTCCAAAAACAGCTGTAAAGTGGTCGGCAGGGCAAAATGGTCATTTTGCCAAAAACAATGCCGACCGGCACAAAATAGTGCCGGTGGCAACACCAGCCAGCCGGTGGCCTCTAGCCAGTGCCGGTGATGTGTGGGAATGCCTCACAAAGCATTCTCTGCCCTTCCAAGGCAAAAGACAAGTGTTTGGTGCAAAACCAAACACAAACGGTCGAGTTCGGAGGTCCTGAGGCAAGGCGCGCGCAGCCGAGAACTCCGGGAACTCCAAACGAACACGAACATGGATAATCACCGAGTGTTCCGACGGTGACGTCCAAGTCTTGAGGACGGTCAAAAATGGGGTGTCTACAATCGGTGAGAGTCCCGTCTTTTGTCTCGTTTAGCACGTTGTCGCGGCTCAGGGCTCGAAGGTGGCACGGAACTTATTGGTTGAGCAATTTCAGGAGGTACCGGTTTGGAGGACACTTGTCTGGCTTTAATCCTCAAGGCATCGTCTTCCACTTTGCAATACTCTTCGACTTTCTTCATCAACGCCCACACTGTTTTGGGGGGTCTTCTGGTCAGGGAGTTGCGAAGAGCACTGTCAGGATGTAGTCCTATTTTGAAGGCGATGACGGCCATGGAGTCGTTGCAAGCGTCGTCAACGAGATTGAAGCACTCCCAATATCGCGCCGAATATGCTCTCAGCGTTTCTCCTGGTTGGATTTGCATAGCCCAGAGAGAGTTGGCCTGTTTCGGCTGCACCTCGTTGGTGATGAACCTGGCCTTGAAGGATTTTTGTAATCGATGGAAACTTCTGATCGAAGCCGGCTCCAGCTTGTAATACCATCTGACAGCTAATGGCCCCAAGCTGCTGGGGAATATTCGGCACATGAGGGCTTCATTGTCTGCATGCAACGTCATGGCCTGCTTCTAGTGACGTATATGATCAGTGGGGTCTGATTTTCCGTCGTAGAGAGTAAATGATGGAGCTTTGAACTTCTTGGGCAGGGCTGCCCTCGCAATTCGTCGGATAAAAGGATCGTGCCGGTCTTCTTCGTCTGAACTGTTTCTTCTGCGCTTGTTCCTTGTGTGTGGACTTTTTTCAGAGGAGCTGGAAGTGTCTGAGCGTCCCTTGTTATGCTCCGTGGATAATGAGTTGGAGTCACTATCGGTTTCCCTTGGTTGGGCTCGAGGTCGTTGTCTACCTGCCCTCAGGGGTCGTTCGGGGTCTTGGGGCGCGGCTTCTTTGGATTTTGCTACTTCCAGAGCCAAATCTTGACGGAGGCGTTCGTTTTCTGCGATCATATTTTCCAGCCTTTGTTCATTCTGTTTAGCTTGTTCTATGATGGCTTGCATCGTCTCCTGCGCTGAAGTCGTTGGCGAGTCAAAATTCAAGGCGTGTCTCGCAGCGATGGTTTCCTTCCCGAGCATATTTGCCGGAGTGATTTCGTCTCTCTGTGTAGTCTCGTCGGTGGCTATCGGAGGATCATGCGTCACGCCTTCCATGGATGTACTTTGAGTATTCCCACAGACGGCGCCAATTGTGGGGAAGTGGTTTGGAAATACTCTTCAGATCTTGGGAGACGCTCTTGATCCTCAGCTAGTCACTTGTAAAAGCACCAACACTCCGGTCGGGGGTGCCGGGGTTAGCACTCCGACGGGCAAGTCAGTCTCAATGGTCAGGAAAGCTTGTTCACTAAGTTAAGTGGAGTTATTCTTACATACCTTTCCAAGAACGCTGCTTCTATATTTATATCTGTTCTTTTTGGGACCTCGGGGCCTGAGCCTACTTTTCAATCATTATCCGTTCTTCTATTCGGCTTCAAGGATCATTTCTTAATCGGCCTACGTATTGTATTCGGCCCATCCTAATCATGCAGGATACAACCGGTTAATGTTAATACTATAATATACCCCTTCCGATTTAGCCACATATTCGGCTCCCACAGAAACCATTTTGCTTATTAGTTTGACTGTACTTTTATTCTTGGATTGTAATAGTGATGGGACTCGTTTTGTAAATTTAAAATTTGAGACACTGTAATTATTATTTACCTTGTAATCCTATGCCTATCTCTGCGTTGCTTATGAGATCTTGTGTCAATGCCTTTTAAGATTTGTCAAAAGGGTAGTGTGTTACCTAAGAAAGCTGGACTTAGAAGGGAGGCTAACTTGACTCCTCTAACAATCTGGGATCTTACTTGGTTATTGGCCATAGGACTCATTAGTGTCATTTCCAAGACTCCTAACCTTAGATAAACCCAGTATTTAATTGTTAATATATTCTCTGATGTTCGCGATTTTTGGGGTGTCACATTAATTATGGATCTTTGCATATATTAATTAATATGGAATGTGTACCTAAATTTGACATTGATTTAAATCATAAATGTAAAATTTGTGTTGAGGCAAAATTATCCAAAACCCTTTTTCATTCAATTGAAAGAAGTACGAAACCACTTGAATTAATTCATAGTGATATTTGTGATTTTAAATCAATTCAAACTAGAGGTGGGAAAAAATATTTTATCACTTTTATAGATATGTTTATTTAATTAGAACCAAGGATGAAGCTTTGTAAACTTTCATTCAATATAAGAATGAAGTTGGAAATCAAGTTAGTAAGAAAATTAAAAAACTTAGAAGTGATAAAGGTAGTGAATATGAATCATCTTTTGGTGAATTTTGTAAAGAACATAGAATAATTCATCAAACCATCGCTCCTTACTCACCTTAGCAAAATGGAATTGCTGAAAGGAAAAATAAGACTTTAAAAGAAATGATAAATGTCATATTAATCAATTTTGGATTACCTCAGAACTTGTGGAGGGAAGTAATACTTTTTGCTAATAATATATTTAAAATAAAGTATCCCGAAAGAAAGTGAATCAAACACCTTATGAAATGTGGCATGGGAGAGTACCATCCTACAAATACTTAAAAGTGTGAAGGGTGTTTAGCTAAATTGGCTATTCCTAGTCCTAAAAAGACTAAGATAGGTCCTAAAACAGTTGACTGCATATTCATTGGTTATGCCATGAATAGTAGTGCATATCGATTTTTAATTCATAAATCAGAACATTTCGAAATGCATGTAAATACTATTATTGAATCTCGAAATGCGTCTTTCTTTGAACATGTGTTTGCAAACAAGACTGGACAAGAGACTAGTACTAATAAAAGATCTTATGATGCTATTACTAGTCATGATTAAGAACAAGATTAAAAACAAGAGCAAGAAGTAGATCAAAATGAGGAAGAGGAACCTAGGCGTAATAAACATGCTAGAACCTCAAAATCTTTTAGTCTAGATTTTCTAACATTTTTGTTAGAAAATGATCCTTTAACTTTTAAAAAAGCTATGTCCAGTCCTGAGGCTCCTTTGTGGAAAGAAGCTGTAATAGTGAAGTTGAATCCATCCTGCAAAATCACACTTGGGAATTAGTGGACTTACCACCAGGTTGAAAACCTCTTGGCTACAAGTGGATTTTCAAAAGAAAAATGAAAGCAGATGGATCAATTGACAAAGACAAAGCAAGACTTGTGGTTAAAGATTTTAGACAAAAGAAAGTCTTGATTACTTTGACACATATTCACCGGTTACTAGAATAACACCCATTTGAATGTTAATTGCTATTGTATCGTTGTACAATCTAGAAATTCATCAAATGGATGTGAAAACCGCTTTCTTAAATGGTGAGTTAGATGAAGAAATTTACATGGAACAACCAGAAGGATTTTCTATTCCAGGAAAAGAAAAGAAAGTGTGTAAATTGGTTAAATCATTATATGGTTTAAAACAAGCGTCAAAACAATGACATGAGAAATTTGACAAGACAATGATATCAAATGGATTTAAAATTAATGAATGTGACAAATGTGTTTATATTAAAAACACAAACAAAGACTATGTTATAGTATATCTTTATGTGGATGATATGTTCATCATAAGTAGTAATAATGAAATGATTAAAACTACCAAGAAAATGATGAATAAACATTTTGACATGAAGGACATGGAGATAGCTGATGTAATACTTGGTATGAAAATTACCAAAACATCAGAAGGTTATGCTTTGTCACAATCACATTACATTGAGAAAATACTTGACAAATTCAGCAAAGATGATGATCATCTTGCTAGAACACTTGTGGATGTTAATTTGTTTCTTTCTAAGAATGTACAGGAAAGTATTTCTCAATTAGAGTATGCCCAAATTATTGGAAGCTTAATGTACTTGATGAACTACACTCGCCTAGATATACCTTATGCAGTAAGTAAATTAAGTAGATATACGAGTAATCCAGGAGTAGAACACTGGAAAGCTATTATAAGGGTTCTAAGATATCTTCGATTTACTCGTAACATTGGGTTAAACTATATTAGATATCCAGCAGTACTTGAAGGATACTGTGATGCAAACTAGATATCGGATACTATAGACTCAAAATCCACCAGTGGGTATGTCTTTACTCTTGGTGGGGCAGCTGTACTTGGAAATCTTCCAAACAGACTTGCATTGCTAGGTCTACTACGGAATCAGAATTCATAGCTTTAGATAAAGCGGGAGAAGAAGCAGAATGGTTTTGCCACTTCCTTGAAAATATTCTAATGTGGCCAAAACTGGTGCTTGCCATATGCATACATTGTGATAATCAATCAACAATAAGCAGAGCACAGAGTCATATATATAACGGTAAGTCACGACACATTCGTCATCGACATAACACCAAGAGACAACTACTCTCTAATGGAATTTATTTCCATTGAATATGTAAAGTCTAAAGACAACATAGCGGATCCACTAACGAAAGGGTTTGCAAGAGAGTTAGTTGAGAATTCATCGAAGGGAATGAGACTTAAGCCTATTAAATAAGAGTTACCACAACGACAACCCAACTTAGTTGACTGGAGATCCCAAGATCTAGGTTCAAAGGGACAACCGAGTTGTGCATGACTCATAAGGATCACTGAGGAGTCAAATTCCTACCCATTTCTATGGTAAAATAGTGATATCTGCAGCGCTTTACGTTAAGTAATACTTTTAATCATTCTTATATCTAGGTAGACCTAGTGGAGTATGGTAGGATACTCTCCATAAGAATCACCTATATGAGTGTGAACTGGGCCGGTTCTATGAGATTTGTAAAGGGCTACAATTCTCTAGAGCACTCATAAAAGACCAGGTTGTTCAGGGCCAAAATAAACACAATAATGAGAACTAAATTGTGTTTGGTAATATACTGTGCGAGTTCTATTGTTTTGGTTTACACAAACGGCTGAACAGTTCAAGACATCATGTTCACTGGTTAGCTAGTAAATCCGATAGTGTCTCACAAGGGAAGGTTTAAGCCAAAACTACCTATTCTTTGCAGAATATTTCCAATATCTGTACTCTCTGTAATTAGATCATGTTGTTACATTTTCTTTCCGTCAAATTCCATTCATGTGAAGAACTGTTGGAAATTTGGTTTTTATAGACTTATTTTGGGCCAACTTTGAGCCCAAAATTGATTGGGTCCCACACATTTTTTGAGGTGGGTCCGAAGAGGTGACATGTTCTTTGTCGCATGGCAAGTCACACGGTGAAGATAGTTTGTCAAAACCATTTATGAGTGAATGGAAAATTGACGTCGTTTTCGGGTTCGTGAAATAGACAATTAAAGAAGTAAATGTGGGTTTCCTTGAAATGGGTTGTCCCACATTGAAACTTAAAGAGAACTTATGTGTGTATATAAGTTTTAGGTGGAAACAGTTGGGTTAGGCCCCAAGAAGTACCCCAAGTTTATAGAAATGAGGAGTTATGGACAAATTGAACCTTGGCTCAAACCACCACACGCGCGTGCGCTGCCCCGCCGTCCGATCGGCCAAGCCGAGTCGAGCCATGCCATGCTAGGCGCGGGTTGTGGGTCGAGTCGGTTCTAATGTTAATTTTTTCAAAAATTCTTGCGGGAATTAATTCAAAATTTGCACCAAATTTGAATTCAAATTTTCTGTCCATAATTGTGTCATTTCCAATCCAAAATTCCCAACAGACAAACTATTTTTTGACAGGTTTTAACCGCCAGAAACTGCCCAGTAGTTCCGGACAGTGTTTCCAGATAGATTCAAATCTAAAACTGCTGCAGATCTATTGGAATTTTGAACTGTATCTGTTTAAAACAGTTTCATACCTATTCGGACAGATCAGTTTGCCTATAAATACCAGCCCTTTCCAGCAGTTTTCCAATCCGAAAAATATCCAGAAAAAATTCTTTTCTTCCCGGTTTTGTTCTTTGGTTGCATTATTCTTCATACTATTTTTAGGAAAAATTCAGAGAGTTTAGAACACAAGTTTTGTTCGCCATACAAATTGTTTGGAGTGCTACTATAAATTGTGAAGATCATTGTATCCTGCGAGATAGACGCCTTTTATCCGTAAGCACCGTAGCGGGGAGAATCTGTCTTAAGGACAGAGGGTCACACATTCGACTTGATCTTTTTGTACTTTTACATTTCGGTAAAATAAATTCTGTAAGTAATTTATTTTTATTTATTTAATTTTGTTTCAAGGTATTTATTTACACAGAAGATTGTTCCAACACAAAGAAGATTGATTCATCATTTATTTGAGCCTGTCTATCCCCTTAACTTTCTATCTTGGTTCTCTTTCTTCACTGATAGGTTTCTTCAATAGACCTAACAGTTATTTCACTATGCAACCCTACATCTCAATCTTTGATACTCCGCAAGATGGTGGGCAATAATAGCCTAACCAAATGTAACAAAAACGATAATTATTCCAAAATGCAAACTAAACCTTTTGGTCATGTAATGAGATTATCTTGGAAACATTCATTATTGTTTTCATATTAAAAGTAAAGTTTATGATTCTTTTTTAAAACTTCTAGACTTAAAGATACAGTGTGGGAATATGTGATTGTAGTCTTCCTCTTTCAAACCTTCTTTGGCCCCGTTTGATAGAGTTGTGGGAAAGTGATTATAGCTTATACTTTAACAACTTATAGCTTATAACTGTGAACATAAGCTGATTTTTGACTTATAAATTAAGCTTCTTCTTCCCTACTCAAAGAATAAGTTGATTTTTGATTTGCAAAAAGCTATAAGCTGTATTGGGGGTATTTGGTGGGGCTTTTTTGAGTCAACTTATAGCTTCTGGCTTTTAAAAAGTTATTTTGGACTATTTGGTTAAACTTATTTCAAACAGCTTCTGATTCTAACAATTTATTTTAAGTCAAAAAAGCTGATTCTGAGAAGCTGCTCACCCCTTACTTCTGATTATCAGCTTTTACTGTGGACATGTTAATTCACGGTTATACTCTTAGATTTTTTTATTTTTTATTTTTTTAAAAATAAAAAAAGACACAAATGGACTATAAAATATTATTATTATTTTTTATGAGAAATATAGACAAATAGTGAATAATAAAAAATAAAAGTTAATTGAAAAAGTTACTTTACAACTTATTTAACAAACACTACTCAGCAACTCAAATCTATAATCCAACAGGTATACCAAACAGATTAACAGCTTCTGATTAAAGTCATAATCTATAATCTGTTAAGTTATAATCTATAATCTGTTTTAACAGCTACACCAAATAGGACCATTGTTAAGCTGAACTAAACACATCAAAATGACTTAAATTAAGTTAAAAGCTGAAATAAGCTGAAAATAAACCCTACCAAATATGGCCTTTGAATTAAACAAGTTAGATTTGAGCTTGAGCGAGATTGTTAAGCTAAGCTTAATTGAACCAAAGCTTGTCAAAAGCATAACAAGTGAGCTTATATACTTTTATTTATATTGTATTTGAATTATGAATTTGAGTGAGATCTACAAAAAAAAATATAAAATGTGGGACAAATATTAATGAAATATAATTACATTTCATTCACATTTTACACATCTATTTATTAATTTTTTATTTTTTTTATAATTTATGATCCAAAAACAATCTTAATTTGTCACAGTCTTGGCTCAAGTCCAGACACCTCACAAAAGTTGATGGTAGGAATAACATAACAATCTAACAGGCTGTTTTGCTTAAATGTGTTGGAGAGAATATATAATGTCTTTCCTAATTACCTATTTAAATAGTTTAAAATGATAGGAATGATAAAAATCAATAGAAACACACAATCTTTTACAACTACTTTTTGAATCTATGTAAGATTGTTTCTGGAATTGACTAGTATTTAATTAATTTTCTAACTTTTTATAAAAAAATATCTAAATAAATAAATAAATAAAAGAATTAACTGTTTTATGGTGATTTTTTATTATTATTATTTTATGTTTTGAAAGTTGCTAATATAATCAAAAAGTTATTATAAATTGTCATATTATTTTTTTATTTTTCATGTATTTTCAAAAAAATTTAAAAAATTAATTAAAATAATCGATTCTCAACCCAATATCAATTGCCAAAATGGACTAAAACATCAATTGCCAAAATGGAGTTGATAGTTGTTGTTTTGTATGTGGTTTTTATGACAAATAGTTTTGGTTTTAGCCTCCTTACTAAATATTCAATTTCATCGTTAAAAATAAAAATAAAAATAATATTTTTAATAATTAAAATATTTTGTCGTCAAAAAATGGTTTTGTTCATATATTTTTTTACATTAAAATCTTAATTTGTTATAGTAAGTGTATGATTATCACATTTCCTATCTTAGTGGAATTATATATTATTGATGGATCGTTTTTCACACAAAAAATAAATCTTTACTAAAACCTTAATTCAATGAAGGAACTAAAAGGCTAAGTTGTTTAAATATTAGAAATTCAATTATTAATTAATTCGGATCAAATGAATATTTGATTTTAATATAAAATTAACTAAAAACAATTATTAAACAAAAAGAAAGATTGAGGTGGAATTGAAGTAGAAAATAGTTTGGTGTTTCAAATTCACCTCTAATTTCATAACAAGTAATTAATATATTAAATCCTAATAAATCAATGATTCGGATAATATTAATGTATCATGGTTACAAGCCCCGATATCATTGTCAATAAGATGAGCATATATAATCAAATCGTAGGCACGAATCATTTTCAGACAACATAAATCATCTATCCTAAACTAGGGTTGCAGCACGACTCATCTCCCTTAAACATGACTTGTCTCATGATTTTTATATACAAGCAAGTAAAACAATTATATGATCATGTATTCTCAATTACAGTAATCAAATATATAAATCGGATGAAAATATTTCTTAAACAAAAGATCTTTAATAATCATACAACGATTATTCAAATTCAAAAAAAAATTATATTCTAAATACAAAATTATAAGTTACTTGACTAAAGTTTCATCTCAATCCCCAATAAGAAGATTAGTTGCCAATGGAGAAAGTGAAAAATGCCATAGGTGTGGAGAACTCCATCTTTTGAACCTTCGATTTCCTCTCTCTTGTTTTCTTTTGATGTCTTAAGAATAAGACCCATTTTTACAAAGGCTAGATTATCCATTTATACTTCCATAACTATTAGGGTTGGAATGGGCTTAAAAAGTGTATAAAAATATAGGGTAAATTATAACTTAATCCCCTGTGGTTTACCAAAAATATACGGAGCCCCCCTATAGTTTCCTTTGTAACACTTAAACTCCTTATACTTCATACCAAAGTGCAATTTTGGACGGACGCAATAGAAATTGTAAAAAGTCTAAATTACCTTTATTTATTTCTCTAATTTTCTTCTTAATGCCATTACAAATCAGAATATTCTCTGATTTTTCTTTAAATTTTTTGTATTCTTATTATTCTTCTTCTTCTTTCTCATCCCATGGCAAACCACACACCTCTCATACCATCATCAAATACATATCTCTCTCTAGAATTTAGACCAAAACAAATACTCATCTCTTCCTTTCTAGAATTTAAATTATACATATATAATATACATATTAACTGATATATATAATACATAAATGATACATATGAAAGAATTGATGAGTGGTTTCATTTATATATATATATATATGATATATATACATACATATTAAATAATATATATAATACATATTTCAACAGTTATCTTGTATAAGGAAAAGTGATCTTGTATTACTTCGTATCTCTCCCTCTCTCTATATATATCTCACCGTGACCACCATTATCACCACCATTACCTAGCTCCGTCAAAACCAAGAACCACCTTTTACAAAGTGCTATTGTAACAATCCCGACCTATGATTAGCCGACAGACCATGCTTAATTATGTCTAATGAGTAATTAAGATGTAATTCTGAATTTATTTGCATACGTATGTCAATATTTGTGTATATATCTGTTTGATGTAGGAATATCTGTTTGTGTTTCTGTTTTGTTCTGTGAATTGAAGGCCTTATCGGTATTTGATCACGAAATTGACTTGGTATATGTGTAATTTGGAATTTTTAGGAAATTATGGTAGGTTTAATTGGAAGTCAATTCGGAACCAAAATAATTAGAATAAATAATGTTAATTAATTAGTCATAAATGAAGTTTCCTAATTAAGCCTATATAAGGCAACTTGATGACTAAAGGCCATTACTTACACTCTTATTCTCATATTTTGAGCACAAAAATGAGAGAGAGAGAGAGAGAGAGAGAGAGAGAGAGAGAGAGACCGAGAGAATTGAGATCATCAAGGGAATTACTAGAATTAGGAAGAAATTAGCTTGGGACTCAAGGATTTGTGCTTAGAATCTTAGTGTATTCACCATCTAGAGCATTGTTGAACATTGAAGGTAAGGCTTCAACCCTTAGACTTGATCAATATGATATCTAGGACATGAATTCTAGAGAATTAAGCTAAATGATACAAAAATTAAATTTTAGAGGATAGAATTGAGCATTGATTCATGCATGCATGCAATTACATCACATTTTGAGTTTGAATTTTAAACAAATCTCACATACATATGTCTATCTTGACTTTATTTTAAGAATTCATTACATTTCTTACCATTTGACCTTAATTGATCATGTTTTGGGGAGTTTAATTTCAAAACAACTTATGCATGTCATGTTCATCTCATATTCTTAAGTTTTAAGTTGAATTTTGAACAATTGTCAAGCTTTTGGGCCTTGATTTCCTGAATTGATCTTTAATTCTTAATGCTTTACAAGTTTGCACGTGTTTCCTCAAGTTTTGGGCCCAAGGGAACATGTTTTGTTGGTTTGGAATTGGATTTTGAAGCTTGAAAGCAATTTGAAAATTCTAGAATTCTGCATCTTTGCTCGAGTGACAAAATCTGCGCTCGAGCAGCCACTTTGTATTTTCACTCTCGCTCGAGCAACCAAAAGTTGGCTCGAGCGGAAAATTCATGCTCACAAAAGTTTGCAAGTTTTGCAGACCGCTTGGGCGACCAAAGTTATGCTCGAGCGAATACCTCAGTGTTACGCTCGAGCGACCGTTAAGCGGAAAATTCATGCAACCAGTACTTTTACAGAGTTTTACAGACCGCACAAGCGACTAAAGCTACACTCGAGCGGAGTGCTCTGTTTTTGAAAAATTGACTAAGTGTTTTGAATCACATATTAACATCCTCATTGCATCCTAGGCATTTCTAGGCCACGACTAAGATATAATAATGAGGATAAGACGTAGAAACACACTAAGAACGAAACATAATAAGTTACGTACTATCCGTGTGTGTGTTTCAACCTGTGTATCTGTTATGTTTGTGTAGGTCACGTGCTATAAGCTATCTGATTGTCTATTATTTATGTCTGCTTCCGGAGCCATCTGTGAGTAATAACTTAGTAAAACTATATTCAACTTTATTTATTTTCTATATGATGAAATAAAATCTATTTTCTGAAATGTTATGTTCTGTACAATGAATGATTGTCCAATTTCTAACATATATTCGTGGCATTCTTAGCATCATGTGATATCTATTAGCTGTTACCTGGTAATGGAGGTTCCATCCTGGAACTTAATATGTCTGCAATTTGTTACCCGTACCGGAGGCTCCATCATGGAGCTCAGTATATCTATTATCGGTTACCTAGATTTGGAGGTTCCTTTATGGAACTGGTTATTCATAACCATCATTTGTTCTATATATGCTCTGTTAGCGCTAATGGATGTACCACGTATGATTAAGCATGAACCCTAGTTTCTGTATATGATTTGAACAAGAATATGAATATGAATATGAATTTGTTTCTGAATCTAAATTCTGATCTCTAGATATGGTATGGACATCATTCACTAAAATCCTTTACTCTGTTATTATTCACTGGGCTTCTACTCACTATTTATTATGTATGTAGCTGATTAGGCACTTGACCAGGCTCAATGTTGATCACCTGGAGCTTTGTTTTATCGGCTAACCCTTGTGCCTTTCGAGGAGGTTCCAGAAGTCATGTGGTCATGTTTTGTGAATGTATAAGACTTGTTTTCTTTTGGTATATGAATAAGTTTTCTGTTTATCTATTTATCTGTACTTTGGGCTAAGTCCCCTTTTAACTTTACTAGTGTAAATGAGTTACGTAAGACCACCGTATTTATAACGTCACATGTATATATATATATAAGTTCTTTTGAAAATTTTGTCCCATGTACGTTAGCACAGCTCAATGGACTATGTATGATTTATATATATTTGCTTCCACAGCCCTTTAATATGTGATAAACTATTCAGAGGCATTTGGTAATCCAAGATTACTGGCCGGTTACGACACTAAACTTATAGGGGCGGGTTTGGGTTAACAGCTATAGATGAAAATGGTGGATGATAAAAAAGAAAGAAATAGATTTGGAGATGTTTTTTTGAAATGTATGAAGTTAGTTTTCAGATAACTTTCGATATGTCGAAACCACCCATTTCAGAAAGAAATGAGAAAACGAAGTAGTGTAGGATGAAGTATAAAGCAAGGTGAGAAGATTGGTGAAAGAACATGATAAAATCGTTAAAAATTGAGAAAATTATGGAGTCCAAAAGATGGGCCAAAGAAATGTCGAAAACAGGAAGAAAAAGTGGGCTTAGTTGGTATAAATCCCATCAATGCTATTTGAAAAATCTAAAGTCATGTTTGGTACAGCTTTCCAATCATAATTCCACCCCTTCACGTGAACAAAGCATTTGGATGGGGTTTTCTGAAATTAATTCCACCACACATTTCAAAATACATTTTTGTTTCACGTTTGACAGAGCTCATTCCAAAACAAACTTCCAATGCAAATCTCTCACCTTTTCGTACAGATTTTGAATTTTTTGAGTCTACCAGTCGTCCCCCTAGATATCCTCCCAGATGTTCGGCCGGTTGACCGCTACAATGGCCTTTTTTTTATTTTAAGAAAGAAATTGGTAACTCTTTCATACATACATACATGTGTTTGTGCTATTGTAGCCTAATTTTCTGTTGAAAGCAAATAAAAAAATTTGAATCAAATTGAATTGTGTGTGGTAAATTGTATAGATACTAACAAAATAATATTCTAATTTTTGTTTGACTCCCACATAGATAATACTTGATAAATTTTCTGGCCATTTACTTGAAAATAATAATACAATAAATAGTAAATAATTTGTGACAGTAATTATTAAAAATATAAAAATATTTTAATTGAAAAATATTAAAAAAAAAATTCGAACCAAATATACAATCCAAAGTTATTTTAAATCAGTAATTGAATATTTATTTTGAAAAAAAATTATTGCCTTTGTAATATTTTCAATTAAAAAAATTGATTAATGTTATTTTCTGTTAATAATTAATTTTTTAATTGAATTTTAAAAAGAGTTTGTTTATGAGTGTTGATTAGAATTTTTAATAGAGTTTTGAGTAATATGTTTGGTTATGAGTTATAACAATTTAAATTAAGTTTTGAAAACTCTTTCCAAAACTCATAATCAAATTTTTTTTCTTATTTCACATGTCACATTAAACATTAAAAACTCAATTCAACACTCAATTCAACACTCAACTCAAAACTCATAATCAAACAAATTTTCTACACTCAAATCATAGTTCCAAAACTCACAAACTCAAAATACAACTCTATTATCAAATCATATTTAGAAAACTCTACCAAACGCTACCTAAATGTTTACACATATTAACTGTTTAATTTCATGCGTTGGGTTTGTTACTAATTTGAATTATAAGAAGAAAAGTGGGTTTGCATAATTTTTAGAGAGAGAAGTTGTGGTAGTGATTTTGATTGGTGGTTTTGCATGGAATAAGAAGTTGGTTGTGGATAATTTTTAGAGAGAGAAGTTGTGGTGGTAATTTTGAGTGATGGTTTTGCATGGAATAAGAAGTTGGTTGTGGTTTTGCATGAAATATGATGCTGGTGATGTTGGTTGGTTGTGATTTTGCATGAAAGGTGATGGTGGTGAGATGAGAGGAGAAATAAAATGTGATGATGGTGATTTTGCATAGAAGGCAATAGTGTTGCATATTTATATAATGAGGGCGAGAGAACCTGTGTAATGGTCCAAGAGTGTAACCCATGCTCTGTTGCACTACACCATTCTGTGTATATATATAGCAATAAGGGTGTTTTGGTCATTTGTCATATATTTTTGGGTGAGAAAAACTGCTCCACTCACCATTCATGGTCATACAACACACGTTCTGTTTAAACAAACAGTTCCGTTAAAAAATTGCACTTTGGTATGAAGTATAGGGGGTTTAAATATGACAAATGAAACTATAGGGGGGCTCCGTATTTTTCAGACAAACCACAGGGGGTTAAATTATAATTTACCCAAAAATATACTTTTCATCACAAAAGCCCATATAACTTGCACAACACACAAACTCATTAAATAATGATTGATATGGACTTAACTAATACAATTTAGGGAATCTCAATGTATATATTTTGACATTTATCAGTTAAGTTTGTAATTTTATTGAAATCATAAGTTCAACTTGTAATATTAAAGTGTTTTTTAGTTCCATTATAATACAAAAGTTGAAATGCTACAAGTTGCAATTTCATTTTGAATACGGTGGTACTACATGTATCAATTAGTATGCTAATATATTATTATTGACCCCCCTCATTAATCACATTACAAATACCAAAAACCTCTTAAATGGTGCCACATCATCAATTGGTACACTAGTTAGTATACTAATTGGTTCATATAGATGATGTAGCATCATTTTAGAGGTTTTGGATATTTGTAATGTGTATGATAAATGTGATTAGTAATAATGTCATAATAATAGTTAGTACATTAATTGGTACATGTACCACCACTGTTTCATTTTAAGATGTGATTTCGGAAGGTAGAGAGTTTTTTCCCCCCCAATAAATAGCTTTTATGAAGAGAGAGAGTGAGAGAATATAACTCCATATATTTCAATAGAATTTTTTAATATTAGTGAATATCATTCTCCTTTATATAGGAGAATGAGAAGCTAATATAGTAATGCACAATATGGTAATAACACAATATAGTAATGCATAATATAGTAATATAGATATATGGTAAGTATGATAAATAGAATATGTTATACAGAAAAGCAATCCAAGAGAGGGGTGAATTGGGTAATAAAAAAAATTTAGTTAGAAAATAGATTTCAAAGACTAAAACATTAAATACAGCAAATAATAATAAGTACACAGAAAATAAAGGAAATGAAAGAAGAGCTTGACACAAGGATTTATAGTCGTACGGCTCACTGGCCTACATCCACTCCTCAAGAGACCTTTTTGAGAATTTCTTCATTAAAAATCAATACACCACTAAGCTTCTCCTAACTTGTGGATTTTTACAAAGGACTTACTTTAATCTGTTAAGGACCTCTCAACTAAATGCCTCACTTTACAAGTGTTTTACTCAAAAAATAAGGAACAATAACAAGAGGTACAACTGTCCTCTTTAAAAAAATATTCTTTTTCAAAAGATGGACATGAAAGTGTAAGCTCAAAGGTAACTCACTCAGATATGAAAGTTGAAATATAAATGAAGTATATTAAATGCTCTTGATTGTTCTTGAATGCTCTGGGTATGTTGTGTTCAAGAAGTGTATTGAATGAACAAGAAGACCTCCATATTTATAATATTGATGGCTTCTAATTGTTAGATAGAGAGGAGAATTGAATCTCCTAGCTGTTAAAGAAGATCATGGAGGATATCCTCCAGCTGTGTTTGATCAGAGCATGGTGAGATGCAGATTGTATGTAGGTCTTAGGAAGAGAAGGCTCAATAAATGCACGAGCTTTTAATTTAATGCTCTTCTTCATAAGTCAACTTCATGGAGAAAATATGGTGTTAGAAGATCTGCTCAAGGGTCAGAAAAGATAACATACTCTGCACCTAAATCTGAAAAAGTGACTGAGAAAGAGGTTGTGTCAGTATAGATCTGATTTGGCAGCAGTATTTTTGAAACCCAGATTTTATGGGTGTCAACCCCTGCAACTTGGGTGTCGACCATTTACTCTTCTTTTCTTCTTTGAGTTTTGTTCCAAGTGTTCCTAGTGTCGACCCTTATGATTCTTGGTGTCGACCTTTGCTGCTGAATTATATTATGAAATTTAGTGTCGACCCTTGATATTATTGGTGTCGACCCTTGCTGCTGGATTGCACATTGAAATTTGGTGTCGACCCTTGTTGTTCTTGGTGTCGACCCTTACTTCTAGAACACTTAGACATTTTAAGCTTCACTCTGGTGTCGACCCTTGGACCTGTTTCAAGCATGGATAGAGTTTTGCAACCAAGTGCTAATCTTATGCTTTGAAGGGCCAAAAATCATTGAAAAATAACACTTCTAGAATCATAGAACTTCTAGCACAATTTGTATACTATTATTTTTAAAACTTTGAATAACAAATTAAATTATTTTTTTTGTTGTTGTCAATAATCAAAATCAATAGAAATTTAAGTTTGAATAAGCTCAAGGCTAACAAAATATATAGTTATTATATTTAACATCCCTTATGATTCTTACATTTCCTAATATATGTCAAGTTTGCGATTTCAATGAAATCATAAGTTTAACTTGGAATATTGAAGTTTTTTTTTTTTTAATTCCATTATAATATAAAAGTTGAAATGCTACAGGTTACAATTTCTTTTTCAAGATGTGATTTCAGAAGGTAGGGATTTTTGTTTTTCAATAAATAGTTTTTCTCCTTAAAATATCTGCAATTTATATGCCAAATTTTAATAGGTAAAATTGGTATATACCAATTTGATATCTCCTAAAATTCTCCAATTGTTTGGCATTTAAGATTGGGAGGTTAAAATGTTAAAATAGTCATAAAAAGATAGAATAGGTAAAAAAAGTTAATAAAATAAAAATATTACATTTAAATCATAATCATTTCACCTTTTTTTTTTTTTTTACAAAAGACAAAATACCTAATCCAAACGGGATTTTTTAGTCTAGGATAACACACCTTCTAAACGAAAATTTTATTACTCTATTGAAAGATAAATTAAAATATTATTTTACTTCTAAAAATGTGTTATAATTATTTTTGATATGAGTTAAAAGAGCATGTCAAATTTGATGTGCTTTCAACTTTTATCAAATTCATGTTATGGTTGTGTTGGCTTATTTTTCTTACGAAGGTAAATATCATAAATGCGAGTATGCCAGTAAGGATTGAAAAATCATTACAGATTAAATTCAAGTCAATTATCAAGCGATTGTATTGACGGTTCTTTTGCCTCAACAAAGAGGACTTCAAAATTGTCAAGTGTAGAGAAAAGAAAAATAAGAGAGATGGAGAAAGACGATTGAGTGAACAATCAAAGTAATAATTACTTACCTTTACTTCTATGCTTCGAAAAGAAAGTGCATAAAATGTTTTGAAAAGGAAATGCTGAAAATAAATGTTTTGAAATATAAATTTATGTTAAACTACTCCTAAGGAAAATGACAAAAAGTATTGAAATCAATTGTCTTTGATGTGAATTCTGAATCCTTTACAATGTAGCCATGAATGGCTATTTATAGGCAAACATTTGTAAAAAAAAACTACCTAAAACTACCCACTCTTCCACTTTCTCCATTTCATACTACATGATCTTCCACAACTTCCTTCAATCTCCACTTCATACTCCATGTTCTCCACTTTATTCTCCATCATCTTTTCACATTTCATAACTTCTCATAACCTCCAAATGAGTAGGAGGATACCACATGTCCTGCAATTATATAAATAATAAATAATAATAAAAATTATAGATTTATGATGCCAACATTACCTCCTACGGCCCTTAAAAATGACGTTTACTTAAATTTTTGAAGGGCCGAACCAAGAACATGACTAATCTAAGCAATAAAGTGCTTCGAATAATATCAACAAAGTGCTTCGAATGATATAATAGCACCAATAAAGTGCTTCAAATGAGTATGAAATTATGACTAGATGTCTCGAATTATATATATATATATGCCTTGAAGGGATATTATATATGTACTTTGAATCGGCATCAATCCGTTGAAGGAAATTAGATAATTTTATTTTACTTATGCTTCAAACATTTAGAAAACTTGGAACCTTTTGAAATAGGTGGATGTTGCTTGCACTTAAAATCATTCAGAACCTCATATTTTCAAGGCAAAGCCAATATTCAAATATGATTCACCTTAACAAGCTGTTATACATGTTAGCTATTATGGAGTAGTAACAAGCTTCAAAGGTGGTATAGAGGACCAAAATCATCCTTCGTAAGTCAAAAGTGCTAACAAAGGACGAATTACATCCTTAAAAATACCCGATAAAGTTTCGAAGGTTTACAACCACCATTATTGTTTCTTCGAAGCTGTTAATGTAAGATGTAGTGCTTCGAAGCTTACAAAATTATGGCAAAAGGGCTTTCGAGCAATTTTTGGTCAACATTGTGGTTATTCAAATTTTGAATGTTCTAGTTCATACATAATAAATGAAAATATTAATTTTGTGCTTCGAACCAATTATTAATTCTCCGAAACACCAAAACCGTTGTTCTTCGAACCAACTTTTGTAGAATACTAGTTATATTTTCATGTAACAAATGGTTATAAAAATGGTTATCAGTAAAGCCACTAATTATCATGCCGAAAATAAGCATTATTCGACAATTAATTAATTGTCATTTTACATATATTTGAAGGGAGGTACACATTTCGAAGGTTTTCTCGTCCCATGTTACATTTCGAAGGTGTTTATTGATGACAAAACCATCATTCGAAAGTCACATATGTTACTAAAGGATCAAAGTCGTCCTTCGAGAGTGCTCACGACATCTCTTTGAACCAAATCCAAAGAGTTAGATTACTATGAAATTAGCTTGGCATTTTAACTAGCCATTAATGGCTATAAATTGATATTTCAATGAATAACATGCTTTGAAGTGTTTTGGGATATGCTTTGTCACGCCCTCAAAATAATTCATCAAACCCAACATTCTTAACATGCATTGATATAAAGAAGTAAACATCTTTCTATTCATCAGAGTGGTTCGTACAAAAGTATTACATGTTGACAACAAAAGTAAATGCCCTATGGGCTTACAACTTTCCAAGCCAACACTTGGTCACAAAGAAAAGAGTACTAACTCAATTACATATTAAGCCCTTGGCCTGAATTTACATGCAATACATCAAAAGATAGCAGAACAACAAAAAGTCTTTCAGCCTCTAGCCTCCCAAGCTACGTCCTTGGAGGTGGCATACCATCTGTACCTGGAAATGATGTCCCATATAGGGTGAGCCACAGCCCAGTAGAAATATACTAAACCAACTATAAGCAATGATTAAAATAATAGCATGTGATAGGTGGTCAACACTTATACATCCACTTACATCACATTACAATTCCATGACAATCATGTCCATATTACATTTCACTTTTCCTGTTCTTATCAATTCATTTCAAAAACGTGGCTCAGAACCTGGCTAGATAATTCGACAGAGATTACATCTCTTATTAACAATATTTCCAATTCAATTGGGATAACAACTCATGTTAAACATTTCTTACTTCATAATAGATACACATTTTGGTGCTGTATCAGTCTCAGCCAAAATCACTTCCATACTTCACAAATGATACACATTTTAGTGCTGTATCAATGTCAAACAAAATCCGGTTTAGAGGTCCATCCCCTATCTTCCCCTAAACTGTGGAGTACATCCCTTATCTTCTCCCATATAACACAATGTATATAAGCAATTATCATATACATGTTCACTCAATCAATACACAATTTCGATGTATTATACCAACCACCATATTCTATGGCATACTCAATTGATTAGTTTTAGTTCGCCTAATCATCATGCATTGTTTACAACAATCAAGACTATCCTCCACCGATAGCCTAAAGCCGTTATTTCTAAACAGAAAATAAATGCACCAAATGGATATGTTATCAACATTTTGATTAGGTGAGCGATAAATTAATCCAACTACACCCCTTTAATCCCATAATTCCCCAATTCCACTATTCTCAATTCAATTCCCATATCTCAAAATTAATTATACAAATTAATTTTACCAAACTAATTAGGGCATTTTCCCATAATTCACATAACAACCCCTAAGGTTCCATTTTCATCAATAATCCATCATTAATTCCTTTTCTCAAAGTATTACATACATATGGGTTTATATATATGAAAACCTCCCTCTTTTGTAAATTACACAAAGACTCCAAACTTTTCCAATATTACCCAATAACCCCAACATATCAAAATGCTAAAATTTAAAGACAAAGCTCATAAGATGGAGTAGGATATCCCTACCTCGAAGTTAGAGCTCAAACGGAGATGAAGACCAAAACCTAACGTGCTCCAAATTCAATAATTTTCAGATTAAAACAAAGCCCTCAACACCCTCTATCTTTTATACAAAGAGGCTAGGCTAGGAACTCACTAGAAGGAGATGAAACCTTAGAGAGAAGGTTTGTAGAGAGAGAGAGAGAGCTCAGATCTAGGGTTTGTAAAATAAAAGAGATGAAAAAAGTGAAGTGTTTCCTGCTGCTGCCTGCTGATATACAACAGGCTCGCTCGAGCGAAGGATTGGTCGCTCGAGTGACCAGACACAAAGAACCCTCGCTCGAGCCAACAATACGACGCTTTAGTTCTGCAACCCAGAAGCACGCTCGAGCGACAGAATGCTCGCTCGAGCGAAGAAACCCAAAACATACACCTCGCTCGCTCGAGCGAGCGAGCGAAGGAAAGCTCGCTCGAGCCAAGAAACACAGCTCTCAGGTCAAAAATGAGACGCAGACGCACGCTCGAGCGCAAGACTTCTCGCTCGAGCCACCAGACACAAAAACTAAACTCTCGCTCGAACGAAGGAACCCTGGCTCGAGCGAAGGATCTAAAACACAGAGCTCGCTCGAGCGACAAAGTGCTCGCTCGAGCGAAGAACCAAAATTCTGGGCAGCAACCATTTGCTCCCAAGCACACCAAACCTGCCCAAAACATCCTATAACTCAAATACAAAGTATTGAAGGATGGAAACAAGATATATACAACAACAAGCTCTACGGAACCTAAGTCTGGATAC
This sequence comes from Camellia granthamiana, assembly GCA_036172215.1. Taxonomy (NCBI): domain Eukaryota; kingdom Viridiplantae; phylum Streptophyta; class Magnoliopsida; order Ericales; family Theaceae; genus Camellia; species Camellia granthamiana. Next base: position 23,305,149 of record CM069912.1, read on the forward strand.
AACAACCGAATGGAGAAAGATCGGGATCGCTATATGCTTCGAAGGTAACCACAAAATCAAATGGTAATGGTTTTATGGATCAACTAATAACCATATTTTTGGCCCAATATATTGCAATAACGAAATATTATTTGTTAGTCATTCCATCAAAGTCAACGTTTGATGTGATTCACAAATCCAAAATGGATTTCGAACAACAAAAGTCATGGTATAGTGTAACCATGAAAATTCATACTTTTGGACACTTTGCAAAATATCAAAAATTTTGAATTCATGAACAGTGGCTTGTTCATTATTCTTGACCATGTTTGTTTTAACAATATGACTTTCGCCGAATTGATTTTCATAATTATTTGGCAAAGTGAGTTATTTTTCCATATTAGCCATTAATGGCTTATGAAAATTACCCATAGATATGTTATTTTCATGACTTGACTATCTAAAAATTGGTTTTTGGACCCCTCGAACCATGCATGGAACATCATTTTTAGCTAAATTTGGCTCAAGAATATTCTCTTTCGTTATGTTAATTTCATAATTTGGCTCTTTAAAAATGGGCTCTTGAACCCCCCGAGCCATTGATGAAATCAACTATTTGCTTTTGCTATTTTTAATCATGGAAAAATTCAGAAAAAATTCACTAATTCCGGCCATTAAAACCTCAATTAAAGACTTGGTAGTGAGAGTTGATAACTCATCATTCCATTGGCAAATTTCCATATCAAGTTGATGAATTTCTCCAATTAAATGGTGTCTTTTTTCTTCCACCAAATAATATTGTAAGGGATGAAAGTTTATTTCATCAAGAAAAATGATTTTTTCTTGAAGATCCAAAATTTTTTGTTTATGTCAACAGATTTCATCTAGGCTATTTGAAATGGACAAATCCAATTCATTTTTCATTTCTTACACTTGAAGTCTCACTCAGCGTGCCAAAAATTGTTGGTTTATTTTTTCTACGAAGAAAAATATCATAAATGTGAGCGTGTCAGCAAGGATTGAAAAATCCTTACATACTAAATTCAAACTAATTATCAAGCGATTGTGCTAATGGTTCTTTTGCCTCAACAAAGAGGATTTCAAAATTGCCAAGTGTAGAGAAAAGAAAAATTAAAAGAAATATGAGGGAGATAGAGAAAGACGATTGAATAAACAATCAAAATAATAATTACTTATCTCTACTCCTATACTTTAAAAAGAAAGTGCATAAAATGTTTTGAAAAGAAAATGTTGAAAATAAATGTTTCGAAATATAAATCTATGTTAAACTACTCCTAAGGAAAATAACAAGAAGTATTGCAATCAATTGTCTTTGATTTGAATTCTGCATCTTTTACAATGGAGTCATGAATAGCTATTTATAGGCAAACATTTATAGGAAAAAATTATCTAAAACTACCCACTCTTACACATCCTCCATTTCATATTACATGATCTTTTCTAACTTCCTTCAACCTCCACTTCATGCTTTATATTCTCTATTATCTTTTCACATTTTATAATTTTTCATAACTTCCAAATGAGTAAGAAGATATCATATATCTTGCAATCATATAAATAATAAGTAATAAAAAAAATTATAGATTTATAATGTCAACATGTTGACATATGAGGTGGAGCAAAAATTTAGAATTTAACATATAGATTGAAGATTACAAGCTAAGTCATCTAACTGTTGACAACTTGTTTCTTTGTCATCTAACTGTTGACTATTTGTAATACAACAGGATTTTTTAAGAAGGCTGGACAACGTTCTTTCAAATAGATTCGCCATTCAAATAAGGACTACAATCCACAAAATTGTTGGATACGTGGGTTAATTACGAACCTCGTCTCAATAATCTAAATTATTAATTTATTAAAATTATATTATGTAGATTATTTTTTAAAAAATTCAAATCAAATCAAGAATTATAATCACTTTAATTCGTGATAATTATTTATAAAAATAAGCTGACATAACTATAATTAATGGATGATAGAGACTCACAATGAGTTATTTTGAGAAATTAGTTAAAAAATAATTTTTTAATTTTTTTTAACTTTAAAAAAATATGTAAAAAAAAATAATAATAATATGATTCAAAATAAGATAAAAATAAAAATAATGACTTTTTACTATCTTTCAAAAAAAAAAAAAGACGAATATAAGTTCGTTTGGAAAGTGTGTTAGCTTTTTAGTTTTTTGACTTTTTGATTATTTTATCTTAGGGTTACAAAGTTTCATTTGGAAAGAATTTTTTAATTTTTTTAATTTTTTATAAGAAAAAAATATAATAATTATAAATTAGATATAATATTTAATCTTATTAAATTAAAAAATCTATTTTATTCCCCAAACAAAGTAATAATAAACGGGAGAGAAAGGTTCTCCAAATAAATCGGGATGTGATGAGGTAGATGAATCAAAATGATGGACATGTAGGTAGGTGTAGAAATGTCATAAGTTGTTATTGCATGTCCGACGTCTCCAAACGTAGAGGGTCATAGTCGGTCCCACGGATATTGGTAATGATGGGGATATGAAAGAAAAATTAATGGGGAGAAAGATTAATAAGAGATTGACGGATATGGTAAAAATAACAATATTTAAAAGAAAATGTTATGGGTCTCAGTTAAATTACTAAATAAATTATTAAATTTCTCGTATAATTGTGGGATTTACACACATGTAATTTGTATGAGATCTACACCCATAGAAGAGGTTTGATAATTTGTTTGATAACATATTGTGAATCACTTACTCTTATTTTAATCACTGATTAAAATAATTAAAGAAGTTAATTTTTTAATTTTTTTTTTGCTTCTACTTATAAAAAATTAATTTAAATAAAGATAAATTATCAATAGATCTTAATAATTGGACTGATTGATGTCCATAAAAGATGGGTAGAAAAATAAAGGAAGTGATGTGACAACTTATAGTAATTTTTTGGTATTTTAGTTACAACTGAAAGTTGCCAAAGAGGCCTTAATTCCCATTAAGTTCTATTAAAAATAAATTCTACTAAAATCGTCGCTAAAAATAATTTTTTGTGATATTTTTTTGCTTATGTCCCTAAAATTTAACAACTAATAATTTTTTTTATAACTTTTTTTATAAATTGTTGTTAAAATTTACAATTAGTGATATTTTTTTGTGAAGAATTTTTCAAACAGTTACTAAAAGTTGAAAATTAGTAACATTTTTTTGTGATAATTTTTAAAATTGTTACTAAAACTTATAATTAATGATATTTTTTTAATAATGTTAGATAAAAATACCATTAATTATCATAAAATCTATTAAATAATAAATTTATCTATTAAAACCTACAAATGTATCCCCCTTAAAATAACCCTTAATGGTGCAAGCCGAACGATTTCAATTGTATTTGATCCAGTTGAGAAGTTAATCAGGTTTAATTTTAATTGTGTTAAGGATGGTAGAAGTTTTACTTACAGTATAAATTTGTATTTCAGTTTGATCCAAACATAATTAAACTCGTACTAGGCTTGAAAATCTCACAAATTTATATATATTTTTCGGCAGTGTTAGAGGCCTTGAATTTGTCTCGAATTTTTTTTTTTTAATGGGGGCTGTGTTAGTTAGTTTTTTATTTTTTTGGATTTTTTTAAGGGTAATTATGTGTAGAGATGTGTCAAAAAATTAGACATTTCGTACTAACTTATCGTACAAAATTATAAGAAATTAACAAAATTTAACCAACAACCTAACTAAGACAATTTTATCACTCAATCAGTCCAACCTAATTGACTGATCAGTTAGGCTGCTGGTTAAAATTTGTTAATTCTATAAAATTTTGTACGATGAGTTAGTGCGGGATGTCTAGTTTTTTGGCACACCCCTACAGTTAACCACCTTAAAAAAAAAAAAAACCAAACCAAACCAACACAGCCCAACAAATAAAATTAAAAAAAAAAACAAACCAATACAGCCCAACAAATAGAAGAAAAAAAAGCAGCTCATCCTGTTTGGTTTGATAAGGTGAATGAGTTGGGTTGGACTGATTAGGTGATAAAATTAACTGATCAATTAGGCTGCTGGCTAAAATTTATTAATTCCATATAGTTTGTACGAGTCCCTATTATATTTTTATTTCAAATTAGGAAGTTTCTGAAGAAATTGAAATGACTTTGATTTCAGTTTCCTCTAAGTCTTCTTGATTTGAAATAAAAATATAGTGTAGACTCGTACAAAATTATATAAAATTAACAAATTTTAACCAACAATTTAACTGATCAATCAGTTTTATCACCCAATTAGTTCAACCCAACTCACTTACCTTATCAAATCATACAGGCTGAGTTAGTGTGGGATGTCTAATTTTTTAGTATACCTCTACACATTACCACCCTTACAAAAAGAAAAGAAAAGGGAGAAAAAAAAAATTAGAAAAAAAATCAAACTGACAGGGCCCAAAAAAAAAAAAATAAATAAAATCGAGGCAAATCCGAGGTCTCAAAGTATTATGATATATATATATATTGGTGTGCATGCGTGCAATTAGACTCATACTTGTCAAAGTTATACCCACTATCATATTTTTTTTTATATGACATTATTAATAATATCAAAATAAATATTTTATATTATAAAATTGATTTAGAGATTAATAAAAATGTTAGAGATTCTAAAAGTTCTATTAAAATTGTTATTAAATATCTCATATGGACGTGAAACCCACATCCATGTGAGATATTTGATGAAAAATTTGATAAAATTTTTAGAATCTCTAACATTCCTTAGAGATAAAAAAGATGATAATCAAGAAATTAATGCGTCACTTCAATAATTTTTGTCATTTATTGCATAGACGATACACATTGAATATAATTTAAAAAGAGTAATATTAGAGATCTCAAAAATTCTACTAAAGGTCTCACATGGGTCCCACACCCATGTGAGACATTTGGTAGAATTTTCGATAAATTTTTTGAAATTTCTAGCATTTTTTATTTAAAAATTCAAATAATTTTAAAATATCATTCAATGCTAACAATTAATATGTATATTAAATATTTATATATATTACATATAATTTGAATTTTGAATTGCTGGTTCCTCAGGCTTCGTTTGGGAAGTGGACTGGCTCTTTGGCTTTTTGGTTTTTTTGGTTATATGAGCCTGGGCTCAAAGCTTGGTTTGGAAAGGGCTCTTGGCTTTTTGACTTTTTTGACTTTTTTTGTGAGAAAAGAATGTAATGATTATGGGGTTTGATGTGATGTTTTGTCTGTTGTAGCTCATGAGCCTATTTTGTCTTTTGTGACTCATGAGCCCAATGAGCCCTTGCCAAACGGAGGCATTATATCATTAATTAAACCCAGTTAAAATTTACAGTAATGTTACATTTATTGAATTTGGTTTCATCCGAATTATTAAAATTTGTTGATGCTAGTCGTCTAGCCAGTTGTTCGGATGATAGAGTAACAATCGTGGTAGATGAGGGTAAAGGATGGCCAACATCAATAAATGGTGTTTTGAGAAGTTAGTAAAAAGTTAACTTTTTGACTTTTTGGCTTTTTGATTTTTTTAATAGCTTTTTTGGCAAAAAACTGTGTTGTTTTGGATTTAAAAAAACTGGCTTTTTTAGCTAAAAAAGCTGAAAGTTAAAAAAATTGACTTTTTACTGGTATTCCCAAAAGAGCCCTAAATTTGTGCGATTTCAAGCGACAACAATTCAGTAGATAAATCATTTCACTAAAATTTAATTTTAAATTTTAAATTTTTATACGAATTCACATCAAATTTAAAAACATATTACTATATTAGACTTCTAAAAAAGTTCAAACGAAACTCGAATTGTTGAAACCTATTCTTGGCTAAAATGGTTTTTTAAGACATTGATGAAAGGCCTCCACCACCAACTTTTGCTGTCAAAGTTCTTTCCTCCACCACCCCTTTAGAGCTTTGTTCTCTCCTTTCTCAAGATGTAATACTAATATACTCTTTTTGTTCCAAAAAAAAAAAAAAAAATCACTTCACGCTTAAATAACGTATATGCTGGACGCGGGGTTGTCAAAATCGCCCTACTTTGCACTTTATTCCAAAATTAAAGGTGAAACAGTAATTTAACAAAAAGTAAAAGAATAAATTAGGGGTTAAGTTCACATCTCAGTTTAAAAAACTTGATGGGTTTGTGAAATTTGTTTTGTTTTAACGAGCAAAATTATTTATATTGTATCAAGTTTTTTTTTTTAAAATCATTTATAAAAAAAATTAAATCGATTTGATAATTATAATATTTTTATTTATTTTTTTAAAAAATAAATAATTTATTGTTACAACATAAGATAAATTATAAATAGACCGTCTAAAATTTACTTAAAATACAAATTGTTCATTGTGATAATAAAAATTATATTCTGCCATTTCAAGTTTGTAATCACATAATAAATGATCACTTTTATTAATAAATCACGAAATTAATTAATAATTTTTAATGATATCATAAATATATTTTAATTAATAATTCAAATAAATTTTTTATTGAGTAGTTAGTAATTTTATTTTTTATGTTAATTTTCCATATAAAAAATTATAACAATGCGGTATTTGTAATTTATAGACAATTTATATTTTAAATAAATCTTAAAAAGTATATTTATAAATTACACAAAAATATATTTGTTTTCAATTTTTTCAAAGATAAACAATAATAAAATAAAAATATTATATTATTGGATCGGTATAATTTTTTTTCTGAATAATATTAATTGAAAGTCTTAAAAAAAAAATTATTTTTATTTTATAAATCCACTTTCTAAACTCAGTAATACATTAACGATATGATTAATTAATAATTAAAAAACAAATAAATAAAAATTTACTTAAATATTTTCATAAAATGCCACATTATTAAATACTCTTTGAGATTTTAACTATTAATTCATTTTAATTCACATCACCTTTTATATAATTTATTTATAAAAAAATAAAATAAATTTAAAATTTTAAAAAATCAATTTTTAACCAACTTTTTAAAACAGCCCTGACCCCTAAGCCGACCTCTCAAATTCCAATCATCAAAATGAAATTAGGTGTGGACCACATATTCCCCAAGTTTATGAACTTGACCCCAAAGAATAAAATCCGAATAAAACGGACATAAAAGAAAAAAATGCACCGAGAGGAGCAAACGAGAAATCAGATCCTAGCATTTTGAAACCCAGAGCATTTCCAACAACAGCATCTCTCTCTCTCTCTCTCGCATTTCCACCAAGGTTAGGGCTCTGATTTCATCAATGGCGGTTTCGGAGGCGGGCAAATCGGAAAATATACAGACTACGAAGTTGATCGCGACATGGTTGATCGGAGGTGTGGTTCTCGGAGTCTCTGCTTTGGGTGTGTATTTCACTTTCCCTCTAGGAAAATGGAGGATGAAGAAGAAGAACAGGCCTGTTCGTGTTTACATGGATGGTTGTTTCGATATGATGCACTACGGTCACTGTAACGCTCTCCGTCAGGCTCGAGCCCTTGGCGACCAGCTCGTCGTCGGTGTTGTCAGCGATGCCGAAATCACCGTCAACAAAGGCCCTCCCGTTACTCCTCTCAAGGAAAGGTATCGTTGAAATTTTTCAATTCATTGGTACTGTATATATATATATATATGGGATTGTTGGATTCAGATCGGTATTGCAACAATTGAGAGCCAATTGATGATTTTTTTTTGACATTTGTTGTTTGATATGTGTTATTGTGTGTGAAGATTTCATTTGCACTTTCGTTGTTGATGGACCAATTTATGCCTTTGTTTGTTTTTAATTATTGTTGGATAGAGATTGCGGGCTCAGCTCTCGCCCTCGGTCCATCTGCAAAGCTGAGGCGGGAGAGAAAGCGTAATTCCCAACATGGTTTTAAATAATGGTATTGGGATATGTATGTTTATATCAGCGGATATGGGTGAGTGTCGAGGATTATATTGGTGAATATTGGTACAAGAAGTCCAAAATCTAGATGCATATAAGCCAATATTTAGGTTTTGTTTGACAAGAAAGGTTTTTAAAAGGCATTACAAGTTATTAAATCACTATCTCTACTTTTTTTGCATGTATTTTCGTAAAAAATCAAAAAGTCACTTAAAATGCCAATTCCAAATGAGCCCTTATAAAGCTACTTCTCGACGCCCCCAAATTGATCGCTATTGTTTTCTTGTCTTCTTGTTGTCTTGAATTATTATAGGACGCCTCGGTAGGATGAAGTGGGATAAAGCGTTAGTGGATGTAGCAAGTGTGCCCGGGATTGGGCTCAGGCTTTTTGTTATGAATCATAAAGTTGCATATTTTTTTGTGCCTTATAAATTGTTGTTTTGTAAGAGGTAGCTTGGCATGGATCCTTGCTGTTGCTTTAAAATAGATAGTTTTTGACATATAATATGAGCCTTATTATGAAAAATTGAAGGCTCAGATACCTGACTTTCTTTTTGGGTCGTAGGAGAGTTATATAGGATATAAATTTGGTAAAGCCAACTTGATCATTCCAACACAAGTGAGATTCTATAGCTGGGATACTGCAAATATTTACAGACCCTGAATTGGCAGTCAAAGCTGGAGTTACGTTTTGTTATTCAAAGAAGAATATTCTGGTTTAATTAAGGAAAATTGAGGGTGAAACTCATTATTCTGTGTAGACAGTGCATGGTAAACGACTAGTGAGCCATCATTTCCATAGTGTTTCTCGATGAGAAATATTTTTGGCTGTTAAATATGGCACATGGTTAGTCATTTTAGAACAAGAGTAATTGTTGAATTTTTATGGCTTATATGCAGCTTTCTTGTATGTTGTTTCCCTTTACTTGATGGGTCTTAGTCTAATGCTTGTTGTTGTCTAACAAGCTTGAACGCAGAGACTAAAGTGACTTATATTTCTCAAATTAATTGGGGTTCGTTAGATGGATCTATATTCTCCAATTGGCTTCATGATGTAGGACAACTTTAGATACTAAAAATATGGCAACCTTATGAATGGGCTTATGCGCAACAAAAACTTATGTATTATTGGATTATGGATTTTTCAAGTGATGGAAAGAAGGGTGTAGAAAAAAAGAAGGGTGCAGTCTGTTGACACTCCCTCTTTGGACCAATAAGGCTTCTTGATGATCACAGAATCCATGGCTTTTGTTTTAGTCTTCCAAAGCTTATTTTACTTATTTAGCCATGCAATAGACGTGGCACCACTTTATTAAAAGCTCTATCCTCGGTTAAGTAAGGCAATCGCGTTTTTCGTACTGCCAAAGCCTATATCTTCCTTGGCTTTTCTTTTTTGCTTTTAACACCCACAAAATTGATCAAATTACTTCTCTTTACAGGTGCAAATGAATATGTTGTATACACGACCATATTAATGTTGATCCTTGATTCAAGCCTATTGTTGTTGAAAATTTACTTGTTTCTCCCCTTGTTCTCATCTCTCACTATTCATGGCTCTATACATGTTATCTATTTTTCTTTTCTCTCTCTCTTTACATTACTTCTACAAACGCTATCAATTTATTTTGTAAATATAATGGGGAGTATGTGTGTGTGTATATATATGTATTATTTATAAAAATATATATTCTAAAGATACATGCTCTCTCTCTGCTTATGTGTAAATACTGTAGCTCTATTAAATTTTGAGCCTTCCGTGTAATGCTATTTCCTTTTATTTTAACTGCCTGAGAAAGTATTTAGTCCTGCCAAAATGGAAACCATCTAGAAAATAGCATATTTATATATATTTTTATGCTGGTCCTGTTGTAGGATGATTATGGTCAGTGCTGTGAAGTGGGTGGATGAGGTTATTCCTGATGCACCTTATGCTATAACTGAAGAATTCATGAAAAAGCTGTTTGATGAATACGATATAGATTATATTATTCATGGGGATGACCCATGTATTCTACCTGATGGAACGGATGCTTATGCCCTTGCTAAGAAGGCTGGTCGATATAAGCAGATCAAGCGCACAGAAGGAGTTTCAAGCACTGACATTGTTGGTATATAATTTTCCCCTGTTTATATGTTTGCTTGGTTTTGTAGTGATTAATTTTTTTCTTTTTTCTATTTTTAATTTTTAAAGTGAATTCCTGTTGTCCCTGACATACAATTACTCATTAACAACCATATTGCATACTGAGAAGCTTATTTTGCATTTTGGTCTGCTGTTGGAAATTTAAGTTGTTTTAATGTTACAAACAGGTCGTATGCTTCTTTGTGTGAGGGAGAGGACTTCAAGTGAGAGCCAAAATCATTCTTCCTTGCAAAGACAATTCAGTCATGGTCACAACCAAAATTCTGAAGATAGTGGATCTGGCAGTGGAACACGCATTTCTCAGTTTCTACCTACATCTCGCAGAATTGTGCAATTCTCCAATGGGAAGGTACTTATTATTACCTACACTGCCCTTTCATTGTTAAAATCTGATGTCAAGTCAATCAAGGACCTTTCTTTCCCAAATTGTGTCCTCACTCTGGTTTTTAGTCTTTATTTAGGGCAAGTTTGGTATGGTTTTCAATATTTTTTTTTCCCTTTTTTTATTTGTTTGTTTTGGAAACCAAAAAATATTAAGTTGGGAAATATAATTTCCATTTTTTTTGTATGAAAACAATTTTTAAAAAAAATAAAATAAAAATGTTTCCTAAAACTGGGGTGTTTTCATAAAACTCTCCTGAAAATAGTTTTCAAAAAAATTATGCCCCTACATATTTGCCATCACTTTTGAGAATATAAAACAGTTTTAAAAAATGATACCAAATATGTCTTCCTTTTTTGTTTGTATTTTCTTTGATTTTCTTTCTTTTGCTCTTTTGTATGTTATGTGTGGTTAGCTTCATGTTATTACGGTTTAATTACAGAACATCAATGTAGCAGTAGTGTGTGCAAAAGTGTACTGTGTACCGCAATCGCTAATTATGTTGTTTGTAGTACTATTACTTGCTTTATTCAGTATCGCATTAGTTGGATCAGTGATGGGTAATTGCCTTTGTTTGAATTAGTTTTGTATAAGGATTATCATTACCTGAGTAATATTAGGACCAACTTTTTAGTGTCATCTTTGGAGTTTTATAAAAAAGTGACAGGTTCCATTAAGATATTGCTGCTAGAAAGTCATTTACATATGCGCAGTATCACATTTGTATCAGTTGCTTGGATTTTTCATAAGTGGTTGTTTGCACATATGTATATATAGGTGATATGGAAACTTGGTCTATTGGTCATTTGAGCAGCTAAACTTGGATTATAAAATATTTATATGATTTTTTCCATTTCTCGAGAGGGAATATAGAAAGGCTCTATACTTATATTTTGTATTCTTGTTTGGCTTTGAGAGTGGATTCTATTGCTTGGCTGAAATATGCACTTGAAAAAATCGATAAATATTGATTTGGAAAAAGGCATTTGGGGCTTATAGTTGTAACAGATTTTAATTTATTAGGTTATTTATTTTCTCTTCAGTCTCTTACAGCCTCTAGTTATTTCTTGTCATGTTTCAAATTTCCTTCTTATCCTGTGAAATCTCCTCTGTTGTTGTTATTATTATTATTTTTAAATTGTTTTGTCATCAAGTATAGCTGTAAAGGTCTACATTGTGACTCTTGAATCTTTTTTGTGCTTTGATTGTAGGGTCCTGGACCAGATGCTCGCATAGTTTATATAGATGGTGCATTTGATCTTTTTTCATGCTGGACATGTGGAGGTATGTGGTATTCCTGATCTGTTTTACATTCTTACGGATGAATAGCTGATCATGAAATTTATGGTCTAGACAGATGTAAAATACTCCTCACTGGCATTTTTCCCTTGGTTGTCCAAAATCTCTTAACATGTTGAATAACATCATCATAATAAATGGCCATAGGTGTAACTGGCTGCTGAACTCAAAATCTCCAATCTCATTGTTGCACCAACCATACCTATGCTTTAATCTGTCTTTTAAAATCAGATGCTTTCTTTTCACTTCCTCCACTTGCAATTGTTGTTGCGCGATCTTTTGGGTTATCTACGTTTAAGTTCTTATTCTATTTGAATTCCTATGAATTGCAAATTTGTCAAAAACACATATTATATCTTTTCCAGTGTTCTCATTCATGTTCACATGCGTTAGGCATGCAACTCTTCTGAGTCATGATAATGACTTGTGATTTTGTACAGATATTGCGGCTTGCTAGGGGGCTTGGAGATTTTTTTACTTGTTGGGATTCATACTGATCAAACTGTCAGGTCAAACCCCTCCCTCTCTACCTCTCGTCTCCCCCTTCCTCTGCTGTTTTCCTTACCTGTTTGATTTTTGAATTGCAATAAACCCCATGCTAAGATGGCTGATGATGCTGATCATGATTTCTTGTTTTATGTTTTCTGTTCTCAATTCATGAGAGTTTTAAAACACTTGGGGTGCTAAGTTTCACCATCATGTCTTCTTAATTAGTCAAGATTGTGTTGTGTAGAATTCTTTTATGGGAAATTTGTTGACAGGTCCCATGGATAGGTCTCATAGCAGGTTACCCATGAGGTCCCCCCTGACTTTGATTCTTGATAGCTTAAATACCTCTTTTTTTTTTCTTTTTTCTTTGTTTTTTTAAAATTTGGTGAAGATTTGGACTGATTTGACCCTAGTAGTGCATGCCCTTAAGTTACGTGCTCAACAACACTCATGTTGATGGCGTTCTTGAGTTGTCAAGTTAGTTATTTTTCTGGTTTCAAACTTTAAAATGTCTTAACTTTCATTGTGCACATCAATTTTGATAAAATTTATATTTTTGGAATCTACTTGTTGAAACCTGTCAAATAAGATTAATATTGCATATGAAATTATGTAAAAAAGGGAAATTCATAGTTTCTCAAGCACAAATGAACTCTGAGTCTTCACTCTAGCGTGGAGATGCCAAAGGAAAAGAGAAGAACTTTTAAGACTAGAATGCCAGTAGAGTAGTAGTGCAAAAGATATAGCGATTCCTGTGGGCATCTCAAAAAAAGGGAAAAAAAAAAAAAGAACTGCTTGACACATCATTTGGTTGTTATGTGGGCATCTCACAGTTTAACAAAATACTGGTATTATGTTCATGGGTTGACATATGGGAATTAATGGGTTAAGGATTTTGTGGGATAGTCTACTATAAGTCCATCTTATGGGACCTGTAAAAATTTCTTCTTTTATTGATTATTGTGATAAAAGAGAAAAGTGAAATTGTGCCAAGGACATGGAAACTTTTGAATTGCAGTTTACATCCATGATTTATTTTGGAAGCTTTGACAGCCTGCATTGTTACTGCATTAGTTGATTTGTTTTCTACTTTTTTTTGGGTAAGCAATTTGTTTTCAACTTCTTCAAAGTAGAAAGCTTATCTGTTGTGTTTATTAATTGACGGGTCCTGCAGTGCACACAGAGGGGCACACCGCCCAATCATGAATCTTCATGAAAGGAGCTTAAGTGTTTTGGCTTGTCGTTATGTAGATGAGGTGATAATTGGTGCTACATGGGAAGTGTCAAGAGACATGGTTAGTTTCATTTCAATATTACGTTGTAAACAGTATTATTAATTTCTTTATTGCCTATTTTACTGTTTTCATCCTTCAACACCCTCCCCCTTTTTATATCAATGTTGCTGTTGTTGTGAGAAACAGAAAATATGGAAAATTGAGATGTTGCGTTACATACAAATAGTAAAAAGGGATTTAAGATATTGGAGAAAGAAATAGTATGTCATTTTACATGGCATGGTATGGATGTTGACTGTATCAACATCTTTGCCAATGACTGAACATAAATGATTTTCAAAAGCAGGCGTAATTATTGGATTCCAATTACAAGTCCTATTGTAGTCATGCTATCGAAGTTTTTATTTTATTTATCTAAAAAACTCAAGTAAGAAGAGTCAATAAGTCCTATTCTCCCCCTTTATTGACCAGTAGCACATACTTTTGACAAGACTCACAAATCTTTGAATGGTGAAAGAAGTTTTACGGTTCACAGATTTATTCTATAAAGTGTGTCAAACTGAGTACAGAAAACCCCCCAAAAAAACGTTTTGCTTAGAAGAGCATATCTACTGTTAATGCTTGGAAAAATCAAAAGCTTTTAGCTGACTAAAATTTTAACCAAATTTAAGCTCTAGGTTGGATGGTTAAGAAAGACCAACTAAACCCAAGATGATGAACAATAGATTGTAGTCGTACTTTTGTGAAAGCTCAAGAAAGTGGAAAAATATTATGAACTTATTGTTCATGCTTTTGCACTTAAAGTTACTGTCATGCCACATGCCATTATGTTTTGACACCACATGAGTTCTTAATCTTTGAATTGACAACATATAGATTTTTATCCAAATTTTAGTTGCTTAAAGTGTCTAATTTGTGGCTTCACTTTGATAGAGGTTCCCTCCTTCCCCCTTCCCCCTAATCGTCTAATTTAGTATTTCATCTCCAATTTTGTAGTTAATCTCATTCTTGACAATCATATGTTACATGTTGGAAATTTTTGTTAATGCAGATAACAACCTTCAATATCTCTTTAGTTGTCCATGGAACGGTGGCTGAAGATAATGATTTTCGAAAGGTATATGAGAATGGTTGCTAGCTCAGATTTTCATACAATTATTGACTTGTTACTGAGGCTGTGATTTTAACATAGTAATTTGTTTTTCTCTTACAGGAAAAGTGCAACCCATATGATGTTCCAATTAGTATGGGCATCTTTAAATTGTTGGATAGTCCTTTGGATATCACAACTAGCACAATAATAAAGAGAATCGTATCAAATCACGAGGCATATCTGGTTTGTCTTGCTCTGACATTGTTATTGTCGCATTTTTCTTTTTGGTTTATGAACTTGAAGGTTCTTATGACATTCAGAACCCTGTGATGATTATTGGATATTCCACATAGAGATAAGAGTGCATGAGAATGTGGGTTTGAGTTTGAGGGCAGAGGAAGTAACATGAATGGCAAGTCCATACCATATATAGTTTTTAGGGGGAATGTAAAAAAATTGGGAATTGGGGAAAATAATTACAAACTCATGAAAGTAAGAGAATAATCTCAAACTCATGAAGGTAAAAGAATAATTTCAAACTTATGAAAGTACAAGTGGTTCATGCACTATATTTGTGCGAGCGAGTCTTGTACCTCCATGGTTTCAAAATTTTCCCCCCAACTTCCCATTTGAAGCAGTATTGGGGAAAGTGTCTCCACATTTCCTAACAGGAAGTAGATTTCAGTGTTTGATGTAATCTATTTTTCTTTGAGATTGGCATATATTTTTTTTGATCAACTTTGAAATTGGCATATATCTGAGTCGAATATAACTAAATTGCATTTTCCTTTCTCTTCAGAAACGTAATGAGAGGAAGACAGAAAGTGAGAGAAGGTATTACGAGGATAAGACTTACGTCTCTGGTGATTAATTATTGAATCTCGGAAAGTCTGGTTTACACGCATGGGGAGCCTTTTAAGTGCCCATTGCATTAGTTTTACTGACCTAAATAGATCTGTTACAGTACATTTCCATGATAGATTATTCAATAGGGTGGGTGTGACATGATTGAGACCCAATTTTGAAGATAATGTCTAGTTATGGAGCTTATGTCGCCGATGCAATATTCCGAATTGTGTTCAAGACGCGAACGACTTTGAGCCAAAAAGCAGATACTGAAAGGTCAGCAGATAATACAATAGACAACATTTTTATGTTAGCCTTTTTTTTTAAATTTTTGTATTTTATTGTGTTAAATCTCTTTCAAGAGTATGCATCTTTGTTCTTCTAAGTGCAGTGTGCACACATTTAGCCTATGTATTGGTGCTGTTTGGTGTAGCTGTTAAAACAGATTATAGCTTATAGCTTAACAGATTATAGATTATGACTTTAATCAGAAGCTGTTAATCTGTTTGGTATAGCTGTTAGATTATAGATTTAAGTTGCTGAGTAGTGTTTGTTAAATAAGCTGTGAAGTAGCTTTTTCAATTAATTTTTATTTTTTATTATTCACTATTTGTCTACATTTTTCATAAAAAATAATAATAATATTTTATAGTCCATTTGGGTCTTTTTCTATTTTTAAAAAAATAAAAAATAAAAAAATTTAAGAGTATAACCATGAATTAACATGTCCACAGCAGAAGCTGATAATCAGAAGCAGGGGGTGAGCAGCTTCTCAGAATCAGCTTTTTTGACTTAAAATAAGCTGTTAGAATCAGAAGCTGTTTGAAATAAGTTTAACCAAACAGTCCAAAATAACTTTTTAAAAGCCAGAAGCCATAAGCAGGCTCAAAAAAGCTGCACCAAACACCCCCATTGAAGTTAGATTATTTTACTTGTTTTGATATTTTGAGAAATAGAGAGTTTCTATGTGACATTTGATTGGGATTGTTTAGTGTAATTTATGGAGTTGCTTATAGTTTTTTAATTTTTATTATTTTTTAGTTTAGAAATATACAATTTCTATTTACAACTTATGAGACATAGAGGGTGAGGGGCAGCGGGGGTAAGGAAGGGAGGTTGCTGATTTGGGAAGGTGGTTCAGGGGTTGCAGTGGAGATGGGGGTCATTGGTTGCGGAGGGTGGAGCGGAGGGGTCACCCGAAAGGGAGGGTGTAGGGGGGGTTGCACTGCGGAGGGAGATTGCTGGAAGGGGCGCAACGGCTGCTGGAGGTGAAGATGGAGGCTAGGGTTAGGGTTGGGGTTAGGGTTTAAAGGTGGGGTCCAAAGAAGGGAAAGGTGAAAAGTGATTTGGTGGGGACAAATAGCAGCGTGCACACACTCTCTCTATATATATATTAAAATCAATAATGTTGCAAATCAATCCTTATTTATCTTGAATTTATTCAGAATTATTATTTTGTGATTTAGATTGATTATTCTACACATGAATTTTACACTACATAAATTCAATTATAATTATACAATTTCATTCTGGATAAATTCGGAATAGATGAAGGTAGATAGAATTATTCATATTTATGAATACCAAAATAACCTGAAGAAATGGATCTCTCTCTCTCTCTTTTAACTCCTCTTTCCCTGTTCCCCACCAGCAACACAATGCCCCCACTTCCCCTACCCTATCTCATCTCCTTACTCGTCTCCCTTTTACCCTCCCATCAAGGCCAGACAAACACGTACATGCGGACCACTGTCGTAAGGGCGGTGGAGAGAGGCACACGGTCAACTAAAGTGTCCATTTTGATAGAACCTGATGAGTTCTTCATTTCCTTTTCTTTTAAGAAAAATGCAAACATCAATCCCATCAAAGCCAGTCATCATGTAATGAATCCCTGACCATTACCAGTCAGCTTTGCCAGAACTTTCTCAGCTCCAACAAGAATGGTCTAGTAGTTCCCTTTGGCAGATTTGGGTGTTGATGATGGGCTCTACAATACTCAGAATATCGAGACAAACAATCTTTTATCAATAGTTTATGATAGAATCCTCCATTCATTTTGATTCTGTTTGTTTTGTGATGTTCCGTTGTTTGGTTGAACAAAAAATATTATAAGAAAAATATTTTTATATTATTTTTTCAAAAAATACTTATCCTTAATAACTTCGTAACTCAGTACCTTTTTAATACATTTAACATTTTTAAATAAATATCTTAATTAATTAAAAAGTCAAAAATAATATTTTATTAAATCAAAATTTATCTTTTAGATAATAAAATATTTTTGTTTCAAGTGTTAACTAAACGTCGAAAAATAAAAATAAAAACATTTTTTTTGTATAAAATTAATTTATGAAAAAAATATTTTTCTTGTATAAAATATTTTGTGTCAAAACAAACGGACCCTTTCTATTCAAATTAATATGAAATGCTACAACTGGGGTTGAAAATCCTAGCAAGGCAATGTAAGAATATGGCATTGATAAAATATTGTTACTCCCCTTTATATAACAAACTCTAGTCAGGATAATGGTAATTTCTTGAATTAAAGGAGGAATTTTATATTTGCCCTAAATTTGAGAACATATTTTTATAATTTATTTTATAAATATTATTGATTTAAATAAATATTCATAAATTAAATGTTTAATTAAATTGAAGAGGGTGATCAGGCACATGAAATGAAATGGAATGAAGTTTAACAGAAAATGCACTCGTTTGGAAAGTTGGGTTGGATAGGCGTTAAAGGGGGTGTTTTGAGAAAATAATTAAAAATTGATTTTTTAGTTTTTTTTTTTTTTTTGAAAAAATATGTAAAAAATGTGAGAGGTGATGTGATTCAAAATAGGTTAAAAGCCAAAAAGCAGCTTATAATTATGTTCCCAAAACACTCCAAAATAGTTAATAAAACAAAATGTCACATTCAAACCATAATCATTTCATTTTTCCTCACACAAAAAGTCAAAAAAATCATCCCAAACAAGATTTTTTAATCACAAGTTAAAATAGTCAAAAAAAATCAACTCGCATCCCAAACAACTAAAAAACCAACCCATATCCCAAACAACCTCCTATATCGAATTATCTCATGAACTATAACAACAAATATATACATTTCTGTTGAGGTATACATTGATTGATTAATAAGAACACAAAAGAGGATGTGAAAGGCTTATTAGGACAGATACGATCTAGAATAATTACAAACGCCATTACGAGCTGAGTTTCGAAGCCCGGTTTCACCACCAGACCTAAACACATCATCGCTCAACAAATTGTTGAGTTCTTCACTCTCTTCCTCTCTATTTTCGCAACCACCACTCCATCACCACCAGAACTGCTGCACTTGATGATCTTGCAATTTCGCCTTCTAAACGATCCCTCAACCCTGAAATCCGGTGTTGATTTACGACTCTTGGCTCCTCCACCACCGCCAATGAAGACTTCTGCTTCGCATTCCTTGGTGGCAGCGGTGGTTGTGGTGACAGATGATCGCCTTCTCATTGTGAACAACAATTCTCTGGACTTTAGGCTTCTTCCACTGTGTCCTCCTGCTTCTCCTCCATATCCATTCCACTGATTTTGCATGCTCAATATCTGTGCCTGTTATCATACATAATATAAATTTTCAAATTTTCATTCTTCCATGTATAACAATATATAATATTTTCAAATTTTTATATATAAAATTCATAAAACATATAACATTTTCGCAAATTCTAAGCTACAATGATATGGGTTTGGCCAGGAAACGAGATGACCACCATATTGCTCAACTATTAGGCCACTTAACTCATCGCCTAAGACTTCCCAAAAAAAATTATTGTTCAAAGCCTCAAATTTTCAAAAATCTAATAAAATATGGTCTGATTTTGATATTTAGTATAAAACCTCACATAATATTGGCCGATACTAATCATTTTCGTATGAAAATGTTATTTGTTTACTTACAAAAATATTTTTTATACAAAATTTTTATTCATAATTTGTCTTCAGAATGATAAACCATTTTGTTCTGTATATTTTTTTTTAATTTACATGTCACTATATATATGTATAGGTGCACTTAAACATTTTTCTTTTCTCTTTTTGGTTGTGGGAGAGCGAACATGTATATATATATATACAGATGAAAATCAGCAACAAAAATAACAAATCATTCAAATAAATATATTATACAGTCTGGAGACTGACTGCTTCATCTCATATATATTCTAATAAAAAAATTTAAAACAAGCTGAATTTTGAAACCTCATACTTCTGTGACACACGATGTAAACTCGTATAATAACCAGCAATGAAAAATCATTCGCTTCAATGACATGCCACAGTATATCGTTAAAAATTCTTTAACAAGAGATCTTGTGAGTCGGTGTTTTTCTACAACTGCTTTTGCTATGTACATGAATATAATAGCTAGTGCTCTGATCTGAACATGTATTATACAGAGGAAAGTGGTTAATTACCTGGGGTTTCAAGGTAAGCAAAGCTTTTCCAGATCCATCCATGAGGACAAGCCCTAGTCCTCCTCCGCATCCAAAGCGATCCTTCCTGGAATAGTTATCTACTCGGAAAACCAATCGTCCACTGCTACTATCGAAAACCGTGAATCCATCGGTCCCTTGAAAACTCATGCTCGATCTCTTCCACACAGTCAACACTTGATCATCACTTTCACTATTACTATTATCAATTCGATATTGATTTTGAAATTGATTATCATTGTCTTTCACTTTCTCAAACAAGTCTTGGAATCGATTCAGATCTGGATGAATCCTAGACATTATATGTATTTTTAGAAGAAGAAATTCCAACGATTGATTTGAATATGAGAATGAGATTTTGATGAGATGGTATTGGTATTGAAATGGCCAATGTGAGTCTTTGATTCCTCAGATATGTATATATATATAACTCCGAAGTCTACCAAGAACGCTCTCCCTTCTTGTGGACGTACAGCTTTATTTTATTTAAATACTTTTTAAGATAAATTATAAATACATCTTAAAATATAAATTGTTCCTATAATTTAAAAAATTATTAATAACTGCTTGTTCAAAAAATTTATTTAATAAAATTAATTAAAAAAATAAAATTATTAATTGCTCTCTTATATAATAATAAAATTAATTGAATTATTAATTGAAATAAATTTTTAACATCATTAAAAATTATTAATTATGTTGATAATTTATTAATAAAAAAAAATTATTTGTTATGAAATTAAAAACTTCAAAAAGTAAAATGTAATTTTTAAAACTATACTAGCCAATCTATATTTTAAGAGTGTTTGTAATTTTTTTATTTATTTATTTTGAGATAACAAGAATTATTTAAATAATACTAAGCAGACCTTAATTTGTCATCTTGTCTGCGGTGTGTTTGTTGGACGACACGATCATCATGTACTTGTGGTGGGACATGGGGGCTGGCTCGGTGTGTAAAGCCAACATCAATGACCAACTAATTGCTTTTGAAATTTCTTTAATTGAAAATATTAGATGACCATGAATTTGTGTTTTAAATTTTATTTCGAAAATAAAGTATATTGTATATATTTAAAGTTGGTAGGTCACTTATGGATATGATTGTGGTTTAAAATATATTTTTTTTAGTAGTTTTTTTAAGCATGTAATATTGTTGTAATTTAATTTAAGACTTTTCTTAAGTGTGCAACTTTCAAGGTTGCACACCATGTGCCACTTACACAAAAAGTGTAAGTGGAAGGTGAAAACAAAAAACAGGACTGAACACAGAAAGGCGTAAGTGTAAGGCGTAAGTTGCACACCATAACAGTACCCTTTAATTTATTTGCTTCTTCTTATGACATTGTTGAATGGGTAGTGTTTAGGCAGGCACACGATTTGATGTTGAAGGAAAATTTAACATTAAGGGGTTGTTTGAGATGTTTTAAATAAGTATATTTTTTGACTTTTTAGACTAAAAAGTTGAGAGAAAAAAGATGATTGTTTGAGATTACTTTTTGACTTTTTACAAACAAATATGTATTGAAATATTGTATAAAATAATAAAATTATCATTTTACCCCTATGCCCTATGCATAGTGACAGTGACTATTGACAGAACCAGTCCGAAATGCTTTGGCATGCTTCCGATTTATATATATAGGATGAGACTTTCCTTTTGTCCTTCATCGGACTGGAGGGGCTTACTATGAATCCCATTTCAATAATCTGAACCGTTCAATATGTAAAACTTGTCAAGTACTATATGTCTGTAAAAAATCATGTTAATCGGATATCGATAGCTATGTGATCAAATTAGTTTTGTATAAAAAAAGGACGATTAAAAATAAACAACTGAAAAAATCTGATTTGATCACATAGCTATCGATGTCTGATTGACATGATTTTTTAGAGGCATATAGTACTCGACGAGTTCTAGATATTGAATGGTTCTGATTATCAAAACGGGACCCGTGGTGGACCCTCACGGGCCGAACAACACCGTTTTTTGTAAATTTTTTGTGCAGGCGATTAGGTAATTTGTACCATCTGGTTTAGACTGTACCATCATGTCAATGACTTTTCGGGTTGTAATTTTTTTTGTGTAAATTTATTTTTTTTATATCTTTTTTTTTTATGAATAGTGATAACTTTTAAAATAATTTTTTAACTTTGTCTTTTCTAGGCTATGCCAAACGAGCCCAAAATAATTTTGATCTCGGACAATCTTCACTATATTTAATGAAATAAATTCTTTTTGTGTACTAAACAATAAACGGAATACAAAAAAAATATAGGAAATGAGAGAGCTTGTTTGATTACAAAAATCAAACTAGAAAAATGAAATAAAATAAATAAAACAGATTTTTATTTTGTTACAAAAACAAAATAACAAAATCAAAATCTGAAACAAAAAAAATAATAAAACAGAAAAGTAAATTAATTACTTACCAAATTAATTTGTTGAACAAATTTTCTGATCAAATCCAGTGTTTAACACTGTGTCCTTAAGACAGATTCGTCCTCTCCACGGTACTTTCAAAATGTGGACGTCTATCTCCCAAGATAAAATGACCAACAACAAACAATAGCAGCACTACAGATTGTTTGCACAACGAACACACTTTGTGTTTACACTCTTTCTCACAAGAAAACAATGTAGCAAAATGCAAAGAGAGTAGGCAGAGTTAAGGACGAAATTGGAGTAAAAAAATCAAATGAGAGGCTGCCTATTTATAGATAGAATGGTGATTGTTTGGTTTGAATCCAACAGGTATGGTACCTGTTCGGTTTAAATTTAAACAGATACAAATCTGTTTGAATTTTAAATTAAACAGGTAAGGGTTTTTTAACTGAACCGAACAAATTTGAAATCTGCACAGATGGAACAGACAGATTTCAAACAGAATGGTGCAAATTTTTGAACCAAAATTTGAATTCAAACAATCAAAATTTATTTTCCAAAAATTAAAAAATAAATTCAAATGTTTTTGGCCTAAAAAGATAAGTATTGGGCCGAACAAATCCAACCCAACACCATGCACCTGCGCCCAAGCCTAGGGCCACCTAGCCCAGACGACGGCGGCGGCGACGCGCGCGTTTGTGGTTATTTTTAGGTCCAATGGGTCTAACCCAATTTGCTTATAACCTCTCTCTTTTACAAATTTGGGGTGCTCCTTGGGGCCCTCCCCAAGTTACAATCCCAAGCTTTGTAAACCCATAAAATTTTCCCCACCAAACCAATGTGAGACAAGCGTTTCTTCAAACCTTAAGGAATTTCTACCAAAAACTCCATTTCCATGGAGTTCACTTTGGCTTCAATTTTCCATTCACCCGATAATGGTTTTGAGTAACCAAATATACCACATGAATCACAACGCGACATAGAACGCATTACCACTTTGACCAGTGAAATTCAGTGCACGGGTCCCATCTAAAAATTAGACCAAAGTTGAGGAAAAAATTTATTTTTTCCAAAACTTCCAAAACCCATTTCTAATAATCCCCCACATGAATGGAATTTGATGATAACAAAAATACAACAATATGCAGAATTTGTCGAAAGAGTATAAATCGAAAATATCTTGCATCAAGATAGGTAGCTTTCGGCCTTAAACCTTCCCTAGTGATAACTTATCGGACTTACTAGCTAACCAATAGACGCGATGCCTTGAATTGTTCAGCTGTTTGTGTAAGCTAAGACAATAAATTTCACACAAAATATCTTCTGACACATCGTGTTTCTCACGGTTGTGTTCATTTTGGCCTTGAACACTCCTGGTTATTCATGAGTGCTTCTAAAGAATTTAGCTTCTTCATTCTCATAGAACCGGCCTCAGTTCGACACTCATATAGGTGGTTCTTTTTGTGAGCCTCTCTTATACTCGTCTTGATCTTTATACCTAAATCAAGATATAAGTAATCATTAAAAGCAAAACTTATCCTTAAACCCTTGCATGCAATACATGTTGTAGATATACCTCTCACCATAGGAATGTGTAGGGAAATTTAATCCTTTGGTGATTTCTAGCGAGTCACACATAACTTAATTGTCCCTTTGAACTTAGTTCTTGGAATCTCCAGTCATATAAATAGGGTTACCATTATGATGACTCTTATGTAATAGGCTTTAATTTCATCCCCTTTGATGAACTATGCACTTGCTCTTTTGTCAAACATTTTGTTAACGGATCCGCAATATTCTCTTTAGATTTTATATAATCTATTAAGATTATTCCATTTGAAAGCAATTGTCTTACGGTATTATGTCGACGGCGAATATGTCGTGACTTACCATTATACATATGATTCTGTGCCCTGTCTATTACAGATTGACTATCACAATGAATGCAAATAGCTGGCACAGGTTTTAGTCGCATTGGAATGTCTTCTAAGAAGTGACGAAGTCATTCTGCATCTTCTCCTGCTTTGTCTAAAGCAATGAACTCATATTCCATTGTGGATCGTGCAATACATGTTTATTTTGTGGATTTCCAAG
Source organism: Camellia granthamiana (assembly GCA_036172215.1). Classification (NCBI taxonomy): domain Eukaryota; kingdom Viridiplantae; phylum Streptophyta; class Magnoliopsida; order Ericales; family Theaceae; genus Camellia; species Camellia granthamiana. Next base: position 23,329,466 of record CM069912.1, read on the forward strand.
AAACAGTAGTGTCTCCCATAGTAAAGACATATCCACTAGTAGATTTTGAATCTTTAGTATCCGATATCCAATTGGCATCACAATAACCTTTGAGTATTGCTGGATATTGAGCAAAGTTCAAACCATGATCACGGGTAAATCGTAGATATCTAAGAACCCGAATGATCGCTTTGTCATGGTCTTCTCCGAGGTTACTAGTGTATCTACTCAATTTACTAACAACATAAGCTATATCAGGACGAGTACAATTCATTAGGTACATTAGGCTTTCAATGATTTGGGAGTATTTTAACTGAGTCACCGCATCACCTTTATTTTTTGATAAATAAAGACTGATGTTTAAAGGTGTTCTAGCTACATTCATATCATCCTTGATAAATTTACCAAGAATTTTCTCAATATAATGTGATTGAGATAATGCATATCCATCAGATGTTTTAGTAATTTTCATTCCTAATATAACATCTGTGACCCTCATATCTTTCATATCAAATCTCTATTTAGCATTTGTTTAGTTGATCTGATCATGTTTTGACTGCTTTCAATAATAAGCATGTCATCTATATAAAGACAAATGATGACATAACCTTTGTCAGTGTTTTTAATATAGACGCACTTATCACATTCTTTTATCTTAAGCCCATTAGTAAGCATAGCATGATCAAATTTTTCATGCCATTACTTAGGTGCTTGTTTTAATCTATAAAAAGATTTTACAAGCTGACAAACTTTCTTTTCTTGCCCTGGCACTACAACCCCTTCGAGTTGCTCCATGTAGATCTCTTCATTTAGATCACCGTTTAAGAAAGCTATCTTAACATCTATTTGATGTAATTCTAAATTATGCAACGCTACTATAGCAATAAGCATGTGAATGGATGCTATTCTTATCACAGGAGAATATGTGTCAAAATAGTTCAGACATTCCTTCTGTCTATAACCTTTTACTACAAGTCTTGCTTTATACTTATCTATTGAACTATTTGCTTTCATTTTTCTCTTAAATATCCACTTATATCCAAGAGGTTTAGAACCAGGTGGAAGATCCACCAATTCCCAAGTATGATTTTGCATAATGGATTCAATTTCATTATTAACAGTCTCTTTCCACAAAGGTGCTTCAGGACCTGTCATTACTTCCTTAAAACTTTGAGGTTCATTTTCTAACAAATATGTCAGAAAATCTGGACCAAAGGATTTTGATATTCTTGCTCTCTTACTTCGTCTTGGTTCATCATCAATTAAATCCTATTGATTGAGACTATTACTAGTCTCTTGTGTTTGATTGTCATTAGTCTCTTGATTTTGTGTACAATCGTAAGTTCTTTTCTGTGAACTTAATTCCTGTCTTTTTTTGTAAGGAAAGACATGTTCAAAAAACACAGCATTCTTTAACTCTATAATAGTGTTCACATTTATATCAGGTATTTCTGATTTATAAGTCAGAAACCGATATGCATTACTATTCTGAACATAACCAATGAACACAAAATCCACTGTTTTTTGTCCTATCTTAGTCTTTTTAAGAACATGAACTTCTACCTTTGCTAAACACCCCCACATTTTTAAGTATTTGTAGGAAGGTGGTCGACCTTTCTACAATTCATAAGGAGTGCTGTTGGTTTTCTTATAAGGTATTCTGTTAAGAATATAATTAGCAGACAATATTACTTCCTCCCACAAGTTCTGCAGTAAGCCTGAACTTAGTAACATAGCATTCATCATTTCTTTAAAGGTTCTATTCTTCCTTTCAGCAATTCCATTTTGTTGTGGAGAATAGGGTGTTGTAATTTGGTAAATAATGCCATGTTGTGCACAAAATTCATTTAATGGTGCATTATATTCACCACCCCTATCACTTCTAACCATTTTAATAGTTTTACCAAGTTGATTTTCAACTTCCGTTTTGTAGAATTTAAACATTTCCAAAGTTTCATCTTTACTTTTAAGTAAATATACATAACAATATCTTGTGCAATCATCAATAAATGTTATGAAATACTTTTTGCCTCCTTTAGTTTGAACAAATTTAAGATCACATATATCAGTATGAATTAATTCTAGAGGTTCAATTTTTCTTTCAACCGATTTAAATGGAGCCTTAGTTAGTTTTGTTTCTACACAAATCTTACATTTGTGATTAAGATCAATTTCAAATTTTGGTATATAATCCAAACTAATTAATCTACGCAAAGCATCAAAATTCACATGTCCTAATCTACCATTTCATAAATTCGACTCAAGAATATAAGCAAAAGATGTGTTATTCTTATTAATAGCAAGTTTTGGTACAACCGTCATTACATTCAACTTGAAGAGACCATCACTCATGTATCCCTTACCAACATACATACCACTCTTTGTTAATATAAATTTATCAGACTCAAATACAAGTCTAAAACCATTTTTACTTAACAAAGAACCAGAAACTAAATTCTTTCGGATGTTTGGTACATGCAGTACATTGTTGAGAGTAAGTTCCTTCCCTGATGTCATTTTCAAGATCACATTTCCTTGTCCAGCCACAGTAAAAGTTGAAGAATTTCTCATGAAAAGTTATTCACCATTTGCAGCCTCATTTTAAGTAATGAACATATTCTTATCCGCCCAAATGTGATGAATTGCCCCAGTGTCAACTTACCATTCAATGTAATGTCATTTACCTCGTCAAAGATGTAATCAAGTTCTGTCACATTAGCTTGATTGGTGGTCTTCTTGTTTGTACTTCCACGATCCTTCTTAGGGCGGCGACAATCAGAAGCTTGATGTCCGGTCTTTACACAATCATAGCATTTACCTTTAAACTTTTTATTGCCATTGTTGTCGCCTTGTTTAGGACCATTTCCAGTAAATTTCTTCTTTTTGTTATGTGGTTTGTGCATTTGTTCAACCACAATAGCCTTGGACTCAATGGGATTTTTACCATTCCTCTTTTCAGACTTTCGGTTATCTTCCTCAATTCTTAGTCTTACAATCAGTTTATCCATGGTCATCTCTTTGTATTTATGTTTTAAATAATTTTTGAAATCTTTCCAAGCCGGTGGTAACTTTTCCACTAAAGCAGCGACTTAGAAAGACTCGCTAAGAGACATACCTTCAGAATGAATATCATGCAAAATTAATTGAAAATTTTGAAATTGAAAAATTATCGTTTGGGAGTCTACCATAACGAAGTCCAGAAATTTATCGACAACAAATTTATTTGTAACGGCATCATTTGTCTTGTATTTTTTCTCCACAGAATTCCATAATTCTTTTGCTGTTTTTAGAGGGCTGTAAACATTATACAGCATATTGTCAAGGCCATTGAGGATGTAGTTTCTACACAGGAAATCAGAACGTTTCCAAGCATCTACAGCGGCAACAACTTACTGATCACTTTCATCCTCTCTAAGTACTGGAGCCTCTTCACAGAGAAACTGGGCCAAATTTAGAGTTGTAAGATAGAACAGCATTTTTTGCTGTCATCTCTTAAACTCAGTGCCATTAAATTTTTCCGATTTTTCCCCGTGATTTATCAAAACTTGAACATGGTTTTGGATAGGGACCGAAGTCGTTGTAATGATCGGATTTGGAGTACTTTCAGCAACCATAATATCTGATTACAAAAATCAGAAAAAACCAAAACACAAATTAATTTTCTAGTTATTAGAATCAGAAAATAAATTATAACACAAAATAATTTTATTTTTCTTGTTACTAAAACTAGAAAAATAAAATATCAAAATAATTTTCTATAATACAAATTAATATTCTGCAATTGTTAATAACACCAGTATATTACTACTAGTTGCCAAAGAAAATAAACAGTATATTACTACTATTTTTGTTTTCTAACCAGAATATCACTTTGTGAAAGCACAAAAAATTAAATACAATGAAGATACCAAAAATAATATATCTTAAGATTGTCGAACAATCTTCATTGTATTTAATGAAATAAATTATGTTTGTGTACTAAATAACAAACGGAATACAAAAGAAATATAGGAAATGAGAGAGTTTGTTTGATTACAAAAATCAAACCAAAAAAATGAAATAAAATAGATTTTTATTTTGTTACAAAAACAAAATAACAAAATCAAAATTTGAAACAGAAAAAATAATAAAACAGAAAAGTAAATTAATTACTTACCAAATTAATTTGTTGAACAAATTTTCTGATCAAGTCCAATGTTTAACACTGTATCCTTAAGACAGATTCGTCCTCTCCACGGTGCTTTCAGAATGTGATGTCTATCTCCTAGGATAAAATGATCAACAGCAAACAATAGTAGCACTACAAATTGTTTGCACAATGAACATACTTTGTGTTTACACTCTTTCTCACAAGAAAACAATGCAGCAAACGCAGAGAGAGCAGACAGAGTTAGGGACAAAATTGGAGTGAAAGAATAAAATGAGAGGCTGCTTATTTATAGATGGAATAGTGACTGTTTGGTTTGAATCCAATAAGTAGGGTACCTGTTCGGTTTAAATTTAAACCGATAAGGGTTTTTTGAACCGAACCAGAAATAAATTCAAATGTTTTTGGCCGGACAAGCCCAACCTCACACCATGCACCCGCGCCCAAGCCCAGCCCCCCGACCGACCGGCGGCCCGCGCATGTGGTTATTTTTGGGTCCAATGGGTTTAGCCCAATTTATTCATAACCTCTCCCTTCTACAAACTTGGGATGCCCCTTGGAGTCCTCCTCCAGTTACAATCCCAACCTTTATAAACCCATAAAATTCTTCCTACAAAACTAATGTAGGGCAAACGTTTATTCAAACCTTAAGGAATTTCCACCAAAAACTCTATTTTCATCGAGCTCACTTTGGTTTCAATTTTCCATTCACCCAATAATGGTTTTGAGCAATCAAATATAACACGTGAATCACAACGAAACATAAAACGCATTACCACTTTGACCCGCAAAATTTGGCACATATGTCCCACCTAAAAATTAGATCAAAGTTGAGAAAAAAATTTATTTTTTCCAAAACTTCCAAAACCCATTTCTAACAGATAGTTGAGGAACTAACATAAACTATATACAACAATTCGATTTTGTTAATTTATTTAGTGTAAAACAAGGATTCACAAGTGATTTTGAAAGGATTTATAAAACCTTCTAAAATTTCACATTTAGAATAAATGAAGAAAAAGTAATGTATTATATTAGTCATTTATCTTCTGTGCAAATAATTAAAATATAAAAATATAATCAGTTTGTATCGATGTAAAAATCAAACCAAAAGTCAAAATTTCAATGGATTTTGAGCGACCAATTCAATTCTATTAATTTTTCTTACCTTCTCAGTGGTGCTTTATTAGGCTTTTTTTAAAAGAAATAAGTATGTCAAAAAAATTTATAATTATTTATATATTTTAATACACTTTATACATATGTATTGATAATAACCACACCTTATTGAGTAGTAGTTAATATTTTCTTTGTTGAAAATATAAGTTATTTTAATATATATATATATATATATTTAAATTGATAAAATTAAAATTTTCCATGTCATTTTGTATTAATTTTTTATATAATTTTTTTAATATATATAACGTTACTCTTAAGCAATTTATTTTTTAAAATAGAATTTTGTATCCTCTACTCCACAATCACGTTCTTCAAAGGAACATAATGGCAATTGGTTTTGGAATCGAAAATGCCTCGTACATCCAGCTGGGGGTGACCCCTAGTGAGGTGGCGCCCTGTGATTGGGTGAAAAAAACAGTTTTTTTTTTTTTTTTTTTTTTTCTTATGTTTCCAGTGAATGAGAGCTTGACAGCTCACTGGGTGTATGACCCCCACTGGGGGTCGGAAGCGGGATTCTTTTGGAATTGAGTGAAATTATCATTTTTCACTGTTCTCCATTGTGAAAGTGGATCCAAAGTCACTTATTAGGGAGGCGTGGACCAAACTGCACGCATGTGTGATTCCCTTACCACGTCACCATCATTAGCATCACTAAATTGATCCAGAGGATTACAATTCGGTAATTATTTATAGACTAACAACCCCAAAAAAAGAAAATTTCAAAAAAAAAAAAATCTCAATTTTATACCACTTGATCACTCCTTTTTTACAATCATGAAATTTGATTACTGTTTTGATTTATATATTTATGTGTATGTCTGTATGGAGATATATTTTCTGAGTACCAACACGTGGTCAAGGTGACGCCGACATGTCAGCCGAGGTGCCACATATCCTGGTCATGATGCCGAGGTTATCTCGGCTAGGCCGAAGTTATTTGCGAGGATACCGAAATCCGAGATAAGCGGATATGGGATAAGAGTCCTAAATTAGGAGAAGACTTCAGTTTGGGTAAAGATAAGACTCTTAGAGAGTTTATCCTAATCCCACTGCGAGGCCCAGATTAGCAGTAATCCTAAGTCCATTAGGGATAGGCTCCTATTGGGACTAGGATTGTATTGGCTATAAAAGAAAGGCACCACATGGGTCTAAGGTATGTTTTTGATATTCTGTCTAGTGAGTTAAGCACTATTGATTATCTTTGAGAGATATTGAATACTAACTTGATCGTCGGAGTACCCCCGGGTGGACGAGCCACCGCCGGAGACTCTTCTTTCTGTTGCAGGTCAGACAGGTGCCATCTATTCTGATGGTGTTCTCTAGTTGAGTACTAAGTTGGCAGTGTGGTCGGAAATTGACACACACAATTTGGCGCCGTCTATGAAAAATAAAGGAGAATAGATGGCCATCACCGTACAAGATCAACGTGTTGAAAACGACGAGTTTAGCGAAGATGGAGAGTCTGTCGACATAAACGGAATGAAGACCCTTCCAGAAGGGACGCGAAGACAGGGGGTATGAGCGCTCCCAAGGAGATGACATTCAAGTATAAAAGAGCTCAGCCTAAGTGAGCAGATCCTGGATTTCAGGCCCCGGACCCCAGATCCCGAAAGATAAGATCTCGGCCTAAATAAGCAGGTCCGAGAAGAGAAGAGCTCAACCTGAGTGAGCAGATCCAAGATTTCAGAATATATGATCTCGGTCTGGATAAATAGGTCCGAGAAGAGAAGAGCTCAACCTGAGTGAGCAGATCCAAGATTCCAGAAGACAAGATCTCGGCACTTAAGTCCAAGAAGAAAAACGGCTCGCCGATGCGAGGCCGAGGTAATGATAAATAACTTAGACTCATTATATGGCAGAGTTGAATCTTGCATATAATGGAGTTGAACTAAGTTGGAGTAACATAGGCTTGCCATGTCGGCAGAATCAAACTCAGGTTGAAACCAAGTAAGATCAACAGAGAAATCAAGGCTAACAACCTCGGCTTGAAACCAACTTCGGCGAACAAGATCACATGCACAAGCTTAATGTGAACATAAGTCCACATTAGGGGGCAGAGAGTTATAAATGATGTTTAACACTTATTGAAATTTGTAGCAATTTACAAGTTGAAGTTAAACCGAGATGATGTTTAACACTTATTGAAATTTGTAGCAATTTACAAGTTGAAGTTAAACCGAGATGATGTTTAACACTTGTTGAAATTTGTAGCAATTTACAAGTTGAAGTTAAACCGATGTTATGTTTAACACTTGTTGAAATTTGTAGCAATTTACAAGTTGAAGTTAAACCGATGTTATGTTTAACACTAGTTGAAATTTGTAGCAATTTACAAGTTGAAGTTAAACCAATGTTATGTTTAACACTTGCTGAAATTTATAGCAATTTACAAGTTGAAGTTAAACCGATATTATGTTTAAACTTGTTGAAATTTGTAGCAATTTGCAAGTTGAAGTTAAACCGAGATCATTGTTTAACACTTGTTAAAACTTGAGAAAAGTTTACAAGTTGAAGTTAAACCGAGATTATGTATGACAGCTCATACGCGTGAACAAGTTCTTGGAATTCTTGTTCTTTAAAGAGACATGTCGGCCTTAACGATGATCTCGGCTGCGATACTTTAAGCCGACATACTGGAAAATACCGATATAGGTTCCGTCACCTCAGAATACCGAGGTAATAGAACCTAGGGGGCAGTTGTGGGGATATATTTTCTGAGTACCAACATGTGGCCAAGGTGACGCCGACGTGTCAACCGAGGTGCCACATATCCTGGTCATGATGCCGAGGTTATCTTAGCTAGGCCGATGTTATCTGCGAGAATACCGGAATCCGAGATAAGTAGATATGGGACAAGAGTCCTAGATTGGAAGAAGATTTCAGTTTGGGTAAAGATAAGACTCTTAGAGAGTTTATCCTAATCCCACTGGGAGTCCCAGATTAGCAGTAATCCTAAGTCCATTAGGGCTAGGCTCCTATTGGGACTAAGATTGTATTGGCTATAAAAGAGGGGTTAGAGAGTTTATCCTAATCCCACTGGGAGTCCCAGATTAGCAGTAATCCTAAGTCCATTAGGGCTAGGCTCCTATTGGGACTAGGATTGTATTGGCTATAAAAGAGAGGCACCCCCATGGGTCTAAAGTATGCTTTTGATATTCTGTCTAGTGAGTTAAGCACTATTGATTATCTTTGAGAGATATTGAATACTGACTTGATCGTCGGAGTACCTCCGGGTGGACGAACCACCGCCAGAGACTCTTCTTTCTGTTGCAGGTCAGACAGGTGCCATCTATTCTAACGGTGTTCTCCAGTTGAGTACTAAGTTGGCAGTGTGGTCGGAAATTGACACACACAGTGTGTATATATATTTTATCAATAAAGGTTTTTTTTAAGAATAAATTATATTAACTTCTAGCAAGTGTACAAATCCGGATAAAAAACTCAAAAAATTTATTCAAAGCCTATAATTAAAAGCTAAAATTGATTCGGAAAAAGCATGGTAGCTTGAACTGGAGGGGCCTCAAATGGCCCGAATCCGTGTTGGCCGGTCGTTCGCTCAAATGACCAGCCGGACGTTTGTCCGGATGACTGGGTGAAAGATTATCTACCGTGATTGTCACCTTTGTCGACCGTGACTGCCAGTCTCCTCCCCGGAAGACCAGCCGGATGTCCGGCAAAGTGAATTTCGAGCCATTCGAGCCAACCTCATATTCGGACTACCAAGCATTCCTCAATTGATTCTGGTCACTTTTTTTTTTTTTTTTTTTTGGGGGGGCTTTATAAACTCTCTCTATATAGACTTATCCAAAAGTAATAAAAAATTGCAGTTAATTTTATAATTCTTAATAAAATTACACTACTGATGACTTCGGCAATAGCGACAATTTAATAGTGAAGGCGATAAAATTGCTATACCTCACTTATAGGTTTGCTGTATTTAAGTATGTACAGATGCAAAATAACACAATTATCCTAATGAATTTACCTAATTATCCTTATGTTTGCAATATTGTGTATCATTTAAATATGCAATATGAGTATTTGGATGTAAGTGATATTTGAACACAGAGTAAAATATAAGTCTAATAAATGATGACAACATCATTTATTATCTATTCAATTGACATGTGATCAGAACCGAAATGTTATTATCGAAGGTGATGCTAAGACAGTTTATTTAAGTCTCAATGGTGAAATACAACCTCCCCAAGATATTACTGTGATTGTGCAAGACTACAAAACATTGAGACTTTCTTTTCATTCAGTCTGTTTTTGATTCATTTCATAAATTTGTAATGAAGTAGCGCATGATATTGTGCGGCATGCTCTATCGATTGATGAGATTTGAGTTTGTAAAGCTTGTTTCCCATCCTCGTGTTTACGTTCTTATCAGTTTGATATTGGACCGTTAGGCTTTTCTTCTCAGTTAACATGTAATTACTGGTATAAGCTAAAATATTACAAAAACTTGTAATTAAAGAAATTTAATATAATTATGTTCAAATTTTAAAATTAATCATAATTCCTTGATTGCTCGGAGAATATGAGTATAATTTATTTATTTTAATATATATTTGCTCTCTAAAGTAGCTATCTAGGATCCAAATGACAGACACACAAGATTCTAACACATCATTCTATCAAATTTTGATTTTCGTTCAAACCAAAGTAATGTCATGTTGTGTTCTTCTGTCTTCATGCAAAAAAGTTATGAAAAAACAATAGTACAGAGTTGCATTGCCAAATGAAATTTATTTGAAGAAAACGATGTGTAAAAACAGAAAAGAAAGATTGGAATGACAGATAAGCAAGGGATTGTTGTTTTGTTTTTTCAATGTCGACTGTCAATTGATCATATACCAATAAAATAATGATTTATGAATTATTGAAAATGAAATAAAGAAATTAGTTTTGATAAATGTTTAAAAAACATATTAAAATATGTAAATAGTATATAAAAATTATAACATAAATTATATTGATTTTTTTATTAGATTTGGTGAAAATACAACATATTTCACAATTTTGATACAATTATACTGATATTTCTTTTAGTAAGGCAAAATGAATCAAAACTAATGTAGAATGTGTAAAGATACAAGATAAATAAGGTAAAATATATAATGTAAAAGCGATGACATGTATTTTTTTATTTATATAAGTGACGAATTATTGATAAAAAACAAGGCAAGTGTTGTGTGAATTAAAATTTTAAGAAAGTCCAATATAATTAGAGAGCCATTATTCCCACTTCATTTTACTCCAAATACACTAACTTCTTTGTCTTTATTATATATAATTAATAGTTTTGCTCCACTTTGCTTCAAATAGATTTCCTGTTATGTATAATAAGAACAAAGAAGGAAGTGTCTTTGGAGTAAAGTTGAGTGAAAATAGTGCCTAACAGTGGCAGAGCCAAGAAATTAAGGTAGAGGGGGCACTTTATAATTTTAATTTTTTTTTTGTGATCAACAATAAAATAATAATAATTTTATGAGCTAAATTTAAGCATAAAAATTTAATTATTCATTATTAATATCAACTAATCAAAATTCTATAATAATATGGAATAACTCGGACGTAATAGTAATGTAAGTATGCAATTTTAGAACAAAAAATTACAAATTAAAATTCTTAATTTTATAAAATAGAAGCAAATCATTTATAGTACAAATCATTATAAAATTTCTATAATTTTTATTTGATAGAAAAATATTAGAGAGATAATGATTACAAAAATGTGTTTTAAATAGAAATTATTAGATAATTCCAAAATATTATGTAGTGTTGATGACGTGGTACTTTCAATATAAGAAATCGCAACTCACACTAAGTGATTCACCTATTATCTTTCAATTACCTAACAATAATGAGTTAGTATATTCCATTCATAAAATTTGACATTATATTATTAATTTAGACCACCACATAAATAACACCACATGGCGCTCCAAGATTACTAAATAAACTACATATTGTGAACAATGAAAAAAAAAAAACAAAAAAATAAAAAAAAACCCTAACCAAAGAGCATAAGTGAGAGGTACATTTTGTATATGAAAAAAAAAAAACTAAAACTGAGGGGGCCATGTGACTCCCTAACCCTTCTTTAGCTCCGCCACTACCCCTATAATTATGCTAAACTCATAAGATTTATATTATGTTTTATCCAAATTTCTAGAGAGCTCTGTGTAATTAAAAAAAATGCAAAATTGTTTATCGCTTAAGTCACTTCATTATTCAAGAAATTATATTAATTGTTAGTTTTATTCAATCTTAACCTTTCACTGTGTCATACGTAACCTTTTTATAAAAACTGATATGTTTTATTAATTTGTTTTCTAACTATTTTAGTATTATTTCCATCTTAAAGACAATTTATTGTGTTATTTTTAGCATGACCAATGACTTATTACCCAAAATCTTTATTCTTACAATTATTATTTTTTATTTATGAAAATGTTACGTATAATCTTTTTTCTTAATCTTTTTTTCATTCTAAAGACACAAAAAAGTGAGTCTCATGTGTACTTGTAAAAGTGGGTCTCATTGCTTTATTTCTAAGAGTGAGAAAATAAAGTAAAAAATAAAATAATGTATAACACAATTCGGGCCTAACTTGGGTAGATAATTTCGGATTACAATTTGGATTTGGATGGGCTTGGGCAGCACTTAGCTCAATTCAAGTTGGATTTGGACAACCTTTCAACTTGTCCAAACCCGCCAATGCTGCATCCCTAACTACATTGTTCTATACACAAATTTAATTTATATTTTTATATATTATTACATTTATTACTCTCCTCATTGTTATTTGTTAATTTGCATACGATGATCATGAATGCCACTAGTTAATTGCGAGTTAATTAATAATTAACAATTAATTAGGGTTTAGTGGCCACAGTTTCGAGTCACGAAACCACTTACAAAGAACTCGGATGAATAGGAATCGCATTATCCATGAGATTAATATTATTATATTACCTTACATTTAAACATCATTATCCATTAATTTGGATAAACTTAAATTAGTTACTCGTGGAACAATAAGATAAATATATTTATATGTAACCTATATGAGAGGTCTCTATTATGGCATTTTCTCAATTGGAAATGATAAGGTTAGGTCACAACCTTCCATTCACAAATTACATTTTCAAAAATGTTAGGGACACACAAAAAAAAAAAAAAAACAAAAAAAAAACAAAACAAAAATTACAAAAAAATATAAATAAAAAAGAATTTGTGCTTCATATTCATTTCTTATATTATAAATTTTATACTTTAAATAAAATTGAATCACACAATTTTTTTCTCGATATTTTTCAGTGTATAATTTTATTTTATTTTTTAGGTCTAAACGACCGGTATCCGGAAGTCCACAGGACCCCGACTAATTTGGTTCGAGCTGTGTAGGACCACAAGGGCGGCAGAGCTCTCCCAACAAGGTTTCAAACACAACTGCATTCCTAAGTCTCGAACCCGAAATCTTGATTAAGCTAACATAGCCCCTTACCAGTTAAGTTACGTGCTTGTTGGTAGTGTATAATTTATTGATTCATAGCATTGTTGGTTACATTTTCTTTTGTTGAACTATTCGAACTAAATAATAATATTATTATTATATACACTAATTATATCAATTAATCAATTAATGTACTAATGGATTTATGTGGAGACTGAGTCTTTATAATTTGCATAATAAGTAGGATTATAATTTTAAAATAGTAACATCATAATTATATTGGTATACTAATTAATATATCAATTAATATATGTAGTACTATCGATTAAAAAAACTTATCTCACAACTAACGAGGTTGTTTTGTTGGTTCAAAATAGACTTCCACCTTGATAAAAGTATGAAATCTTCACTTTTACTCTAAGGAAGTATTTGGTGGATGGTTAAATGTCAAATTAGGTTTGGTTTGGCCAGTAATTTTTTTAGTTAAAAAGTTAAAAAGTCATTAAAAAAAATTAAAAAGTTAATAACTTATATCAAAAAGTCAAATTTTTTTTTTGGTCTACTTTTTGCATATTTTTTCGTAAAAAATCAAAAAAGTCATCTTAAATATACTTATTTTTTTTACATCATATTTTAACTAAAAAGTCAAAAAGTTACTAAAAAAACATATTCCCAAATAAGGCCTTATTAGTTTAAAAAATCAGTTCTGTGCAGAAATTTATTTGACAAATTCAACTTTTATCCTAAAGTTAATTTTAATTACTTTAAAAATTCATTTAAAAAAAAGTACCAGAAAAAAGTTGCGTTTGGTTGTGTTTTGTAATTATAATTTGAGAGTATGAGTTGTATTTTGAGTTTGTGGGGTTTGAAATTATGATTTGAGTGTAGAAAATTTGTTTGGTAAAGAGTTTTGAAAATAGTTTTGATTTGAGTGGGGAATTGTTGATGTGACATTTGATATTTGATACAAAAATTTACAACTCATAACTAAACATACAACTCAAAATTATTTTAAAACACATAAAAAAATTTAAAATTTTCAGAAAATATTTTTTTTGAATATATAAAAATTAACATATCAATTGTAAAAAAAAAAAAAAAAAAATTACTGTTCCGGTCAACCGGCCGGACGTCCCGTTAGGCCAAATTTCGGAAAAAAAAAATGAAAATCGCGCTCGGTTTTGACAGAATACACAGAGGTTTCTGCAGAGTTGTGGAAAATTAATTCCACAACTCCATCGAAACATCATACTCAAACTACCACGTTGAAAACTAGTTTGAAAACACAAACAAACAGAGCCTAGCATTAGTTTTTTTGTAAACTTGTTTTTAACAAGTAAACTAGATTTTTAGCCTAAAAAAATACAAATTAACAATTGTTATAAATTTTCTTACTAGTAAACTAGGTAATGTTACATATTTTTATGACAAATTATATAATTTTTTGATAGAATTATGATAATTTGTGGTAATTTTATACAAAAAAATTGTCGATAAAAAAATGTGTACTTTTATCATAAAAATGTTTAACACTCACAAAAATGCATAACTTTATTTTTGAATCACAAATTTTCATAACTCTATCAGAAAATTATATAATATTTGTCATAAAATTACGTAACATATATTAAAAAAAATGTAACAAAAGTGTATATGATGTGTACCAAAGGATGTTATGCAAAATAATAAAAAAATAAAATCTGAAACACGACTCATTTGAAGAATGTGAGTAAATTTTTTAAAAAGTTTGTAAAGCATTACTTTCAAAATAAAAATAAAAATGAGCACTTGTCTTACCAATTGTGTTATTGAGATATGTCACAATTGAATGGTAATGTGTTATGAAACCTTTGGTACCATCACAGGTCACCTTTTTGTTCAACTAAGTTCTTTCCAAATAAAATTTTTTAACCAGGTTAAAATAGTCAAAAAAATCAAAAAATCAACTCACTTCCTAAACCAACCCTAACATTGCTTCTATACTTGCTCCTATATTATATTAAATTTTTACTCTTATTCTCTGACCGTTGTATTGCATTTTTATTCTCAACTCCTATCACTTTCACTTTCTACCGAAATACTATAAAGAAATTGTAAGGCTCCATAAGGGATTAAAAGCAACAATAGGGAAAAAAAAATAATAAAGAAATCATCCACTTGATATATAAGAATTAATAATGCTACCACAAAAAGCATATTGAAAAGGGAAAATTAGTGGGCAATTTTAAACTATCATAGGACATTAGTTACCTGATATTTTTCATTAATTACAAAATATATTAGTTGAATTATTCATTGTCCCTTAACCACCTAAAAAATGTAGGTCATCCTTTAATTTTTTTTTTCCCAATATGTCACTAGTTATGAATACTACAAAAATAATATCGAATGATACTTTGAACAATAGAATAATTACCCAGCAAAAATCAATTCTTTCTACTTATTTGCACATAAAATAGTCACAAAACCCAAAAAGAACCCTCTCATGTACGAAAAGATGAAACTCAACTCATATGAGAAAGTTGTGTCCCGTTCTGTGATTGACTTTGTGAATATTTTTGTCAATAATGTTGAAAATACTAATTAGTATACTAATAATAAACACAATATTGTTGGACAATTTTCACCATATTCGAAGAATTAAAGAAATGAGAGAAACTGTTTGATTACAAAAATCAAAATAGTATATAAAATAAAATAAAACAACAGATTCTTATTTTGTTACAAAAACAAAATCAGAATCTCATAAAAATAAATGAAACATAAAGTAAATTAATTACTTACTTTATTTATGTGTCGAACAAATTTTTTATCAAGTCCAGTATTTAACACTTTGTCCTTAAGACAAATTTGTCCTCTCCACGATACTTTTCAGATTGTGGACGTCTATCTACCAGGATAAAATGATCAACAGTAAACAGTAGTAGCACTACAAACTTTTTGGACGACGAATACATTTTATGTTTACACTCTTTCTTACAGGAAAATAATGCAGCAAAATGCAGAAAGAACAATAGCAGGATTGAGGACTAAAATTCAAGTGAAAATCCAAATGAGGGACTTTTCTATTTATGGGTGCAATGATGGCTTTTAGATTTGAATTCAACTAGTAAAGTACATGTTCGGTTTGAATTAAACAGATACAAATCTGTTTGAATTTAAATTAAACAGGTAAGGGTTTTGAACTTAATTTGTTCAGAGAGATATAAAATATGTACAGAAATGTGCAAGCCAAAACTGAATTTTCCAACCAAAATTTGAATTCAAACGGTCAGAATTTATTTTCCAAAATTAAAAAATAAATTCAAATATTTTTTGCCCAAAAAGAATTAGTATTGGGCCAAACAAGCCCAACCCGGACGGATGGCGCGCATGCGTGTTTGTTTTGAGTCTAGCTCACTTTACCTAAAACTTTCCCCTCTACAAAATTTGAATGCCCCTTGGGGCCTACCCCAATTTTCAAACCCAAGCCTTATAAACCCATATAAAGTTTGTCCACCAAACCAATGTAGAACAAGCCTTAACTCAAACCTTTATGGAAATTTCACCAAAATACCATTTTCATGGAGTTCACTTTGGTTTCAATTTCTCATTCTCTCGAAAATGGTTTTGAGCAACCAAATATATTACGTGAATCACAACGCGGCATAGAACACGTTACCACTTAGACCCGCTAACTTTAGCATGAGTCCCACCTAAAAATTAGACCAAAATTGAAGAAAAATCTATTTTTTTCAAAACCATTTCTAACAAATAATTGGACAAAACGTTGAGTAAATCCTAGGGCCAGTGGGGGATCTCACATATTGTGGCTTAGTTTATAAATTTGATTGGTACACTAATTAGTGTTTGAAGTATTATTGTATTTTTTAGCAAATATTATTCAAGCCTAGTTTGAAATTGACTTATTAGTAAACCAAAAAAAAAAAAAAATGGCACTTTTTTAGATAGTTCAAAAAGCTAATGTGTTGCAACAATTAATTGATTTTTTGGTGAGTGAAAAAAGTTAATTTGACATTTTTTTTTTTTAATTGATGATAAACAAATTTTTTGATTTTGTCTTAAAAAATTGATTTTTTTTGGTAGATCCAACCGATGCGTAAATGGAAAATGTGAAATGCAATAACAAAATTTTATATAATACTTGTGAGTAGTTTTATTTAGTAGAAATTAATTTTATTAAATTTATTATTGAGAAATTTTTTAATTTTTTTTTATATACTCGATATTTTTAATTAAAAGAGCTACCTTTTGACATAACATATTAATAAAACATAAATCAAATACAGACGAAAAGTGGCACAACACGATAATAAAAAATAATAAATTAATTAAATTAGTATTAAGATAGTTTTAATGCAAACTCAAAGTAATATAACATAAACACAATCCAGCCCAACATGACGTCCAACCGAAGTGCACTTTTTTCAACAAAAATATGTTATGAAATGGAGAATGTGAAATCCAATAAAAACATTTTATAATACTTCCGCGGATGAAGACATGGAATCATGAGTCATGAGGCCTTTTGTACACGAAAGCACCGGCAATCATATTCTATCTCCGTGATTTCATCTTCATTTGTCTATCCACTCAGCCTCACCATTACTATCACCATCATCGATAATTATTTAATAATTTCAAAATATAAATACTTGATATTTATAATATTTTGATTGGTGAAAAAAATAAATAAGTAAAATATTGTATCAAGTGATTGGAGAACATAAAGGGACATATTAAATAATGATTGAGTAAGAAATATAGACACATAATACTCTAAGAATATTTAATAATTTCCCCACCATCATCATCTTCATGTGTTGTTCATCCACTTTCCCTTTGTTTATTTTTGTTTTTCTGAAACTTTTTTGATGTGGGAAAAGTGGGGGTTTAAAATTCAAACCGATGGAAATTTTTTTACACTTACGTATGCAATTACAATTGGTTAGGATATGTTTATTTTATGATCCATATTTGTGATGGGAGTCAAACTCTTAAGGTTATTTTCACACCATCGTTATTTTCTTTGAAAATAAATGTACCTTTTGACTTAAGAATTTAGGATTAACTACACAAATGCTATCAACATATGCCTCCGTTTGAGAAGTGGATTGACTTTTTAACTTTTTATTTTTTTAGTTATTTTAGCCTGGGTTAAAAAATTTAGTTTGGGAAGGACTTTTTGATTTTTTAAACTTTTTTTTTGACAGGAGAGTGTAATGATTATGAGTTAAATGTAATATTTTGTTTGTTGTGGCTAAAATAGCCTATTTTATCTTTTGTGACTATTTTAACCACAAACCAACTTGCCAAACAACATGTGTGTTTTTGCTTTATTTTAGTTCTTAGTATTTTAATAGATTAATTTCACTTTCTGATTTTCCCCTCATTTGAGTATATTAAAAGTATATAAATCAAAATTTAATTAATCTTTGAACTGTTGAATCTATTAAGTTTCGAAAATATTTAATTTAAATTTATTTAGTCATAAAAAAAGTTATAAAAATAAAATATAAACCTATAAGTATTATAAATTAATAAAAGAAATTATTCAGTTAAAATTTTATTCTAAAAAATAAATTTATATTGCTTAAAAGTGTTTCGTTTTACTATAGGTTTAAATTAATATTAGAATTTGATTTTTCAGTATTGTCAATAAAATCATATGAGTATTAGATATATTAAGAGCGTCTCCAACCCTTATTAAGACTTTTCATCGAATTTAAATTTGATAAAGCATGCTCACTTTTTTTGCCCCAACGCTGGCATCAAACCCATATCAAATGAGGAGAAAATAAAAAATTTCATCAAATGAAGGGGGCATTTGATTTTTGATCAAATTTAAATTGTTATCGTTGGGTTAAACATCCTCTCGTATGTCCACCTAATAGCAACTTTGACAGTCTTTTTTTTTTCATGTCCGAACAACTTCCAAGACATCTGTTTGGACATCCTCTCGGACAATCAGGGATATAAAAAAATCTAATGAAAATTCTAGTTCAACATTGGAGTGAATAGTATCAACGTTGGAGATGCTTTAAACAATTAGGATTAGATAATTTATATATTTTTTGTATTTTTTTCGTTGATGGTAATTGTGCATAAGGATAAAATCATAATAACCAAATCAAATTAAGTTTTAAGTCTCATCAAATGGGGTCAGTGATAAAATCATAATATATATATATATAAGAAGAAGAAGAAAAAAGAGTTGTTTTTAGAATCTCCCAAGTTTTGCAGCCATTTAGAACACATTAAAGGACAATATTGCCCTTGTTGTATCTTTTATTATAAGCATATCAAGCCTACAGTTGAAGCTGCACTGTCTGCAACTATTTTCTTCTTCATAGAGGAAGTTGTGAAAGTCAATCTCTTCACGGTCCTGCCAAACTGGCCAAACCAACAAGCCCAATCAGTCTCCATACTACTGTGGAAAGAGGGCCCATGTGGAATTGGGGGGCCAGCTGCGCACAACGGGCACTGTTGTATGTTCGTTACGGCACACTTTGGGTTTTATTTCAATTATTTTTAGATTATATCATGTAAAATATATTTATAAAAATTTCAGTTGATCGGATATCGATAATCTATTTATATCCAAAAAAATGATTGGTTAGTATTATTTTAAATATAAAACTGAATACAAATATATTTTGATAAAATGACTACCAATATCTGATTAACTTAAATTTTTACAGATATATTGTATATGATATATTCTAAAACTTAAACGATTTAAATCATCGATATAAATCCCAAAATATGCCTCAACGAATGCACAATAGTGCCCGTTGTGCTTCACATTGCACCCCAATTGCGTAGATACATCCTAGACTCAAGAAAATATATGGGTACATGGTTTTTTTTGATTGTGCAAGATTTGGGGTTAAGGAGAATTATGAATTTAATGTTGTTGAACTAGATGATTAATGAAGGGGTTATAATGCCTGAGTTTGAGTTCGTTACATTATGCAGGTTCTCATTCTCCAACTCTCCTACTCATTGTAAAAATATATATATATATTATATTGATTTTTTTTTGAAATTTCAAAAAAAAAAAAAATAGTCCTACAAGTTTGCATAAATATACCGGCTTGCATAGTAAGATTTAAGTGACTAGAACTAATGCTAGATATAAAGATACACAAGATAGCATATGCATTTTAATATAAAAGAAATAATATTATTATTTTTTGATCTATACAATTAATGAACTACTGGTTGAAATGAGACAAGTGTCATATAAATTAAAAAATTGAGAGAGATCAATATAATTATAAAATTGGATAAATTACAAATACGCCCCTAAAGTTTGATTAAAATATAAATCGCTCCTTATAGTTTTATAAATTACATTCCACTTCCTAAAGTTTCTAATTTCATAATAAATCGTCTTTTTTATTAATAAATCATCAAATCAATTAACAGTTTCTAATGATATTAGAAATATGTTTCAATTAATAATTTAGATAATTTTATTATTGTAAAGGAGAGCAATTATGAATTTCATTTTTTTAATTAATCCTGTTAAATAAAAAAATTCTAACAAGAAGATATTTATAATTTTTCAAATCACAGAAAACAATAAGTGATTTAAACAAATCTCATAAGATATATTTGTAATTTATCCTATAAAATTTTTAGAGTTCAATGTATTTCTTCAAACCTTGAAGTGGTTAGTTATTTAGGCCCCCCAAAAAAAAAAAAACACACAGAAAAATATCTCAACATTGATATTTTCTCCATTTTCCACGACCGTCGATTTTCTTTTAAAATCCTTCCAATTTTATTTTCCACATCTTTTTTGCCTCTAATTTCTATCCCTTCCAAAACAGGAAGCAATTCCTCTCCTTTCTGGCGTGTTTACCTGACCTCCTTTAAATTCTAACTTTTTTTAACTAAAGATTTAAATTACAATAAATCCCCATAACATAACATTTACAATGTAATTTCAACTAACAAAGAAGCCCACACAATATTGAAAATAAGCATTGTCAGCACCAAAATAATTGACAACAGGCTCGGTGGGATCATCATTACCATTTACACCAAGTGGCAGATTGCACCCATGTTTTAGCAAGCAAATTACATCACTTTGAACACAATAAAACACAGAGAACACAAACATGTAACATTTCTCATCTAACCCGACACGCTGCAGGACCACCTGGAGAACAATTAGGGTTGGGAGAACGACAAACGGCCCTGGCACCAACATTGCCAGCGAAACCGTGATGCATTTGCATTCGGTAATCAGGGATTGCCGACATGGCAAGTGTAGCACCAAGAGTTGAAGATGATGATAGTGAAACTACATTTGCATTTGCACCAACACTAGCGCTTTGCAGAGGCTCTAAAGTTTCAACCACATCACTCATCAAGGGCCTTGCTTTCGGGTTTTGGCTTAGGCAGTAGTATGCCAAGCTGCACGCTTTTTGAGCTGCCCTTACCGAGTACTGGTTCTCTAATCTGGGATCTATTATTTGTAATAATTTTCTCTTGTCATTCAGTTTTGGCCGAGCCCAATCCACCAAGCTTTGTTCCCTGCTTGGCCTTGTCTTGTCAACGGATTTCCTTCCTGTCAACAGCTCTAGAAGAACGACTCCGAAGCTGTACACATCACTCCTGGCGGTTAGGTGTCCTGCTCATTTCAGATAAACCTGATTCAGAGAATTGCGCACCCATGTAAAGGGGTGTAATAACGCACACATAAAAGCATGCACACCCACCCACAAATAGACCCAAAAAAAATAATCTATTTTTCATCAAATAAAGGAAACATGTGATGCATGTGGAACACAACACAGACATGAAAATGTATTATTATTTTTTTCATTGACAAAATCATGCAACAAATATATGCAATCCCGACCTGATGGGGCATGACTCTGGCTCTTATGAGTCTCTTTTCATACCACAACAAATATGCAGTTCTCTAGGGGTAAGATTTCCCTGTTGTGCTTCTCATTAGATATATGAAATCCCGACAAAAACTCATCAAACTAACCAAATTGACACATTTTTTCACATAGAAAGCAAGGGTTCTAATTCATTTCAATTCATTGGGCTCCCAACTAATTATTAGTTTTATCTTCCCAGGTCAGTCAAGGAAAGAAATGCTCATGAGTCAAGCCATTACGAGATGTTAGGAAGCCATACCAGTCATTACATATTCAGGAGCAGCATAACCATAGGTACCCATTACCCGAGTGGATACATGGGTCTCATCACCTTGTGGCCCAGCTTTTGCAAGCCCAAAATCAGAAAGCTTGGCTGTATAATCCTGCAGGCTCACAGACAAATGCAAGGTTTACGATGATAAATTCACTACCCTATCAAGAAGATGGATATAGAAAAATGTTTTTGGATAATGATATCATGTCAACGCCACTCACAGAGTCCAATAATATATTAGATGTCTTGAAGTCTCGATAGATAACAGGCCTTTCAGCATTGTGAAGGAAAGCAAGCCCTTTTGCAGCTCCAAGAGCAATCATCATTCTCGTAGCCCAAGATAACGGAACAGTTGCCTCTGCATTCCTCAAGAAAGGCCTCATCAAGTTAACAAAAACATTACCAGGCACTGACTAGAAACTTATAGCTTTATACATATGCATCAGCAGAAGGAATCAGTAAATTTTCAGTTCTCAATATTATCATCCATCATCAAGTATCAGAATAAAAAATTGCTCAATTTGATTATCCATCACTATTTGAGACATTTAGAAAGTGACTCAGGGAGAGGCAAAGCAGTCCAGCTAAGAGAGACAGACAATGGAGTATTGAAGCTCAAGTACAAAGCTCAAAATCTAGAGTACATGGATGACCTCTTTGGAAGATGATGTATGAAAGACTTGTAATGTAAGAAGGTATTGCATTGTATTCATAGAATGTAGGTCACAGACTCACAAATTATTCAGATATTCAAGGAATTCTGTTAGGATACATCAGCATATTATTCTGCCAGGATTTGTCTCAATCCTTAAGATTTCGTACACAAGCTGAGTGGTGCACTCTCTCTCAGTAGGACTGGCCAGAGCAAACTCTTGACCCGCGCAGGGTGCAATGCTGCAGCAAAATGTTTCCTAGCCTCC
The DNA here is from genome assembly GCA_036172215.1 of Camellia granthamiana. NCBI lineage: Eukaryota > Viridiplantae > Streptophyta > Magnoliopsida > Ericales > Theaceae > Camellia > Camellia granthamiana. The sequence continues at coordinate 23,352,336 of CM069912.1, forward strand.
AAGCCACAACATCCTTAGGTCCCGGGGTGTATGCTAAACGCATAAGTGTGCCTAAACCCTACTCTTGACTTAGGTTGTAACTCTGTCGCACAACAGAATTTTGAATGGGTAAACTTGGGTATATGAGTAAGAGCAATGAACACAATGTCATCCCTTTGGTTAGCCCTTTTAGGTGATTTCTCATGATTGTTACTTATGCTAATAGAGCTAACCATATGGGTCATTGTTCTGGACTAACCATGAGCTGATTGTGATATTCAGATTAATTATAGACCTCTTGAGAGGATGCAGCCAAATGATATCCCTTTGGCAATTGAAAAATCCAGCCCACACTTCTCTTTAAAACTAAGGTATTAAGGAGAGAGAAATTGAAGCCTTATAATCAGTACAGATGGGACAACTCCAGGCAATGTGAGACACATTCCAACCGGACAAATGGCACACCAATCAAAGGCCCAACCAAGCTCTAATACTAAATTGAAAAGTCCAGCTCACACTTCTCCTTAAAACCCAGGTAATAAGCAGAGGGAAACTGAGCCTTATAATCAGCACAGATGGAGCAACTTCAGGTGAGTTCACGTGGTTGTTAAAGCTAACCCATGCAAAAAATTGTGTGGGCTCGGGGCACCCAGAGCAGGGTCCTTGTTCTAGACTCACCACAAGTTAATCGTAGTATTCTAATTTGACACAAGGGTACAAAGAGGGTTGTTACTTGTAGTATTAGGGCTGACCCCGTGCACACAATCGTGTGGGCTTGGGGGCACCCAGTGCAGGGACATTGCTCTGGATTGACCACAAGCTAATTCTAGTAAATCTGATTCAACACAATGGTACAAAGGAGGAGTTTATAATGACCTTGTTCCACATCAAAAGTTTGCAAGAGTGATCTAGAGTATAAAGTAGGAGTGATGAAACCAACTGATATCCCCTTGGCTGGCTATTTTAGGTGAGTTCTTGTGGTTGTTACCTACGGTATCAAAGCCAACCATGCACGTGTTCATGTGGGTCACTGTTTTGGACTGATCACGAACTGGTTGTAGTATTCTAATTAATTATAGATCCATTGCAAGGATGTAGCCAAATGATATCCCTTTGCCTAGCCCTTACGGGTAAGGTCTCGTGGTTAGCACTTTGAGTACCACGGTTATGGCTAAACTATCATTTAAGAGAAAATGACACCATGGCACCAACACCTATCATTGACCATTGTGGCATCGAAGCAAACTTGAACACTCTCACAAAGCTTACATAGGCTGCACAACATGTCCCTCAAAGGCTTAAGGCTAACACGTGTAAGCCTTATGCTGACGTGTATCCACATGTCTCTTCTACGGGATAACATGACTGGAAAATTTTCAATTACAAGTAGGTGAGTTCATCAGTACTTCAGCATATATGAGGTTGGGTGCACACCATTCAGTTGTCAGGGATGTGAAGCATGTGAGTTTCAAGATTTGTCAGCGAAGTAGTCTTGCCACACTAGTTTTCTTCAGTTAAAAATCCTCTAGTCTAAACATGCACATCCAAATACATGACAAACAAAACTTCTTTTTTTTTGGGTCGTTGGGTGGAAGGGGTAGGAAGACAAATGAAGAAAGCCAAATACATGACAATGTGTTATAGACAGCCACAGAACACGTAAGTAGGCTCATGGACCTCTAGTTAAATCCAGAGTCATGTAGTAAACACCTTACCATTCAACCACTTGCAATAGATAACATTTCAACTAAATAGCTAGATTTTTGCATACATAACAACAAAAACAAAAATGAAAGGATTGCAAGACTGAAAGCATCAAAGGCAGGAGTTAGCAAAGTAAATTGTGTAGCATACTTCGGAACAGATGATTTTCGAGGCTTCCTCTGAACATGAACTCATAAACAAGTAATCTATGATCATCCTCACAGCAATATCCAATCAACTTCACCAGATTAGGATGCCTGAGCTGCCCAAGGAAGTTAACCTCAGTCTGCGACGACAACAAACATATCATCAATTTAACAAACAAAACAACTTCAAATGATTACAAGGACCCTCCAAATGAATGAAATTAACTCACAAGCCACTCTCTGTGGCCCTGAAGGCCATCCTTGTTGAGGACCTTGACAGCAACAGGTAGAGATTTGAGGCCAACCCTCACATTCTCATCAATGTAACCCTTATAGACAGTTCCAAAACCGCCTTCACCAAGAATGTAGTCGGAGCGAAAGCTCTTGGTAATGGTCTCGAGCTCAAACAGTGTAAAAGCGATGACATGGGTGTAGAGGACTGCGTTCTTCCTAGAATCCTCCTCGACGATTCGCGGCGTGGAAGGTTCACTCAGATCTGAAATAGAACGACTGTGCTTCTTCTCCAGAGAACCATTTCTACCGGGCATTGATAGCATGTGGAGCTGTTGAACTGCCCTCATTCCATTTCCCCCAAATCAAAATTACACAATTTTATCATTATAAGAAGAAAACCCACCAAATTAAATGAAAAACAAAGGAAATAGCATGAACCCTAATTTAATCTCGGGTTGTGGGAACTGAAAACTGAAGGATAAAGCCTAGATCTGAGACCATCTCCAATCCTTCACTTTTTTTTCATCAAATTTGTTCAAAATTTAGACCAAAACCTTCACTCCAACGGTTATAAATTTTTCTTAAAAAATACCTAACATATCCCAAAAACCTCATTTAGCCAATTCAGGTGAAACGAAACCCATCTCAAATCCTACAATCTTTCAACAATTTCATCAAACTTAAAGTGAAAAAAAAAATTGAAAATTTAGTAAAAGATTTGATTCATAACTGATTTAATGAAATATTTGGTAAAAACATGATTTGATACAAAACCCATCTCAAATCCTTCAATCTTTTGACAATTTCATCAACTCAAGTGGAAAAAAAGTAGTTGAAAATTTGATAAAAAGACTTGATTTATAACTGATTTAACAAAATATTTAGTAAAAACTTGATTTGATACGAGCTTGATGAAAGAATTAGATCTCATTTTCACCAAATTTTTCACCAAATTAATAAGTAAGTCTAGTGTATAATGCAATGGGATTTGGAAAAGTGTGGAGAAAAAATAAGGGTACCTTGATGATGAGCATGGGAAACAACAGCAGCAGCAGCAGATTCCTCTCTAGTGCCACAGTTACCCATTGAAGAAGAAGAAGATCAGTAGTTGTGTTCGTGTCGAGAACTGAGTGGAATGTGACGATGAAGATGAAGAAGCTCAGAGATGGGTTTTGGATTTGTTGTTGGTGATTTCGTGACGGAGCAGAGTTTCATGCTTCGACTACCTCAACTTGTTCTTGTTCTTCTTCTTCCTTCTCTCACTCTCTTAATTATTTTTTTTTAAATATTTTTTTTAATTTCGAAATTATAGTATTATTATTGTTATGTGACTTTCTCACACGCACAACGCACACACACATGCACACAGACACTCTCTCTCTCTCTCTCTCTCTCTCTCTCTACACTCTGGTGTTCCCAGTCAGGCCTCAGCTGCGACTTTTCATGGTAAAAAATTCGCGGGACCATCACTATTTAAGCTTCCGTTTGAGAAGTGGGTTGGTTTTTTGACTTTTAAATTTTTTGATTATTTTAATTTGGGATTAAAAAGTTTGGTTTGAGAAGATCTTTTTGACTTTTTAATTTTTTTTGACTTTTTTTATGAGAGAAAAATATAATGATTATAGGTTAAATTTAATATTTTATTTTTTGTGACTAAAATAACCTATTTTATTTTTTGTAGCTATTTTAGCCCCTAACCCACCACAACCAACTTCCCAAGAGTTTTTGGAAAGCCAAAAAAAAAAAAAAAAAAAGTGAGTTTTAAATTTTTTTACTCATTTTTAATCACATCATTTTTTATATTTTTATTTATAAAAATATAAAATAGACTAAAAAAAAATTAAAAAATTAACTTTTTATCAACTTCTTAAAACGCCACTAAATCTAAAAATCAAATTTATTTTTTAATTTAATAATAATAATTAATTAAGATATTTAAAATAAATTTTTATATTTTTTTATCATTAACTAATTATATCACTTATATATCATTACATTTAAAAAATAAACTTATATATTATTTTTTAAAATACCATTTTAAGGATTATTTTGAGAAATTAGTTAAAAGTTGCGTTTTTTATTTTTATTTTTTTGACTTTTAAAAAAAAGTGTAAAAAAAGGTAGAGAAATGGTTTGACTCAAAATAAATTAAAAGTCAAAAGGTAATTTTTTATCTACTTGCCGAAATAAGCCTAAAACTAAAAAAATATTATGAAGAATTTTAGGATTACATAAATCAATCACATAATTAAATACAATTATTTTACATGAAGTAATTTATTTGTGAGAAAATAAATATCGAATTGGATGGACACAACCAACTTGTTCAAGTGTGAAACCCAAAAAAATATATATATATATTTACTTTATATGGGATTTGTATTTGATTTTTATATTTTTTCATTATATAGACTGATAAATTATATAATATTTTAGGTAAATTACCCTTTCATTCCTATTTAATGAATTATTTCTCACTTTGCTCTTCATAAAAAAAGATCCTCCCACATTGATTTATAATTTATTTTTTGTTTCTCAATCTGGTCAAACTATCAACTCCCGTTACGATTAGAAGATAATTTAGAAATTTCAAAAATTAAAGGGTTTGTTTGGTTTGTGTTTCAGAAACATGTTTTGGAAAAAAAAAAAGTACGAAAACATGTTTGGTTTGGTGTTTTGGGAAATTTGTTTTGGAAAATTGTTTTGAGAGAGAGTTTTGGAAAAAGTGATTGATTTGATGTGTGTGTGAGAGAGATTTGTTTGGAAAAGTTGTTTGGTTTGTGTGTTTTGGAAAATTTGTTTGGTAGAAAAAATTTCTGAAATTTGTTTGTAGAGAAAATTTCTGAAATTTTTTTCAGAAACATCAACCAAACAAGCCCAAAGTTTCTCACTTAATCTTAAAATCCTAAACCCCGCCTTCCATTTTTACCTCTGGCACAATTGCAGCCGCTCTAATGACCCTCTCTCCATTGTAAACCCCTTATCTCTTACCTCTTATCGTACCATCGCGACCCTTGGCCCCTCACTCTTTCCTATTTGTCTTGTTTTTTGTGAGATTGTTAGGTCAATGATCACGACTCATCTCATCTTTTTTTCATTTCATCTCAGTTGATCTCGAGGTCAGAAGGGTAGCAAAAATGGGCTACAAGAATACTGAAGTGGGGCTATGAACTAAGGGAAACTACGTAAGGGCAAGAGAGTTTAGATGATGAATAGTTGAAAAATGTATTGTCGGCAAACGAGTGAGGGCAAATGGTGAGTTATCGAGGTTGGGAATGGCAAGGAAGGGTGTAACCGGAGTTGGTTGTAACTGGGGTGAAAGAGTGGCGTAAGGTTATGGGTAGTAGGGATGGCAATTTGAACCCAGCCCGACGGGTACCCAATCCCCCGACCCTGATTAGTACAGTTTTTTCCCGAAAAATACCCCCGACGGGCCGGGGACGGTATTCAAAAAATAATCCCTGATAAATTTCGGGACGGGGACGGTGATAAGCTTTTCCTCCCCAACCCCGGCCCCGACCCCGTCCCCGTCCCCATCCCCGTCCCGTTTCAACCCCGCTTCTCTCTCATCTATGTCTTACTCTCCTATCCACTATATATCTCTCTCTCTTATCTTAGACTCAGATCTAAGAATCACAACACACCTCCTCTCTCTCATCTCATTTCAGATCTCTCTCTCTCTCTCTCTCTCTCTCTCATTTCAGTACCCTTCCTCCTCATCTCTTTGTTTCTCGTCTCTCTGCAGCCATGGCCGCACTCTGCCGCTTCATACAGATGGCGCAACCAGAGTCTCTTCTCCTCTTCACCGATCGAGACCTCTCTTCTCTCTGTCACTGATCAAGACTTCTCCTTTCTCTGCCTCTTTAACTCCGTCACCGATCGAGACCTCTCTTCTCTCTCTCTCTGTTTGTGTGTATGTGTGTAATGATGACGACGACGATGACGATGACTTAGATCTACAGATGTGTTCGTGTGTGTTTGTGTAATGATGATGACTACGCAAATCTGCAAATGTGTGTGTGTGTGTGTGTGTGCTCGTGTGTGTGTCTTTGTGTGTGTATGTCTCTACAGATACGTGTGTGTCTCTGTGTATGTATGTATGTCTCTCCGTCGAGGATTTTTCGAGGTCGGGGAAACTCGATCCCCGTCGGGAGCGGGGGTGAGGGGAGTGATGGGTTCCCCGCTAGGGATCGAGGCCGGGGATGGAAAATTTCATACTGTCGGAGATCGGGGACGGAGAGGGCAATCCCCGGCCCCACCCCGCCCTGTCTCGTTGCCATTCCTAATGGGTAGAGTGGGAGTGGGTGGTTAAGGATGATGTAGATAATTTCGAATTTTATGTTGGGGTTATAATTTAAAAAATGAAAGATGTGGGGTCTTAAGAAAACATGTGAGGACTATTAACAATACTCAAATATAATGATCATTAGAATTTGGACTAAAGTAGAAAAATTTGAACTAAAGTAGAAAAAGATTAATAGTTTGGATATGAACGTGAGAAAACTTTTTATTTAAAAATTAAAGTGTGAAAAAGAAAAAGAAAAAGAGTTAGACTTTAATAATAAAAGTGTAATTTATCTTATTTTCTTATTATTAATAGATGTGACACGCATAAAAAAATGAAATTTTAAATATCAACAACTTGAATAATATGAATGTAACAAATTCAGTAAAAAAATTAAAATTTGTTGTTAGTTTGTGTCATTAGTCCTATATTAATAATTCTTGGACTACTCTTGTATTTTCACTAGTTATTGGAATGAATAAACTATTTAAGTTAGACAACTTTATTTCGGTTACTGATTTTTTTTTCCTTCCTTTTTAGATGGGCGGTTAGCGTGCAGTGTGCTTGGTGAACTGTGTAACTTCGAGCATCTCAATATTTTATTGTCAAGGCATTGGGGTCATGTATAAAGTGTAAGCACACCAATTGTTTGACGAATTGTTTGAGAGAGGATTTTGAAGAAAAAACAAAAAAAGTTCAAATTTTTTGAGGGATTGTAACGTTTATTATGGGTCCTCTTTTTATATTTTAAATTATTTATTTTGTAGGTTTTTTATGTATATCATTTATAATAATAAAAAATAAGATCGATCTAATAAATGTAAATTTTTCATTTTATTGGGATCATTGTCATATTCTAAATTGTTCATTTTGTAGGCCTTTCGTATCTATTATTCATGAAAAAATAAGACCAATTCAATAAATATAAATTTTTTATTTTATTGGGATAATATATTTCATTTAATAAGAGCATCTTCAATAGGTTATTTAAAAGAGGCTGGTTAACTATTATGGCTAGGATCGCCCTATTTTACTGTCCCTAACGGGTTAGCTATTACACTAGTCATTTTAACCAAAAAAAATTCTGAACTAAATATATTTGGAGAGTTTTGGAAAGCTCTTTAAACAATTTGAGTAGATAAATAGATAAAATAAAAAATAGCGTTGGATCACATAAATAAAAAAAATTTGTTAAGTAAAATAAAGAACAATTTTCTTTTGTACTTTTTTTTAGATAGGATTTTCTTTTATACTTTAACTAAGTAAAAAACAAAGAGTGGCGTTGGAGTTGTTGTAAGAACTATTTTGTGATTTGTTCTGTATGTATTGTTATAAATGAAATGTTGATTTTTCATGAAATGTTGATTTTTCTTTTAAATACTACCATTTCATTTGATGAAGAAAGTTGATGAGTATGTGATTTGAAATTTTGAAAGCAACCACGGTGAAAGATACACGGGGAGGGGCTCACCGTCGGTGGTACTTACTGTTGGAAATTTTTAGTTTTATAGGTTTATTTTGGATTAATTTTGAGTCTAAAATTGAGTGGGTTCCACACGTTTTTTGAGGTGGGTCTAAAGAGGTAACCTGTTCCTTTTCGTATGACAAGTCACAGGGTGAAAACGATTCGTCAAAACCATTTATGAGTGAATGGGAACTTGATGTCGTTTTCGGTTTCGTGGAATAGGAAATTGAAGAAAGTAAAATGTGGGTTTCCTTGAAATGGTTATCCCACATTGGAAACTTAAAAGAACTTATGTGTGTATATAAGTTCTAGATGGCAACACTTGGATTGGGCCCCAAGGGGCACCCCAAGTTTGTAGAAGAGAGGAGTTACAGATAAAGTAAATCTTAGCCCAAACCATCACACGCATGTATAGGTCGGGTCGGGTCGGTTTTAACATTAATTTATTTGAATTTTTCAAAACTCTTGGAGGAAATTATTTGAATTTCAAAATGAAATTTAATTCAAATTTGAAATCAAATTTTTTGTCCAATAATTGTGCCTCTTTTCAGATCCGAATTCCACAAACAGGTTAATCAGTCCAAACAGTTTTCAATCTGTTGAATTTTGGATAGATTCATAACTGTCCAGACAGATTCAAAATCTGGACAGTTGCAGATCTGTCCAGTTTTTCAAACTGCACCTGTTCGGTTAAAAAACAGCACCTAGTCGGGTCGGGTCGGTTCTAACATTAATTTATTTGAATTTTTCAAAACTCTTGGAGGAAATTATTTGAATTTCAAAATGAAATTTAATTCAAATTTGAAATCAAATTTTTTGTCCAATAATTGTGCCTCTTTTCAGATCCGAATTCCACAAACAGGTTAATCAGTCCAAACAGTTTTCAATCTGTTGAATTTTGGACAGATTCATAACTGCCCAGACAGATTCAAAATCTGGACAGTTGCAGATCTGTCCAGTTTTTCAAACTGCATCTGTTCAAGGGTTTTGCACCTGTTCGGTTAAAAAACAGCACCTATTCAGACAGATTAATTTGCCTACAAATACAAGCCATTTCAACAGTCTTTGGCATCCGAAAATGTACTGAAAAAATCATTTTCTTACTGTCCAATTTTTGTTCTATTGCATATATTCTTCATATCATTTTAGGAAAAAATTTAGAGAGTATAAAACACAGGTTCTAGTCCATTGTACAAATTGTTTGGAGTGCTACTACAATTTGTGAAGATCATTGTATCTTAGGAGATAGACGCCTTTTATTCGTAAGCACCGTAGCGGGGCGAATCTATATTAAGGATAGAGTGTCACACACTCGACTTGATCTTTTAAATATTTATTCGGTTTGGTACAATAAATTCGGCACATAATTTATTTTATTTGTTTGATTTGTTTCAATTTATTTATCTTATACAAAAGATTGTTCTAACAATCTTAAGATAGATCTGAATTATTCTGTTTATACAGAATTTTTCGTTTGTTTCCTTTTCTTTTTCTTCTTCTTACAGAAATTATTTTCTGTGGTTTTACAAAATAATATTTTGGTTGGAAAAACAAATAGTAGTAATATACTGTTTGACAGATAGTAGTTATATACTGTTTATTTTCTTTAACAACTAGTAGTAATATACTGGTGTCGTTAACCATTCAGAATATTTATTTGTGAAGTTTGTCAGAAATTAATTTTGATTTTCAAAAATAATTTCTGAGTATTCATTAATTAAAATTCTATTTTAGTATTTTAATTATTGAAGTGCTGTAGAAATTTAATTTTCTGTGTAGAATTAATTTGGTTAAATAAAATTTTATTTTATTTTCAAATTAATTGAAAATAAAAGTTACAATTTTTATTTCTTTTATTTTAACAGAATTTAATTCTGTGGTTTTGGTTTAAATTTTCTGTGTAGTACAATATTCTAATTATAATTTTGTTTTATAATTTAGATTTCATGGCTACCGAAACTGGTCAAACTGATGCTCAAACAAGTACTAGTGTGGTGGCTGCAATTACTCCGACCCCTTCTGTTATGACTGTGCCAGTCAATCACCGTGAGAAGCCAGAGAAGTTCTTAGGAACTGATTTTAAAAGATAGCAGCAGAAAATGCTATTCTATCTTACAACTCTGAACCTGGCTCGTTTTTTCCGTGAAAATGCTCCTACTCTAAACGAGGATGAAACTGACCGGCAAGTGGTTGTTACGGTCGATGCCTGGAAACATGTTGATTTCCTTTGCCGAAACTACATCTTGAACGGACTTGACAACACTTTATATAACAACTATAGTCCTATCAAAACGGCAAAGGAACTTTGGGAGTCTTTGGAGAAAAAGTACAAAACATAAGATGTTGGCTCAAAGAAATTTGTGGTTGGCAAGTTCCTAGACTTTGTGATGGTTGATTCTAAAACTGTGATCAGCCAAGTTTAAGATCTCTAACTCATTCTGTATGATATTCACGTAGAATGCATGTCTCTCAATGAATCCTTCCAAATTGCAGCCTTGATTGAGAATTTATCACAAGGCTAGAAGGAATTCAAGAACTACCTCAAACACAAGTGCAAAGAAATGTCTTTAGAGGAATTAATTGTGCATTTGAGGATTGAGGAGGACAACCAGAATTCAAAAAAGTGGGCTAGTAAGCATCCAATGAAGTCAAAGGCAAATGTGGTGGAACATGCTCTAAAAGCCAAGAAACAGAAGTTTTTTAGAGAAAGTTCCTCACAAGGCTCTAAAGAAGGGAAAACTAAAAAGTACAAGTTTAATGACAAATGTTACATCTGTGACAAAGAGGGACATCAGGCTAAAGATTACAGTAGCAAAGGCAAAAGCAAAAGAAAAACAAGCAAGAAGTCTGCTCAAACCAATATGGCCAAAGTAGACAAAATTTTCAATAGTGTAGATGACATAAATCTTTCTGCAGTTGTTTCCGAGGTAAATCTTGTCGAAAATCCTAAAGAATGGTGGGTGGACACTGGTGCTACTCGCCATATATATGCCGACAAAAAGATGTTCACATCTTATTCAGTAGTTGACAACGGTGAACAACTTTTTATGGGCAACTCCTCGACTTCCAATGTTGAAAGGCAAGGAAAAATTATTCTGAAGATGACATTTGGAAAGAAACTCACTCTCAACAATGTGCTACATGTACTAGACATTCGCAAGAATTTTGTTTCTGAATCTTTGTTGAGTAAAAATTGGTTTAGGCTAATTTTTGAAAGTGACAAGTTTGTACTTACCAAAAACGAGATGTATGTAGGAAAATGTTACATGTCTGATGGGTTTTTCAAAATGAATGTAATGACTGTGGTACCCTCCGTTATTAATAAAAATACATCTTCTTCTTACTTGCTTAAATCTTCAAATTTGTGGCATGGTAGACTAGGATATGTTAATTATAGATCTTTGCGTAAATTAATTAATATAGAATGTTTACCTAAATTTGACATTGATTCAAATCATAAATGTGAAATTTGTGTTGAGGCAAAATTATCCAAAACTCCGTTTCATTCAATTGAAAGAAGTACAAAACCACTTGAATTAATTCATAGTGACATTTGTGATTTTAAATCAATTCAAACTAGAGGTGGGAAAAAATATTTTATCACTGTCATAGATGACTATACTAGATATAGTTATGTTTATTTAATTTGAACCAATGATAAAGTTTTGAAAACTTTCATTCAATATAATAATGAAGTTGAAAATTAACTTGGTAAGAAAATTAAAAAACCTAAAAGTGGTAGAGGTGGTGAATGTGAATCATCTTTTGGTGAATTTTGTAAAGAATATGGAATAATTCATCAAACCACTGCTCCTTACTCACCTTAGCAAAATGGAATTGTTGAAAGGAAAAATAAGACTTTAAAAGAAATGATAAATGTCAGGTTAATAAGTTCTGGCTTACATCAGAATTTGTGGGGGAAAGTAATACTTTCTGCTAATTATATATTTAATAAAGTACCCCGAAAGAAAGTGAATCAAATACCTTATGAATTGTGACATGGGAGAGTACCATCTTACAAATACTTAAAAGTGTGAGGGTGTTTGGCTAAAGTAGCTATTCCTAGTCCTAAAAATACTAAGATAGGTCCTAAAACTGTTGATTGCATTTTTATTGGTTATGTCAAGAATAGTAGTGCATATCGGTTTTTGATTCATAAGTCAGAACATTCCGAAATGTATATAAATAATATTATTGAATCTTGGAATACGTCTTTCTTTGAACATGTGTTTCCAAATAAAATTGGACAAGAGATTAGTACTAATAAAAGATCTTATGATGCTATTACTAGTCATAATCGAGAACATGATCAAAAACAAGCGTGAGAGATAGATCAAAGTGAGGAAGAGGAACCTAGGCGTAGTAAACGTACTAGAACCTCAAAATCTTTTGGTCCAGATTTTCTAACATTTTTGTTAGAAAATCAGCCTTTAACTTTTAAAGAAGCTATGTCCAGTCTTGAGACTCCTTTATGGAAAAAAGCTGTAAACGGCGAAATTGAATCCATCCTGCAAAATCACACTTGGGAATTGGTGGATTTGCCACCAGGTTGTAAACCTCTTGGGTACAAGTGGATTTCCAAGAAAAAAATGAAAGCGGATGGATCAATTGACAAATACAAGATAAGATTTGTGGTCAAAAGATTTAGACAAAAAGAAGGTCTTGATTACTTTGATACATACTCATCGGTTACAAGAATAACATCCATTAGAATACTAATTGCTATTGCACCTTTGTACAATCTAGAAATTCATCAAATGGATGTAAAAATCGCTTTCTTAAATGATAAGTTAGATGAAGAAATTTACATGGAACAAGCAGAAGGATTTTCTGTTTTAGAAAAAGAAAAGAAAGTGTGTAAATTGATTAAATCGTTATATGGTTTAAAATAAGCGCCAAAGCAATGGCATGAGAAATTTGATAAAGCAATGATTTCAATGGATTCAAAATTAGTGAATGTGACAAATGTGTTTATATTAAAAACACAAACAAAGGCTATGTTATAGTATGTCTTTACATGGATGATATACTCATGATAGGTAGCAATAATGACATAAAGGACATGGGGATTGCTGATGTAATTCTTGGTATGAAAATTACCAAAATATCAGAATGTTATGTTTTGTCACAATCACATTATATTGAGAAAATACTTGACAAATTCTGCAAAGATGATGATCATCTTGCTAGAACACTTGTGGATGTTAATTTGTTTCTTTCTAAGAATGCACAGGAAAGTATTTCTCAATTAGAATATACCCAAATTAGTGAAAGCTTAATGTACTTGAAAAACTGTACTAGCCCGGATATAACTTATGCATTAAGTAGATATATGAGTGACCCAGGAGTAGAATACTAGAAAGCAATTATAAGGGTTCTAAGATACCTCAGATCTACTCGTAACATTGGGCTGAATTATACTAGATATCCAACAGTACTTGAACGATACTGTGATGCAAACTGGATATTGGATATTAGAGACTCAAAATCCACTAGTGGATATGTATTTACTCTTGGTAGGGCAACTGTATCTTGAAAATCTTCCAAACAGACTTGCATTCCTAGGTCTACTATGGAATCAGAATTCATAGTTTTAGATAAAGCTGGGCAAGAGGCAGAATGGTTTCACCACTTCCTTGAAGATATTCCAATATAGCTAAAATCGGTGCCTACTATACGCATACATTGCGATAGTCAATCAATAATAAGTAGAGCACAGAGTCATATGTATAACGATAAGTCACGACACATTCGTTGTCGACATAACACTGTAAGACAACTACTCTCTAATGGAATTATTTCCATTGAATATATGAAGTCTAAAGACAACATAGCGGATCCATTAACCAAAGGGTTAGCAAGAGAGTTAGTTGAGAATTCATCGAGGGGAATGGGACTTAAGCCTATTAAATAAGAGTTACCACAACGGCAATCCAACCTAGTTAACTGGAGATCCCAAGATCTAGGTTCAAAGAGATAACCGAGTTATGTATGACTCAGAAGGATCACTGGAGAGTCAAACTCCTATCTATTTGTATGATGAAATAGTTATGTCTGCAACATTTTAGGTTAAGTAAAATTTTAACAATTCTTATATCTAAGTAAATCTAGTGGAGTATGGTAGGATACTCTTCATAAGAATCACTTATGTGAGTGTGAATTGGGCCGATTTTATGAGACTTGTGAAGGGTTACAATTCTCTAGAGCACTCATGAAAGATCAGGTTGTTTAGGGCCAAAATGAACACAATAGTAAGAACTAAACTGTGTCTGGTAATATACTGTGTGAGTTTTATTATCTTGGTTTACACAAACGGCTGAACAGTTCAAGACATCATATTCACTGGTTAGCTAGTAAATCCGATTGTGTCTCACAATGGAAGGTCCAAAGCCAAAAGCTACCTATTCTTTGTAGAATATTTCCAATTTCTGTACTCTCTGTAATTAGATCATGTTATTGCATTTTCTCTCCGTCAAATTTCATTCATGTGCGGGATTGTTGGAAATTTGGTTTTTATAGGCTTATTTTTAGTCAACTTTGAGCACAAAATTGAGTGGGGTCCATACGTCTTTTGAGGTGGGTCCGAAGAGGTGACAGGTTTCTTGCCACATAGCAAATCACATGGTGAAGACGGTTCTTCAAAACCATTTATGAATGAATGTGAACTTGACGTCATTTTCGGGTTCGTGGAATAGAAAATTAAAGAAAGTAAAATGTGAGTTTCCTTGAAATGGTTATCTCACATTGAAAATTTAAGAGAACTTATGTGCGTATATAAGTTCTGAGCGGTAACACTTAGGTTGGGCCCCAAGGGGCACCCCAAGTTTGTAAAAGGGAAGAGTTATGGACAAAGTAAACCTTAGCCCAAACCACTACACACGCGCGCGCCGCTGCCGCCGCCACCGTCCATCCGACCGACCGAGCCGGGCCTGAGTGTGGGTTGTGGGTCAGGTTGGTTCTAACATTAATTTTTTAGACAAAATTTATTTAAATTTTTTCAAAATTCTTGGAGGAAATTATTTGAATTTCAAAATGGATTTTAATTCAAATTTGAAATCAATTTTTTTGTCAAATAATTGTGCCTCTTTTCAGATCCGAATTCCACAAAACAGGTTAATCAGTCCAAACAATTTTTCAATCTGTTGAATTTGGGACAGATTCATAATTGCCCAGGCAGATTCAAAATCTGGATAGTTTGATAACTGCAGTAGTTGCAGATCTGTCCAAATTTTCAAACTGCATCTATTCAAGGGTTTTGCACCTGTTCAGTTCAAAAACAGCACTTATTCGGACAGATTAATGTGCCTATAAATACCAGCCATTTCAACAGTCTTTGGCATCCGAAAATGTACTGAAAAAAATCCTTTTCTTGTTGTCTAATTTTTGTTCTATTGCATATATTCTTTATATTATTTTAGGAAAAAATTTAGAGAGTATAGAATACAGGTTCTAGTTCGCCGTACAAATTGTTTAAAGTGCTACTACAATTTTTGAAGATCATTGTATCATGGGAGATAGACGCCTTTTATCCGTAAGCACCGTAGCGGAGCGAATTTGTCTTAAGGATAGAATGTCACACACTCAACTTGATCTTTTAAATATTTATTCGGTTCGGTAAAATAAATTCGGTACATAATTTATTTTATTTGTTTGATTTTTTTCAATTTATTTATTTTGTACAGAAGATTGTTCTAACACTTTTCACTTGTGGAAAACAAAGCCTTTGTTTGGTGGAAATTTCAAAATTTATGTGTTTGGTTTGAGTTTTTTGGGTTAAATTTTTTAAAAATTGAGTTTTTTAGTTTTCGTGTTTTTTTTTAGTGAATATTTTTAAAGTTTTAAACTTTTTTTTTTACTTTTTTAGATGTATCTTACTTAGATGTATCTAAAAGGTAAAAAAATTTGTGAATTTTTTTTAAAAAAAACTAATAAATACATAAAAATATACTGAATTTTCGTTTTTTTTTTTTTTATATTTTTGGTATTTAGTGAATTTTTAAAATGTTTTTTTCACAATTTTTTTACTTTTTAGGTATATTTATGTTAGGTATGTCTAAAAATTAAAAAAAAATTCTTAAAATATTTTTAAAAAATCAGTAAAAATAAAAAAACACGAAAAATAAGAAAGTAGAATTTTCTGAAAAGTGTTTTTGAAAAACTCTAACCAAGCAAAGTGATTTCACTCATTGGCTTGAGTGTAGTGTTTAGTTAGAGTTTTTAAAATTGATTTCATACCCACTTTTGAAAGTACGTTTACCCGGTCATCCTTCCGGACGTTCGGCCGGTCGTCCAACCGGTTGACTGGAATAGTATTTGTGTTTTTTTTTTGGCAATTGGCACATGTTATTTTTTTTATATTTTAAATAAAAAAATATTTTTAAATTTTTTTAGGAATTTTGAATAGAATTTTGGATTGTGTTTTTTGTTATGAGTTGTAAGGTTTTTAATAAAATAACTTTTCTAATTTCAAAAACTCAAAACTCCCTCCAAACTATATATTTTCAAAATTCATAACCAAATAAATTTTTTTTTTCAAATCATAATTTCAAACTCACAAACTCAAAATACAATTTTATTTTCAAATCATAATTCTAAAATTCTACCAAACGCCATCAAAGTTTATGTAACTTGGTTAACAATGACATCTATCCAATTATGAGTTGTTTTGAAAAGTTGATCAAAAGTTTATTTTTTTATCTTTTTAAAAAAATATATAAAAAAATAAAAAGATGATATAATTGAAAATAAGTTAAAAATAAAAATTTGACTTAACCATATTCTCAAATTGCCCTATAGAATCTATACTATATATTAAGTAAAATGAGATTTTTAACCCACAAGTCTTGTGAGAGCTCCAATATCCCAATTCTAATTTTCTAATTTTTTGATTTAAAAAAAAAAAACCTCAGCATTTATTAATTTCTCCCAATCTCCATGACTTTTGGGAGATTTGATCAAAACCCCCTCATAATTATTTAATCGTTTTATTTACTATTTTAATGGTTCTTCTTTACAATTATTTTTTTTTATTATGAAAAAAATATGATTGTAATTAGATAGAATAAAAATATTTGTGATTTGTATGATTGAAGTTATCTCCTTTTTTGATGTATTTGGTCTAGCCCAAAAAAAAAAATATTATAATTTGTATTTGGTTTAACAATTTCTTCTTTTGTGTGCTATTTTAATGGTTCTTTTGATTAAAGTTATCTCCTTTTGTGATTTGTAAAAAAAAAAAAATTATAATTTGATTTTTTAATATGATTGAAGTTAGATAAATATAAATACTCACAAAGAGAAAAATGTGATTATAATTAGTTTAACAGTTTTTTTTTTTTAATGTGATTGTAGTTAGTTCAATGATTCTTGTTTTTAATGAGATTGTATTGTAATTAGTTTAATGGTTCTTTTGTTTTTTGATTTGTTTTTTTTATTATTATGAGAAAAATGTGCTGTGATTGTAATTTGTTCAATGGTTTTATTTTTTAATGTGATTGTATTATAGTTAGCTCAATGGTTCTTTTTTTTTTCATTTACTTTTTTTTATTATGAGAAAAATGTGATGTAATTGTAGTTAGTTCAATGATTTTTTTTTAATGTGATTTAATTGTTTTATTTACTGTTTTAACGGTTCTTCTTTACAATTATTTTTTTTATTATGAAAAAAAAAATGATTGTAGTTAGATAGCATAAAAATATTTGTGATTTGTATGATTGAAGTTATCTCCTTTTTTGATTTGTATTTGGTCTAGCTAAAAAAAAATTATAATTTGATTTTTTAATATGATTGAAGTTAGATAAATATAAACACTCACAAAGAGAAAAATGTGATTGTAGTTAGTTCAACGGTTTTTTTTTTTTAATGTGATTATAGTTAGTTCAATGGTTCTTTTTTTTTAATGTGATTATATTGTAATTAGTTTAATGGTTCTTTTTTTTTTTTTATTATGGGAAAAATGTGATATGATTGTAATTTGTTCAATAATTCTTTTTTTTAATGTGATTATATTGTAGTTAGTTCAATAGTTTTTTTTTTTCATTTATTTTTTTTATTATGAGAAAAATGTGATGTGATTGTAATTTGTTCAATGGTTTTTTTTTAATGTGATTTAATCGTTTTATTTACTGTTTTAATGGTTCTTCTTTATAATTATTTTTTTATTATGAAAAAAAATATGATTGTAGTTAGATAGCATAAAAATATTTGTGATTTGTATGATTGAAGTTATCTCATTTTTTTATTTGTATTTGGTCTAGCCAAAAAAAAATTATAATTTGATTTTTTAATATGATTGAAGTTAGATAAATATAAACACTTACAAAGAGAAAAATGTGATTGTAATTAGTTCAACGATTATTTTTTTAAATGTAGATTGGTCAGAAGAATGTCTATACATTTCAGAAGGTTAAAAAAAAAAAATGTAAGTATAACATTTTTACTTTATAACATTTTATAAATACATAATATATGTATTGTTCATTAATTATAATATTGTTTGGCAATGACTTTTTTAGTTGGCTTTTTTGACTTTTTTAGTCTGGAACTTTTTTGTTCGTTTGGCATTTTTGATTGGCTTTTTGGCTTTTTGGCTTTGGAATAGTGGATTTTTTTTTTGTCTTTCTGTGATTTTTGACTTTCTGTGATTTTTTGAATTTTTTTTGTCTTTTTGTGATTATTTAGCCAAATATGACAACCAAACACCACCTAACTATCATATTGACAATGCAAGAATGCTGATGGAATGCTCACAACAATTTAGATTTTAGTTATTTTTTTGTTTTACTTATTCAGTAATTTTCGAACAAATGTAATAAATTCTTATTTTTATTACTTTAATTATGCAATGTCAACATTTTCTTTTAAAATTATATATATTTTATGCTAACAATTTATAAATATGTTTGACATAGTATAAATAGTTTTTTTTTTTTTTTTTTAAAGTTTAATCTCGTGCATAGCACGGATAATATGCTAGTATCTATAGAATCCAAAGTCCATAACAAATCATTTTTTAAACAAAAAATAAATATATTTACAGGTAAAAAATTACTTATACAAGCCAAAAAATTATAATTAAATATAATTTTTTTTCTTACTTAAAACAAGATATATATGAGCCTATGTTTGGCAAGATGGATTGTGGGCTTTTTTGGCTAAATTAGCCATATAAGACAAAATAGGCTTTTTTAGCCACAAAAAACAAAACATCACATCCAACCCATAATCATTACACTCCTCTCTCACAAAAAAAGTCAAAAAAGCCAAAAAGCCAAAAAGCCCTTCCCAAACCAAACTTTTAAGTCCAGGCTAAAAAAGCCAAAAAAATCAAAAAGCCAAAAAACCAACCCACTTCCCAAACGGAGGCTGAGTCACACAAACTTCTCAAGTTTAAAGTTAGACTCAAACATCTTGCATGTTTTCGGAAATGATCGATATGATTAGACTAATAAATGTAAGACCTAGAAAATCGTGTGTGTTTAGCAAAATTGCTAATAGTCTTATGACTATGAAACTCAAGAGGGGACTCATCACTAGAAATCTCGTAGAGGATGTGAGTACGGTTCGGTTCGGTTCGGATTAATTCGGCTCGGATTAGCTTGATTTAGAAATAAATTAATATTAAATTATTATTTAAAATTTATTTGATATTTCTTAAATAAGTACACTTATTTAGATTCTATTATTTCTTTATTTTTTGGGTAAATTATATTTATATCCTCTGATATTTGAAATTTATTTGGTATTTTTTAAATAAGTATACTTATTTAGATCCTATTATTTCTTTATTTTTTGGATAAATTACATTTATCTCTTCGGAGGTTTCTGACAAATACAGGGACCTCCCATGTGATTTGAATAATTACAGTAACTTCTAGGGATGTAAGAAAAACTGAAAAAACCGACCAAATCGATTGAACCGATCAAACCGGCTATATTTGGTCTGTTTTTTAACAAGAATCGGTTTGTGCGGTTTTTAAATTTGATTTTTTTCGATTTTCGGTTCAGTATTGGTTTATGCGCCTTGTGCACCGATCTAAACTGAAACCGACCGCTTCAACATATATTGTATTTATAATATATATATAATTTAATAATATAATGATATTAATAAGTATAATAAATTATTAACCTTAATTAATTAACCTTATCATCTTTATAACATAAGTCTATAAACTCTTATTATATATAATCTTAACTCAACTCATTATTCTTGAAACCTTAGTATTTTTAATTTTTTAATTTTTATTTTTGTTAATTTAGAAATTGAAAAGTATGTATTAAATGAATGGATTGGATATGTTTGAAATGATAGACAAATAACTAATTTAACGTTTTTATACAGATTAATTATTATATTTAAAAGTGGCTTAAGTTTAAAAATCCTAAACCGATTAAACCACACTACACCGAACCGTTTTAATCGGTTCGGTTCGGTTCGGTTCGGCTTGATGGAAGAAGCGATCTGTATCGGTGTTTCAAATAATAAAACCGACATTATCGGTTTGGTGTAATTTTTTACCTAAATACCGACCGTACCAAACCGATTACATCTCTAGTAACTTCTCATACTTTACCTAACAATGTCAAGATTCTCCCTTCTGTCAAATTGTTCCAAACGGTGTTAACTTTTTCTATAATAAATTATCTTATTACTCTTCCTTTTAAAATATTAAAAAAATGTTTTTGGATTGGAGGACAGGTTTGGAACAGTATTTTTGGATTTATTTTTTTAAAATATTTAAAAATGTTTAAAAAAATTTATTATTTTTATTTAAATATTTTTAAATGTTTTATTTTATTTTGTAAATATTTTATTTTTTTTAATTTTAATATTTTAAACTCAAAACACAACTTCACATTCAAATCGTAACCAAACACATAACTTAAAACTCAATTCAAAAATTATTTTTAAATCTCATAACCAAACACATAACTTGACACTCCACACTACTTTCAAAACTCTACACTCAAATTGTAACTAAACACATAACAAAAAAATTAAAATATTTAAAAATATATTTATAAAATAAAATAAAATATTTAAAATAAAAACTATATATTTAAAATAAAAAAATACAATTTTAAAAAAATATATTTAAAATATTAAAAAAAATACAACACATAGATGTATGAAATATAATGCACATTAAAATAAATAAATAAATATTTAAAATATAAAATATTTACCCAAAAAAGTAAATTCAAAAAATTTCAAAATTTATAACCAAACAAATTTTTTCTTTTCAAAACTCATAACTCAAAATACGATTCCACGCTCAAATCATGATTCTAAAAATAATTTTAAAAAATAAAATAAAATAATTTTTTTTTTGAAATTTTTTTTCTTTTAAAATAGAGTTTTTGAAAAAGTTTGATTTTGAGTTTTGAAAAGAATTTTGAATTGAGTTTTAAATTTGTGTTTGGTTATGAGTTTTGAAGATAATTTTTGAATTAAGTTTTGAGTAAAAACATGTTCCGAAAAAAGATTTTTTTTAGAAACATGTTTGGTTCTCTTTTAGAATCACAATTCCAATTAAAAATTTTCAAAAATCTTTTCAAAACTCAGAGAGTCTTAACCAAATACACAACTCAAAACTCAATTCAAAAATTATTTTCAAAACTCATAACCAAACACAAACTTAAAAAAATACAAACTTAAGTTAAATATATTTTTTAAATATTAAAAATTTTATTTTTTTATTTTAAATCTAAATTTTTTATTTTAAATATTTTATTTTATTTTATAAATATATTTTTAAATGTTTTAATTTTTTTGTTATGCGTTTGGTTACGATTTGAGTGTAGAGTTTTAAAAGTAGTGTGAAGTATCGAGTTATGTGTTTGGTTATGAGGTTTGAAAATAATTTTTGAATTGAATTTTGAGTTATGTCTTTGGTTACGATTTGAGTATGAAGTTGTGTTTTGAGTTTACAATATTAAAATTAAAAAAAATTAAAATATTTATAAAATAAAATAAAATATTTAAATAAAAATTATACATTTAAAATATAAAAAAAAAATTTAAACATTTTTTAATATTTTCAAAAAATAAATCCAAAAATACTGTTTCGAACATTGTTTGTTTTTTCCAAACCTGTCCTCCAATCTAAAAATATATTTTAATATTTTAAAAGGAATGGCAATAAGATAATTTACAATAGAAAAAGTTAACACCGTTTGGAACAATTTGACAAAAGGGAGAATCTTGACATTGTCAAGTGAAGTAGAGGTGGTTACTGTAATTATTCAAACCATAGAGGAAGTTTCTGTATTTGTCAGAAATATCAGGGGAGGTAAATGTAATTTATCCTTATTTTTTAATATATTTTTTTTTGTTAAAAGTCAAAAAATATACTTATTTAAATTATCCTAAATAATTCTTTTACTATTTTATAAAATTTAGAATCAAACCAAACTATGAAAATATTGGAACCAAACTAGATTTAACCAATAGATCGTGATTCAGTTCGATTGAGAACTAGAATTTTTAGAAATATTATCAGCATTGATAACATGACTACAAAAATATTGTTCATAACTTAACAATTGTTTAGCTAATTTGTTTACAACTAATTTTACTACTGTAGAAGAACAAATTTACAAAATAAAAAATTACATCTTATGTATATATATTTGATATTAATAAGATATTTGAGTATTTACGGTAATAAATTATGTATATATCTAAACGA
The DNA here is from genome assembly GCA_036172215.1 of Camellia granthamiana. NCBI lineage: Eukaryota > Viridiplantae > Streptophyta > Magnoliopsida > Ericales > Theaceae > Camellia > Camellia granthamiana. The sequence continues at coordinate 23,374,843 of CM069912.1, forward strand.
TTCAGTTCTGTTTTTAAATTAGATCTATAACTATAAAATCACAGATCGAACCATGAAGTATGGTTCACCTATTTTAAGAACCAAGACTAAACCATGCATTGAGAAAACCAAATCAAACACTGCGCTTTGATCTAAATCAAATTGGTTAACAATTTTTTGAATTTCTGTTCAGGCTTAAAAATCACATTTTATGTAACGAGAAATTTTACATAATTTTATAAATTTAATTATAACTAATTAATATCATTATACTAGTGCAAAAGCAACCACAATTTACCTTATATTTTCAATCTAATACCACAATACTAAAGCCTTATTTGAGAAACAAAGTTTTTAACTAAAAAACTGCTATAACTTATCAAATCATTTTATCTACTTTTTTTACATATATATATTTTTTATAACAAGTTAAAACTCACTTAAAAAAAACAAAACAATTCTCAAATGAGCGCTTACTCAAAAAGCTTATTTGACTATAGTTTTTTGGCTAAAAAGCACAAAAGACAAGATAAATGAGTTGTTTTGGGTGTTCTAAATAAGTGTATTTTTTATTTTTTTGGACAAAAAAGTTGAGAACAAAAATATGGATGTTTAGATTAATTTTTTGACTTTTTATAGAAAAATATGTATTAAAAAATTATATAAAGAAGTGTGTAGGAGAAGATTGGAGATGAGTGAATGACAGCTGTACAATCTGGCAGCTGAATTCTTGGTAAGAAATTATTGGACACTTTTCGAGCCTTGTAGTGGACTGTTTTGTTCGGCCCGTGAGGGCCATCACGGGTCCTATTTTGATAATCTGAACCGTCAATGTGTAGAACTCGTCGAGCACTATATGCCTGTAAAAAATCACGTTGATCGGATATCGATAGCTATCTGATCAGATTTGTTTTTTTTCAATCGTTAATTATAACACCATCCATTTTTTCATACAAAACTGATTTGATCATGCAGTTATCGATATCCGATCAATGTGATTTTTTACAGACATATAGTACTCGACGATTTATACACATTGAATGGTTCAGATTATCAAAACGGGACCCGTGATACACCCCCACAGGCGGAACAACAGTGTGTGAAAAATTGCCCCAAACTGTCTAATACTTGGGACAAACACTGCACATCCCCTTTGACTTTTCATGATGGCTGAGTTGTATGATGTGTGAGAAATTATTTTTTTATATTTTTTTTTGGTGAATAGTGATAACTTTTTAACTTTTTGGCTTTTTTCAGAGTTGCCAAACTTGGCTTAAATAATTTAAGGGCAAACTACACTTTACTCCCCTGTGGTTTGGGCCGGGTGCGGTTTATCCCCTGATATTTGGAAATCACTACATAACCCTCACGTGGTTTGTGGACTAAAACGCACACTAACTTCTGTTAACAGAACGTATAAATTTACTTTTATGTCCCTGTCTTCTTCCTTTTCTCTCTTTTAAATAAAACCTGCAAATATACATATATACACACACACACACCTATTTTCTTTCTTTCTTTTTTTTTTTGAATTGAACCTGCACATATATATAGATATATACACATATATTTTCTTTCTTCTACCAACTCTAACAAATTTCAACTTCAAAAAATTTTGATTGATGCAAAACACTAGAAAACCCAACATTTTTTACATATTACATTATATATATATACTATCAGATTGAATTTGACCGAAATATATACATATATATACACTATGAATCTGACCAGAATTTGACCCAAATAAATTTTTCATTATTTTTAATAACCCAATTACAATCAGATTGAATTCGGGTCTACAGCCTACCATGGCTACGGTGGCGGTGGCTTCGCTTGAATAGCAGTAGCCGAGGCTTTGACAGTGAGATTTTGGGTCGAAATTGAAGAATTGTAGGTGGTATTGGTCTTGGTGATGGACTTAAATGTAAAGCTTGTTCCAATATATGGGTTTGTGATCAGTGAGTGTTACGACCCAAACCCGTCCCTATGAGTTTAGCGTCATAACCGGCCAGTAATTCTTGGATTATCAAAAGCCTCTGAACATAATAACATAAGATAGGGGTTACGGAAGCAAATATACATAATTAACATAGTCCATAGAGCTGTGCAGACATACATGGAATAGAAATTTTCAAAACAAACTTATATATATACAGATGTGACGTAAAAAATACATTAGTCTTATGTCACCCAATTACACAGATAGGGTCAAAGGGTACTTAGCCCAAGTACAGATGTACAAAATAATGTCAACTAAAGCCTTGACATAATCCTCTCAAAAGGAACCTCCTTAGGAGGCACGGTAGTTGGCTGACAAAACAGAAACATAGGCCGTCAACTCTGGGCATGGTCACATGCTTGCTCACCTACACACATAATATAAATAGTGAGTTGGAGCCCAGTGAATAATGACAGAGTAAAGAAGTTTAATAAATGTTGTCCATAACAGTTATAGAAGACAGAATTCAATAGTTGTCAGAAATGAATTTGTAATTATGTTCAGAAATCATAATACATAACAAATACAGTTTCAGAGTCGTATTCATAATTAGAACTTGCAGTTAACCATACGTGGCACATTCCTTAGCACTAGTAGAAACAGTTGACCCATAAAGGAACGGCCATAAAGGCATATAGTTAACTCTCGTACACAGAAACGGTACAGTTGACTCATGAGACGTTCAGTTGGCCCATAAAGGGACGTATACATAAGGATCCATAACAGTTGGCTCATGAGACGTACAGTTGGCCCATAATTGGGATGTAACAGAATAGATAACATATGTCATTTGAAGCTAAGAATGCCATGAATACATTTAAAAAACAGCCATTCATTCATCCAGAAACTAATATTTCAGAAACAGATCATCTTGTATCATTCAGAAAATACTTATAATTGAACATAGTTTTATAAAGTTATTACTCACAGATAACAGAGGCTCCACGGTAAACAGACAAATAAGTAAATCAGATGTCTTGCGGCGCATGACCTACATAACATAATGGATACATACATTGAAACACACGCTCAAAGTGTACATAACCTATTTCATTTGTTCTTAGTGTGTTTCTAGCCTTTATCCCCATTATGGTGTCTTAATCTTGGCCTATGAATGCCAAGGATGGAATGAGGATACAAAAATGTACTTGAAAATATTTTTCAAAACTTGCTGAAAACAAGGTTCATGTTCGAGCGTGGCTTTCCTCGCTTGAGCGGATATGCAAAACGTGAGGGTTCTTTTGAGCGTAACATCCCTCGCTCGAGCAGTCTGTAAATTTTGAAAAAGTACTGGTTGCTTGCTTTTCACGTTTGACGGATACTCAATCCTCGCTCGAGCGTGAGACCCAGACCCTCGTTCGAGCATGACTCTTGTCGCTCGAGCGATCTGTAAAAATACATGAACTTCTGGGAGCTTGCATTTCACGATCGAGCAAACTTATTGTCACTCGAGCGGAAGTGCATACACTCAGAGTGGTCGCTCGAGCGTGAACTCTTACGCTCGAGCGTGGAAGCAGAATTCTGGAATTTCCAGATTTGCTTCCAAAAGCTCAAAACTCAAACTTTAATCATCAAAACTTGGTTTTTCTGGGCCAAAACTTGAGGAACACTTAGAAACTCATAATACATCATGAATTAGGGATTACTTCATGAATTCATGGCCCCCATTGCTTGCTAATTATGCAAAAATTCAACTTAAAATTTATGAATGCTCCATGAACATGACATGCATGAATTTATTTGAGTTTAAGCTTCTCAAAACATGATCAAATGCTACCAAATGACATGGAACTTGATGATTCCCCAAAATTAAGGTGAATTCAAGACATGCATGAGGGAATTCTTGGAAATTAAACTCAAAATGTGAGAAAATATGCATGTATGTATGGAATGACTTAGTTTTCTTTAATTCTAGCTCAATTCCTGCATGAATTCACTTAAATCACTTGTTTTCATACATTAATCAACTACATTACAAGATCAAAGGCTAATTCTCTTACTTAGAGTCTGAATTGCACAAGTGAGGGAGCTTTAATTCCCAAATTCTTGGCAAATCTCCAATACTTCTTAGCAATTCTCTCATATCCCAACTTTTGATCTCAATTGCCTTCACTTTCTCACTCTCTCTCATTTTGCTTGTATGAGGGAGCTCAAATATGTTGAATGAAGAAGAAAGAAAGAATAAAGGCATATAAGAAGCCTTATATAAGCTCACTTGAAGATAAATAATTAAGGCTAAATAAGTGGGCATTAAATTAATCTAATTTAATCGTTCCGAATCGAATTTCAATTGAACTACCATAAAATTCTAAAAATTTCAATTAACAATAAATCAAGTAAATTTTTGAATCGAGTGCCGATAAAGCCTTCAATTCGCAAATTGAATAAAAACATGAACAGATCTTTCTATGTTAAACATATATATACACATACATAAGGCAACATATGATGCAACATTTCCCTTCAATTATTTATAGGCATAATTAAGCATGAATTAACATTAATCATGGGTCAGGGTTGTTCCAGAGTGTCGTTTTGACTGGTTTCTTTGATTTTAAATGTTGAATTTGAGATTGAGAGTTGGTAATGATGACGATGATTATGATGATGATGATGATGACTTTGAAGACTGAGTTCTACACGTGGGTAGAGATTGAAAACCTAGATTGACAAAGGAGGTGAGAGGTAGGGACGCCATCGTTGTGGTGGCGTTGTTAGAAAGATCAAAAACTGTAGCTATATGTATATATCAATCTAAAACCTCTTAAAGACTTGCTCTAATTTCCTTATTTCTTCATTGTCACAATCTTTTCCCCAAACACTCCAATTTTTCCAAATTATAAGCTTCAAAACCTCATATTCAACCCACCATAGAGAGAGAAACAATAAAGGAAGAAGGAAAAAGAATGGTATATTTTGTGAATTTAAAGGTGAATGAGGGGTAATTTAGTCTTAAAAATTAACTTACTATCTTCTAGGCGTGCGAGCCTCACATTTCGTTGATTTAGATAGAAAAGCTGATGGTGCGCTTTGGTCCATAAACCACATGGGGGTTATGTGGTGATTTTCAAATATCGGGGGTAAATTGCACCTGGCTTAAACCACAGGAGGGTAAAGTGAAGTTTACCCATAAGTTAATAAGAAAAAACATCACATCGAAATCATAGGCCTTGTTTGGTTTGATTTTGGGAGAAATTTTTTGGAAATATACTTTACAAATACTTTTTTAAGAGTAATCAAACCAAACAGATTTTTCCAAAAAAACTCTCAGAAATGTGTTTCGTCATCCAATTTTCAGGATTGCTTTGGAAACATGTTTGCAAAAAAGACAAACCAAACAAATTTTGTACTTTTTTATCTCAAAAACTACTCTACAAAAGGTAAACCAAACAAGTTTTTATACTTTTTTATCTCAAAAACTACTCTACAAAAAAAAAACCAAAGTTATTTTAGAGAGCATATTTGGAAAAAGACAAACCAAACAAGTTTTTGTACTTTTTATCTCAAAAACTACTCTACAAAAAAAATCAAAATTATTTTAGAGAGAATATTTAGAAAAAAGGAAAACCAAATAAGTTTTTGTACTTTTTTTGGCGGTGTTTGGGAAGTCCTCAAGTAGGCTATTATAGCCTCAGGATGAAAAAAAGCCATTTAGCCTACCACTGTAGCTAAACCATTGATATAACTATAAAAAAGAAAAGAAAAGAAAAGAAAATAGCTCTGCAGCCTATAGAAAATAGCTCTGCAGCCCGCCCCTGTCATTTGATGGTTGTCCCACCGGTACAAAATGACACTTTTGCCCCTTTACACTAATTTTGAAAAAAATGAGATTATGGACAAATTTGTCATTTCAACCTCAAACATCATTTCAACACATTTTTCAATACAACAACTCAAATAAAAATAAATCTCATCTTCCCAAACACAAAAACTAAAATAGCCTACTAAAATAGCCAAAAAGCCAAACAACCTCTAAAATAGCCACTTTCCAAAGGCCTCGTTTGGGAACAGGCTAATTTAGTAACTTTTTGGCTATTTGGCTAAAATATGAGCTAAAAAAAACTAGTATGTTTGGGATGACTTTTTGGCTTTTTACGAAAAGATATGCACAAAGTAGAGAGAAAAGAGAATCTTTGACTTTTTGGTATGGGTTGTTGGCTTTTTGGCTAATTTAGTAACTTTTTAACTTTTTGGCTAAAATGGAGGGTTCCCATAGTTGTTGTTTGGTAATTGGCTTTTTCAATTAGTTTTTAGCTTTTTGATTATTTTAACTTGGGAAAAGTTTGTTTGGTTTGGTTTTTTGATTTTTTTGACTTTTATGCGAGAAAAGGTGAAATGATTATGAGTGTATTTTGTGTTTGTAAAGTAGTTTAATCTTGTTCAACAACCTAATTCGGTAAACAAACAAACAAAGGGCGTGCTTGTTAAGAGGATCAGGCTAAAATAGTCAACTAAAATGCCAAATAAATTAAAATAGTTAATAAGACAAACACATGTAACTCATAATTAATTTTTTTTCTAATCATCAAATTAACTACAAAAAAAATTAATCAACTTTTTAAGTACAACTATTTTAATTAGGCTGAAATAATTTAAAAAATTAAATAATCAACTAAAATAACCAAAGATAAATGGATCTACCAAGGGGGAAGAGAAAACGGGGCACCCGGGGAAGGGGAATTCAAATTTCGAAAGAGGGAGGGAAGCACGTGCCATTATGTGCCGTTGCGGCCTTGCCTGTGCGGCATTTGAGAATGGCCTCAAAATTTGAAAGTTGAAAACCGATCCAAAGGGTAGCCGATTTGAGAAGACCACGCTCTCCTTGCTTTTCACTTATAAAAACCATTTTCGAATTCTCAAAAACCTCTGATCAGAAGCAAAGCCACATTTCATTTCAATCACAACCAATATTAGGGTTTGATCAAAAATCAAAATCAGAATCAGAAGAAGAAGACGAAAATGGAGAAGTATGAGAAGCTAGAGAAGGTAGGAGAAGGAACATACGGGAAGGTGTACAAAGCCAAGGACAAAGAGACAGGTCAATTGGTGGCTCTGAAGAAGACGAGGCTCGAGATGGACGAGGAAGGTGTGCCTCCGACTGCTCTCAGGGAGGTTTCTCTTCTCCAGATGCTCTCACATTCTCTCTACGTCGTCCGATTACTCTGCGTCGAGCACGTCGATAACAAGCATGGAAAGCCCCTTCTCTACCTCGTCTTCGAGTACCTCGATACCGATCTCAAGAAGTTTATTGACTCCCACCGCAAGGGCCCCGATCCCCGGCCTCTTCCGCTTTCACTAATCCAGAGTTTTCTCTATCAGTTGTGTACTGGGGTTGCTCACTGCCACAGCCATGGCGTTCTTCATAGGTAATTTTGTTCTTCCTTAATCGATTTGCCCCTTTGTGAGTGTTGATCATGATAAATACCGATCACATCACCAGTCATTACTCAAAATTTTATTTAAATTCGAGGAGAAACTTCATTTGATATGTACTGCTGCTATGGACAATCTCAGATTCAAGCACAAATTTGGGTAAAACATCACTAAAGCTGTGTTTGGATCATGGATTTGGAAAGGAAAAGGAAAAAATTGGGTGAAATGTGAATGAAATATAACTATATTTCACTCACATTCTCTCTCTCTCTCTCTCTCTCTCTCCCCAAATCCCTACCCAAATACATGATCCAACATGGCCTAAGGACACAATGGTAAATTTGAGACTGCAAAATAGCCTCGAAAATTTTGAGGAAACATTTGAATATTTTTTGATTTGGGTGAAATTTGAGTAAAACTTTATTTGGTTTGAGTTTGTGTCAAGCAGTGAAAGGTGTTTTGATTTTGAGGGATATTTACCCAAGTTGAAGTTTGATATAGGTTCGAGTCAAGGATTAGAGATGCCTAACCACTCCACTCAAATTTGGAGTAAGGGTGTTTTCTGTATTTTAGCACTTGTGATTATTGTCTTAATTCTAGGTATATGTAGTTGATTGTGATGTAAATCTCTTCAATTCTTGTATAAACCTTTTTGATCGTAATGGAATTGCAGCGACTTTAGTCTTAGTTCTAGTTTTGGGGTGAATCATGTAAATCTTGTGTTCTTGTGTGTGTGTAATTTACAATTGTTGTGCTTGTTTTTCTCTTCTTCTCTGCAGAGATTTGAAGCCACAAAACCTTCTGGTAGACAAGGAGAAGGGCATCCTGAAGATTGCAGATCTTGGTCTCGGAAGGGCCTTCACTGTTCCTCTCAAGAGCTACACCCATGAGGTTCGTCTTCTTATCAATTTGTACATGTCAATTGTCCAGTGGATGAATCTCAGTTTCATTCCCTATGCATTTATGCTCTTTAATTTTTCTGTTTGTTGCATCTGTTATTTTTTTTGTTCCACAGATTGTTACTCTTTGGTACAGAGCTCCAGAGGTTTTATTAGGATCAACTCATTACTCAACTGCCGTGGATATGTGGTCTGTGGGTTGCATTTTTGGTAACACCCTCCAATTCCATGGTCCACCATATACTTTCTGTGGATTGCAATTTAGTTGTTTTGAGACTGCTATCTAGACATTAGGCTTGGGGATTTTACAATGAAGTCTCTAATTGCCCCTCAAAAACATTCATCAATTTCTATTGTAGCTTTCACATTATTGGATATTGTGTGTCCATCACCCTTTAGCTCCTATTGCCCAGACACCACACCAGCTGTGATCAACAATCAGTAAGGATCAAGGAATTTAATCTCTGTAGTCACTTTTCACTGCATCTGTTTTTCTCTGAGCACAAGTATAACACAATGATACAAACTCAAAAATGATCCTTCGTCTAAACCCTGCTGTAAAAGAAACTGTCTATTATTCTTGCTTTGTTGGCAACTTCTAAGCTCAAGGACATCAGTTTATTTTCCTGGGAAAAATTTCACTTAACCTTGATCTGTAGGTCGTTACACGGATAAATGTACCTGACCATCTTCCCTGCAGTCGTACCAGTGATTTTTTGTTAATTCCCTTTTTGAAGTTTCTTTTTATGTCTTGTGTTTTTTACTGACATTGTCACCAATCCTTTTTACCTTTCCCTGGATTATTCTTTGCAGCTGAAATGGCAAGGAGACAAGCTTTATTCCCTGGCGACTCCGAGTTTCAGCAGCTGCTTCACATATTCAGGTATATTCTTTTAAACTTTGGTTAGTTACCCGTCATCTAGAGGAACCTTTGGTGGACAGGTGTTCCTGACTGATGCCGCTTCTCTTTTTCATTTTGGTTCTGTTCCTGATTGCTAGTTTGCTCTCTGTAAAATCCAAGTCATCCAATAGGTTTGATTCACCATAAAACAGGTTCCATTTAATCGGGGGGGAAAATATGCCTTGTGAAATGTTCATGATTGGTAGTAAATTGTTTGGGAAACCATGGTTCGTGTAAGAGGGTTTATCTTTTGCCTTAAAAAAATGTATAACTTCATCTGCTTTCTCCAATGTTTTTGGGAACAGTACGAAATTTTGCAGCAAATGATATATAGAAAGATTGGTTTGAACGTCTGATTAACACAATTGTATTGGCAAGAGGGACATATGATTTGACATATTTATTGACTGGCACAATTGTACAGAAAATTATCTTAGTGGAAAACTCCAAGTTATATCTCAACATCTTTAGATGAACAAGATGACAAATAGCTCTCAATGATCATAATGATAAAAAAGTTACACCTATTCTGTTGTAATAGCTTTGCGAGTAATATTCTAGACGAAGGTTATTATTATTGCAAGTGGTTCACTGGATTGCAAGGATCAATATAGCTCACTTTTTTATATTTAAGTCCAAATTTTCCTTTGCTTTTGATTCTGTGCATTTCTTGTGGTCTAAGTAGCATACATACAGAGACAGCAACACACAAACTGTGGATATGACACATGACAGTATAAAGACATTAAATTTATACATACATCAATTAGACAAGTACATAAACACTCTAAAATTTTGTATTAAGAATTTCATGATGTGCAAATGGAGCTCGAAATGTTCATTTTGATTGTCACATTATGTATGTCACTGTTACTCTCTTGTTATATTTTGGACTTTACCTTTCTATTGGCATCCTAAATTGAAAATTCCCCTTGCGTGCTTGACTTGTGATTGCCATGTGTAAAAAGTCAATTTCTATAACACAAAAAAAGAAGAAGAGACAAATGTTAATGCTGTCCTGGGGGCTGTTTGAGATGTGTTGTCCACAATACTTTTATTTTTGAATGATGGACACACTTCCATGAGGTGTTTTAACTTGCGGGGATGTGGTGATTGATGTTAGGTTGATTAAGGCCTCGTTTGGGAATAGGCTTTTTTAGTAATTTTTTGGCTTTTGGTTAAAATATGATATAAAAAAAACTAGTATGTTGTGATGACTTTTTGATTTTTTACTAAAAAATGTGCAAAAAGTAGAGAGAAAAGGGAATTTTTGACTTTTTGGTATATGTTATTGGCTTTTTGATTTTTTTAGTAACTTTTTGGCTAAAAAAGTCACTTGCCAAACAAGGCCTAAGAGCAAAGAGAAGGTAGAACTGATTTTTGCATACGTGCACCTCAATAAATTTTGTGAACTATAAATTTTCCCACTCATGGGTCGTGCATAGAAAAAGGAATGTTCATTCCAAAGTAATTTGGACATAAAAAGGGAAAGGGCATTGCATACACTTTTCATCAATTTTTTTTTAAAGATTGATAGGTAGGTCTCACTTTTAAAAAGGAAAAAAGCAAAGGACTTTACATACTCTTTTGATTAATTTTGTTTAAGAATGATGGATATGTTACTTTCAAAATCAATAGGATAATGGCTGTTGCTTTGCTTTGAAATGGAAGGTAGAAATGGTGGTCACATGGGTTTTTATGATGTTATAGGATAGCTTCTTTTTTTTTTCTTCTCAGCATTACTGAAAAGTTTGTAATGGCCATAGATTGCATTTGTATAGTATAAATATTTTTAGTCCCATTGTGATTTCCATTTTCATGGGCTTTGGTATGTGCATTGTTGAAGGTTATTGGGAACACCAACTGATAAGCAGTGGCCAGGAGTTAGTTCTCTACGGGACTGGCATGTGTATCCCCAGTGGGAAGCTCAGAATTTGGCGCGTGCTGTTCCATCATTGGGACCTGATGGTGTTGATCTGTTATCGGTAACTACTTGTGCTTGAACTTCACTCGACCTTTTAAAAGCTTCTAACGGCTTTATATGTTACAAGTCTTTAGATACTATTCTCTTATGGTCAGAAAGTGCTTGAAGCTTCTGGGAAAACATTTGACATTTGATTGATTATTCATCACTAGTTTATCTCATATCACTGTCTTTTCCAAAGGAAACTTACTTTATTTTTGGATTTTTAATAATTTGAAATATAAGTCCTAACATTAATTCCATGCTGTCTCTATAGGCCAATTCCCGTACAGGTTTTGACCTGATTGAAATTGTGGGTTTTTGATCTTGAAATGTGAACACATTCTTGGTTTCGTTTGTAAACACGAATTTTTTTCTTTAATTTTAATTTTAATTTTTAAAATTCATTTGCACAATCTTAGTTTGACCCCATTTCATGTCCAAGTTTGCTATACTGGTTAAGATTTAGCTAGTTTGCATAGAAGTGCATCACTTGCAGCCATGTAAGAATTAGAAGTTTTTATTTACTTGGGAGTGATCTAATTTTATTTATCATTCCTGAAGTGGCAATGACTGTAAAGTGGAAGCACTTTTTTGAAAAATATTCATCTTTGTTATGCTGAAATTTGTTATATGTTAATGTTGTTCTCTGGTGTTTTGCAAATGCAGAAAATGCTGAAATATGATCCAGCCGAGAGGATCTCAGCCAAAGCAGCTCTAGATCATCCCTTTTTTGACGGTTTGGACAAGTCTCAATTCTAAAGCTGCATCTTACCCTCCTATTTGCCATCGATTGCTAGAAGCTTGCTTTCATATAATCAACATCAAGGCAAATCTTCAAGGTTTCAACTTGATGCTTAGTTAAGTCAGTCGTTGTCATGATGAATGTCATCATCTTGGTGATTTCAACTTTGCCTCATAAACATCTTCACATTGCCTTGTGTTATTACTATGTAGACTTTGGTTAATTAAGTAGTTTTTTTAAATTGTCGCAACTTACAAGACACTTTCTTGTGTGGTTAAAATTGGATGGAAGTGGAATCACATTTCTCTTGTATCTCGTGTTTGATTTACAGTTAAGGTCTTTGGCCTTCCTGATTTATTGAAATGAGTTTGGGAGTTTGTCAATAGGTTATGGTCAAATTGTGTATTATTAAAAATATGAAAAATGATTTGGTGCCCGAATCTGAATGCCCCGAATGCCCCTAATGCCTAAAACGACGTCGTTTTGGGCATTAGGCTTTTTTTTTTTTCTTTTTTTTCTTTTTTTTTGCCATTTTCGACGCAGAGGGAGAGGGAGAGGGAGAGGGAGAGGGAGAGGGGTTGCCGTCGTCTCCGATCCGTCGCCGATTGCCGCGCCTCCGCCTTCGTCGCCTCTGCCATCGCCGATGGCCGCGCCCCCCGCCTCCGCCTCCAGCCCTTTTTTAGGCCCCCTTCAGTCCCCCTCCCCCTCCCCCGTCTTCGTCTTCCTTCTTCTGCTGAAAAAAAAAAAAAAAAAATTAAAACCACGAAACGACGTCGTTTTGTCGTTTCGGGGCATTCGGGGCGGAGGAATTCGGGCTCTCAATCAGTTCTCTAAAAATATCTCATTTCTATTTTATATACTTTTATTACCGTTTGATGATGCAAAATGATTTCTTTTGTTTGTTTTATTCCTTGTTTTACACTATGAAGGATAGGTCTGGCTGGAGTGGAAGAGGGGTCACTCGTAGACCCTCCTCATTGTCATACCTGTCCTTGGCTAAGTTTTTTCTCTATTCTCTCGAAATATTAATTTTTTTCTCTATTCTCTTGAAATATTTATGTAGTTGTTCATGATTGTTGGATATGACAAAAAAGTAGAAAAATACAGGAGAGAACAGAAGATTTTGTGAGCCCCCTATTTTTACTTTTTTTTAGTGCATCATCATTTGCTGGGTGTTACAGGTGACAGCTCCCAAGTATTGTATTGTTGAAAATACACGCACAAATGATTCGATGTTATGCCCAAATGATTGTATTGTTGTAAAAAATATGTAAAAAATATTGTATTGTTGTATATACACGCACAAATGATTCGATGGATTGCCCAAAAAAGTCGGAGCAAAGGAGGGAGGCTTAGTTTTTTCTATTTGTAACAGATCCAAGCCAAATATATCTCCAACTCCCCCACCAATTCTTCTGCATTTTTCTCTCTCATTGAACAAAAAGAACTCTGCATTTTCTCCCCTTTGTTTCTTATTTTATTTTTTTATTTTTTCCAATCTTTTTAGCACATCTTCAAGACAAGAACATACAAATGTGATTTTATCATTCATTAGAGGAGAACATATATACATATAGATATAATATATAGGCGGTGGAGGGCAGTGGTGGCGGTGGGGATTGAGAGTAGAGGTTGAGAGATTTAATGGAAGGGTTGGATGGTATAATAGAGAGGCTGTTGGAAGCGAGGAAGACCAGAGGGAAGAAGATTCAGTTGTCGGAGGCGGAGATCCGACAGCTTTGTACTACGGCTAAGGAGGTTTTCCTTAGCCAACCTAACCTTCTTGAGTTGGAAGCTCCCATTAACGTTTGTGGTATGTACCCCCTCTTCCTCCTCCCTCTTCTCTCCTCTGTCTCCTCTAACCATTACCATTACTCATATTGCTAGTATTGTTACCCATTTTGATTATGTGTTTCTCATGTTCAATTATCTTCTCAACATGTGAACACAATGTTAGAAATAGATGCAAATGCGATGTGTTTGTAATTTTACAATTAATTTTCTGTTGATTTGATGAATAGAGAAGATAGGTTGAATTTGATTAATTTTTACAATTACTTTTGAAACAATTAACAATATGAGTAATTTTGAAAAAACATTGTTACAAATCAAATTTGATAAATATTAACTTCTTTTTCTTCTTCTTCTTCTTTTTTTGGTTGTTAAAACCAAAATTTGTGCACCATCTAAGCAAAATTCTCATTTTTGTTTTTTTCTTATGTCTTACTTCTTTCTAACCATTTTATTTTAGCAATGTGGGAATATGAGAAATTAATAGGACATAGAATAATTTGTGTTGATTTGTGCTTTGCATGATTTTCATGATCGTTTAACAAATTGATATTAAATTCATAAATTAGCCTTCCAAATTTTGTGTTTTGTCACTTTGAATAAGGTCTCTCAACTTTTTGAGAATTTAATTAGAATGGATTCAAAATAAAGAATTCCCCAATAACCAAATACTTTTGTCTGTAAGAACTGCATATTTGATTCCATCCATAAATCTATTTTCTTCCCTATGAGTTCTAGTCTCAATAAGAATGCTAGTTCTTCCTGTTCATATGTTAAGATATGAATATACTACACCAATTCGTTATGGATGGATGATGAGATTCCATTGATACAGAACCCATTCCAATAGATTTATTGGAGGGTCCTATTGGCGTGCATCCAGTAGGAATTGAACCTACGAATTCGCCAATTATGAGTTGGGTGCTTTAACCATTCAGCCATGGATGCTTAGCGGGGATCCTCGTACATGGTGAATAACCAAATTCCAATTGAAATGAAATCTTTAGGATAAATCAATGCAATTTAGGAGGAATCAATGAAAGGACATCAATTCAAATTCTACTAGGCCTTATACAAGCAAAATTGTATTTTTTCTTTAGTGAGATAATTGACTGTTTTTTATCACAAAATGTTGAGAAATGTGTTTTCAATTATATCACATGATTGAATTTTGTTTTCCATAAGAAATGTCGAGATAAGTGTTGTGTTCCTTCATATCTCAAAATCTACTCTTAAAATATGTAAATAATTTTAATAATATATATTTTTTTCTATATAAATGGTTAGAGAGTTGATTTTGAGGTTGCTTAGAACATGTGATTTGAATGCACGTTGTAGTAACATGGCATGAGATGCTCTGTTCATCAAATGTTGTGCGCAATCGTACTAACATGGGTTGCCCAATTGTTTTGTTTTTTAAATTGTTCCACTTGCAATATTGTTTAATGGTATTACCCATCAATATAATATCCTAAATGAATTATTATTATCATCATTTGTACTTGATACGCAATTTATCAATACAAAATTTCAAAACTTCTTTGAAGTTGTCCATATACAATCTTTTATAATTTTAATACCATTAACAGATAATTTCGTGAATTTCATGCATATCATTGATTTGTGAATTTTGTGTTAAGATTTTGAATAAAAAAGTATTTTTTTCTTGAATTGTAAAAAAAATTAAGGGGAAAATTATTTATAAGTCTTATTAGGGAGATTTATGCTACATATGGTCCTACTAAAAAATTTATGTTCCCATAAGTCCTGTGGAAAGTTTGTTGACACATTTACCCTCAATATTAGTTGTTAATGATATTAAAACCACATATAGGAAATTGCATATTACCATAGATCATATCTACATAAACGAAATATAACATAATGTGACACCTACATAAACGTAATGTGACACCTATGATCTATGGCAATGTTCAATTTCCTATAATAGATCATATCTACATAAATGTAACGTAACGTGACACCTACATAAACGTAACGTGACGTCACGTTACGTTTATGTAGGTGTCACGTTACATTATGTTTATATAGGTGTCACGTTACGTTACGTTTATGTAGGATCATGTGGAATACATTCTTGTCTAAATAGGACTTGAGACTTTATAAGAAATTATACAGGACTTAGCCTACCATAAGTGTCTGAAAAGGACTTATAAATAAGTCTCTCAAAATTAAGATTGCATGTTATATTCACTCGATTTAATATTTTTAGGATAATTTTTGAGTGTGCAACTCCATTTATTTATGTATTTTTGTGATTTAAGTTGCACACTTTTGTGAGGACTTACGACATGTTTTATGAGTTAACTTATGTGAATTTGTGTTAAGTTACGTGATTTTGTGAGGTAATTGATGTATGTTTGTGAAAATTTGTGTTTTATCAATTTTTTATGAGTTAACTTATGTGAATTTGTGTGTAAGTTACGTAATTTTGGGAAGTGAGTTACATATGTTTGTGAAAATTTACATCAAGTTGTAATTTCTCAAATTTTTATAAATTAACTTACATTAATTCATATTTAAGCTATACGATTTTATAAGATAACTTAGGTACATTTTTTAGAATTTTCGCAAATTGCATATGTCCTATCATATTTTTAGCGGTGCAATATGTTCATCTATCTAAGAGAAAATATTGGGTAAATTAAGATTTTTTAAAGTGGATTATATGATTATGTTAAATTTTATGTATCTTTTAAAACTTGGACAGTCAAGTCAGATGTTTATCTATGAAACTCTTGATCTATGTGTTCAAATATTTTATTATTGTGGACTATTTGTTCAAATATCTTGATATCATCAGTACAGTACATGTATCACTTATTTATGTAACTACATATATATGTTCAATTATCTCACTATCTATATATGTATCACTTATATGTCCAAATGTCCCATTATATGTTCATATGTCACTTTTAAATGTTCCATTATCTCTATACATATCACCGGCTTTTCAACGAGTGTCCTTATCACAAAATAAAAAAATAAAAAAATAAACCTCAAATTGACATATTACCCATACAAATTAAATTTTCACCAATTAACCCTTGCAATGAGTGTAATTTTATTTATTTTGGTGTACATTATTACTAGTCTATCACCCGTGCACATGATAATTATAGATATTTATATTTGTTTTAGATTTTTTTAATATATAAATTATGTTTTTAAAGATTTTTTATAAAAATAATTTAACAATCTTATCACCAATGTTTTAAAAACCGAACCGGTGAGTGAACCGGAAAAGGGACCGGGTGGACGGGTCACCGGTTCAACCGGAATCAAACCGGAATCAAACCGGAATCGAACCGTGACGTAATAAATATATTAAAATTATATTTAAATAAAAATATAAGTAATAAAATTATAAATTAAAAATATTAAAAATATTAAATTATCTTAAATATTTGTCCTAATATTTTTTTTACTGAAAAATATAATAATGTATTTTGAAATATTATTAATTTCAATTTTGGAAGATGAAATCAAATATTTAATATTCCCTCCATATGATTTTATTTCAAATAATTTAATTGAAAGGAGAACAAAAATTTTGGAGGGATATCAAAATTTCAAGTTTCCCTCCAATGAATTTGATTGAATCCCACATAGATTTCTTGAGTTTTTTTGGAAGAATTTTTTTCTTATAAATAGATAGAAGCTCTTTCACAATAATTTCAAGCTCTCAATGGGATTCCTCACAAGAGGAGACCCTTAAAAGAGAGTTTCCAATTAAATTTTTATTATATATATAAAATAAGAAAGAAAGAAAGAAAAGAAAGAAAATAAAAAAAAAAACAAGAAAAACTGAAAAAAAAAAAAAAAACCGGTTCACCGGTTTAACCGCCGGTTCCTCCGGTTTTCACAAAATACACCGGTTTTCACTTTGGTCCGGTTCTGAGGGTCAATCCGGACCGGAGCCCCAACCGGTCGAACTGGCCGGGCCGGTCCGGTTTTTAAAACCTTGCTTATCACTAAGCATAGTGTATGAGAGAAGTTGAAAATGGTACTGTAGTAACTATACACGGATTGTATCTGTAATTATTTGTTTGAGGGAATTTTAAATGCTGATTAGGGGATTTTGACCAAATTCATAAATGCAGGCATGTGGAAAGATATGTGAATTGAAAAAAAGTTATTAAATGATATTTTGACCAAATCAATAAATGCTGAGTTTTTTTTTTTAAAATAAAAAATTTAAAAAATTCAGATTGAAATATTAAAATTTCCATAGGCTTTGGGGGTTAAAAACTCCCTTTTTGCTTAATGTATAGTATAGATTATTATTGACATTGACACTCAATTTGGCAGGAGACATACACGGGCAATACCCAGACCTCCTCCGGCTATTCGAATACGGGGGTTTCCCGCCAGACTCGAACTACCTCTTCCTAGGCGACTACGTCGACAGAGGCAAACAAAGCATCGAAACAATCTGCCTCCTCCTCTCTTACAAAATCAAATTTCCCGATAACTTCTTCCTCCTCCGAGGCAACCACGAATGCGCCTCCATCAACCGCATCTACGGCTTCTACGACGAGTGCAAGCGCCGCTTCAGCGTCCGCATCTGGCGTATCTTCACCGACTGTTTCAATTGTTTGCCTGTTGCCGCCGTCATCGACGATAAGATTCTATGTATGCACGGCGGCCTTTCGCCGGAGATAGATAGTTTGGATCAGATACGGGCGATAGAGAGGCCGGTGGATGTGCCGGACCAGGGGTTGTTGTGTGATTTACTGTGGGCGGATCCGGATAGGGATATAAAGGGGTGGGGGGAGAATGATAGGGGCGTTTCGTATACGTTTGGAGCGGATAAGGTTGTTGAGTTTTTGAAGAAGCATGATCTTGATCTCATTTGCCGCGCTCATCAGGTCCTCTCTTCCTTCTCTCTAGAGATAATCTACTACTATCATTTTTTAAAAATAATTGTGGTAATAAATTTTATTAAAATTAGTATAAAGTTTATTAATAATTGACCCTCTATATATATATATGATGTTATCATTTGGTTTGTGACTAGGCAGACTTGTGTTGGCTTGTGAGAGTCAACTTGTTAGTTTATTTGTAGGCCTGGTCCATTGTCCCTTCCTGGAGAGAGGTGGCTCACCAACCTAACTCAATTTGTAAAAAATATATATAAAAGGAAAATTTTTAAATAAAAAAAAATATATAGGCCTGAATCTTAGCTCATTCGACTAAAGTTTGTTGGGCTAACTTGTTCACATGTGGGAGGCAGCTCGCAAGTTAATCTGGGACAAATTCATTGAACAAGACTTGAGTCTAAGGTTTTGACTTGTATACCAATCTATAAAAAAAAAAGGAAAAAAAAGAAGAAGAAGAAGCCCATTAGACTAGTCCTTGAGAATTTTTGTGATGTCAACCCTTATAAACAGTTATAACCATGGGATTCTCTGTTCCCATATACTTTTATCTTTTTAGTGGTGGAATTGAGATTTTGGTTTATAAAATAAATACTTATATCTGTTTGATCTCATAATGACTTTACACTCTCAATTATTGAATTATGTTTTGAGATTTAGGTATTTCAAAATTCTTATATAATTCAATTCAATGATTAGGAAAAAGAGAGGAACATTGGTGATACACATAGGAAAAATTATTAAGCACGTTTAGAGACTATCTAGACCAATGACTATTAATTTAAAGCACCATCTTAACTTGTTTTAAGTGCACTGAATAATTCTTCATATATACAAACACACACTAATATGTTTAGTAGAAATTCTAGAGATGAAGAAAAAACTCTCATGAATGCTAAACAATATATATTAATGTTTTGGATTTAACAGGTGGTGGAAGATGGATATGAATTCTTTGCAGACAGGCAGCTAGTTACCATATTCTCTGCACCAAACTACTGTGGAGAATTCAACAATGCAGGTGCCCTCATGAATGTTGATGCAAGTTTGCTCTGCTCCTTCCAGATTCTCAAGCCATGGAGAGGAAAGCTTGGTTTTTTGGAATAATTTCCATTCCAAATTAATGACGTGCGACGCTAGATTCTCTATCTCCAAACAGCTGTATTACTTGCATATAATTTTTTTACAAAATTAATCACAGAAGATACACAAAAAGTAGGACCCACATGTGGACCGCATAGGTGGATACCACTCTGTGTCTCTTTTAAAAAAAAATCTATTTGCCCATAAAATTTAGTCAGAATCATGCCCAAAAAAGGGACACGTGGTATAAATTCAATTCTTGTATTGTAGGTTTTACCATTGAAATGAACCTCAACTACACAATTGCTTTTCTAGATATTTTTCTAGATAAATTTTCTGGTCTCTTCTATGATTGATTGTGTGGAAAAATTATGTGCAATTATCTTTTTTATCTCCAAATTTATCAATTTCTGTCTCAATACACTCCCAATAGTTAGGCATGTCAAGATCTCAAAACAAATGAATCTCTTGATGTATGATCCAATAATTAAGAGAGCGTTAAGACCGAGAAACAAAAGGATTTGAGGACAAAATATACTTGACTTGATCAACACTGGTCATTTAGCTAACTTCCATGTCTTCGCATGTATGTAAAGTGTGTGAGCTTGTATGCTGTGTTTTCAGAGGCATAATTGACTAAGAAAGTCTAAGTAGGAAACATCCTTTTGTGTTTCCTTTTGTTGGTGATCATCATCATCATCATTCAAAGGTCAGAAAAAAAAAAACCCCCAAGCTTTGTAATATATCTATACTATCTATGTTGTTATATAAAGCAAATGTTAGAGTTGATGTTGATGTCACCAAAATTTTTATTTTTGAAAAGGGCCCGGCTTCCCTCCAGTTCAATCTGACTGGAGGATGCTGTTAGGTCTATGGGGGTCTATCACGGATTTCATTTCGATAATCTGAACCGTTCAATGTGTAGAACTCGTTGAATATTATATGCCTGTAAAAAATCACGTTGATCGGATATCGATAGCTTTGTAATCAAATCAATTTTGTATAAAAAAAAATGGACGGTAAAAAAATAAAAGGTTGACAAAAAATTAATCTGATGAGATAGCTGTCGATATCCGATTTAGGACGGGAGGAAAGCCACTGCCTTTTGAAAATGCTATTGTTTAAATGCCACCGTATCAGCTAAGTTTCACCATATCTACAGATGTATAATTGTTATAAACTATTTCAATTCTCTTCAATTATTTCAAATAATTGCTATGGTTATCAAATCTAATTACAAATTACACATACATAATGTGCACCCATCTCCATTAATGAACAAACAAAATAAGCACGATAAGGAGTTATTCAGCACCAAGGATCCTCTAGAGTGTTTTTTTCCTAAAGTTTCCTAAAATGGTGTATTGTGTGGTTGAGATTTAATGCTGAAAAATTGATGTGACTTGTCATTAAATCTCAACCACACAATGTACCACTCTAGAAAACTTTAAGAAAAAAAAACTCTAGAGGATCCTTCCTCGTTATTCAGTGCTACTGGTAATGTCACCAAACACATGTTGATCCTTAAAAGGTATAATTAGAATAAAATATGTTATTATAGAATTTTTAAACAATTTGGAAGAAGTTTTAAAAAAGTAGAAGGAAGTTTTTATTTACACAACATGCCTATCTATTTACACTCATTTTCAAGTTGCACTTTTCATCAATATTCAAAATTTTGATTTCTATCACTTTCACCTCTCCTAATTACACCTATATCTTTATACCTAACTTCCAAACTTCCCATTACACCCTTATTCTTTCCAATCCTAACTCCACTCTACTTCCAAGTTTTAACCACCGCTACCAACTTCTTCGGCAGCCACTATCACCACCTCCTTCGACAACTAACTGATTTCCTAACCTTCCCACTTTCGCTCTTCAAATTTCAAGTGTTTTTCATTTACTTCTAAAATTAATTTATGATAAAAATTAGATAGAAAATGTCATAATTATATAACATAAAAAATATATTAGAGTTTAAGTTTATGTTAGAGATGTGAGTTATATATAAAATATTTTTATAATACGTAATTGTCAATATGTCATTTTCTGTTTGATTTTTAACACAAATTAGCTTTAGGAGTAAAGTGAAAAAAAAACTTAAAACATGAAGGGCCAAAGTAAAAAAAAATAAATTTTAAAGACTAAAGTGAAAAAATAGTCAAACTTAAAGGGAACAAAGTGTAATTTGCACTAACATTTTTTACCATAAAATGTTATAACAAAAAAAGAAACCACAAAGTATCATAATATTATTATTCTTAACTTTTAGATTCAAATCATAAATGCAATACTCGCAAGTTCACCATGAGATGTCATAACATATAT
Source organism: Camellia granthamiana (assembly GCA_036172215.1). Classification (NCBI taxonomy): domain Eukaryota; kingdom Viridiplantae; phylum Streptophyta; class Magnoliopsida; order Ericales; family Theaceae; genus Camellia; species Camellia granthamiana. The sequence goes on from CM069912.1 coordinate 23,396,814, forward strand.
TATAAATAATCACAATTTTCATTACAAAAAATCATAATTTTCCTATTATGTGTACCTCTTTGAAAATATAAATTATGAATTTATCTTAAAATTTATATATTTAAACCGATCAAATTTCATGTATTGGAAAATTTATCCATAAATCCTATATGGGAGAATGTTGATTCATTTAGTCCTAAGGATTTTCTTATGAACCAATTAATTCTTCTTGTTTTGGAAAGTTATTTTTATTTGATTTGGTGACATTTGAATTTAAGTAAATACCTTTTGTGATTCATTTTTTCAATTTTCTAATTTGTTTTTGGGATGGGAATAAAAATGTGAGGTGTGGAAGATTCTTTTTGGAGGAATTGATAATTGAAGTGTTGTTTGTTGAGCGTGAAAATCTATATTTCTGTTAGTGTAGTTTTCTGGTATTACATTAGAGTATTACTTTTGAAAAAAAGTACACTAAGGAGTTTTTGTGTGTTACATTGATTGGAGTGTTACTAAATTTTTTTTTTTTTTTAGAATGTTACGTTATTACGTTTGAGAAAAGTACAGTAAAAAGTTTTTTAATGTATTACATTAGAGTGTTACATTTGAAAAAAATATATTAAGGAATTTTTTTAGAATGTTACATTATCATGTTTAAGAAAAGTAAATTATGAAATTTTTTAATGTTATATTGAAATATTACGTTTTTAGAGTGTTGTATTTAAAAAAAGTACACTAAGGAGTATTTTTAAAGTATATGTTTACTAATTTCAATATTATAAGAAAAATGTACATTTATCCCTCAACACATAACGTATGTGCGTTTATGCTTGGCTCCTAATGTAATTTACACTACAATAGAACCTTATAGTCAATTAAAAATAAAAAAGACCAAACAATTTATAAGATTACTATTTATTTGGCCCATTTTGACAACTTTGGTTTTTTTTAATTTTTTGACTTTTTAAAATTATATCATCTCTTTATTTTTTTTATATATAATATTTTTTTAAGAAAAAATTGGCCTAAGGTCCCTCCTCTACTTTTGATAGGAGGAGAGGTCCAAAATAATATATTTTGATGGCTAAGGTCCCTCAAGTTTATTTTAGGTTATAAAGTACCTAAATTACCCTTCTTTTATAACATAAATTTGTTTGAATATTATATTGTTGACTTCACGGTGAGATTTTGGAAATCGAATTCGCAGTGGAGATTTTGTCGAAGATTGTAGTGGAGTTGACGAGAAATTTGTTTGAAAATTATATTGTTGACTTCACGGTGGAGATTTTGGAAACTGACTTCGCGGTGGAGATTTCGTCGGAGATTTCAGTGGAGTTGACGAGAAAGATTGCTATGATCGTGTAGGTGTTACAGTGTGTTAATCGCGTAGATTTGCAGTGGAGTTGAACTAGGTTTGTTTTTGATGGAGATTCCACATGGATTTTGATTTTTGTTTTGAATTTTTGTTTAGAGAGAGGCCAGCTTGATAGAGTTGATTTTTATTTTTGGAATTAATTTTTGATTCTCTGTTTTTTGATCAATTTCAAAGAGTGTTGACAGTGTGTTGATCGCGTAGGTTTTTCAGTGAATTTGAATCAGGTTTGTTTTCGATGGAGATTCCACATGGATTTTGATTTTTGTTTGGAGAGAGGCCAGCTTGATAGAGTTGATTTTTATTTTTGGAATTAATTTTTCATTCTCTGTTTTTTGATCAATTTCAAAGAGTGTTGACAGTGTAGTTGATTTTGATGTTTAGAGTTCATTTTTCATGCTCTGTTTTTCATCAACATGCTGATCAATGATAAGTTTTGTTCTATGTTTTTTCAAACTAGAGAAATTTCATTTTCTGCACTTTTGTTGGTATAGTCCAGAGAAAATTGTAAGTTTGTTATTATAATCCAACGAAAATCACAGAAAAAATTATAAGTGCATATGGACATATTATTAGAAGTTTCTAATGCAGATAGAATCTGAGAAAGTGAATGTAAGTTCATAAATTTCTCTGGACTTTTATTTGTAATTCAGACAAAATGATAAATTTGTTACTCATTTTTAGTTTGTAATTCAGAGAAAATTATATTTTTGTAGAAGATGAATATAAGTTTTTGTTTCTCTGAGCAAAAGTTATTTTTGTGTTTTTTCTTTCAGTTTAGATGGACAATGCAGTGTTTTTTGTTATCTTGAAGGTGTATATAAGTTTGTAAATTTCTCTGGATTTTTCTATGAGTGCAATATTGTAGAATGACGCATAGAAAATTGTTAGCTTGTAGCGAGGTGAAAATCACAGAGAAGCCTATAATTTCATAACAGATATTCTGTGTGATTTTTTTCTATGATTGTGTTTAATAGTTAGCAATAAATTTCTCTGTGATTCTCTCTGGATTCATTAAGTTTCTGTGATTTTGTTTTTTGTTATCTTGAAGGTGAATATAAGTTTGTAAATGTCTTTGGACTTTTATTTGAGTCTAGAGAAAATTATATTTTTTAGAAATTTCTCTGGACTTTTATTTTGTTCTTGTGAAGTGTTTTTATGTTAAACAAATTATTTTTCTTGTTTTTTCTTTCAGTTTCGATGGACAGTGCAGTGTTGTTGCTGTGCAAATATGGGAATGATACTATTGTCATTAATGTTTCATGCGAATTGAATTTTGAGAAATTGGTTGGCATTTTGTGTAAAACATGAGAGAATTTGAAACCTGAGACTATGTGTATTTCATATTCTATTGTGGGCCATCCGAATTGTATGGTTCGAAATAATATTGATTTTCTGAATATGTTAAGGGTTGTTTGTGCACGCGGTGTTGATATAGTTGATGTTTCAGTTACTAGATGTAGTACTTCTGATGAAGAGGATGAAGTGGGGTCTAATTGGGTAGATGTTGTGGATGGTGAGTGTGATAGGCTGGTGGATATTGAAAGGAATTCACTCTCTAAGTTTTGTTCTCACCAAGAAAAGGTGTTATTGTCAGCTGGTTGGCGAAATAATATTACGAGTGTTGGACAAAAATTTGAGGGGGGTGTGGTTGAGTTCCGTACTTTTTTATGCAAGTATGCTATTGTCACGACCCAAACCCGGCCCTATGGGTTTAGCACCGTAACTGGCCAGTAATCCGAGATTACCGAAGGCCTGCTGAACAGTAATACAGTAAAACAGAGTACAGGGCCTGGCGGAAGCCAATACAGTAAATAAATAGTGTCCATTGAGCTGTGACAGTCTGTATGCCAAAAACATTTTTCATGCATTCATACAGTCAAAATAGCACAGTCTATACAATCATATACAACCATTCAGTACGGGGACTCAATCCCTCGATAACAGTACAGTCAAACAGTAAACAGTAGACGGTCTATACAATAGGGGACACAAAAACACCCCAAGCCATAGCATGGCAACACGGAACCTCGCAGTGAGGCACATAGGCTGGCTGACAAAACTGGGGCCAACTCGCACTCCTAGCTCTGGTCTGGCTGCTGAGAACCTACATATATATATAAACAGTGAGCTAAAGCCCAGTGAATAACAATAAGTGTAAAGAGGTTATGAATGAATGTCCTTACAGTAATGAAAACAGTTCATTAAACAGTATTTCAGTCTTTCAGTATGTCAGTCAATCAATCATATGTGGTACATCCATTAGCCTATAAACAGTAGGTCCAGAAGGACCGGGTCTTAACAGACCCAACAGTAGTGATGGCCATCAATCAGTAAACAGTATGGTTCCACAAGGAAACCGACAGAGCTCTGTAACAGTAACAGTCAATGCTAAGGATGCCACAATACAGTTCACAATACAGGACATACATTCATTCAATAAACAATATCAGTTCAATAAACAATTCAGTTCAGTATTCAAAAGATAACCATTTTGAACATATCTTTACACAATCTGTTACTCACAGAGATTGGGCTACAGTATGCTAGAGCGCGTCCCCAAGTGCCAACCCTAATCAGTAAACAAATCGAACACACTCTAAGTTTAACAGTTGGGGAAGTACAATAATCAACTTCCTATTATGCCTCAGTGTGTTCTACATCTATATCCTCATTAAGATGTCTTAAACTAGGCCTAAGGATGCCTAGGATGGGATGAGGATGCAAAGATGTATACAGAAAACATTTTCAGAATTTTCAGTCAAACAGAGCCCCGCTCGAGCGCAGGTTTACCCGCTCGAGCGTACAGGCAAACAAAGGTCCCCGCTCGAGCGCAACATCCCCCGCTCGAGCGGACCAAAAAGTACTGGATAGGTGAAATCTCCGCTCGACGCCCGCTCGAGCGTGTCACCCAGTCCTCCGCTCGAGCTCCCAATTCTCCGCTCGAGCGCTACTTCCTCCGCTCGAGCGGACAACAGAAATCTGGACATCCCAGATTTGAGTCCCAAGCTCAAAACCAAGTTCAAAAGCAATGTTTTCGATCCTCTTGGGCTATTTTCTGGAAAAACTCTTTTAAACACATAGAATAACATGTTTCAAAACTCAATTTAAGAAATCAAGGCCCAAGGGTGTTTCAATTAAATTCAATTTCAAACTAATTTTCAAGAACATGCATGAACAACATTCAAATATGACATGCATGAGTTTCAAACCAATTTCAAGCTTCAAATCTTGCTCTCAAGAGCTCAATAGTTGGAAAACAAGGTGAAAACATGGACTTTAACTTAAACATGGACATGCATGTACAATTCTCCAAGAATTCAACTTCAAATTACACTAAAATGGCCATGCATGCATGAATTCAAACATAATTCAACCTCTATGCACTAAAACATGGCTTGATTCTACAATGGAGCCTAGAACATGCAAGATGAACTTCAAGACCACAAGAAGAAGATGAATTCACTTACCTAGGTCTTGTATTCAAGGTGTATGAGCTCAATTTAGTAATCTATGCTACCAATCTTCAAGTTTCTAAGCAAGATTAAGCAATGCAAGAAGGAAATCAATTCTCTCCCTCTCCTCTTTCTCTAATTTCGGTGGAGCAAGGAAATGGCTGAGAAGAAGCTTTGATTCAATGTATGCAAGGCTCAAATAATATTAAACAATGGTCCACTATGATGGCAATTTGGTCAATAAGTCCAACCTCTCAATTAATCAATATTTAATCTAGTTTAATCATTCCTAATCAATTTTCAGATAAATATACCATTAAATCACAAATATTCTACTGAACATGAAACTCTAAACGGTTCCTAATTCGGCCGCCGATAAGGCCTCCAATTAACAGTTCAAACATAAGAATTCGAACAGATATTCAATCAATCAAACAGATACAATATACAATTCAATAGATAACTTATTCAGTTTCAGTTCCGATTTCAATCAGTTCATTCAGTACTTCAGTTAATTCAATTATTAGTCATTATCAGTTCGGTTTAGCAGTAATCAGTACGTAATTCAGTGGGTTATCGATAATCAATACGAGGGTTGTTACAGTCTCCCCTCCTTATAAGGAGTTTAGTCCCCTAAACTCGAGGTACCTTCAGTTTGGAAGAAAACAGGATTCAGTGGAAACAGTTCTGGGTATCTTTTAGCCATGTCATCTTCCCATTCCCAAGTGGCATACACACCACCATGGTTCTGCCAATCAACTTTCACTAGCGGGATCTCTTTGTTTCTCAGTTTCTTGATCCGTCGGTTTACAATCTGTATAGGCCTCTCCTCGTACGTGTAGTCGTCACTCAACACTATCCGAGTAGGCTCAATCACATGGAATGGATCCCGGAGATAATCTCTCAACATCGAAATGTGGAAGACGTTATGCATATGCTCCATTTCAGGAGGAAGTGCAACTTGATACGCCACCGGATTGATTTTCTCAACAATCTCATAAGGTCCAACGTATCTCGGCACTAACTTGCCTTTGACTCCAAAACGAGTCTGGCCTTTCATTGGTGTCACTTTCACAAAAACGTGATCACCCACTTCATATTCTCGGTCTCGTCTTCTAACATCTGCATAACTCTTCTGTCTACTCTGTGCAGTTTTCAATCTTTGCTGTATCAATTTTACCTTTTCAGTTGTTTCATAAACAATTTCGGGCCCAAGCAACGGCCCATCTCCAACTTCTGCCCAGCAAATCGGAGATCTACACTTTCTGCCATACAATGCCTCGAAAGGCGCCATACCAATACTCGAATGGTAGCTGTTGTTGTAGGCGAATTCAGCCAACGGCAAATGACTTTCCCAGTTTCCCTGGAAATCAAGGACACACATTCTCAGTAGATCCTCCAGAGTCTGGATGGTCCTTTCTGACTGTCCATCTGTCTGAGGATGATAGGCACTACTCAGCCTCAATTCAGTACCCAATGCAGTCTGTAGGCTTTGCCAGAACCTCGATGTAAACTTCGAATCCCTGTCGGAAACAATAGACACAGGCACTCCGTGCAGTCTAACAATTTCATCAATATAGATAACAGCCAATTTGTCCGCATTATAAATTGTCTTGACAGGTAAGAAGTGAGCAGATTTAGTCAGTCTATCAACAATAACCCAAATAGAGTCCATATCTTTTCTGGAGCGAGGTAATCCAACGATAAAATCCATCGTGATATGCTCCCATTTCCATTCTGGTATGGGTAAGGGTTGCAATAACCCAGCGGGTCGTTGATGTTCAACTTTGACTTGTTGGCAATGAAGACATTTGGACACAAAGTCGGCAATTTCTTTCTTCATTTCCGGCCACCAGAAATTCAACTTCAAATCTTGATACATTTTCGTATTCCCTGGGTGGATAGAAAATTTTGAATTGTGGCCCTCTTGCAGAATTCTTCTTTTCAGTTCGGTGTCATTCGGTACACACAGTCTTTCTTGAAATTTCAGTACATTGTTGTCAATTTTGAATCCCGGTCTCGGTTTTGAATCTCTTTCTTTAATAATCTTCTTTAAGAAATCATCCAGTTGCTGTTTCTCTTTAATCTCTTCAATCAAGGCTGGTTGAGCAGAAATAGCAGCTAAGGTTCCACCTTGTTCCTTCAAAACAATTTCAATTTCAGACTTTTCAAGATCACAAAGCAACTCCTGAAATGCTGATTCCCGTTGGTCAGTCCAGTCAAATGATATCCCTTTCTGTGTCAACTGAGTCAGTGGTAAGGCTATTTTAGAGAAGTCTTTGACAAATCTTCTGTAATATCCAGCCAATCCCAAAAAGCTTCGGACTTCAGTCACATTTGTTGGTCTAGGCCAGTTCACTACAGCTTCAATTTTCTGCGGATCAACAGAAATTCCATCTTTGCTAACAACATGCCCCAAAAACATAACATGATCAAGCCAGAATTCACATTTAGACAGTTTACCATACAGTTTCTGTTCTCTTAAGGTTTGCAGGGCAAGTCTCAGATGATGTTCATGTTCTTCTACAGTCTTAGAATAAATCAATATGTCGTCAATAAATACCACAATAAAATCATCAAGGTACGGTTTAAAAATCCTGTTCATGAGGTCCATAAATGCAGCTGGGGCATTTGTGACTCCGAACGGCATAACTAAAAATTCATAATGGCCATACCTTGTTCTAAAAGCAGTTTTGTCAATGTCTTCCGGTTTAACTTTCAGTTGATGATATCCCGATCTAAGATCAATCTTGGAGAATACTTGTGCACCCTGTAACTGATCAAATAAATCATCAATACGTGGCAATGGGTATTTGTTCTTTACAGTTACCTTGTTCAATTCGCGGTAATCAATGCACAGTCTCAGTGAGCCATCTTTCTTCTTTACAAACAAAACCGGTGCACCCCACGGTGAAGTACTGGGTCTGATAAACTTCTTGTCTAACAGTTCCTGCAATTGTACTTTCAATTCTTTCAGTTCAGTTGGAGCCATTCTGTAGGGAGCTTTAGACACTGGCTGTGTTCCCGGAATTACATCAACGGTAAATTCAACTTCCCTATCAATCAAATCCCCTGGCAAATCATCTGGAAATACATCTGGGAATTCTTTGACTATAGGAATACAATTCACATCAGTTTTAACATTATCATCAGCAGATACAGTCAATACAGAACACAGATATCCTTTACATCCCTTTCTAATCAATTTGACAGCTTTTACAGAAGAAATCAGATACGGAGGAGGTACTACTCCACTCCCATTAAACACAAATTCAGGTAAACTAGGTGGACGGAAAACAACTTGTTTCGTTACACAGTCAATAGTGGCATAATATTTTTGTAACCAATCCATCCCCAATATCACATCAAAGTGATCTATGTTTAACGTCAGTAAGTCAATAAACAGATGCATATCCCCAACAATAATTTCACAAGCAGGATACATATATGCACATGTCATTAGGGCTGGCCAATGGGTCATCCGACCCGCCCTACCCGCCCGCACCCGCACATGTATGGGCGGTTTCGCAAATACAATAGGGTAGGGTGCGGTTTGAAATATTTCAATTTTTCGGGTTGCGGGCGGGTTGCGGGTTTGACCCGCACCCGCCAAAACCGCCCGCACTTTCCCCTTTTTTTTTTTTTTGAGAAAAAAGCTGAACCGTTCATCTATTTTATTCCCATCCGTAGATGATATTTTTTGTCCTAACCCAAACAAAACCAATTGAGATCAAAACCCTAATCTCAACTCATTCTCTTATCTCGACTCACTGAGATGGAGAGAGAGAGCTCTCTTCATCTTCTCATCTCTCTCCCATTCTTCATCTGCGCAGATCGCACATGACGATCGACATTCAATCTGTGATTTGTATCTCTGAGGTAAGGCTCTCTCTCTCTCGCTTTCTCTCATCGATTTGTGATTTCATTTGTATCTCTGTCTCTGTCACGCTCTCTCTCTCCGATCTGTGTTTTTTTTTGGGCAATCAGATCTGTCTCACCCTTTCTCATTTTTTATCTCCACAGCTCGCATCGATCGACCTTCATTTTCTCATCTCTCTCTCGTTTTTCATCTGCGCAGCTCACACGTGATGATCGATCTTCACAATCGACTCTCTCTCTCTTCGGCGACTCTGGGGTAAGGCTCTCTCTGTCTCGCTCTCTCCCCGATCTGTGATTCGTATCTCTATATCTCTGTCTGTCTGTCTCTCTCTCTCTCCCTCTCAAATCTGTCTCTCTCTTTTGTTTGAAATTATTTGAATTTTTTGAAATTTAATCTGTTTAGATTTATCTGTGTTTTTGATTTTGTTTAATTTTTTGGGGGAGTTCGATCTTTGTAATCTGAATCAATTGGGTGGGTTAATCTGGTCTGATCTTTGTAATATGATCTTTATAATTTTATCTTTGTAATATGATCTTTGTAATGTGAATCTATGTAGATTTGTCTCACTCTTTAAAATTGATTTGGAATTGGAGTGTCGTCGTGTTGACAGGTTTGTTTTGTATATTTTCCTTGTCTTTCTTTGATCACCTGCAGCAGCATTTTTGTTTTAGTGCACCCTGAAGCTATTCATTATTTAAATCTCATTATGTTAGTGTGTTGTTTTATGTCTATAAGCTGTTTAAAATTGCTGTGATACTTGCCATATAAGCTGTCAATGTCTATCTGTTTGTTGATATGATAATTAGAAATAATATTATGAAGCTATTCATACTTTATAATTCATTCTTGTCAATAAATTCGTATTTCCTATTTAGCTTGAGATTTGGATACTTGCTTAGCTTAATGCCAACCAATAGGAGAAAACTTTCAAGACTTCCAACATTAGAATAGACCTGGACAATTTATTCATGTCCTGATTCCTCAATGTCTTTGTGGAGTGGTTAAGATGTTACATGTATGGTGTATTCCCTGATTTAGTGAAGGACAAATATCTGTAGCAGCAACAACTTGAGTTTACTTAATTCCATTTTAATAAATTTAAATTATTGTGATTTTATATATCCTTTAGGATCAGGGACTGAGACAGTCTTTGTGATGGCAATAAAAAAGGTTTAAAAATAATTTTTTGGGAAAAAAGTTCAATCCGCAAACCGCCCGCAACCGCCCGCACACCCGCGAACCCTATCCGCACAAACCGCAAACCGCATTGTGGGCGGTTGCGGGTTGATTTTTCCCCAAACCGCATAAATGCGGGCGGGTCCAAACCGAACCGCAAACCGTCCTAAACCGAACCGCGGACACCCCTACATGTCATGGATCCCCCAACAGGCGATGATACAGCTAGCAAGTAATTCATAGGTTCTAAGGGTCTATTCAATTTCCGTGAAAAAGCATGCGACACATAAGAATGTGTAGACCCCGAATCAATCAATACATATGCATTTTGAGCACAAATAGAGAGGATACCTAACACAACGGTCTCAGTATTCTGAACATCTCCCGGTACTAGGGCAAATACTCGGCCCTGCCTCACAGGCTCTTTCCCGGTAGCTTTGGGGTTAGGCTTTGGTGCCACATTTGATGCTGCTGTGCTTGGTGTAGCTTTACTACTAACTGGTGGAGCAGAAGGGCAGTCTTTAATTCTGTGGCCCACCTTGCCACATCTGAAACAAGCTCCTGAAATCTGGTAGCAAACCCCCTTGTGCTTATTGCCACATACGGAGCAGGGTGGAATGAATCCACTCCCTTGATTGGGGCTAGTTGTTGACCCCGTATTCTGTTTCTTGTTTGTAGAGTTATGTTTGCCTTTCTTAAATTTGAAACCCTGTCTTTTACCATGCCATTCAGTTGTTGGTGTTTCAGATTGTTTCACTGCTGCAATATTTGATTCGGCCATCAAGGCCCGATCGAGAACACCCACATACGTTGGCATTTTCAAAACATTTATTCGGTCCTGTATAGCAGCACTAAGGCCTCCTTCAAACCTTCTGGCCTTCTTATATTCGGTATCCACCATATGTGGTGCATACCTGGCAAATTCGGTGAATTTCTTCTCGTACTCGGCAACAGACATATTGCCCTGTCTCAGCTGTTCAAACTCAGTCACTTTTCTGTCCCTGATGCACTGGGGAAAATACTTTTCAAAGAAGGACTCCTTGAACTGAGTCCAAGTCACAATAGTATTCGCATCACGGGTCAACATCCACCACCTTCTTGCTTCTTCCTGAAGGGTGAAGGTTGCTAACAGTACTTTGTTGGCTTCGGAGCACGGAAACATTTCAAACAATTTCTCAGTCTCAAGAACCCAAGCTTCAGCCTTTAACGGTTCTAAGCCTCCCTGAAAGGACGGCGGTTTCATCTTGCTGAATTTATGAGTCAGTGCAATAATGTCCACCTCATTGGCATTCACATTCTGTACATTCTGTTCCGGTTGCACCGGAGGAGGAGGAGGTGGGGGCTGTTGGTTCTGCTGTTGATCTAGTCTTTCAATTACCAGTCCCATCAGTTGTTCAAGTCTGGCCATTCTGGCCTCAGAGGATGATGATTCAGGTTCATTTGCATTATCCATTCCGCTATAAGCAGTTATAACAGTTATCATTATAAGCAGTTGTACAATTAAACAGTTTAGCACTTTAACATATATTCAGTCAGTCATAAGCACACACTTTTCAAGTTCATGAGATGCCCTACTCACTTTTCTAGGACACCCTATAGCTCGTTTGGACACGTGTGTGCGGTATAACTCGTGGTAAGTATCGCTCTGATACCACTCTGTCACGACCCAAACCCGGCCCTATGGGTTTAGCACCGTAACTGGCCAGTAATCCGAGATTACCGAAGGCCTGCTGAACAGTAATACAGTAAAACAGAGTACAGGGCCTGGCGGAAGCCAATACAGTAAATAAATAGTGTCCATTGAGCTGTGACAGTCTGTATGCCAAAAACATTTTTCATGCATTCATACAGTCAAAACAGCACAGTCTATACAATCATATACAACCATTCAGTACGGGGACTCAATCCCTCGATAACAGTACAGTCAAACAGTAAACAGTAGACGGTCTATACAATAGGGGACACAAAAACACCCCAAGCCATAGCATGGCAACACGGAACCTCGCAGTGAGGCACATAGGCTGGCTGACAAAACTGGGGCCAACTCGCGCTCCTAGCTCCGGTCTGGCTGCTGAGAACCTACATATATATATAAACAGTGAGCTAAAGCCCAGTGAATAACAATAAGTGTAAAGAGGTTATGAATGAATGTCCTTACAGTAATGAAAACAGTTCATTAAACAGTATTTCAGTCTTTCAGTATGTCAGTCAATCAATCATATGTGGTACATCCATTAGCCTATAAACAGTAGGTCCAGAAGGACCGGGTCTTAACAGACCCAACAGTAGTGATGGCCATCAATCAGTAAACAGTATGGTTCCACAAGGAAACCGACAGAGCTCTGTAACAGTAACAGTCAATGCTAAGGATGCCACAATACAGTTCACAATACAGGACATATATTCATTCAATAAACAATATCAGTTCAATAAACAATTCAGTTCAGTATTCAAAAGATAACCATTTTGAACATATCTTTACACAATCTGTTACTCACAGAGATTGGGCTACAGTATGCTAGAGCGCGTCCCCAAGTGCCAACCCTAATCAGTAAACAAATCGAACACACTCTAAGTTTAACAGTTGGGGAAGTACAATAATCAACTTCCTATTATGCCTCAGTGTGTTCTACATCTATATCCTCATTAAGATGTCTTAAACTAGGCCTAAGGATGCCTAGGATGGGATGAGGATGCAAAGATGTATACAGAAAACATTTTCAGAATTTTCAGTCAAACAGAGCCCCGCTTGAGCGCAGGTTTACCCGCTCGAGCGTACAGGCAAACAAAGGTCCCCGCTCGAGCGCAACATCCCCCGCTCGAGCGGACCAAAAAGTACTGGATAGGTGAAATCTTCGCTCGACGCCCGCTCGAGCGTGTCACCCAGTCCTCCGCTCGAGCTCCCAATTCTCCGCTCGAGCGGACTGATGCACAGTGCAAGATGCTGGAAGCTCGACTTCTCCGCTCGAGCGCTACTTCCTCCGCTCGAGCGGACAACAGAAATCTGGAAATCCCAGATTTGAGTCCCAAGCTCAAAACCAAGTTCAAAAGCAATGTTTTCGATCCTCTTGGGCTATTTTCTGGAAAAACTCTTTTAAACACATAGAATAACATGTTTCAAAACTCAATTTAAGAAATCAAGGCCCAAGGGTGTTTCAATTAAATTCAATTTCAAACTAATTTTCAAGAACATGCATGAACAACATTCAAATATGACATGCATGAGTTTCAAACCAATTTCAAGCTTCAAATCTTGCTCTCAAGAGCTCAATAGTTGGAAAACAAGGTGAAAACATGGACTTTAACTTAAACATGGACATGCATGTACAATTCTCCAAGAATTCAACTTCAAATTACACTAAAATGGCCATGCATGCATGAATTCAAACATAATTCAACCTCTATGCACTAAAACATGGCTTGATTCTACAATGGAGCCTAGAACATGCAAGATGAACTTCAAGACCACAAGAAGAAGATGAATTCACTTACCTAGGTCTTGTATTCAAGGTGTATGAGCTCAATTTAGTAATCTATGCTACCAATCTTCAAGTTTCTACGCAAGATTAAGCAATGCAAGAAGGAAATCAATTCTCTCCCTCTCCTCTCTCTCTAATTTCGGTGGAGCAAGGAAATGGCTGAGAAGAAGCTTTGATTCAATGTATGCAAGGCTCAAATAATATTAAACAATGGTCCACTATGATGGCAATTTGGTCAATAAGTCCAACCTCTCAATTAATCAATATTTAATCTAGTTTAATCATTCCTAATCAATTTTCAGATAAATATACCATTAAATCACAAATATTCTACTGAACATGAAACTCTAAACGGTTCCTAATTCGGCCGCCGATAAGGCCTCCAATTAACAGTTCAAACATAAGAATTCGAACAGATATTCAATCAATCAAACAGATACAATATACAATTCAATAGATAACTTATTCAGTTTCAGTTCCGATTTCAATTAGTTCATTCAGTACTTCAGTTAATTCAATTATCAGTCATTATCAGTTCGGTTTAGCAGTAATCAGTACGTAATTTAGTGGGTTATCGATAATCAATACGAGGGTTGTTACAGCTATTGAGGTTGGTTTTCAGTTTACGTATGTTAAAAATGACGAGCTGAGGGTTACGACAGAATGTGCATATAAGGAATCAAGGGGATGTATGTGGCATGTACATGCTTCAGTTGAAAAAACAAATGGGTTCTTCTACATAAGGACTTTGAATAATGAACATACGTGTGGTGTGGCGGTTCGTACGAGTAAACATGCTAGGATGACTTCTAGCTTAGTTTCTGGGCTGATACTTGAAGAGGTAAGTGCAAAACCTTTAACTCGTCCAGTGGATGTTGTCAAAGAAATGAAAGACAAGTATGGGGTCTCAATTAGTTATAACTGTGGTTAGTTGGGTGTTGAAAAAGCAAAATGTAGTACATATGGGGATTCTTGTTTGTCATTTGATCAATTACGGTGGTATTTTGATGAGGCATTGAAGAACAATCCAGGTAGTCGTTTTGAATTAGATTTTGAAGATAACAAGCGTTTCAAAAGAGTGTTTGTGGCTTTTCATGCATGCATTGCTGGTTTCAAATATTGTTGGTCATTGCTTTTTTTTGATGGAACATTTTTGAAAGGATGATACAAAGGAGTTATGTTTGCTGCAACAGGGAAAGATGGGAATGAAGGTAATTGTAAATATATATAATTTTATCTAAGTATGTGAATTTTCTATACATGTAGGAATTGAGTGAATGTGATTTTTCTCTGACACTTTGAATTTTCTCTGGTTGTGGCCACTGTGTGGATTTTCTACGGTTGTGGTCACTGTGAGAATTTTCACTGGATTTTGGTCAGTGTGTGAAATTTCTCTGGATGTTGTCATTGTGTGAATTGTATCTGTAGTTGGTCACTAAGTGAATTTTCTTTGGATATTCTGATTGTGTGAATTTTCTCTGTAGTTGGTCACTAAGTCAATTTTCTCTAGATGTTGTCAATGTGTGAATTTTATTTGGAGTTGGGCACTAAGTGAATTTTCTTTGGATGTTGGCAGTGTCAAATTTCTCTGGTTGTTTATTGTTCTAATTTTCTCTACATGTGTAGTTCTAATTTTCTCTGCATGTGTATATCTAATATGCTTGTTCCTATTTGTTTTGTAAGTTTTTTTCCTATAACTTTTTCTATTGTTGATGTTGAGAATAAAGACAATTGGTGTTGGTTTCTTGAACATTTATGTGGAGTATTGGGATCAGAAAGGGTGATAAGTTTCATATCAGATCGACATTGTGGTATTGTGGAGGGAATTGCTAGGTTTTTCCCTAACTGCTTTCATGGATTTTGTCTTGAACATCTAAAGAGAAATTTGAGGGATAAGTTGTCATGTGGAAACACAAATTTGGTTAGGGAGACGATTATGTCCAAGTTTTCAGAATGTGTATATGCGCCAACAAAGGCATCATTTCATTTCAAGTTAAATGAATTAAAAAGTGAGGGAGGAGACATTGTGAGTGTTTTCTTGAGAAGTTTACCATATGAAAATTGGAGTGATGCATATTTTGCAGGGAAATGTTATGGTGAGATGTATTTAAATATTGCTGAGTCATTCAATTCATGGATACAAGAAGCTCGGCACTTGCCAATAACAAATTTGGTGGACATGATACGGTTGCAAATCATGAATATGAGGTTTGATAGGAGGCTGCCGTCTAGTAAATGGAATAAAGTTCTATGTCCTCATACGGATAGTGTATTGGAGAAGTCTTTTTTGGATGGGAGGACATGGAATGTGAGTTTATCATCTGATAATGTCTTTGAAGTGCATTGTTTTCCTTCGGTAATGGTTGATCTTGGGTTGAGAACTTATTCATGTCGAAAATGGGAAATAAATGGGTATCTATGTCAACATGCGGTTGCTGCAATTTTCAGGAGTGGAAAGAATTTGAATTCATTTGTTGAATCATTTTTTCATGCTGATATGTATCGTCAAGCATACTCGTTTTTGATTGGCCTAGTTCCAACTGTTGAAAAACCTGTGTGTAGCATTGAAGATGCTATGATTTTACCTCCATTGAGCGAGAGACCAGCTGGGAGGCCGAAGAAGAACAGAATTGCTTCTACTGGGGAGTTTAAAAGGGTGATTAAGTGTAGTCGTTGTGAGAGTATTGGTCACTATAATAAGAGGAAATGTAAGGAACCTTTGTTAAATAGTTGAGGATAATACATTTTATTGATTGAATAATACATTTGATGATTACTTTGTGTATTTTGTTTTGTGAAATGTATTTTTTAGACAGTGTATATAATAATATCAATCAAATTCATCCAGAGAAATTTTTCAATATCAGTTAAAGTGTGCATTGTGTTTGTTGATATATACTATAAGCAGTGGGTTTGTAATACCTGTCAAATTCATCCAGAGAAATTTTCCTATGGTAGAGAAAATTTTATGTGTATTGTGTTTTGAAGCTTCAAATTCATCCACATAAATTTGACAATGGCAGAAAAAAGTACTGTGTGGATTGTGTTTTTTGAATTTGATAATTGTTTTGTACTAACACAGTGCATTATAGATTGCATGATCATATAGGCACCTTCTTTGGCACGATATGAGTTAAATTTCTCTGTGAATTTCTGATAACTTCATATCAGTCACTTCAAGAAATGTGCACACCAGACAGAGCATACATAAAATTATTGCACTGAGTACAACCAAGAAACAAAATTAAGCTCTTTTGAAATTTCTCTGCGTTGAGAATTTCTCTGGACCAGGGAAGAATTTATCTAGAATCACTTCAACTCAGAAATTTTTCTCAAAGTTAGAGAAATTTTCCTCACCAACCCAGAGAAATTCTCCCTCTCCAAATCACTCAACCCAGAGAAATTCGCAACTTAGAAATTCCATTTTCTGTCACCATTCGAATCCGTCAATTTCATTCAGAGAAATTTTCCACTATCAGAGAAAATTATCTAGGCATTGTGTTTTGAAACTTGAAATTCATCTAGTGAAATTTTCCAAGAGCAGATAAAATTACTGTGCGCTTTGTATTTTGTTGAGTTTGATGATTGTTTTGTACCAACACAAAGTAATACAGATTACATGATCATATAGGCATTCCCTTGGGACGATGCGAGTTAAATTTCTCTGTGAATTTCTGGTAATATCATACCAGAGAAATTTCTGCAGACAATTTTCTCTGTGTGGATTGTGTTGACAATCACAATAAAAAAATATATATATTTAACCATTGATAGGTATGAAATTTATATTAGTCAAAATAAAAATAAAAAAAATGAAATTTACATTAGTCAAAAAAGGATATATACATATATGTCAAGCATCATCATTCCTTTAATGTATGAACAAAAAACTGAATGGTTAATACTGTGTGGATATATACATATATGTGAGACAATTTTCTCTGTGTGGATATGTATATTGTTTTCCTTTCACTAGTTTCACTATTATATTTTTGGTTCTTCTTCTGGAGGTATTTCAATTGGTTTAGTCCATGACTGGCCAACTTCGGTCACAAATCTCTCTATGAGTTTTGCCCTCATTAACCTTATGTCTTGTGTGGACAATTTGGAGCTGATAGGTTCATGCTTGCTATATTGTTTCATTATATAGCAGACAAAGAGGCCACAATCCAGACTATATACAAATTATAGGTATGGTTAGTTTTAAGAAACATGCAAATCAGATTATTTTATTTATAGATGTCGTATGAAACTTAAGAATCACTGTCTTGTTATGGAGCATTGTTGACATACTCAAAGTCGTAACTTGTGTTTTGTGAGTTTATCAATTTGAAAGAGGGTTGTGATTGAGCCTCTCTTTCAAGGCAAGGTTTCAAAAAATTCTCCACATAATCTTGCTGCAAAAAAAATAATTTTTAAATAACAAAGAAATTTATAGACAAATCAATGGGATTCTATGAAAATTATCATCACATAAACATTATGATGGATTAGAGAAATTTGCACTCGTTACCAATTGTTTTGCATCTTTGACATATTTGTCTTCTGCATCATCTCTCTTTGGCCTCAGTGAGTTGTAGAACTTCCATAAATTGTCTTGTTTGTCTAGGACAAACAAGGTCCAATGATTTCCATGTGTGGACTTCTCATTACCTCCAATATTTATTGGGAAATGGAGGAATCTGTAGTTCCTCCATGCTGTTTCAATATGCTTGTCAAATAAGGACACTCGAAAAGCTTGATTTTTTGTCATCTTGATGAAATTCTGTGGTCAGAGAAAATCAAAAAATGGTTATGTTATGAGAAAGTTGAAATACCTAATTTAAGAAATATATACAGAGAAATTTTAAATGCACACAACTAGCCAGAGAAAATTAGACTAGTGACACAACTGTCTTCAAGAAGTATCTTAACAAGAGAAAGTGGTAAGTAAATTCAAGAGAAAATCAAATAAAATAATAGTAACATACTAAGCTCATGGATGTGAAAAACAATGAAGTTGGTTATTGTCTTTCTCTCATTTGGTCAGTCAAAAGGATCTCTCCATAGCCATCAATGACCTGAAAAATATGATTTATAATTGTAATATTGGTTTATAAAGGCTGATGGAACATTGCAGAGAAATTTTGATGAAAGACTTACATTGTTGACAATTTCTTTTTGTTTTATTAGGTTTCCAATGTCTTCGAAGGTAATGAGATTCAACTCACTTGTCCAAATTAAAGCCCTACAAGATGACAAAGAAGGGATTTAATTGTTGCTAATGCAATATAAGTTTGTAATTTGTTGTTTGTTATCTTCTATTTTGTTTGTTGTACTTACTCAAGTCCAGACACATTTGATATGTGCTGCAAAATGTCTTTTACATGATCTTTTATCAATCTTGAAATCGGTAGAGTTTGTGGAAAGACCCAAGATTTTCTGATGCTTGTAGGTGGAGGCAAGACGTATGCATCAGCATCAAGTACTTCTTTGTCCTTCGTGGTTTGCTCAGTTTGCTTTGCAGCTTGTTTTGAAGCTCTAATCACTTTCGCAACTTTGGGATATTGAAATTCTGGATTGTGCTACTTTTTCTTCCTTTTTTTTGCCTTTAAATTTTTTATCATTGATGTCAGATCTTTTTTGACTGTAGGCAGTGAAAATATCAGTAAAAGTGAAATTTCTCTGAAGTAACAAATGATATTTCAATATGTAAATTTATTTGATTCAATATTTTTTAGTTACCATAGACTTTTGTCTTTTGTTTCGATTGTTCTTTGTGTGCCATTTATTCTTGTTAGGTTGTTGGTTGTTGTTCCATTTGCATTCAAACTATACACAGTGAAAATCAAACAAGCCCGAAAAATCGAATAAGAAAATAGACAGAGAAAATGAAATGAGCAGTAGAAATCAATAGAAATAAGCGGCAGAAACTAATGTGTTCAGAGAAATATAACTTCCAGAGAAAATCACCAATGACATAGAAAATTATAATAAATAGAAATTTCTCTGAGTTATGTTGACACAAGGACATAACTTTTTGTAGCTCAAGATTTTCACTGACCCTGTGGTTGAAGTTGTGTTGGTGTTCGGTATGGTTGTGTTGCTAGTTGGACGGATAGCTCTTGAAGTTGTTCATGCAATTTAACATTTTCAGTTTCAAGCTCCGAATTTGAATACCTCAACTGTTGAATTGTTTTGTATCGTCTTCTTTTTGAACCTCCAACATTCTTGGATTGTGCTGTCTTTTTCTTGAAGTTCTGAGTTAAGTGATGTCAAGGTTTTTATTGCAATATCCTTTTCAGCAAGTAATTCAATCCAATTTCTCTCTTCTTCTTTTTTAGATTGAGAAAGTGTCTTTAGTCTTTGACGTAGATCAGCAATTTGGGCATCCTTTGATTTCTCAGATTCTTGAGGCTGATGCATTGTTGAGCCACAAATGCCATCACGTTGTTGGTCCATCGGCTCATTACGTTCTTCTTCATCACTTTCCTCCTTGTTTTCTTCTTGCTGTTCATCTTCTTCTTCACTGTCTTCTTCTTTCTATTCATTTTGTTCTTTGTCTTCTGCTTCTATTTCTTCACTTTCTTCTCTGGCTTCTGTTTCTCCACTGCTTGCTTGATCTTCTTGTCCATTGCTGGCTTCGTATTCTTCTATGTTGCCTTCTGTTTCTTCATTTCCTCATTTTTCAGATGGATCTTGTAATGTCTCATTGAATTTGACAATTGCCTTTTTTGATTCTTTCTTTGTCTTTTTACCAAGACAGAACTCCTCTGATGTGTTTTTGATTAGCTGTTTGTTATCTATCCGTAACAGGAGGCACTTTTATTAGAGAAATGTTACAAAATTCACTGAGAGAAAAAATTCAAATAAGTAGAATAAAATTCATCTAAATGATACTAATGGGAAACAAACTTCAGAGAAAATTGTATGGGCCAGAGAAAATTAGAGACAGTGAGTTAATTTTATGAGGCAGAGAAAATTATGAAATAAGTAACATAATTTAGATATAAGAGAAAATCAATCAAGGCATATAAGTTAATGTTTGCCTATAATTGTGTCAGAGAAATTTGGATTCCAGAAAAAATTCATTAGAAGGGTAGAAATAAACAGTGTTTATCAAAGATGCAGGGCACATAAGTTATGGGCCAGAGAAAATTACACACAAGAAGAAACAATTTTATGGGCCAGAGAAAATTATGAAACAACCAACATAATTCAGATATTAGAGAAAATCAATCAGGGCATATAAGTTAATGTGTTACAATTGCGGTCAGAGAAATTTGGATTGCAGAGAAAATTGATTACAATGGCAGAAATAAACCAGTGGTAACCAAAGAAGAAAACATAAATTGATAGTTCAGAGAAAATTGATCTTAATCAATCAATGCACAAGGAGGGAAACAAAGCAGTGGTC
The DNA here is from genome assembly GCA_036172215.1 of Camellia granthamiana. Taxonomy (NCBI): domain Eukaryota; kingdom Viridiplantae; phylum Streptophyta; class Magnoliopsida; order Ericales; family Theaceae; genus Camellia; species Camellia granthamiana. The sequence goes on from CM069912.1 coordinate 23,417,548, forward strand.
AGAGAAATTTTAGAATTTCACTGAGATTTCAGTAGTGATAGAAATCTAACCTGTCGAGGTGCAAGAGAGTGGACTGGTGTCTTCTGCATCTGTTTCGTCAAGGTTTGCAGGTTCCACTTGGCACATCTTGGGAAGTCAGTTGTGTTACTGTCTTCCGAGTCAATGATATTTGCATGTTTACATAACCAATACTGTAATGAAAATTAAAGTAATTAAATTTTTCTAAACGCACAAATTTATAAGTATGATAACTGCAAATTTGAATGGATATTGTACTTACCAGCAATGCAATGACATACCCCATAACTTTTTTCTGGAGTTTTGTGCAATGCTATAATAGAATCAATCAATGTTGATGTGATTGCTTCTGGCCAATCATACTGTTTCATTGATTCAAGAGGTTCCACATACTTTATAAAAACCCACCCTATTGAATTCCCACTTGTTGCAAAAAATAGGGTGGGACACCAGTACAATGTAACAATGATTGCTACATCTTTGAAGTCAGTTGGTTGCTTGCCTTTCATTGCTTTGACCAAGGCATTTTTAAGAACAAGACCAGTGAGCCTTGTGTCCTTTTGGAATCTTCTCCTTAGGAATGCAGATTTTGGCTTTTTAGAGTATCTTAATGACATGGCTCCTTTACCTCCTTGCAAACCAAAAATCAAGGTCATGTCATTTGGTGTAAAGGTCAAGTTCTTTTTACCAACTGTGAATGCTTTTGTTTTTTCATTGTAATATTGGATTATTGCAACTACATCATCATCAGATTTTCTAGATTTCTTTGGATCCATCCTTCTAGTGGTTGGAGCTTGGATCAAATACCAGAATGGGGTCTTTTGAAGCTTTACAAGTTGCTTTGAATTGAATTTAAGTGTTTGAAAAAAGAAGACAACAGATGAGAGGTTGGATCGGTATTGAATGCTATAGTGAGCTCTCTTTTTTTGGAGTTTAACAAGTTTTTTTCCCCTCGAACTTGAGTCTTTTGAAGTTGGGGTATTCATCTGGATGCTAGTTGCTTCATCACCTTGGACTTGTGTGTTTTGGCGAGGAGTTTGTGGTGTTTTGCTGCTGGTTTTTGATCTTAGATCATAAGAAGACTGAGAGAGTTGTTTTTTCTTGCTTGGTGTTTCCAGTGTTTTGCTGCTGGTTTTTGATCTTAGCTCATAAGAAGACTGAGAGAGTTTCTATTTCTTGCTTTGTGTTTCTGGTGTTTTGCTTCTTTTACGTCTTGCCATTTCTAGACAATGATTAAAACATACAGATGTCAATATTAAATCCCAGAGAAAATTGAACATGCTAGAGAAAATTGGACATGTCAGAGAAAATTATAGATAAGGGAGAAAATTACAGATAAGAGAAAATTGGAGATGTCAGAGGAAATTTCAGATAAGGGAAAATTACAGAAAATTGGACATGCCAGAGAAGTTTGGACATTAAAAATTAAATGTCAGAGAAAATCAACAAAGCATCATAAACATGTGAGAGAAATTTTTAATAATTGTTAAAATTATATATAGAAGTAAACATACTAGAAAAAATGAATGACAGAGAAAAGTAAACATGGCAAGCCAAAGAAAATTTCCATTCTACAATTAGCAAGATAAAATAAACAAAGTAATGTAAACATGCCACTGAAAATTACACCACATTGAAACCAAGAATTGAACAAAATAAACATACCAGAGAAAAATACACATTCTGGAGAAAATTACACATTCTTGAGGAAATTTCAATTCCAGAGAAAATTTCAATTCATAATATTAAAATGCCAGAAAAATTTACATACACAACCAGAGAAAATTAACTATGATAGAGACACACAAGGGAGGAAAGTGATGTGATGTGGTCAAAGAAAATCATAAATACCAGAAAAACTTAGACAGAGGCAAGAGAGTAATAGACATTCCATAGAAAAATACATATTCCAGATAAATTTTCAAAGTAGAGAAATTCATAGACAAAATCACAGAAATATGTTCAAGAATAAGATCAAAACACAGAGAAATAACTTTTTTTTTCAAAATACACATGTCAGAGAAATTCAAATAAGAAACATTCATTCCAGTCCATAATATTAAAATGTCAGAGAAAATTAAACATGATAGAGACATATAAGGGAGGAAAGTGATGTGATGTGCTCAGAGAAAATTATAAATACCAGAGAAACTTAGACAGAGACAAGAGAGTAATAGATATTCCAGAGAAAGATAAACATTCCAATTAAAAATACATATTATAGAGAAATTTACAGAGCAGAGAAATTTATAGACAAAATCACAGAAACATGTTGAAGAATAAGATGAAAACACAGAAAATTACTTTTTTCAAAATAAACATGCCAGAGAAAATTGAAAGAAGAAAAATACATCAAGCAAAAACCAGAAAAATTCAAATGCCAGAGAAATTTACAGATAAAATTACACAAACATGTTCAAGAATAAGTTCAAAACACACATAAATAACTTTTTTCAAATTCAGGTAGCTTTTTATTACGAAATTGAAACCCTAATTTATGGAAAGTTAATATAAAATGCAATTAACTGTGTTTCCAGAGAAAATCTGGTTGTATTGTATAAAAACTTACCAGAGTTAGGATGAAACTTGAATGACGAGCTGATATGGCCTGAGATGAAGATGCGACGTAACGAAGATGAATTGAGATGACGATGAACGATAAACAGTGAAAACAGGGTCAGAGAAATTTGTGAGTAAGGAATGTGAATGATTTTTGCAGAAGATAACGAAGCTCTAATGTGGATGGTGAAGATGATATTGAAACCCTAGTTCTGCGGTCTCTTGTTCGTGAAGATGGTGGATGCTTAGAATGGAACTCAGACGTCGGAATGAGTTTCGTTTCTGTGTTGATTTTGGGAAGGGTATTTTGGTCCACAAAATAATTAAAAACGTGCGCCAAGTTGTTCATGGACCTGATGTATCACTATTTTTTTTTTGTGTCCTTTATCCTCTAAATTATTATTATTAGGGACCTTAAAAAAAATTTCCCTTTTTTTAACCTATTTTAAAGTAAGATAGTCTGACAAAAGGGTCCCAGGACGCGAGCAAGGATTTCCTCTTTGACTTTCCTACTTGACTCTCTACTTGATAGGTCATTGGGTCCACTTTTGGGCTCAATTTTGATGATTCGAACCGTTCACATTTTAGAATTTGTCATGTATATCATACTTGTAAAAAATCAAATTGATCGAATATCAGAAAAACTAAAAACCGTTTATTAAAAAAATTTAATAAACAGTTTTATTGTTAATAAAACTTTTAGTTCACGTAATTTCTGATATCCGATCGATTTGATTTTTTACAGATGTAATATACATGACAAATTTTAAAATGTAAACGAATCGAATCATCAAAATTCTACTCAAAAGTTGACTCAATAACCCATCAAATAAGAAATTAAGTAGGGGGAGTCAAGGAGGGATGCTTGCTCCCCAGGACGCGTGCTCTCTTCTTCTGTAAAGCACTTTGGTAACGGTTTTTTGGAACATGCACTTTGCTAACGTTCGAATGCAGTTTAAAGAAAAACCGGCGTCAAGGGTGGAGAAGGGGGAAAAAAAAATAAAAATTATTCAGGGTTATTTTAAAAAATTGATTAAAAGTTAATTTTTTTATTTTTTTAAAAAATGAGTAAGGTTAGAGATTTTAAAAATTTTATTAAAATTTTTACCAAATGTCTTACATGGTGTAGGTCTCGCACCCATGTGAGACATTTGGTAGAATTTTTAAGGTCTCTAACATTTTTGTTTTAAAAAATGTGTAAAAAATGATGTGACTCAAAATAAGTTGAAAGTCAAAATTTAACTTTTAGCCATCTTCTTAAAAGACCGTCAATTCAATTTGTTTCGATGTAAAATATTTTATATAAAAAGATATATTTTTTATAAATTGATTTTACAAAAAATATATATTTTTACTTGAATTTTTCTCCGTTTGGTTGATATGTGAAATAAAAATATTTTATTATCTACAAATTTTTTTTGATTCAATAAAGTATCATTTATGACTTTTTAATGAGTTAAATATTTATTTGAAAAGACTAAATACGTTTAAAAAATTAACTTTATAAAAATTGACTTACAAATTTTTTAAAAATAAATTATTTTTGGTAAAATGATGCAAAAACATTTTAAAAAATATATATTTTACTTGTTTTTTATTCAATCAAACAATAAAAAATAAGTAAAAATATTTTACATCAAAACAAACAGTAAAACAAAAATAGTTTAATAAAAAAGTGAAAACACTCATTACTTTGGAAATTTTAATTTTTTTAATATTTATTTGTATCAAATTAGTTTCTAACTTTTAAAAAAATGCAAAAAAAATAAGTTCTAAATACTCAACTAAGCAGAGCCATTTTTTATTTTTATTTTTTCGATGCAAAGGAGGGTGGGAAGAAAATCTATTAGATTGAATTTTTTAATGTATTTTTTAAATATTGTCTGATAAAAAAATACTCATTATTTTTATATGATTTTTTATTTCTTAGGAAAAATATTTTCAAAATTCAAAAATATTTTTTGAATATTTATTTTTATCAAACTAATTTCTAACTTTCCAAAAATAATTTAGAAAACAAGTTCTGAAACTCAATTAAACAGAGCTATTTTTCAATAGGCCCGTTTTAATTAAACGGTTCAATTTGGTAGGTGAATGTTATCACTCACCATACTTGTTTATGATGTGGATGTATTAATGGGAGCTTATTTATAAATTATTTTTCAGACACTTATGGTAGGTTAAGTTTTGTGTAATTTCTTATAGAGTTTCAAGTCCTATTTAGATAGAAATGTATTCCATAAGATCCTACATAAACGTAACGTGACGTGACACTTACATAAACGTAACATAACGTGACACATACATAAACGTAACGTAACGTAACGTGACACCTACATAAACGTAACGTAACGTGTCACGTTACGTTTCGCAAACTTAATGAGTTTTTATTTTTTTAAATTGAATGTGAAAATGTTGCTGGTTTATGTTGGTGTCATGTTACGTTTCATATAAATATGATCTATAGCAACATTCAATTTCCTTATTGAATGTTACCATAGATTATAGGTGTCACGTTACGTTTATGCAGGTGTCACGTTACGTTTATGTAAATATGATCTATGATAACATTCAATTTTCTATATAGGAAATTGAATGTTGCCATAAATCATAGGTGTCATGTTACGTTTATATAGATGTCACGTTACGTTACGTTTATGTTGAGGAAATTGCATGTTACCATAGATCATAGGTGCCACGTTACGTTTATGTAGGTGTCACGTTATGTTTATCATAGGTGCCACGTTACGTTTATGTAAGTGTCACGTTACGTTATGTTTATATAGATATGATCTATGGTAACATTCAATTTCCTATATATGGTTTTACTATTATTTATGATATTAACAACTAATATTGAGGGTAAATATGTCAACAAACTTCTCACGGGATTTATGGGAACATAAGTTTTTTAGTAGGACCATATGTAGCATAAGTCTCTCTAATAGGACTTATAAATAATTTTCCTTATATTAATTGATTTAAAAAAATATTTTGACGAAAATATATGTTAAAAAATAGAAAAAGTGATATGATTGAGTGTTTTGACTTTTTATTTATTTTACTAAGAAAACTAACATTCCAAATAGTATGATTTAAAAATAAACTATATATATATTTTGAAGAGAAATATGATGAAGTGGTTATTAAAATCAAAAAATGTTGAAAACTACCATAATCAAATTAATTTAATTTTTTAAAGCATAGATGATGAAAACTATAATTATCAAATTAATTTAATTTTTTAAAGCATAGATGATGAAAAGTATAATTATCATATTAATTTAACTTTTTTCATGAATCATCTATTTACAATAACTTAATGAAATAAATTATCAAGTTAAGATCCATACTAGGTGACACGACCCAAATTCGTCCTTATAGGTTTAGCATCGTAACCGGCCAGTAATCTTAAGATTACCTACAGCCTCAGAATCACCAAATAAGGAGCTAGCGGAAGCAAATATTAATATACAACGTCCATTGAAATGTATAGACATATATGAAACTGAGCAAATTTAAACCTCATATACAAATATTATATACGTCGTCATCACAATAGTCCTACGTCATCTTTATATATAGATAAACCAAAACAGGTTTAGCCCTATTTACAAAGTACACAAAACTTGTCCAAAGTAAACAGAAGAAAACAAAGCTTGTTCTCAAAAACTTGACCACTTACGATTCAGGAATCTCCACGGGAGACACGGTCGTTGGCTTGACAAAACAAAAGTCCAGACAGGTGCCATTAGACTTGATCTTGTACTCGCTCACCTATATATATATACACACAGTGGGCTAAAACCTAGTGAATAACATTAATGAACGAATTCCGAAAATATTATATTAATAAAATAGATCATAACATAATCAATTCTCATATCATAACATAATAATGGTATATCCAACAGAACTTATCATATCGTTTCCTAACTAGAGTAATCGGTTCTGGATACCGATTAAACATATCACTACTTTTTCAAGTGGCTAACGAGATCTCATAATCACATATATGTCATGGACTCGCATTAACATGCTGTCCCCTATGACTTGGGACTTTCTTTAGATGCCATAATAGATTCGAAATAGGACATTCGTTCACGTTAATAAAATATCATTTCAAAAATCATAACTTATCAAATGACATTTCAAATATAATTTATATGAACATATCTTTATAATAACGTCACTTACAATGGGCTTCCAGAAACGATCGATTAATCTCTAAACGTTGACCTACAAACACAAACGTGCATAACACAAAACATATCTTATCATTACATATTCATATGGCCATCATGGCTTAGCTTTTCTTACATTGATTTCCTATTCTTCCTTATCACATTGCTCGTATATATTGAAACACACATTCTGAATATACTTGACTTATTACATTTCTTTCTTAGTGTGCTTCTACTTCTTATCCTCATTGTTATAGCTTAATCATAACTTAAGAATGCCTAGGATGCAATGAGGATGCAATTATGCACTTAGAAAAAACTTAGCAAAATTTCAAAAACAAGGCAGTTCGCTTGAGCTCAACTTTTGGTCGCTCGAGCGGACCCATTGGTCTGTAAAAGTACTGAGAGCTCTCATTTTACGCTCGAGCAACTTTTGGCTGCTCGAACCAAGACTAAAAAACAAAGGGTGATCGCTCGAGCGCAACTTTTGTCACTCGAGCCAACCCCCAACCTCTACAGAATTTTTGAGAGCTTGCATTTTTTGTTCGAGCGCAACTTCCACCGCTCGAGTGAAGAGTGTGAATTCTAGAATTTCCAGATTTTATCTACAAGTTCAAAACTCAATTCTAATGTTTCAAAACACATTCTTTTGGATCAAAACTTGAGAAAACATTTAGGAACTTATAGAAAAACATGAAATGAAGTTCAATTCACAAAATCAAAGTTCAAAAGTATGCCAATTATTCCAAAACTAAACTTGAAACACATCAATGTGATGAATTAACTTTCTTTCTTTTCAAAACTCATGAACTTGACAAATTTGAGCTTAAAGGCTCATGTATGTACAAAACTCCTTTCCAAAACATGAATTTAAGAATCAATACATGATGGATGAAACATGCATGTAACAATTACTCACAATTTTAACATATTCTTGTATGCATGTAAAACTTCTTCATCTTTTTACTTTAATTAACAAAACACATGCAAATGGTCATGTATAATCCATGAATACAACTCTAAAACATGATATCTTCAAGAATTGAGAGGTATGCTCTTACCTAGAGCCTTCAAACACTCCAATTCTAGCAAAATTTGACCATCCCAACCTATATCTCCAAGTTTTCTTCAATCTCTACTCACTTTTTCTCTCTCCAGATGAGAGTTCTCTCTCTTTCTAAAAGTATAATCTCAGATTTTGGTTACTCAAAATGATGAAGAGATAAGCTCAAATGAGCTTATAGTTCATATTTATAGTTAGAGTGGCTTTTTGCAATAATTAGAATATTAAACCAATTAAATACAATTAACTGAATCAATTTTTAATTAAACTTACCATAGTGTTCTAAATATTCCAAATAACATATCGCTGTAATCAATTTCAGTTTCAAATGCCGATAAGGCTTTTGATTTTCAAATCAAAACAAAATTCCAGACATATATTTCTACAAGTAACAGATAGAAAGTCAAATAGCATACAAAATACTAGGGGTGCTTGCGGATCGATTTTGTGCGGTTTGCGGTTCGGTTTTGACCCGCCTGCATCTATGCGGTTTGGGAAAAAATCAACCCGCAACCGCCCACGGTGCGGTTTGCGGTTTGTGCGGATAAAGTTTTCAGATGTGCGGGCGGTTGCGGGCGGTTTGTGGTTTATACTTTTTTCTTTAAAAATTAATTTTTGAGTTTTTTTTTTTCCTATCGAATTTAGGCATCAGATTCATTTTATATATTTATGATCATTTGACAACAATTTTCTGATGAGTTTACAAATAAAAATTGAATATCAATGCATTAAATGAAAGTACTCAAAACAAAGGACCTTACACTAGCATTTTTGCCATGAAAAAAATGTATATCAATGCATTAAAAAATGTATATCAATGCATTAAAGGTTGTATTCAATTAGAATTGCCAGTTCAGTAATCAATAATCAAATTAGAAGCTCCATCGACCACCAGAAGGAAATTTTTATTAGGAAAAAGTGGATGAGTCACCAATGAAAATCATATAAGAAACCAAGTTTAGGACTTGTTAATTCTACGGCATTAAGAAAGTTGAGAAATACTTAAAAATAAGGATCCTAGTGTCATAGAGAACATAATGGTGCTCCTGTTAAAGTTACAAAGTTGGTACATAAAAAAAATAAAAATAATAATAATTAAAGTGCAGGCGGTTTTTGCGGGTTACGGGTTTAACCTGCGACCCACCCGCGACCCACCCGCAACCCGCAAATGTGTCATATTTCAAACCGCATCCGCCCGCATTATGTTTGCGAAACCGCCCATTTATATGCGGGTTAGGCGGTTTGAGCGGTTCGGATAAACCGTTGCCCACCCCTACAAAATACACAATTAGTACATAATTCCATTCTAAACACTTAGTTATCATTCTTAATTACAAATTAGTAGTTAATTACGGATTTGAATTGTTACACTCAGCTTTATGGGCTAAACTAAGTGAATTAAAGAAATCTAGAGTTGAAAACAAGTCGAGTTAGGTCGAATAGTAAGCTATTTAAGTTTGATTTAATAATTTAACAAGTTTAAATTATATTCAAATTTAACTTATTACATAATGGTTGAACTCGAATACTTTGTCTTTTTTATAGTGCATATGAGTTTATCGAGCTGAATAATAAGTTATTTAAGTTTGACTTAAAAAACTTAACGCGTTTAAAATTATACTCAATTTTGATTTGTTTACTTAAAAAGTTGACCTTGAACACTTTTTTGTAAGTCAAACATAAATCTAGTTCAAGTAATTTAATTTGTTTGACATTCTTAAAGATATCATTTTTCTTTAATTTTTTTTTTATCAGTTTTTTTTCTTTCAATTGAACACCAAATAACTTGTAGCATAAATTATTTTGGTAGTATATTCCCTTTCTCTACTTGAAGCCTTCCACGCTAAGTGAGAGCGGTTGCCCTCTCAATGTTTGTTGGCGTTGCCCTCAATGTTTGTCGGTGTCTTCTCCCTCTCAATGTTTCCTAAAACCTTACATTTGGGTTATTGTTATGATGTGGAATGTTTTGGCAATATTTTTTAAATTGAAATCATTATTTGATGATTTCATTATAATTTTCAAAATATATATGCATGGTGTTTGACGTAGTTTTTTCTTACAATTTATGTGATAAAAAATAATTAAAATAAAATTGATTATGAGAAATTGGGAGAGGGATGTAAAATATTTTGGGTTCTCCTTTACCCACTATGTTGGGCCTAGGGGATTTTAGCTAAATTTTTCTTTTTGAAAAGAATTTTTAAAATTTAAAAATTTATTTAGTTGTATATTTTGAAAATAATTTTATAATTTTATAGATGAAGTTTTTGTAATTTAGAGTTTGGTAATTTTTTGGTAATTCAATAAATGATTAATTACCTAAAAGTCTTATCTACATATTAGTGGTAGCTTAAGTCCTATCAAAAAAATTTTGAACCAATAAGTCCCATTTAGAGGTAAAATGACGTTTTGTCCTTTAATCTCAAAACTAAGAATATTCTCAATTTCAAAACTGAGAATATTCTCAATTTATAATTATCAAAACTAAGAAATTTCTCAATTTTTTTTCTAGTATGAATTGAGACTATTATCAAAACTAAGAAATTTATAATTATCAATTTTGAGAAATTTCTCAACTTTTTTTATGATTAAAATTGAGAATATTATAAACTGAGAAAGTTCTCAATTTCAAAAAACGATTGAGTTGATTCGAACTTCATCACGAGTCTTGGAGTTGAGATTTTGCACATTTCGAATCATAGTTGTTGGTTAGAACTTGAAATCGAGCATCGTGAATGCAGATCTAGAACGAAAATCGAATTTCGTGAGCTCAAATCTAAGGAGAAATTGAACTTCTCAAACTCAGATCTAAGGGAAAATCGATTTTGTTACATCAAATCAACTTCAACTTGAGTCTTAGTTGCGATCCGAACATGAATATGAAACCCTAGATGAGATCTGAACTTGATTCGAAAGTCTTGGGTGAGATTCGAATACCAAATCTGGAAGCAGTGTGACTCTTGTGTTGCGAAGGTCGAAAACTCAATTTGAATACCAGATCTAGGAGTAATGTGACTCTTGAGTTGCGATCTCAATTCAATTGTTCTTTCCAAGGTCTGTTGAATGTTGCAATCTGATCATCGCAACCCATGCAAGCCCATCACAAACACAAGTTAACTTCGCACCACTTGTTTTGCTTCGCGCTGCTGTTTCGCACTAACGTCAACTTTGCAACATGATTTTGATCAAGATTCAACTTGAATTATCCCAATTTCATTTCACGACCCTTCGCATAATCGCAATTTGCGATCTCATCGCTCAGTGTTCTGGTTGTTCCTAGTTCTTGAAGACCAGGGTTGTAGGGGTGGCCGAAATAGAGGGTTAGTTGCAAATATGGGTGAAGATACTATGATGATTATCTCACATGGAAGGAGGAAAATGATGTAAGTTTGTTGGAAGGATAAATTGGTCTATTAAAAATTAATGGGACCTGAAGGAGCAAATAATTTTATCTAGGACTTAGTGGATTATAAGTTCACAAAATGGGACTTGTATGTAAATGACCCTTGAATAAATGAGTGTAAGATAAAAAAATGTGTATGATATGAGAGAATGAAAAAATTGTTGGTGGATCCCAGGGTACCACATGGCCATGCCTCAGGTCAATCACAAACCCTCATATATCCACATATTCTTCAATTATCCAGCATAAAATTATGGATCTTATCCCTCCATTAATCACGTGATTGTGCCCTACGACCAATGAATCGAAAGAAAAAAAAAAAAAAGTTGATTGATGTAAAAGAAAGAGAGAGGAGGTATAGAAAGTAGTCGAAAATAATTTTTAAAAAATTATAAACTAAATAAATTTTAAATTTTAAAAAGAAGCAGCTTGCCTCTAGTCTGTTGGGTCCGTGGGGTCCATTACGGATCCCGTTTTGATAATCCAAACTGTTCAATGTGTAAAATTCGTCGAGTACTATATGCCTGTAAAATATCACGTTGATCGGATATCGATAGCTATTTCATCTAATCAGTTTTTTGTCAATTGTTAATTTGTTCACTGTCTATTTTTTTAATACAAAACTGATTTGATCACATAGCTGTCGATATTCGATCAACGTGATTTTTTACAGACATATAGTACTCAACAATTTTTATACATTAACGGTTTGAATTATTGAAACGGGATTCGTGGTGGATCCTCATGAGTCCAACAATACCATCCAATTCGATTTCCGACTAGAGGCAAGCTGCTCCCATTTTAAAACTCTCCAAAATTAAACCAAACGAGGACGTTAATTTTGTGAAAAGTAAGTTAAACCAAGCATGAATCCTCTCATAATTCTAAGAAAAATATTATAAGTTTTAAATTTTTTATCAAATAAATAAATGAATATCTTGTATTATGTAAGGTTCATAAAATTACAAATTCCATACTCAGATAAAATATTTAATTATTTATTTAATAGAAAAATTGATATCCGAACATTATTATCCTTAATAATTCCAAACGAACGTGAGTAAGCAAGCACCAGATTAATGGTAACACGTGGAGGTACTCCCGTTGCGATTAGCCGAAAAAATCTGTAAAATCTCTCTCCTCTCCTCCCCTATTTTCTCAACATTTATTGAGTTCCCATTACCAGCCAACCGTCTGTTCTCCCTCTCCCTCCCCATCCTCCTTCATTAATAACAAAATTAGTTGTTTGTTGATCTCAAAACCCTAGTCACCCCTATATACATACAACACTCATAGTCCACCTTCGCATTGATTATTGATCAAACAAACTCTATGTACAAAATATAGTATACTGTATACATACACACAAATCTCTATATATATTGTGCATTCTGTATATTATCAGCCTAATTCAATTCAACCAATTCGATTTGATTTCAGAAAACAAAGAAAATGGAAGTAGAATCTGCGAAAGACGCGAAATCAATCGGAGCTCGTCCTGAAAACGCTCGGAATCGCAGAAGAAACATATGTTTAGCGGTGATTGCGGTGGTTTTGGCCATTGTTATTCTACTCGTAGTGTTAGGGTTCACCGTCTTCAAAGCCAAACATCCAATCAACACCGTCAATTCCATTGCTGTCAAAGATCTCAAATTCTCTCTCGACATCATGAGGCTCAGAGTGAACTTGAATGTCTCTCTGGATGTCAATCTGTCGATTAAAAACCCTAACAAGGTCGGATTCAAGTACACCAACTCCTCAGCTTTGTTGAAATACAGGGGAGAAGTGGTTGGAGATGTTCCTGTTCCGGCCGGCGAGATATCAGCGGGAGAAACCCTACCGATGAATATGACGCTGACGGTGTTGGCGGATCGGTTGCTTTCGAATTCCGATGTGTATTCCGACGTAATGTCCGGTACGTTGCCTTTCAGTACCTTTACTAGAATGTCCGGGAAAGTTCACATATTGATTTTCAAGATTCATTTGGTTTCTTACACGACTTGCGATTTTAACATCAGTGTGGGGAATAGAAGTGTTACGGACCAGACTTGTCATTATAAGACCAAATTATAGAGATGGAAAGAGAGAAAAGTTTGGATTCGAAGCTGTTTGATTTTTTAAGTAGTTTATTTTAAAGCATTTTGTAGTAACTGAGATAGATTACGAATGTTTGGCATGGGCTATATAAATTATATATTTTTGGGGTTGTATTATTTAAATTTTGTTTCTTTGTTTTGTTTGTTCTTTTTTATTTTATTTTATTTATTTTTTTGTGTATGGATGTTCAGATAGAAAAGTAGTAATAAAAACCCAAAAAAAAAAAAAAAAGAATAGAAAGTATTGAATTTTTTGAAATATATGCTGTGTTTTCTGTACTGAATATTGTAAGCAATTGGAGTAGGCTTAAATTCGAGTTGTAAGCATATGGATGACTAGGAACTCAAATCAATTTTTTGGACCCTCGTAGAATCTGAACATATTGATTTGCTGGAATCTTGATTGGTAGAGATCATTGGCAGCTTGATCTCTAGAATTGTAGGTTATGCCCCTGCAATATGTGTATTCTGTGAACCTCAAATTTGTCATGAACTTGTTGAAAAACTTTTTTGACACCCCAATTATTGGAGAGTCATAAAGTTAATTTATATGGTTATCCTTTGATTATTAGCTACTGATGAAGTAGCTCGAGTCTCTTGGATGATACGAGGCTGTAGATGCCTCCCCATGGCCTTTGCAAACTGCAGGATTTGTGCCTGCAACTACTGCATGGATGATTGGGTTTTCGGGTTGGTTCGAAAAGTGGTTTTTCAGCTAAAATATGAGGTGAAAGTATAGAAAGTGATTGGAAATGATTTTTTGACTTTAAAAAAAAAAATGTAAAACAGAGAGAAGGGACGGAGTTTTTGACCTTTTTTTATATCGATTTTTGGTTTTTTCAGTAACTTTTTTATTTTTGGCTAAATCTTCAATTGCCAAACGAACCTTAATTTTAAATAATCAGTGAAAGCTAGTGAACATGGATAATGCTTCTTGAGGTTTAAAGTTAGAATGATTATTATGTTTTTAATTTTAAATAATCACCTTTAAATCAAGAATAGTTTTGTATTGTGTGAAATGGTATGTCTAGGGGTATGAGGATGAAGGAAATTTCTTCCAGTTTGTGATAGTGGAGCTTGAACCTGGTAGGAGGAGAAGATGGTCGCATTTTTACTCAATGAGACAAATAAAAAATGGTTTCTAAAGTCTAAACTCATCTTGTGGTCCATTTTCTAGGTAACCTGTGTTTTATCAATTTTTTTGTTGTTGACCGAAAAGGACATATCCAATGGAGAAACAGAAATCTATTTCCTCAAACCTACACTAGGTTTATTTCCTCAAACCTACACTAGGTTTATTTCTTCTAGGTTTTATGTTAAGAGATGTTAACAGAATTCAACCCTGCTCATCAGATCATGAGTTTGAGTCATGGCATCCCCTCCCCTTACGTAGATATAAGATATCTGATGTTCTTGATGTACGTAAAAAAAATTGTTTTTCAATATGCTAAGAGAAGATCTGTAAGCTTCACAACTATTTGTAAGATATTTGTGTTATATTGAGGGTATCTGTTTATAAGTCTAGTTAAAAAAATAAAAAAAAATAAAAGAAAAAAGATTGGAAGTTAACAAAAAGGGAAAAGAAAAGAAAAAATCTTATAAATTTGTAATTTTGAAATCACCTTTTGTCCTTCATTTTCTTTGTTGTCATTAATATGCATGGAACTTATGTTAGTTGAAGACTGAGAGCTGAATATTTGAAATCACTTTCTATTCTTCATCTTACTTAAGGCGCTTCAAAATTCTCTCTTCTTTTTTCCTGGAAGCAGTAATGCTTGCTAATGGTTGTTTATATTTTGTTATAGTAAAGGTATGTTTGGTGGCCAGGAATGAGAGTTAAAGAATCAACATCTCATACTCGGTTATGAGATGTGCTGGGGGAATGCCAGGGAATTCAATATTCTCAGG
This sequence comes from Camellia granthamiana, assembly GCA_036172215.1. Lineage (NCBI taxonomy): Eukaryota > Viridiplantae > Streptophyta > Magnoliopsida > Ericales > Theaceae > Camellia > Camellia granthamiana. The sequence continues at coordinate 23,432,779 of CM069912.1, forward strand.
TTCATGTTTAGATGCACTAGGAGTATTGAAGAGGAAACTTAATGAGCATGTCTAGATACTTGGTTTAATAATACAAGGAAGGAATAGAATTAATTACAGACTAGCTTTCAAAAGAATATTCTTAAATAAAATGAGAATGAGAATACCACTCATCTCGGTTATAAGATACCCACTACCGTCATGCAAGGGAAATTGGTGGATCGGAATGGAAAAATTCGCATTCCCACCTTTGATTCCCATCAAACAAATACCACCTAAGGTTGTGTTTGGTTGAAAGATTTAGGGAAGGATTTGGAAAGGGAAAGGGAAAGGGAAAAGGTGTGCGAAATTAGATAAAATGTAGATGTATTCTATTTACATTTACCGTCTTTTTCTCTTTTCCTTTCCAAATCTCTTTCTAAATCCTTGAACCAAACACAGCTTAAATATAATACTCATGAGATTAATAGCTAGGTAAATATGTAGTTTTTTGGGGGGGTTACTTCGAGAAGGGTCATTGTTGCTCCCTTCATATTTGTAGCTGCTTTGGTTGTGTTTCTAGGCTGCCTAGGATCAACAGTGAAAAAACATATATTCTGAACTTGCGTCATGAATTTTTTGTGGAGTTTTCTAATTTTTTATTTTGGCATTTAAGAGACGATAAGATCAAAAGATTGTTAAATGAAAATACTTAAAATGAGATTTCTTCTAAGCTAAATTACCATGCAGCAACAAATATGAGAACAGCCAACAAAGGTTTGCTGGTTGTGGCACTCGAGAGGTTCAGTTTGAGGTGGTTATTTTCCTGAAAAAGAAACAAAGAAAGAAGGGAAATAATGGTGAGTTCTGAGAAAAGCATTTTTGAAGCAAGAAGGAAAGTTTAAGTTGTCATCAGTTATATATGTCATATTCATGACATAAAATATTACACAGTGGCGTGATGAACATTAATATTTCAACATGATGGAAATAGTAAAATATAATTAATATAAATATAGTACATGTATGAAGTTAGAGAGATAGAGAGAGAGAGAGAGAGATTAAACAAACATTTTTATGGGACAAATATTAAGTGTAACAATAATACCATTGTATGTGGTGTTACTGACCAATAAATTATTGCAAATGGATTTAGGTGAACATCTCTAATCTCTAACTTACTCAACCGTGTAGTCCCCATTACCGCAATGTGAAATTCCTCAGTGGTTGATGATACTGCTATATAGGATCATAATTATGCCTAATATTTACTTCTTGTTACCTCTCAAATCAGTCCATTATTGTATTTTTTGAGGATTCAAATATAGTTTATACCTAACATACTCCTAAGGGTATGCAAATCCACAAATATAGTTTATATTAGCGAGTGAATCCAAAACAGGTGACAAATGGGACATATTGAAGCTTCTCTCACTCATCCTCGCCTAGCGTGGTTTGAACACCCCACCTCATATAAGAGTTTGGGGTGATGCCATGTGTACTACAACCCCAAGCCATTGGCAATCCATTATTGATACACAAACTACAACTCAATACAAACCAGTTTCTGTTTGTCATGTTAGGCACTCTGCATATCACCAACACAAATAGGATGTTAAAGCAACAGTTCACATTCAACAGCAGAAGTTAAAACTCCCATGAATAGTTGCTTGGTGATTTCTTCCAGTTGATCTATTTTGAATTTTTAGTCCCTGATGAGTTGCTTCAAATTCATCTCCTGGATGTGGATCATTAACTGGCTAGTGAATCGCATTTGGAAACTGCCTAAAAGGTCCTCCAGAGTTTGGCTCTTGATAGCCTTAGGCACGACACAGTTCAACTTAAACTCCACTAGGGCCAGCAACCACCAAGCCAGTCTTCTCATTAGAGCACACTTGCTCAATAGGTACCTCATCGGATAGCTGCGAGTGACAATTTGAATTGGATGAGCTAGGAAATAGTGTCGAAATTTGGAGTTGTAAAAAACAAAGCTAGACAATGTCTCTCTATTAGCGTGTACCTCGCTTCAGTCTCTTACACCTTTTTGATGAGGCCAAGTTGACTTTGAATGCTTCAAAGGCTTTTTGGTGTTTCTCGCTCTATTAAAAACTTCACATTCCCTCTCTATAGATTTCTAAGGAAAATGTCATCTCCGTCTAAGTAGTTATGTATAGTCTAAGGTCTAATGCTTTTTCGGGGAACCTCTTCAATGCTTTTTGGAAGTGGGGTGCTAGCATTTCCATAATTGCCTTTTGCCTCGATGTCATGCCTATGAAACATGAACCCGAGGAACTTCTCAAAGATAATCCCAAGTGCATACTCGGCCAAATTCATCCTCATCTTAAACTTTCTGCACCTCTTAAGCACTTTTCAAGGTGATCGAAATGATCTTCTCTTTTGAATTTTACCACCAAACCATTGACATTATCCTTGACATATGTTGAGGCGTATCATGAAAAATTGCAGTTATTGCCCTTTTGTATGTTGTCCCAACATTATTTAGTTCGAAAGACATGATCGTGTATAAGAAATTCCTGAGAGGGGTCCTAAAGGCAATCTTTATTGCATATTTCTCTCGTCTTTTGGGTTGCATATAAAATTTTAGGAAAATGTTGTAGTAAAATATTTTAAATCAGGGGTCAAGAAAACTATTCGGTAAAACAAATTCCACAAGGTTATTTTTCAAAGTTGAGGTCTTAGATCAACGGGGTTGATTAGTAAAACTAATCACTCCCACATGCCTTTGACATGGGTGATTTTAACGACTTCTCAACACAGGCAACATAATTGATACCAATGATGATTTTTCTGCATTGGCGACCTCTTCCTCTTCAAAGATGAGGTCTGGTTTCTTTCTCCTTCTTATTTTGGTACGTATACTCTTCTTGATTGAGCTTTTTATTGTTCAATGATGAGTGGTTTTCAACTTGTTTCTTAAATTCACATGTTTTCATGTTAATGTCATTTTTTTGTTCACATGTTTTCACTTCTTGTTTTCAATTTGAAATTTAGTAATTGGCTTCCATTTTTATTTTTTTATTTTGCAATTTTTAGGCTTGAATTTGAAATTTCTTTATTCTAAAATAGTGAAGTTTTATAGTTTGAAGATGGTGAAATTTCATTTTTCACTGAACACATTAGAATTTCATTGTATTTAGAGAGTTAAATTCACTCTACGAAGGCAGTGAATTTAGTAAAATTTTATCTTCTTCTTCTTTTTTTTTAAAATTTTTTAAATTTTTTTTGTCTTGTGAATTTCTTATTTTTCATGTATTTTGTTTAGTAGATTTCAATGAGATGATTTATAAAATGAAGATTTAGATGAAAAGATTGAATTTTTTAATTTTGAAACTAGAAACACGTACGTTCTAAAGCAACAATAACAATGAATTTTCTTTAATCAAATTCACGTGTTTTCTTTTAATTTTTATGATTATATAACACGTATCATTTTATTAAAATGATTCTAAACATTTTTATTTTATTTGATTATTTATCTAAGATAATTTATTCATTGCTTGTAACATAATCTTGTGAATAGAAAAATGAAAAAAGAAAAAGAAAAAGAAAAATGATGGGATCTAAATTTATTAAGATAAATTACAAATATACTCTTTGAGGTTTTATTAAAATACGAATCGTCTACTCTAATTTTGAAAATTATATTCACCCCTGAGGTTTTTAATTTTATAACAGATTGTTCATTTTATTAATAACTATCAAGTCAATTAACAATTTTTAATGATGTTAAAATATGTTTCAATTAATAATTTAAGTAATTTTATTATTATATAGGAGAGCAATTATGAAATTTTATTTTTTTTAGTTAATTTTATTAAATAAAAAAATTATAATTTTTTAAATTACAAAAGTCAATCTATATGAGATGTATTTATAGTTTACCCAATTTATTACTAGTGGCCGAGAGATCCGAAAAAGACTAAGCGAGGTCAACTCAACCAACGTTCACAAGTTCAGTCTCCCAAAAGAAAAGATAAAGAACCAAGGAGGAAGCAATCCCATGTGATAGGTACATCATATTCACGTGCTGACACAAATACAGACACGCTTTAAATTTTTTTTAAAGAAGAAAGTCATCACCGGCCCACAAAAGTGGATTGGATTGTTCCCATTTGTGATGGGAGAACATATTCGTCGGACTCTTTGTGAGGGAAATTAGACTATTTAAAAATGTTAGAGGTTTTAAAATTTTTATTAAATATTTTATATGGTGCGAAATTTATATGAGATGTATATAATGTGGTCTTACATTTATGTAAGATATTTGATAAAAATTTTAATAAAATTTTTAGAATTTTTACCATTACTCTTAGACTTATAGTTTGTGAGATTTATTTATAGAGTGTTTGGTTAGAGATATAAGTAAAGGAGTTATTGATAGGACTATCAATCTCTTGGTGAGATTGGGATTAAAAATTGAGCTAGTAGATTAATGAATTTTTAAATAATTTTTAATCAAAATGTATGTTTTGTAGAACAAAAAATAATAATTATAATATCAAAAAATATTATTTTATATATTAATATTATCTATAGTATTACTAATCTTGTTGTATACAAATAAATATAATTTATTCTACATCTCCAATTTAATATTACCACACTAATAATTTCTTCGTCAATCTCACACTGTATTGTTAATCCCTTCCATCATATAGAGCTAATCAAATGTGGTTGTAGGGTCTACCTTTTAATTCTTTATGTTGTAATTTTTTTATTTTTTTATTTTTTTTGTGTAGTGAAAAAAATTAAATTAATTTAATAAGGATGATTTTGAAAATAGATTCTCTCTTTTCTGGAAAATAAATATAATAGATTACTATGGCTAAAATATTTGAATCAATTAAATTTATTTTTTCCAATTCAAAAAAAAAAAATTAAATCTATTTAACGAATAATTTATATAAAAATTTATAAAATAAACCAATGAAATCATTAAAATATAAATTTTTATAGATTCTATGGGTCCAACCAAACGGTCCTGTCGACATTTGTGTATGCAAAGAAGCTTTATTCATCTTTCTTGGGAAAAAGTTAGGCAATTAAAAAGAAGGGTCCAGCTTGCGGAAAGAAGCTTTGTTCATCTTTCTTGGGAAAAAGTTAGGTAATTAAAAAGAAAGTCCCAAAATTTGTGTATGGGAAGAAGCTTTGTTCATCTTTCTTGGCAAAAAGTTAGGTAATTCAAAAGAAAGTCCCAATATTAAAAATTAAATGTGGTGTAAATTTAAATATAATGTCATACAAATCACTCTTAAAATATTAGATTTACGCGTTTTGTTTTGTTTTGTTTTTTTTTCTGAGTTCCATAACATTTTTATAAATGTGGTTTTGGGCATATGACATTCACAGCACTTGTAGTTTGCTTATTATGCCAATTTAGTTCTTTTTTACCCTTGAATTTCATTTTGTGTTGATTTAGTTTGATTAAAAGCAACAATTTAGAAATTAGACTAAAAATTAAGGGGAAAACAATCTATTTACTCTTCTAAAGACGATTAATGGATTTGTGTTCACTTTGAATTGATTCCTTTCTTTTTTAATGAGTTTTTTTCCATTGATTTCTATTCAATATGAAATTGATTAAAATTGACACAATATAAAAATAACAAATGGCAAAATTAATATAACTAAAATTATATAGACTAGATTAATACAAGAAGCAAATTATAGGAACGGTTGGTAGATATTTGGGTAAAAACTTTTGTGATTTTATGAATTTAAGTAAATTTATATTTAGGCCTTGTTTGGAAAGTAATAATTTTAGTTTAAAAGTAAAAAAGCTATTAAAAAAAAATCAAAAAGCTTATAATCTACATCAAAAAGTCAAAAATTTATCTCTTTTTTTTTTTTCTTTTCTACTTTTTGTACATCTTTTCGTAAAAAATTAAAAAGTCATTCTAAACATACAAATTTTTTTTTATCTCATATTTTAGCAAAAAAGTCAGAAAAATTATTAAAATAATATGTTCCTAAATGATACCTTAATTTATATATTTTTGTGAGATCATTTATATAAATTCGTATAAATTTATATAATTTTTTATTAAAATTATATACCATTTTTAAAGAAAAACATAACTGAAAGAAAGTGGACATAATTGAGTAGAATAATAAGTGAAGAAAAGGCCAAGATGATTTCGCCCACTGTTATGGACGGGAACAATTCTTGTTGTTGGGTCAATTATGCGCGTGAATCACATACTACTTTTCATTTTGTTATTTTTAATCAAAATCGCTTGGAGGGTTAGGTATTTATTACTACCTCAATGCTATTCAATTTTGGGGCTAAGTGTATGACTTTCTATGATTCGACTTAAATAAAAAAATGTATTCTATTTAAAAATTATATTCACCTTCTTCAAAATTTAAAAAAATTGTAATGTGTTCCACAATTTTTAATATAAAATTTATCTCACTCCATTAAAAAGGCTAATTTTTTTAACAGTATATTATTATTTTATGTAATCAAATTTTTATTTTTACCTTCATAGTAGTTAGCATGGGACATCACAGTACTTTTTATCCCTAACAACTGTTTTTATGTTAAGGGTTGTTGGAGATAATTTAGATAAATATATTTTTTGATTTTTTATGAAGTAATGTGCAGAAAAATAAAGAAGTGATATGACTCAAATAAATACACTTATTTAACTATTTGTTTTTAGAATTAGGTGGGGGTGGAATTACGAGTACGGTGTAATTGAATGAAAAGATTATTAGTGATGTGGTATTAAATTAGGGAGATTTATTAGAAAATTCTTTTTCAAATGTTTGTATTCTAATTAGTCTAGAAGATATTCTTGTATTTTAATAAGTCCTATTATTTAGACGTTTAATCCACCAAATCCTAATTCTCATGTTTAAGGTATTTTATAAATATTTCTACCGTTACAAATATTTTTTAAACAGTTAGCAATTTGGTAATGTGAATATTCACATTGACGTGCGAATGTTCACATTCACATTGATATGCTAACATTCACATTGACGGTGTGAACATTCACATCACGAAACGTTCATATGGTAAATGTGAATATTATAATTAGGGTATTTTAGTAACTATATCAGCCATAGAACTTATTGGAACCTAAGAAAATAATGTAAATTAAATGAAATATAAATAAGTGAAAAGATATTTATGAAGAAGTATCCCATTAAATTAGAGATGTAATATAAATTATATTTATTTGTATGATAATATGGTGATATTAATTAGTTATAATTAAATCTATGAATTTACTTCATTAATCTTACCACTTTTGAATTAAAACAGACAAAGCCTTACACTTGCTTGATAATATTTACAGTTTTGTTATTATATTACAAAAACTTAAAAACGATAAAAAAAAAAAAAAACATGTTTGATATCTATTTTTATTTTGAAAAACTTATAAACAATATACAAATTCCCCCCTCCCTCCCCCCCCCCCCCAAAAAAAGTCTAATAGCCGGCAAGTACCTATGTTACTACTTCCTATTAGGATGGCAATTTAAAACCGGTCCGATGGGGGCCCGACCCCCCGACCTCGAATGAGACGGTTTTTCCCTAAAAAAAACTCCCCACGGGCCGGGGATGGTATTAAAAAATAAAATCCCGATCATTTTCGGGTTAGGGACGGTGATACCTTTCCTAGCCCCGGACCCGCCCAGCCCCGTCCCCGTTTGTCTCGGTATGAAATTACAGTTATAACCCCCCCATATATGTATGTTTCCTATTCTGTCTGGGCTCAGTTTAGTCTCTCTCTTTCTCTCTCTCTCTCTCTCTCTCTAAAACCCTCCCCTCCCTCCGATGTCCCTTCCTCCCTCATGCCGATCTCCCTCTTTTTGACCTCATTGCCTCATCCTGATCTCCATCACTGCCTCCATCCGATCTGCCTCATGCCGATCTCTCTCCCTCCCTCCGATCTGCCTCACGCTGATCTCTCTGCCTCCCTCCGATCGTCGTCGTCCCTCCATTCCGTCGCTTCAACCATTTGAGCTCAGATCTGGTGAAAATGAAGATGAAGAAAATGATGTGTTAGATTTTTTATTTTTATTTTTTTACATTTGATAAATAGATATGCTCTCACAGATCTGTTAATGATGTTGTTGTTGTTGATGAGTGTGTGTGCTCAGATTTGTTGTTGGAGGTTTATGTTGTTGTTGTTGTTGTTGTTTTTTTTTTTTTTTTTTTTAACTTTAGCCGGGGAATTATTTGGGTCGGGGAAACCCGATCCCTGTTGGAGGACGAGGGCGGGGGTGGTGATGGGCTCCCCGTCGGGGATCGAGATCGGGGACGGGAAAATTTCGACCATCAGGGATCGGGGACGGGAAGTGTGATCCCTGGCCCCGCCCTGGCCTGTTGCCATTCGAAGTTCCTATCATCACCTCTAACAGTCTAAAGCTTCGTTTGGAAAGTGGGTTGGTTTTTTGACTTTTCTGGCTAAAAAGCCTGGTTTGGGAAAGGTTTCTGGCTTTTTTGATTTTTTAAACTTTTTTGTGAGAGAAGGAATGTAATGATTGTGGGTTGAATGTGATGTTTTGTCTTATTGGGCTAAAAAATCTATTTTATTTTTTGCGTTTAAAATAGCCAAAAAAGCCTCAAGATTGGCGTCCCAAACAGGCCTAATAGTCGACAACTACCTATGTTGGTTAACAAGTTTTTAAAATATATGTTTATACTAAATATATTTTTGTTTCATTTTTATTAAAATAAACATAAATATATTTAATATTTTCTAAAAAAATAAAATAAAAAAACTATAAACATCATCAAATAAAAATTTATCATAACCAAATAACACATGAGATATAACTAAAAAAAATTCATAATCAAATAACATATGATAAAACATATGAGACATAACTAAAATAAGAACATAACGAAAAGAAAAAAAATAGATTGTCATAAATAAAGAAAATGACCTAAGTTAAAGTGTATACGGTAAAAATGTGTATAATAAAATTTCCCGTTTATGTAATTTAATGAAAATTGTGGTTCAAACTTCAAAGATGAGTGGCTGTTAGTTAGAGCTTGTTTGCAAAGAAGATTTCAGTTAAAATAGCCATATAAAATAAAATAGATTATTTTAATAAAATAAAATAAGCCTCCGTTTGGGAAGTGGGTTGGCTTTTTAATTTTTTGATTTTTTTATCTATTTTAGCCTGGGCTTAAAAGTTTGGTTTGGGAAGGACTTTTTGGCTTTTTGGTTTTTTTGACTTTTTTTGTAAGAGAGGAGTGTAATGATTATGGGTTGGATGTAATGTTTTGTTTTTTGTGACTAAAAAAGCCTATTTTGTCTTTTGTGGCTAAAATAGCCAAAAAGCCTGGCTTTTTGGCTTCCCAAACGGAGGCTAAAGAATAATACTTGAGACCCCCTTTTGGGAGTCACCCCCTCACCCCCCTTTGCCATGTGTCAGGGAGTGATTGGAGGAGTAGGAAAAAAAAGAAAAAGAAAAAGAAAAAGCAACCAATGAGAGAGAGAGGGGGTCAAAGGGGGTGATGGGAAAAGGGGGGATGAATCATTGTTGTAAAATAAAATATCATATGTAATTTATAATTATTTTTTTTATAAAAATTAAAAAATTCTATCATAAATGAAACTTTTTAGCCTTAGGCGGCTTCGTTTGGCAACTTTCACTTTTAGTTAAAAAATCAAAAAATCACTATAAATTATCATATCGTTCTCTCTATTTTTTTATATTTTTTCTTATAAAAATTAAAAAAATAACTTATTATCAAATGAGTCAATCCACATTCCCAAACGAGCTCTTACTGCTCGTTTGGCAAGCAGGATTTGGAATTTTTTTTGCTAAAATAATTACAAAAATTAAAATAAACTTTTTAACACAATAAGACAAAAAATCACACTTGATCCATAATCATTATATTTTTTTCTCTTACAAAAAAGTTAAGAATATTAAAATTCTTTCTAAACTAAACTTTTTAATTCTAAACTAAAATAATTAAAAAATAAAAAAACGAACCTTAATAATTTCCAAGGTTCTAGAGGCGAACGCGTACAAGTAAATTCTTTCCGTTGTACCCCCAAAAAAAAGAGAGACGTACAAGTAAATATACAACAAATATATAATACAACAACTTCTTTGAATAGTCTGTGGTGCTTTGAGAAATAAGAGAGAGAGAGAAGTCAAACGCGTCTTCTCTCACGATATAGCCAAGCGCTTTGGTCTCTCCTCCAAATCGATCAATTCCACAGACACACACCACAAACTCTCTCTTCCCTCCCAAATCCGAAATTCACTCCTTTGCCGTCTATTCGAACCCCAAATTTCTTCCTTCAAATTTCCAAAATCAATCCCAAAAACACTGATTTGGCTCTCGCTTCTCAATTGAGATTCAAATCCCCACCAATTTGGAGGAGAGAGAGAGAGAGAAGGGAAGAGAAGCCATGGAAACTTCTGCTGGAGCTCCGTGCAAACGCAGCCTCGGCCGTAGCAACACCTCCTCTTTTCGCCTCCGAAGCCCTAGTCTCAACTCCCTCCGTCTCCGCCGCATATTCGATCTATTCGACAAGAACAACGACGGCGTAATCACCGTCAACGAGCTCAGCCAAGCTCTCAACCTCCTCGGCCTCGACGCCGAGCTCTCCGAATTAGAAACCTTGGTGAATTCACACATTAAAGAAGGCAACACTGGCCTCCAATTCGAAGACTTCGAATCCTTACACAGATCGTTGAACGACACGTTCTTCGGATTCGATGATGCGTTGCCGGAGGAAGAAGAGGGCGGCGATGTTGCGGCGGCGGCTGAAGCGAAGGCGAAGCAAGAGGAATCAGATCTGAATGAGGCGTTCAAGGTGTTTGATGAGGACGGCGATGGATACATATCGGCGAGAGAATTGCAAGTTGTGCTTGGGAAGCTAGGGTTAGCTGAAGCTAGAGAGATGGACAGAGTCGAGCGGATGATCTTGTCCGTCGATCGCAACAACGATGGCCGTGTTGATTTCTTCGAGTTCAAGGACATGATGCGCAGTGTCATGGTTCGCAGCGCTTAATCATCTTTTGTTTTTTCTTTTCTTTTTTTTCTCTCTCTCCCTCCTCAAGACTGTGTGTTTGGATTGTAGGAATTTGTGGGGGAGAAAGTGAAAGGAAAAGTGAAAAGGAACATTTTCCTCTTCGATTTTTCTTTTTTCTCTACAAATTTTCTTTTGTGTCAAATCCAACTTCCGAATACTGTCATCATGATTGTGTTTGAAACTTACTGTTCTTGTTCTTGGTCTTGGTCTTGGTCCTCCATCAATCAACACATGTTGTCGTTGCTCTTTTGAATCATTGATTTTGTATTTAAAACTGGGTAAAAATTGGTTTGAGTGATGTAGGTTATGAGATTGTTTAGCAGGAAATAAGTTATTATGTAATTTTTTTAAGTTGGTTATTTTATGCATGTTAGCTAGTTTTTATATGCATGTTTGTGCTTAAATCTTGGGGAAAACTAACTACGGCCTCCTCGTTTGGCAAGAGAATTTTTTAGTTAAAAAGTCAAAAAGTCATTAAAAAAATAAAAAAACTAACAATTCATATAAAAAAATCAAAGATTATGTTTTCTCTTTATTTTTTATACATTTTTTCGTAAAAAGTCAAAAAGTCATCCCAAATATACTAGTTTTTTTTAACTCATATTTTAGCTAAATAGCCAAAAAGTTACTATATTAGTCTGTTCCCAAACGATTACATATAAATAACTACAAAGAAAGGGAGGAATAAAAAAAAAATAAGGGGTTGTTTGGGATGTTCTAAATAAGTGCATTTTTTGACTCTTTAGACTAAAAAGTTAAGAATAAAAGATGATTGTTTGAGATAATTTTTTGACTTTTTACGACAAAATGTGTATTAAAAAATTATATAAATTAGCGTATAGGAGAAGTTTGGATAGAATAGGCAGTACGGTGGATGTCCTAGTTGGCAGCGTGTGTAAGGTAGTATATAGGAGATGGTTGCTTCATTTTCGGGCATTGACTTGGACGGTGTTGTTCGGCCCGTGGGGGTTCACCAGGGGTCCCGTTTTGCTAATTGGAATCGTTCAATATGTAGAACTCGTCGAGTACTATATGTTTGTAAAAATTACATTAATCGGATATCAATAGCTATCTGATCGGATTAATGTTTTTGTCAACCATTAACTATAACATTATCCATTTTTTATATAAAACTGATTTGATCATGTAGTTAGTGACATCCGATCAACGTGATTTTTTACAGGTATATAATACTTGATGATTTCTACACATTGAACGATTTAAATTATCAAAACGAGACTCATGATGGGCCCTTACAGGCCGAACAACACCGTCTTGTTTGCTTCTTCGCTTGTTCCCTTTGTATAAACGGTGGGCAATTAAAGTACAACTCACGCGACATGCGAGTTGTATTTTTTTTTGTAAAATTAATTTTTTAAAGTATTTTTTTAGTTAATAATGATAACTTTTTAATTTTTTTTAATAATTTTTTGACTTTTTGACTTTTTTGAGGTATGCCAAGCCAGCCCTAATACTTTGTAGCTTGAATAAAATTAGCCCGAAATGGCTCAAATACTCAAAACGATATCGTTTTGGGTATTCTTTTTTTTTTTTCCCTTTCTCTTTCCTCTCTGAAACAGACAGAAAAAAAAGAGAAGAGACGAGAGAGAGAGAGAGAGAAGAGAGAAGAGAGAAGATGGACAGAATGAGGAGGAAGAGAAGAAGGAGAATGAGAAAAAAAAGATGGAGATAAGGAAGAGAAAGAGAAGAAGGAGAAAAGATGGAGAGAAAAGATGGAGAGAAAGAAGAGGAAGAGAAGAAAAAAAAAAAAAGAGAGGGGGAACATAATTGTATACACACAGATTTGTATATACACACAGAAGAGACGCTAATAGCAGTGCTAGTGGGTGGCTTTCTCTCTCTCTATCTGTTGGTGGGTGGCTCTATCTCTTATATATATATGTGTGTGTGTGTGTGTATACACACATAAATCTGTGTATACACACAGATCTGGCGATGTTGGTGGGTGGAGGGGGCAGTGCTGGTGGGTGGCTCTTTCTCTCTCTCTCGATGGCTCTTTCTCTCTCTCTCGGTTCACCCTCTCTCTTATCTATTTTTCTTTTCTTTTTCTCTCTTTCTTCTTTCATTTCTCTATTTCAGAGAGAAAAGAGAAAGAAAGGAAAAAACAAATAAAAAAAATTCCAAAACGACGTCATTTTGAAATTCGAGCCAGTCGGGCCAGCTCTCTTTCGAGCTACCTAGCAGCGCTGTAAAAAAAATGCCAAGGGCTGAAATCCACCCTCAAAGCATCTCCAATGCTGAATAAGTAAAATGAATAGTTAAAGTTGTAATTTAGCAATGAGTAGTGTAAAATAGTGATCGGATAGTGTTGTTCCCAAGGGTCAAATTATTATTTTTTAACTTAACCAGTTTTTGGGTGGTTATCTGGGTGGTTTGTTCGGACAGTCATTCAAATTGGCAACTTCAACAAACATTAGGTGGTCATTCAGATGGTTGTCTAGACAGTCATTCAAAATTTATTGTCTATCTTTTTGTTATGCTGGCAACTTTAGCTATAGGTAAAATTTGTAACAAATTTGATATAAGATATAACAATTGTTATTTTTAACAGCTTCAATAACAAACAATTAAAATATCATGGGTGTGTTTGGTTTGTGTTTTGAGATAAATTTTTTAAAAAAAATTTTGAGTAGAGAGTTTTAGAAATTTTTTAAATTTGTTTAGTTGTATATTTTGAAAATAATTTTAGAATTTGGGAATTTGGGATAATTTGATATTTTGTAATAGTTGAATAGATGTGTGTGAGATGTAAAAAGTGATTGAGAATAAGAGAGGAGAGAAAAAAATAATTGATTTATATGTAATAGATAAAGAAATAATTTTAAATTTTGTTTGAAAAAATTTATAATCAAACATATTTTTAAAAATTTTCTTTCAAAAATATATTTCAAAATACAAACTAAACACAACACTATCTTTTCACACCAGTTATATTTTGCCTTTAACAAAAAGGTTCGGTGGAGATGCTCTTAATTTACAGGATGGTGGAAGAAGGGTGGGGTGGGAGGAATTCGAATCCACGGCCGCCCTACCCGGCAGCCATCCCAGCAGCCCCCCCAAAACGACGTCGTTTTGGGGGGTTTTTTGTTTTTTTTTTTCTTTTCTTTTCTTCTTCTTCGACCGTTCGTTCTCTCTCTTCTCGTCGGCCGACGAACAGGAACCAGAGGGGGGGGAGGGAGGGGGGAGCTCGCCGTCGCCTCGCCGTCGTACCTCGTCGCGAGCTCGCCGTCGCAGCTCCAGCCCGTGGTCGCAGCTCGTCGCGAGCTCGCCGTTCGGCCCCGCCTCCTCCTCCCCCGGTGGTTATGGCCCCCTCCAGTCCGGCCCTTCCCTTCCTCCTTCTCCCTCCTCCTTCCTCCCTCTTCCTCTCCTTCCTCACTCCCTCCCCTCCCCTCTGGTTCCTGTTTGAAGAGGAGAGAGAACGAACGAACGAACGAAGAAGAAAAGAAAAAAAAAAAAAAAAAAAAAAAAAACCCCCAAAACGACGTCGTTTTGGGGGGGCTGCTGGGATGGCTGCCGGCTAGGGCGGCCGAGGATCCTTGCTCGGGGTGGGAGAGATGGTCTGACAGCTGAGGACTCCTTGGAGAGAGGAGAGAGAGGTTGAAGAGCAATAATGTGAAAAAAGTTGATTTTTTTTTTTTTTTTTTCAATCTTTAATCTTTAATCTAATTAAAAGTGAATTATATTAACGGTCCGCAAGTAATATTATAACAATAACAACAAAGAATTATACACATGGGATGTGTTTATTTTGACAGACTAAATAAGAAAAAATTAAAATTTATCGGATTGGCAATCTTGAAATACATTATTCTCAAACTATTTAATTAGATTAGATTTATATCATATGTTTGTTTAGTTAAATAATTAGATGTCTTGATTGGATTATTTTATTGAATCCTATATTTGTTTGGAATATTATAAAGAATGATAAATGCTTAAATGATTATTTTATTGTGAAAATTCACATTTAATTATTCAAAAAAAAAAATAATAATTCATTAATTAACTTATCTAGAGTTTATCTGAAATATATATTAGTGTAAAAGTTAGTTTTAAATTAACTGAATTCAATTACAAACAAAAATATTATTAAGAATAATAATTTTGTGGATGTTTCATATTAGTGTAAAAGTTAGTTTTAAATTAACTGAATTCAATTACAAACAAAAATATTATTAAGAATAATAATTTTGTGGATGTTTCATATTTGTTATTTATAAATTATTTTAATAAGGATTCAACATGATAATTATTCTTACCAAATACCTTAGTTAAAAATCTTAGTGTATCAATTTTAAAAAACTCACACAAATACAAAAAAAAAAAAAAAAAACTTTGGCAGATTTTTTTGGTGGCAACATTGCCACTTATTTGCTTGCATGTAATATAGGAGATGAGACCCAATTATGTGCCTTCGACTTGCACAATTTGATTAGATTCCACAGAATGACGAGAGAGAGAGAGAGAGAGAGAGAGAGAGAGAGAGAGAGAGAGAGAGAGAGAGAGAGAGAGAGAGAGAGAGAGAGCCTCAGCAATGCATTGTGTGTGTGTATATATATATATATATATGCATGTTTGCATTCAATGAGGAAATGAGGAAAAAAAAAAAAATCCTGTGAGCAACAAAGCAGTAGGAGAAGAAGAATAGTGGGAGATTAAGCAAGCTAAAATTTTCTACCATTTCATCATCCTATTATTAAGTAAGAAAACCCTCTCAATCCTCTCATTTTTTTTAATTGTTAAAATTTCCAGATTATATTCAAATGATAAAATAACTAAATTTATAGATAAAATGTTTTATATGTATATAAATTTTGTGATGTGTATATCAAATATTTAAAAATATTGATAGTCTTAAAATCATGGTATTATTGTGAAAATAGGTTTGCATGTATAGTTTATACCATTAAAAGAGGATTGAAGGTTTTATTTGGCCCTTGAATCTGCCAGAACATTTGTATGAATTATTAGACAATTTTGTATTCAAAATTTTGAGATGACTTTTTCTAAAAAGTTGTTTATAATCATATCTACTTCATCCATGCATTTTTGCAACAATTATTGAGTTTTGTACAAATTTATACGGATTTTTAACCAAATTTGGAGCTATAGGCAGATTTACTATGTGTTTGAAAAATCATTAAAAAATTTATATTAAACCAAATCTGGTAATTTCAAAACAAAAAATGAAATTTGAGAAGTCTAATTTCATAATAAATTTTTAGATTATGGAATTGATTTATAAATTTAAGTATGGAATTAATTTAAGAAAATGTGATAAATCTGTGTCATAAACTTTCTTAAAATTTTTAAGAATTATTTATAATTTATTTTTGGAAAATGCTTTCTGAAAAATGACTATAACATGTTTATTGAGTATTCTGTAGATTTATATGAATTTTAGAGTTGTATAAGTAATTTATTTATAATTTTATTTGTGAGATACACATTCTGAAAATTTTGGCAGATTCGGGAGGAATAAAAAATTATCTCTTCAATTGTTTATTTGGACTAAAATTTAATATTGTGCTAGTCTAATCTTGTAGATTAAAAATCCATGCATATATATGATTATGGTTTATTTATTTTTGGTATCTATATTATTATTTCACACTATGGTTTAAATTAATTGTGTATTTAAATTTTGTACATTGATTTAATTTTGGTGTGACATGTGTAACATTTTATGTTAAGAATTTTAATGAGTTGGTACAACATTATTAGTGAATAAAATTTGAATTATTTGTGATTAATATAAAAATTAACTGAAACAATTAACAACTTATACAAAGTTAACAATTGAGGGTTAATACCGATTGTTCAGGGTGAGTCCTAGTTTTTAATAATTTTTACGTAAATTGTGTCGTGAAACACTACGATGGCACGGGACTTATTTGAACCCTTTTCGGTATTCGGTTTTGGAATAAGGGTAAATGTGCAGGTGACACACAGGGAGGTTACGTACTCTTAGCAGACTGTTTCTTTGGGGCAGACCACGGATGCCACTACTTGGGTATATAACTCCGGACGTGGGCATCCCTGGTAGTTACGGTTGGTAACACTTGAATATTTGACTAAGGGGGGGTTTCAAATTAACCATTGCCATGCTTAGTGGTTTGTAAGTTAAATCTCTTTAGTGAGATTTCGAGTGTCACCTAATTTATTAGAATTATTGAAATTATTTTAATAGTTATAATTTATGTTTACAATTATATTGTTATCTCATGTTTATAATCTCATTATTTTTCTTTTAAAATGAATGGTAGGTTGGTTATGTTTTCTTACTGTATTGCAAAACTCATGACATATATTTTTAATGCCCTGGCGTTTTATGCTAGGTTTTGGCGCGGAAATAATTGAGGCTGAAATGGAGTTGACGCTAACGTAGAGCCTTAGCTAACTTGAAACCCTGATTAGAGCCGAATAAATTTTATTATTTTATATAATAGCTATTAAGGACTTTATAATTTTATTTGATGTTGTATTTGGATAATTTTAATTTTTTATTTATTGTTGATTGAACCTTTGGTTATGTACAAGAGTTGGATTGTCCAATTAAGATGTCAATATTTTGATTTATTAAATCATTTTGTCTATTTAATTTCCCTTGATGTTCCAAAACTTTGGGGCGTTACATTTATCTTTTTCAATTATTTAATAAGTAATAGCAATATTAAACATAATTTTAATATTTTAATTATTTT
Organism: Camellia granthamiana; assembly: GCA_036172215.1. Classification (NCBI taxonomy): domain Eukaryota; kingdom Viridiplantae; phylum Streptophyta; class Magnoliopsida; order Ericales; family Theaceae; genus Camellia; species Camellia granthamiana. The sequence goes on from CM069912.1 coordinate 23,450,501, forward strand.
TAACTAGATTAAATAAAAATTTATTTTATTTTATTTTTTGCACAATTAAATAAATTTATTTTTTAAAAATTAAATAAATTAAATATCAATAAAAATATATGTTATTTTTTAATTAAAATTTTAAATAAATTTATTTTAAAAGATAATAATAATTAAAAATATCAATAAAACATCTATAAAAAAATTATTTAAAAAAATTAAATAAAATTATTTTATTTTTAAAGTGAGACATTTATATTTTATTGAATTTTACTAAATATAATACATAATTAAATACCAAAGGTCAACAATGTAATCTTATTAGCTAATCTCATGGGATGAGTTATCTCATGGTTTCTATCCCACCCCTCCCATGGGATACCACAGTTCCACAAAGCACTATTAGTCCGGAGCAAAACTTTTGAACCAATTAATGGATTATTAGTCTATCCGGAATAATAGTCCAATCCTTCAAAACAAACACCACCATAGTATAGGTTAGGGATGTTCAGTAGATATTTTGATCCTTCAAAACTGATCAAACTAAATTGATCCGTCACATTTTAAACGGATGTGTAATGACAAGCAGACGGTTGCATATTAATTTTTTTCAATTCGCCTACTTTTGGAAAGATGGTGGATTTGAGATTCCTTTGGCCGCAACCGAACCGCCAAACCGCAAGCACACCTAATAATTTGTAAAATTTTGTATTTTTAATTTGTTTAGATATTATGTTTGTATTTTCAATTGAAAAAAAGGTTTAGATATTCTGTTGTATTTTCAATTTGGAAATCCTTTTATCAAATGACAAGTATTGGTATTTGATATTTTTGTGTGAAAAATATAAGGTTTAATTTTGTCATTTAAAAAAAAAAAATCAAATTAAATAGTTTTTGAATAAAAAAGCAGTAATGAAATAATTTTGATAATGTGTGGTTTTTTTTATATGTATTTGTTATTGGTATTTGATAATTTACTTGATAATCTTTTAATTATGTTGAGTTGGATTGTTATCCAAAAAAAATATTGACAAGTTGTTGTATTTTGTTCAAAATTTGTAAGAATTTAAACCGTCAACTCGATTCATATCCATCTGCCAATCCGTTCAATTTACATCCGCCAATTCGGTAGACAAATGTGGATTGATTTTTTCTAATCTGCTAATTCGACAGACGGATGACAAATTAGAGGTCCTCCGCCCACAACCAAACATTGAACACCCCTAATAAATATTGTTCCATGATCTCGGTTTCAAGTTCCAACCTTCATTCTGTATAATTTTGTATTTTTAATAGGTTAGAAGGATATTTATAAAAATCAAAATGTCTGTTCCCATATATAATATGTATTTTTGAAAATCAAAAAATGATAAAATATTATTGAATTTGTAGATTAGATTATAGGGTTTTTTTTTTTTTTTTTTAAGGTACCTGGTATTAAGACTTTATAGTATAAAAGACATCTAATATTTTCATAATGTCTAAGGTCCCTCAACATTGATCCAGAGAAATTTCAGCCCAGAGAAAATTTTCCCAGAGAAATTCTAGACTGCATAGAGAAAATCTCACATTTCTCTGGACTTTCCAGAGAAATTCACTTCAACCCAGAGAAATTTCCCTCTAACTCAGAGAAATTCACTGAAAACCAGAGAAATTCTCATCTCCAATCCAGAGAAATTCACTTAACCCAGAGAAATTCTCCCTCTCCAACCCAAACCAGAGAAATTCTTCATCTCCAATCCAGAGAAATTCCAATTTTTGTGATTGGGATGCCAGAGATGGAGGCAAATTTCTCTGGTTTAACATCATGGACAACTTTGTATACATCAAGAAGATAAATACAGAGGGGGGAAAATGCAATGAAAAATTTCTCTGAGTTTGTTTTTTTGAAATTTCACTGAGTTGTCTCAGTAAATTTCACTGAGGGTACCAAACAAATAAAAACACAAACAAACGGTATAATACATACATATACATACATATAACTTCACCAATTTTATTCAGTTAAGTTTCACTGAGTTTTAAATTTCTCTGGAATTTATATATTACCAACACCAAATTTCTCTGAATACATCACATATATCATCATCGCCATGAACCTGAAATATACATATATATATATACACATCAATAACCCATTTGAAAAACAAATTAATCAGATCAAAAATTTGATATTAACCTGAAATGTTAGCTTGTTGTAGGAGCCAGGAGAGTACTGTAGGGCTCTCTAACCACCATCACTGAATCCCTAAGTTCTTGCCACAGTGAGGCCATGATTTGAAGCTTGTTGAAAAACAGATGACACTTTGTCTCTCTAAGTTGGATCAGTGGCTAGATACATTAACCAGTAGGCATTGAATCCATTTGCATTGATGAGGATGAAGATCTTGCTCTTGTTCCGATACAACGATACAGTCTCGGTGGCCTTTGTCAGATCTACGGAGGTCTCCTTGAGCGAGGTCTGGACTGACGGAGGTAGATTATCTGGCGAGGAAGAAGAATCTGTCTCGATCGATGAGTGTATATCATATAAATTAGCTTTCTTTTCTATATATATATATATGCATGAATAAAATTGTAGAAGTTTCAGGGGAGTGAGAGGAGAGAGAATACCTTGAGAGAAAGAGAGACTGGTAGGTTGGCGGGGGATGAATGTTAGCTGAAAAGAAAAGAAATTTGAAGATCTGGGCAAAAACTTCCTTCTTTCGTCATCATTGAATGTCTCGCGTGGTCTGTGAATTGTAGAGAAATGGTGATGATGGTGGAGAAAAGGCGCTGATCTGAAAGGAGAGGCGATCTGCGAAGTTGATCTGAAGGAGAGGTGCTGGTAGCAACAGTGGAGGAGGCAATAACTACGACGGAGGTGAAGTGAGAGATCGGGGAGATAGAGATAGTGGTAGGAGGGGGGTAGAGGACCTTAAACATAATAAAATAAGATTGTGGATCTCTTACATTATCAAATATGGAAGAGGAACCTGAGACTAATTTTTCCTAGATTATAGTGAAAATATTATAGTTTCTCTATTGACTTGAACGGTGAACTTTTGATTTTCTTATCTCTTATTACACACTTTATTTTTCAAATAACTTTTTGGGCTCTCTCTCTCTCTTTTTTTTTTTTTTTTGGTCTAATAAATTTTTTTTCCAAGCCATTACCACTAATTGTAAGTCAATTTGACGTGTGATATGTCATCATTTGGGGGCTTTTAAGTAATTTTATTTTATAAAATCTTAAAAAGTTAAGAGTTGAGTCTTTTTGTGAGTAAAATATTAAGTGACTTTTTTATTTTTTCAATAATTAGTTTAGAAAGGAAAAAGAAAATATAAATAAATTTTTTTCTTTATTTCTTCCGCGAATTCCTGTTTCATGTTAACTCCTTATTTAAATTCATTATCTAAATATAGTTTAACAGTTAGTTTCCATTAGCCCACCGAACATACCAAAAATTGATAGAAACCCATTTCAATAGTCTGCCAAGTTCAGGAAAAATTCTTCAAACATACTAGTTAAATGAGTAACTAAAATAGTTTTATGAACAATGACTAACTTGTTGGAAATAATGGATTTTTGGTAACTTTAATTTAAAATTAAAGTGAGACTTAATTACCGGTTGAGGTAGGTCTGAGTGGTTTTGTATTCTCTCAAGTAAGAAGATTACTACATAAAAATGATGGGCCAAAACTATTGAGTTGTGAACGAGAATTGTCTTATAAAGTGGGCATCAATAAAAGTGGGGCTTATATTTAAATTTAGTCTTAGACTGGGTCTAAGCTTGTGCTTGTGCTTGTGCTTGTGCATGTGTTGAGTTTGGTCTTGGACTTGGACTTAGACTTAGATTTAGACTTAATCTTGAATTTGGACTAAGTTATGTTGGGCTTAGCTTGTGCATGTGTTTGAGAATTGAGCTTGGATTAGGTTGTGACCTAACATTAGTATCCATTTTGTGACTCATTTAGTTGGACTATTCAACCATTATTATATACATATTTATTTGTAAATTTTAAGTACATGGGAGGTTTAGACCTTTCTAACTTTCATCTTTTCATGATAGAGTTGATGACCATATTAGTGGCCATAAGTTTTCAACCTTTGTAATTCTAACCCTAATGGCTAGAGTTGATGGCCTTGGTTAATGGTATTTGATAGCCCTATTGATGTATAGCTTTCATGGCTAGGGATTTTCCTACTTGTATAAATAGAGGCATTTCCCTTCCAACTTGGAGAATTTTTTTTTTTTTTTTTAAGAGATATTTGATAAAAAAATAGATATGGTGTTTTGAGATAAAAAGTTGGAGATGGTTTTTACACCAAAGAAAATATTTTCTATCTTTCTTTGCTAGCCTTTTCCCTGTTTTTTGTTAGAAAGAGTGCATCAATTATCAAGTTCGCCAAAAATTATTTAGAAGGTACTTCTATTTTAGTTGGTTTTGATCGTCGTATATTGGGAGACAGACGTCGGCGTGCATCCAGCATCTATCGGGAGGCGATGAATCTGTTTTAAAGAAATTGTTTAGTGCGAGTTTCGGTTTGCTTCTTTTCTTATTATTTGTTCTTAAATTTTTCAATATTTAGTTTACAAAGATGAATTCTAATTTTTAGTTATCTATGTTAATAATTTATTATATTAGTAATGTAACTTCATTCATTTATGTATTTTTAGTTGTGTCATTTACTCTGTATTTCATCCTTTTAATAAAAAAATTTATTTTGTCATTTCTATTTAATTTTTTTTTTCATATATTATTATGGAAAAATACTAACATAACTATTGAGTCACTATTTACCAGTTAGTTAATTTTTTATTGAGTTAATTATATTTTTACTCTCTTTTAAGTATAGGATTTGTTTTGTTTTGGTGCCTAATATTTAAATTGTGTTAGTTTTAACCCTAAATGTACAAATATATATTTTGAATTGATCCTCAACCTAATTTTGTTTTGTTTTGTTTTTTGTTTTTTCATAATTAAAACTCTGTTTGTAGATACTATTAAAGGAAGGGGTCAATATGATAATTCAATTAAAAGATTATTCTTTAGCCTCCAAAATAATAATAATAATAATTGCAAGCTTATCTTAGGAAGCAGCAGTAGCTGGAACCAAACCAACAAAGACTTTTGTCTAGGCTAAGGCCTTGTTTGGGAACAGGCTAATTTAGTAACTTTTTGGCTATTTGGCTAAAAAGGTAGCTAAAAAAAACTTGTATATTTGGGATGACTTTTTGGCTAATTACGAAAAGATGTGCAAAAAGTAGAGAGAAAAGAGAATCTTTGACTTTTTGGTATGGGTTGTTGGCTTTTTGGCTAATTTAGTAACTTTTTGGCTAATTGGCTAAAAAGGTAAGTCCCCAAACGAGGCCTAAGGATATTATCCCTAAACAAGCTGAATGATGAAGAGATGACAAAAAAAAATGCATTTATGTCCCTTTTCGGGGGATTCCATCCACAAACGTGAATTTTATAACTGACTGAAAATACCTTAGACCCTTAGTTGGGGTAACCCCCATCACCCCAATTGATTTTTGATTGGTTGAAATTTTTTTTTTTTTTGTTTGGATCTTTCTCTCACACCCCTTACGTGGGGTCGGAGTGCTGGGGTCACCCCCACTGGGAGTATGCAACACTGCCCGATATTTAGCTATTGCATTTATTATTCTCGTTGCTAGTCATATGTATCCATAAAGCAAATTTAGCCCAATATGGTCTTTCCCATGCAATTTTTTGGACAAGCTCAGGGCAAGCTCAGATGTTGTACAAATGAGGTGCCAAGGTAAAATTAAGATCGGTTAAAAAAAAAAAAGAAAAAAAAAAAGGTAAGATTGATAAAAAATTCACTCTAAAGGGGATATAAAGAATTAGATTCAAGGTGAAATTTTATTTAGTTATAAGGACACGCCGGAAAAGTTGTCAAAAAAAATTGTTAGAAAATTCACCGAAAAAGTCGTCCATAGCGGTGACAGGCGGTAGTAAATGGTAGTAGTAAGATAAAGAAATGTGTAGTATTTAACAAATAGAGTGTTAAATTAGTGATATGGGTCACATTTTAATATATAGTTAGTTTGGTGAATTTTAATAGATAATTAGTTTCGTAAATTTTAACAAATAGTTATTTTTTCAGACAAATTATGCTTGTTGGACATAAAGAGATTAGAGCTGGCCCAAAAGATAAAAAAAAGAATTTTTTGCCTGAGAGCCGTAAAATTAATAGATTATTAAGGGGTCAACTATTTTTTTAATTTATAAATATTCAATATTGCATAAGCTAATGAGATCTTTGTGACATTGGGAGAGGCCAAGAAAAATTATATAAATTTTAAGGGTTCAAATTATTATTTTTTTTTCCCATTTCTTTTATAGACACTTAAAATTTTGTGAAATATGGGTAGGTCATGGGACAAAGTTTAGCTCTATGTAAATTTTGGCATTTCTTCCGAATTTGTGGCAATCACATATAAACATTTCAAATTTAGCATTTTTACGACCCAAAAAAAAAAAAAATAGTATTTGTACTATTTGACCAAAATTGTTAAAATATAAAGGGGTACTTACCAATTAGTCCTATTAACTAGACTTATTTACCTACAGGTCCTAACTAATAAATTTAACACTATAAAAATAAGATAGTGATAAATTTATCACTAAAAATTTATTCATAAAAACAAAGAGACTGATAAATTTATCACTATAAATTTATTCATAAAAATAAAAGACTGATAAATTTATCTTTATCACTTAATAAATTTATCAATAGGACTTAATGGGTAATAAGTCTCCAAAGTAGGACCTATTGGTAGTTTACCCAAATATAAAACCATTAAAAATGCTCTCAGTTTATCATCTAAAATGTGCTAACTTCAACTGTAAAACAGTATTGTCAGGAAAAATTAATTATAAAATATAAAAAATATTATAAATATTAATAATTAAAATTATTATAATTTTTTTCATCAGTTTGTAATTAATTTTTACTAACACTGTGTGAGTGTAATTGTCTCTAAATAATATACATAATATGACAATTCTATTAAAAACAGGCCTCTCAAATTGAAAAAATTATTGATTAGTCCTGAAAATATCCTAGGCCAATCATAAATCCTCATGTCCCTTCATGTTTCTTAAGCACCCAACATAAAATCGTGAATCTTATTCCTTTTACTAATCACAATACATATGTTGTACCAACCAATAACTTTTCCATAAATTACAAGCAAAGCACCATGAAATCTCTCCATTAATTGCAAATAATCACAAGGGGTCTCCAAAATATATATTTGTCTCTTAGTAAATAATGAAGATTGAAAGAAGATTAAGACTTGCGAAATTATAATTATGAAAAATTAAAAGATTGAAAGATAAGCGACACTTACAAAATTATAATTATGAAAAACTAGAAGACAAGGGAGAGACAGAAAATTGTTTTCATTTATTTATTTATTTAAATTATATGTCAACAAATAATAACGATGATGGTCACCGGCTAACGGTAGGCGTATAACAAGTATATAAAACTTGTTTTTGTTATTTATTAAAAATAAATAAAAATAGATGCAATCGTGTCATGAGAAGAGCATCAATTGTTCAAAAATTTAAAAAAAAAAAAAAAAAAAACAACAACGACAAGAACTCGACCCCACATAAACTCCCATTTGTTTCTCTTCCATTTATTTTATAGCTCTTAATTATTATTTGTTTAGCACAAAAAAGAATAAGTTAAAAATATTATTGTACCAAAAATTTCAAATTCTCTTTTATATATTTTATTGCTCCTAAATTATTTGCTTAGTATGAAAAATATTATATTATTGATCCAAAATTTTCAAATAAAAAATAGCCAATTAAAATTTTTGATTATATACAAAGAAGCAAAGAGATAAATAGGACACTTACTACTTGACAGATATACAATATATAATAGGGGAAAGTACCAATAAATCTCAAATTTAGACATGTTAAACTATTTAGTCCCGAATGTTTTTTGTTAGACTAATAGGTCCTATTTCTCTAAAAGCTTACTATAGGCCTTTTTATGTCTAACATTATTCATCGAACATCAAACATTAGCAATGTCGAAATTATTTATCAAACATCAAATATTACCAACATCAGGATTATTCGTATAATTTCGGTGAGAACATTATCAATGTTAGATTTATTCATCCAACATCTAACATTATCAAACGTCAGGATTATTCATCAAACATCAACCATTAAATATTAGGATTATTCATCATACATCAAACATTATTCATCAAACATCAAATACAACCATTAAACATTAAAATTATTCATCAAATATCAAACATTATTCATCAAACATCATAATCAAAATAACGTTATTGTCAAATCGGCAACATCATCAAATCGGCAAACATCAAAATAATCGGCAATATCAAAAATTCATGTAGATCAAGCAACATAATCAAAAATAACATCATCAAAATAACAAAAAAACATCATCGCGGGTGTTTCAACCGTCAAAAATTCATCATCGTGGAAACATCAAAAATAATCCTAATGTAGATCAAACAACATCATCAAAAATAATCAAAATAACATCAAAAAAAAATCAAAATCAATTCGCTTTCTTGGTTTTCTCAAGAGAATAATGGGTTTTTCTTGGTTCGCGAGAAACAATTGGGAAAGCTACCCAATTCTCAGTTCCCAATTTTCCCTGTTCTAACAGACCCAGTTTATCCGCTGATTTTGATCAGCGTTTTGATGGTTATGCTTCTGATAGTTCAAGTGTTTTGATGCCCAATTTGTATACTCAGATTTCGCATCAATCGCCTCAGTATCTGGATTACTTGTCTTCGGAAGATTTGCGGAGACATGTAATTACTTTGGCGAAAGATCAACACGGGTGTAGATTATTGCAAAAAAAGTTTGAGGATGTAATTTCTTTGGCGAAAGATCAACACGGATGTTTTAGAATCGATCAAGGTCTCGACGAGAGACATTGAAGGGCTAAGAAGCCTCCACAATGGTGATTGGGGGATTAGGGGAAGAGAGTTCAGTCCATCATCGAATCAACAAGTCTAGGGCTCCAAACAAAACACTAGCTTTGGGAAGCAGACAATTTAATGAATATGATGTTTGAATATGATGTTTATCATTTTGGGTTGGTGTTACATTATATTACTGAATCTGATGTTTGAAATTTAATGTTTAAATGAATCTGATTTTTGGTGTTTATGTTTAAATGAATCTAATATGTTATTTTGTCCTGAATGTTTGTTACGATGTTGTTTTTGATGATGTTGTGATGTTTTAGGATGTTATTCTGATGATGTTTTACGATGTAATTGGTGATATTGATGTTTTTATGATGTTGATTTTTTATGATGTTTTTTAGTGATGTTGGTGATGTTTTTTAGGACTAAATGGTTTAATAAAAAACATTCAGGACCAATTAGTGTAACATTTACTAAAATAGGATTTATGAGTAAATTTTCCTATATAATATGTTTATTTATTTATTTACTTAAATTATCTACTCAACCCATGTGTCAGCCACCAGTGTCAATAATTAAACCAATTAAACAATTTTAGTCACACGATCGTGTCATATTTGTATTTAAAATAATAAATAGTCTATTCTCAAAATTATATTTATTATCAGCATTTAATAAAGAAAAATTTAAAAACAATCTTAATGACAATTGTTAGTGTTAAAAAATATATATTAATCGTCTTTAAGACTATCATTAAAAAAATCTTTTAATAAATAATTTATTTTTAAAATTATGCTTGTCAATTATTTTTTTAAGTATAAAATATAATTTAATCATCTAATTATAATTATTTAATGAATTTATAATTGTTTTATCATAAACGTTCTATTAAAAATAGACTTTAAAAAGTAAAAATTTAAATGGTCAAAATGTGTATGCCATGTAAATCTACAGAGATTCTTCAAAGTTAATTATTTATTATTTATCAAAAAACCATCTCCTCATCGTCTCTCTCTCTCTCTAAGTTTTTCTCTCTTAGGATTTTTTTTTAGAGTGTGCCGCTTGGGAGGGGGGGGGGTTCCGGCCTTCCTCCGGCCACCTCCCTCCTCTCTCCCTCCTTTTCTCTTTTATTTTCTGGAAAATAATCTTTGAGAGCTCTGTCTTCCCAATCTCTCCCTCTTTTTGAGGTGTTTCTTTCCCTTAGGGTGGTTTTTTTTGAGTTTCCTCCTCCTCCCCCTTCAAGCCGGAGCAAGATCTGCCATTTCTCGTCGTCGGTTCTACAACTCTTCGCCATTTCTTACCGCAGCAGCCACCATCACCACGCCGCGAACATCCTCCACCAGATCTGCTAACTCCCTTCCTTCCTCTAGATCTATACCACCCTTCGCCTTCTCTCGTTGCCGAAGCCACCATCTCCATGCCGCGACTTCCTCCACCAGACCTGATAGCTTCCACCCTCCAGATCGACGGCTTCGGTTTTGGTTCTTTTTTTGAGCTTTATTTTATTTTATTTTTTTCAGTTTGTTTGTTTTTTCAGTTTGTTTGTGTTGTTCGGACTCTACATTTGTGTTTATTGGTAGCTTACCCTCTCTGGGGTGAATGCTTTTGTGGTATCTCTGACTAGCCCTAGTGTTGATATCTTATGATCGCTTTTGTATTGCAGTACGGGTTAGGATCGTGTTTTGATCATGTCTTTGATGCTATTTTAGCTTTACTTGTGTGCTTCTTTTCTCATTTTTTCCTTTGATTAGTGTAAGCTCTATCTGTTTTGGCATGGAGTCTATTTGTAAGTGCCGTTTGGCTTCTCCTTAATGGATTTTACCACGTTCAAAAAAAAAAAAATATTTATTATTTGTAAATAGTGCTAGGAAAATTATTAGTGATCCAAGCATCACCGAGCCATGTGGCACTAATTTTCAAATATTATGTCTCGTACTGTTCTCTTATAATTCAATATAAAATTGTGTACTTTTATTTTTAAGCCACTTAGCCATGCATTTTACTAATTTTCAGTTTTCTGTTTATATTTATAAAAATTTTAAAAATTTAAATAAAAATTTGTTTGGTAAAATTTTTGATTTATAAATCAGTGGTCTCAGTTTATAAATTTGGCCAAAAAATGAAAACACAAAAAATGTGTTTCCGTTTTGAGTTTTTTTTTTTTTTTACCACCCAACACTAGCCACCACCTGCCACCATTTTCCACTACTGTCTTCCGTTACCACCACCCACCATCCACTCCCCACCATCATCTGCTACCACCACCAACCACCCACCACCCACCACCCGTCACCACCAGCCACCCACTCGCCACCACCACCCATCCCTTGCCGCTGTCGTCGCCGCCACCACCACCACCATCACCCACCACCCACCTGCCATCCACCAGCCACCGCCCACCACCCGCCACCTACTTGCCGCCACCACCATTCACCACCTGCCACTACCAGCCACCGACCACCACCAGGAACCCACCCGCCACCACCACCACCACCACCACCACCACCACCACCACCATCACCAACCCGCCACCCACCACCCACCACACCACCACCCGCCATCCGCCACCCACTTGCCACCACCACCCGTCACCCACCACCACCCGCCACCGCCACCACCACCACCACCACCCACTCACTACCACCCATCATCCGCCACCATCACCCACCCACCCACCCACCCACACCTACCCCGCTACCACCATCCACGGGCCACCACCCGCCATCTGCCACCCACCTGCCACCACCACCCACCACTCGCCACCACCACCCACTAGCTACCACCCACCACCCGCCACCGTCACCCACCCACCCACCACCACTACCCACCACCACCAGCGACCCATCACCCACTGTCTTCCGCCACCACTTGCCGTTTCTCACTCTTTTTTATATTTTTAAATTTTTTTAAACATTTTGTCAATTACCAAACGCGTTTGTAGTTTATGTTTTTTTAAAAATAAACAAAAAATAAACAAAATCAATTTATTAAATTTTTGTAAATATAAACTGAAAACGTAAACGTTACCAAACACACCCCAAGTGTTTCTATCTTAGGCTCTTCTCTTATGATTTCAATATAAAAAATTATAAATTCTACTCTCTTTACAAATCATAACATTCTTAACCGGGAAAGAAAAAGTTTGGAGTTTTTTTTGATTAAAATAGTTAAAAAAATAAAATAAGCTAAAAAATTAATAAGATAAAATATCACATTCAAATTATAATTATTTTATTTTTTTCTCACAAAAATCAAAAAATTTACTCTACATAAATTTTTTTAATCCCAAACTAAAAAACTAAAAAATCAATTCGCATCACAAATGAACCATAAAACACCAAAAGATCACGCCCCGAACCCTAAAATAAATTCTTTGCAAGTAGACTTTTTGCACGTCAAGTAGTGAAACGTGACGTTTGTCCCCTTTTGTCAAAGACACACCTAATTACGAAACGACGTGTTTTTGTGGCCTTGTGAAAGTCTAAGATAATTAAATGAACGTCACGTCCCAAAATTGAGTGTTGAAAGAATAAATAAATAAATTACAAATATATATTTTAAAATTTATTTAAAATATAGATTTTTTTTATAATTTAAAAATTATAAATACTTGTTTTTTAGGATTTTTATTTAACCAAATAAATTGAAAAAATAAAATTATTAACTACTCTCTTATATAATAATAAAATTATTTAAATTATTAATTAAAATAAAGAATAAACTATCAATAAGTCATAATAATTAAACTTAATTACTATTAAATTTTATTAAAAATAAGTCTTATAAAATTGTCGCTAAAAATTAATAATTAATGACTTTTGTGTCACAATTTTTATAAATTATTGCTATAATTTACAATTAGTAACGTTTTTCTATGATAAAATTTTCAAACTGTCACTGAAAGTTAAAAATTAGTGACTTTTTTGTGATATTTTTTTAAACTGTTGTTAAATTTAAATTAGTGACATTTTTTATGATAACTTTTAAATTGTCGCTGAAAATTAAGAATTAGTGACTTTTTAAATAATATTTAATAAAAAATATCATTAATTATCATAAAACCTATTGGACAATAAGTCCACATATTAAGACCTATACATAAGTCCTTCTAAAATAAATTTTTAACATCATTAAAAACTATTAATTGACTTGATGATTTATTAATAAAATTGACTATTTTTTATGAAATTAAAAATTTCAAAGGACATGATATAATTTCTAAAATTACAGAAAATAATATGTATTTTAAGCACAAACCTCATAAGGTGTATTTGTAATTTACCCAAGCAAAAATTACTGGTAAATTAGACCGATCTCCTTGAAATTTGAAAAAAGATAAATTACTATTTTTAGTTTTAAGTTTTTAAAAATAGTTTTAAAATTTTTAATTCATATTTTTTATTTTAAATAATTGTTTTTGTACATATTTTAATTTTTTATTAATTTTTAAATTTACTTAATCAAAATACACTTAAAAAGTAAGTAAAAAATATATTGAATTATTATTATTTTTTTAATATTTAGGGACTTTTTAAAAAGAATCATATATTTTTTACTTTTTAAATGGATCTAAAAAGTGAAGGAAAAAAAAATGACATTTATTCATAAATTTCTTTTCACCTATTTATATTCTGCTTAGTCTAAATTATTTTGTTATTTCTAATAAGTCTAAAGAGTAATATAGTTACCAAAATGCCCCTAATAATAATAGGTAACATATTAATATTTACATTAACAGTGTGAATGTTCTATGATGTGAATATTCACACTATTAATGTGAACATTCATATTGTCAAATTTATTTAATGTAAATCTTCACATTATCAAGTTGCTAAGGATTCAAAAAATATTTATAAAGATAAAATTGTTAATAAAATACCTTAAGATTTGACAAGTCAAATGTCTAAAATAATAGGAGTTATTAGAATGTAAGAATATTTTATAGACTATTCATAGACTAATTGGGATACAATTATTCGAAAGAGAATTTTCTAGTAAATTTTTCAAAAAAATTAAAACAATTGAGATATGAAAGAAAAAAAAAAACCCAAAAATTATATATTATATTTGTTGTTCAAACATGTGAATTAACTAATACAAATAGATCCATGATTTATGAAATTAAATAATAGAATATCAAATAAATTCATATTTGATAAATTACATTCTAGAGCATGAAATATGAAACATGATTAATACAAATACATATTTAATCAAAATATTGAAAACAAGGAATCAAACTAAATTCTGTGTGATACCACAGTGTCTTTAAAACAGATTAGCTGCCTCACCATGGGTGCTGGAGGAATGTCGACTTCTGTCTCCCAAGATAAGATGGTTTAGACCGGCTAATGCAAAAACACATTCTGTTAGTTTTGGCAAACTGACAATGACAATACTCTCTTACACAGAAAAAATATATTAGAAGAGAAGCAAACTGACTGATATGTTCTGGAAAAAAAATTCTGTAACAAACCAAGGAAGATGGGCCTCTTTTTATACACAATAGGGGAGAGAGGAGGAGTCTCCAACCATGAAGGCTAGCAGCCAATACCCATGAAGGCTAGCAACCAATGTTCATTACTTTTGCAAAACTGCTGAGTAATGGAGCAAAACTAATGGGACAATAATATGAAATATATATTCTATATGCACAAGTAGGTATATTTGCAGCAGACTTGGCCCGAAAAGTTTAGGTTGGTGGACCACCAATTCGGCCTAACCCAAACCTAACCCATTACAGCAAGCCTCAAGCCCAAACCCAAGATTCAAGACCCACGACCCACAGATCACGGACTAGGATCCGGACTCGGCCTGGGCGGGCAGTGCGCGTGTGGTAATTTTTCCATAACCAACTTGGATCATACTCTTGGCCCAAGCCCATCCTTGAAGTATCCATAACTCCATTCCTTTGGAAAATTTGAATGTCCCAAAGGGCTCATGTCTTTCTCATAATCTTGAAGTTTAAATACCGATCAAAGTTTTCCTCTACAATTAATGTGGGATTGGTAACTATACATAATTTTCAATACCTCATTTATGAGGCCAACTTTATGAGACAATTTCTCATTCAATTCTTAATGGTTTTTTGTTATTCTTTTTGTGGTGTAAAGACCTTGTTACAAAGAATCTAAACCCATTTAATCCCACCTCAACCAATGGTTGGGACCTACTTTAATTTCACATTAAAGTCACCCAAAAATCATTTTTTTGATATCATACATAATTTGGTTTGATTCCTTATTTTTAATATTTTGATTAAATATGTATTTCTATTAATCATGTTTTATGTTTCATGCTTTAGAATGTAATTTATTAAATATGGATTTATTTGTATTAGTTAATTCACATATTTGAACAACAATCTCACCCGTAGGTGTTAGAGGAACTTCGACTTCTGTCTCCCAAGATAAGATGGATTAGACCGGTTAAAGCAGAATCACCTTCTGTTAGTTTTGGCGAACTGACAATGGCAATACTCTTTCACACAGGAAGAATATATTATAGGAGAAGCAAACTGACTGATATATTTTGGAAGCAAAAATTCTATAACAAACCAAGAAAGATAGGTCTCGTTTTATACACAATAGGAGAGAGAGGAAGAGCCTTCAGCCATGAAGGCTAGCAACCAATGCCCATGAAGACTAGTAACCAATGCTCATTACTCTTGCAAAACTACTGGAGTAATGGAGCAAAACTGATGGAACAATAATATGAGATATATATTTTGTATACACAAGTGTGTATATCTGCAGCAGACTTGGCCTAGAAAGTTTAGGTTGGTGGACCACCAATCCGGCCCAGTCCAAATCCATTCCAATAAGTCTCAAGCCTCAAGATCCACGACCCACGACCCACGAACCTGGTCTGGGCGGGCTGCGCGCGCGTGTGGCAATTTTGTCATAACTAACTTGGACCATAGTTTTGGCTCAAGCCCACCATTGAAGCATCCATAACTCCATTCCTTTAGAAAATGTAGATGCCCTAAAGGGTTCATGCCCTTCTCATAATCTTGAGGTTTAAATATCCATCAAAATTTTCCTTTACAATCAATATGAGATTGGTAATTATACACAATTCCCAATACCTCATTTATGAAGCTAACTTTATGAGATAATTTCTCATTCAATTCTTAATGATTATTGGTCATTATTTTTGTGGTGTAAAGATCTTATTACAAAGAATCTAAATCCATCGCAACCAATGGTTGGGAGCTACTTTAGTTTCATATTAAAGTCACCAAAAAATCATTTTTTCTAACAATATTATCTTGTTTATTTAACTTCCTACCGTTTGTATTATTTTTTTTTTATCACTCTAGCCTCACTAAAAAAGAGGACCAGTGTAGTTGGACTATAACTGTAGGGGTTCACCGTATATTTTTTAAATTTCATCAATGTAATTTATTTATTAATTATTTAGTGCTTTGAATCATATATATATCATGCTTTAAATTGTTAATTAAATTAATAAAATTTTTATTACTTTACAGACAAAATACTAAGAGTCTCATAAATGGCTTGTGTTCATCTCTCGTGAATCTTGACGTTCTTCGAAGAAAATAATGAGAAATTCATTCTGAACAGCAGATAATTACAAGGGTGTCGCAATCCCTTGTATCCAAACATATATTTAGAAGGTGATTGACGTACAGTTAAAAATCTCACATTTTTTTTTTGTTTTTTTATTATTTTTTAAAAATAATTATGTCAAAATTTTTTTTTTATCTGTCTTATGTGAACGAATTTTAAAAAACAAAAAAAGCTAAAAAAAACAAATATTTCTTTTTTTTTTTTTATATTAATCTTTTTGGACTTTTTCCAAAATTTTGATTTTTTATTTACTTTTTTGGTCCGTCTAGTTGAGTACAACCAAAAAGTGTGGACTTTTATTGATTTCATGACTTGATCTATGGAGAAAAAGAAAAATGTTTCGGGTACGATGCGAGCAGGAATATTTGGTTTAAGCAAAATTGCCCTACTAAGATCTATAAAAAATGAAAAATTCCAGATCCATATTCTCAAATAGCATATATAAGGGAAGGAGACTTGGATCACAGTAAGAAATGCGAAGGTTACTTAAAGCTGGTTTACCGATAGTCGAAAAAGAATCAATTAGTATAGTCAAGATTGAAAAAAAACTGAGGATCATGTAGGCATTATACGGTATTGTTTACGTAATATTTTTATCTAACAAATAAGGAAAAGACTATCATGTATATCTAAAAAACATGTATATCGAATGCAACTTATATAAAGTATAATCACAAAAAATAAAAATAAAAATTTATTACAAAAAATATAACTTTCATAATAGAAAGCATAACTTTGCTATTCATAATATACCATAATTTCATCATTCATAATTTTTGCTATAAAAATCGTAATTTTCACCATACAAATTTGTAACTTTTATCACAAAAATTATAATTTTTCTTAAAATTTACATTTATTAGAGGTGCAAGATGTAACATTTTTCAATAATAATGGTCAAAATATTAACTATTTAACAAATGTGCACGAATATTATTTTATCTGTAATCTTTTTTACTCGTCATTAATTAAGAATACATGTAAAGAATGTTTTACTAATAATTAGCTGATGACCGTAACTACTAGTTACGAAAATTAGCAGACAAAAAAGAGAAAGTGAGATGGGCATAACGCCAGAAGATATGAAAACATAAGTGTAGGGACATATTTTGAGAGTGATAGTATTTGGCTAAAGTGATACTGAAGTATCAGCTGAGGTACCACGTGGCCTGATCACGTTACTGAGATGATCTCAGTTAAGTCGAGATTATCTGCGAAGATATCGGAATCTAAGATAAGTAGATAAGGGGTAAGAGGCTATTTTGGGTCCTCAAACCCTTTTGGTTACTCAACATAAGCCTCTTCTTTTAAGTATCTGTTCAGAAAGGCACTTTTCACATCCATTTGAAACAATTTGAGTTCAAGAAAGCATGCAATACCAAGTAAAATATGAATAGATTCGAGAAATGCAACAGGGGTAAACGTCTCATCATAGTTAACACCTAGGATCTCAGCCTGGATAGAAATAAGGCTCAAGAAGAGTTTATCTCTATTTAGATGAGGATCTAAGATAAGTATGGAGCCTGAGTCCATTGAAGTAAGACTTCTAAAGGGATCAGGTCATGGCTGGTTATAAAAGCAAGGCATCCTCGCGGGTCTGAGGTAAGCTTTTTCTTGTGAGTTTAAGCATAATTTGCTATTTTTAAGAGATATTGATTACTGACTTGATCGTCAGAGTACCCCCAGGTGGATGAACCATCGCCAGATTCTCATCTTCTTGTGCAGGTTGTTGGGCTTAATCTATTTTGTCGGTGCTCTCTAGTTGAGTTTCCTGTTTGGTTGTGTGGTCGGAAATCAACACTCACAATAACTTTATCTGGTTTTGTTTTTAAATTTTTTGTTTTTCTATGTTTTAAAATTTTTTAATATTATTAAAAAGTAAAATATTGTGAATGTTTTTGAAAAATTTGGTTAAAGATAAAAAATATGATTTTTTTATTATAAGTTAATTCACAAATATTTTATTTTTAAGTACATTTATATTAGCTGTATCTAATTTTTTTTAAATTAATTAAAAAATTATTAAAGACAAAAAATTTGAAAAATAAAAATTTCAAAACCATTTTTTTTAAAAAATTTGAAAATGAAATGATTAATGATGGTGAAAGCTTAATGGTTGTAGTTGAACAAGAGTACCCTTTTGGAAGACATCGTGTAAATCAATGTTTTCAAAATCGGACCGGTGAATGAACCGGAAAAGGGATCGGATGGACGGGTCATCGGTTCAACCGTCAGGTCAAAGCGGTCGAACTATAACGTCATAATTAATATTATATAATTAAAAAAATATAACTATAAATTATAAATAAATAAAAATATATATAAATAATCAAATAAAAATAAAAATTGTTGCAAAGTATTTATTAATAATATTTAATAAAGTCATAATTGATAAAAAAAATCACTTATTTTAAAGAAATTAAAATTTTTAAACATTCCCTTCAAACAAATTGATTGAATGCTAGATTTAATTTTGGAGGGAAATGAAATTTTTAACCCTCCCTCCAATCAATATGTTTCAAATAATTTGATTGAATCCCACATAAAATTTTGTAGGTTCTCTTTGAAAAATCTTTTCCTATAAATAGGAATAAACTTTCATAATCTTCTCAAGCTTTCAATGATACTCTTCCTTATGAGAGAAGACTCTTGAAATAAGAATTTTTAGTCAAAATTTTGTATATAAATATAAGATAGAAAGAAAGAAAAAAAAAAAGGGGAAAAAAACAAGCCGGTCCGACTCTTTTGACCCAGTCCGGGTCACCGGTTTTCCTGGTTTGACCACTGGGTCACCGGTTTTCTCCGGTTTTGCTCCCACTCCGGATTTAGGGGTTTGACCGGACCGGAACAAGGCCCGGTTCTTGGTTCAATCGGTTCGGGTTTGAAAACATTGGTGCAAATCGTAATATGAATTTTATGATAATTAATGATATTTTTTAACAAATACTATTAAAAAAAGTTACTAATTGTTATCTTTCAACAATAATTTGAAAATTTTGTCATAAAAATGTTACTAATCATAAGTTTTAGCGACAGTTTAAAAAAATTGTTACAAAAAAAGTCACTAATTTATAATTTTCAGCACCAGTTTGAAAAATTTATCACAGAAAACGTCACTAATTGTAAGTTTTAGTATCAATTTATAAAAATCGTGACAAAAAAAGTTATTAATTGTCAATTTTTTGCAACATATGCAAAAAAGTCACAAAAAATTATTTTTAGCGATAATTTTACTATGACTTTTTTTCAATAGGACTTGATAGGATTTAAGTCTAACTATTAGAACCTATTAGTAGTTTACCTTACACTTTTTAGGTAATTCAAAAAGAAAAAAAAAAGAAAAAAAGAAAAAAAAAGAGTGATTCTACTTACACCACCAATCTAACTCCTTATTAGGGATATGAGAAAAATCGAAAAAATCGACCAAACTGATTGAACTGAACCAAACCGGCTATATTTGGACTATTTTTTAACAAGAATCGGTCTATGCAGTTTTTAAATTTGATTTTTTTCGAGTTTCGGTTCGATATCAGTTTAAACATCTTGTGTACCGATCTAAACCGAAACCGACCGTTTCAACATATATTGTATTTATAATATATATAATGATATTAATAAGTATAATAAATTATTAACCTTAATTAATTAACCTTAACATTTTTATAACTTAAGTTTGTAAATTTTTATTATATATAATCTTAACTCTAACTTATTATTCTTGAAATCTTAATATTTTAAAACTTTTTTTTGTTTTTATTTTTGTTAATTTAGGAATTGAAAAGTATGTATTGGATATGTTTGAAATGGTAGACAAATAACTAATTTAATGTTTTTATATAGATTAATGATTATATTTAAAAATGACTCAAGTTTAAAAAATCCTAAACCGATTAAGCCGCACCAAACCGAACCTTTTCAATCGGTTCAGTTTGGTGCGGTTTGATGGGAGAAGCGGTCTGTATCGGTATTCAAAATATTAAAACCGACATTATCGATTTGGTATAATTTTTTACCTAAATACCGACCGTACCGAACTGATTACATCTCTACTCCTTACACCCTCAAAATTTATTTATTTATTTATTTTACATTTTTACAATTTCTACAATTCCTTTATTACCTTCATTTCTAACCTTCCTCATTTTCCTTATCATTCTCCTTACACCCAAAACCTAAAAAATCCTAACCCTAATTCTCTCCCACCATCACCTCCGACCACTATAGGCCCTTACTGCCGTTGCCACATGCCAACTCTTGTTCTTCGCATTTGTCAAGCCGAGAAGGCTTGCAAGCTTAGCAAGCAAATCTTCTATCTTCCCCCACCTCGCTCGATCTTTCACGTTCCATCTCTCATCTTCTTTCTCTCTCACATCACATCTTACATCAATCTCCCCCATCTCATGCAAACCCAAGGAAATTGATCAATGAATTCACCGAAAATTTTACTTACCTAGATAGGAATTTGTGTAATTTGTTCTTTTAATTAGTCTATTTTTGATAAATTGATTTGTTTTTGAATTTTTCAGTGGCTACAATCAATGAATTCTACTGTATTTGATTATTCTACAAAATTTGATTTTGTTTTGCGCAATACGTGTTCTTGAAAAGGGTTTGCAGAGAGGGATGAATTGACTATGATGTATTTACTTCACCATTTATTCGGTTCATAGTATAAGATTTAGTTACAATCCGATTGTAATTTTGATTTTGCGTGAGGAATTTTTGATGGTGTTGAAGGGTATTCTGTAAATTAGAAGACCCTGCTTATTTGAATTCTCAAGTTTTCGATATCGATTCCTTTTCAAACATAATTGTTTAGTGAATTGATATTTAGGTTGTATTCAGTTCCTGTTGTTGTTGTTGTTGTTGTATAGGCGAAGGGTATAGGAGTGACGGCGACACCGATTGTGACACCCCAATTGTTTAAATAAGTTAATATAAAGAAATAATAATAAAAAATAATAAAAATAAAAATAAGAAAAAAATAAATAAAGAAAAGAAAATAAAACATATATAATTAGAGTAAAATAAAAAAAAAATGTTATAGCAGTATGTGATAAAGTGTAATTTAATTAGGGAGATTATATAAAAAACAAAAAATGATATATAAGAATCAGGTCAAATTAAAATTAAACCAAAGGTTAAGTAAAAAAAAAAAAACACGAAGAAGGTATAACTTTGGTGAATCACCAGCTTAGACCACATAGCTTTGATAAATCATCAATTTAGGGGGTCACATGGGTGTAGACACTCTATTTTTGACCGCCCTTACGACTTAGGCGTCACCGCTTGCGCACCCAATGATGAATTTGTATATGCTTGTCAAGTGCTCGAAATCCTCAGCAGAATGCCATAGCTTTGAGCCTTTAAACCCTACACACCTTTTACCTTGTTTTGGACCAAAACCATGGTTTTTCAAGTCTAAAAACCCTGGGACCTATAGGCCCCCTAGTGTGGGCTGTCGGCCAACATTAGTGGCCTGCCGGCCACTTGTGTGATTTTACAGATATTTATGCCAACTGTGCCAGTTGTTTCCATGGGTGCATGCATATGCCTACACGTGTATGTATGGATATTTCTGAGGGAGTTTCATGTTTTTCTATAAATAGAAGACCTCCCCTTCCATTTTTGAGGGTTAGAAAATTTGGAGCAAAAACATTTCTCTCTTTACAATTCCCTCTCTCTCTCTTGCATGTTCTTAAGCCTTTGCCTATACACTCTAAACCAAACCTTGTGGTATTTGAGCTGAGGTACTTTTGAGCTTACTTTGAGCTCTTGAGGGTGTGCAAGTGTTGGTTTCTCACTTAGAAAGGGTTCTCCTCTTCAAGAGGTATAAGTCTTGGCTTGTTTTTTTTCCTACTGTTTTTGGACAGTTTTTTGACTGTTTGTACTTTGTACTTTTGGGCTGAAACTTGTGGTTTAAGGCCATTAGGGGTGGAGGGGTGGATCACCCTTCTTTGTACTTTATTTCTTAGGCCTTTGCCCTTGTGTTTCCCACCTCTTTGGTAAATTTTTTTTGAGCTTTTTAATACTAAATCTTAGAGTTTTTTCAGAGGCTAAAACCATGTTTTGAAGTCCCAAAAATGGAGGGGGTAACCTCCCCTCCTTATGCTTGCTTACTAGCTTAACTTGCTGCATGTTTTAGCTTATTGTTTTAGCTATTTTTGTCTTAATTCCAGCATATTTTTTGGACTATTTTAGGACTGTTTTTGGTTGTTCATTACATTTGTGCCTTGTATTGCATGCTTGTAGTGTAATAGTCTTCATAGGTTCGGTGGTTTAGGCCTTAGCCACCAATCTATTTGAGTTGATAGTGTTTATTTCTTGTTTTCCATACTTGTTTTCATCTCTAATCACCTCTGCAACCTCCCTCATTTTTTGGCTTTTTCTTTGCTTTAAAAGTTGTGTCAAACCACTTGCTTGTTTAAGCTTGAGATTGAGGTCTTATGCTTAATGGTTTAATCCCTTTAGAGGTTCATTACCAACGGCATGACACTTCTCTCATGCCTAAAACAACTCTTTGTTTGATATTTCTTTCCATTAGAGGACTTAAAGATCACTATTGGACTTAATGAACTAAGGAATGGTTGGTAATTAAAATGAAGTAATAAAATTGGGACTAAAAATAAGGCAAGATAATAAGCAATTTGGTGTTCAATCGGACGTTAATTGAACACATGGAAACTTGAGGCATTTCATACTTGCTATTGATGAAATGGTTCAAGTTTCTAAGGTCAACCACTTCCCTTGATCAATCCATGATAGGGAAGAGGTTTGAGAGTCTTTATGTTGTATTTATGGAAATTGTACCCCTTGATTCATAGGCCATCATGCAATGAAATTGCATCGATTGATGGCTTGCGAATTGAGCTTGTCACTTCTTTGAGTTGTTTGATGATAAGGAGGGATATGGTGGACAAATATACCTTGAGAATACCCTATTTGTGCTCTGTATGCTTTTTGTTGTAGTAGGAGGAACCAAGCTTCAGTGGTTGGCCGACCACTTTTTTTGGACAGCCGGCCACTTTTTTTGGACGACAGGCTACCTTTTGTGGCTGGCCGGCCATTACTCCTGGCCTGCCAGCCACTTTTGTCAAATTGAGTAGCAACTTTTTAGAATAGAACAAAGCAGCGGCTGAGGTGAAAAGATGTTTTAACTGTGCAACAGAGGCATTCTGGCAGCAGAATAGTGGGCTTTTCGGGTGAAAATCCGCGCATGCATGAGCATTCCTCGCTTCCTAGGGCTGATTAGTTAGCTTAGTTACTTCTTTCATGTTGTATTCATGTTATAATTAATTAGTTAGTTATAATTTGTAATTAATTAATTAGAGTAATTAATTAGTTAGTTCTATAGAATAGTTAATTAATTAATTGGTTTTGTAATAACTAGATAGCATAGTTAGTTTATTTAGTTTGTAATAATTAGTTAATTCGTTTTGTAATAGTTAGTTAATTAGCTTAGCTAGTTAGTTTATTCGAACTCTCCTATACGAGGGCACACTTGTAATAATGTGTATGTCTTCCAACCTTACGTCTTTTTCCCTTTTATTTACTTGCTTATGATGGTTAGTTTAGGACATCATGTTTTGTTTAGCATCTCTCATGCCTTACATCCATTGTCTTGCATGCATTGGGTTCGACGCATCATTCTACTTTGCATTGTTAGTTAATACTTCTTTGAATACGTGCTTTACCGCATGCTATCAAATTGATTCATATGCCATATTAGTAGCTGAGCCTAGTAATTGTATATCGCATGCGTTGCATTAGTCATATTGCATAGTTAGGATCATGCATTATTCTAACTCTTTTTTATCTTTTTTGGCTTGGAGTACTAGGTGAGCTTTTATTTGTTTTAGCATATCACATGTGTGTGGTTGTTTCCATGTCAAAGCATGTTCACCATAAGGCTAAATGCTTAACTGATAAACTGTTTGAATGCCTGTGGATGAAGGCTAGTTGCTTGAATTGGGATAGTTTGATTAATGTACATTTGAGCCCACTTTTTCAAGTGGCATATTCACAAACTCTTTTAAAAAACAAACTTGAAATCAAATGTTTCAATTTTTGCAAATTAGTCTATACTTGTGTACGCATTACATAGTAAGTTAGCCTAATAATCGGAACAAGAGCATATAATGTAAATAAGATTCACATCATGATTAGTAGAGACCGATCTTTGATCGGAAGAGTGGGGTGCCCAATTCATGACCTTCCCCTCTCGTACTTAAGTTCCCGAGTCGAGACAATCTTGGTGATGACGAACACGTGCCCTTTGGCATGAGTTATGGGTTTTCCAAAAACATTTAGGTGGCGACTCTGTATTTGGCAAAGCAGTCTATTTTTGACATTTTAATTCAAAATTGATTTTCCAAAAGATTTATTGGATTTGGACTCTTTGGTGTTTATCTATTTCACATTGCACTTGTGAGATCAGATTCAGAACCGCGGGAGTCTGAATTGTAGGGCTTATCGTCTTCCGAAAGGAGCACGAAAAGTCGAGCTACAATTTCTAACGACTCTGCTGGGGAATTTAGAGAACTTGACTCGAACTTCATGATGTAAAATTTTATCTACACTTATATGTTCTTTGCATTGCATTTGCATTGGTGCGCTTAAGTCACTGTGTTTGCCATCTGCTATTCCTGGACGGTTTGTCGGAGGCTTGCCCAAAAGCTTGCCAAAAGGCTGACCGGTCGTGAGCTTTGTCATGATGGGAACACATCCCTTAGATCTGGACTACCGCTGTACCATTTGATCATCCTTTCACTTTTCGATTTTAGTTGCGAAAGGTATATTAGGTAGTCTTGCTGAAGTACCCTTTTTGACCATTTGACCTAGTTGCATATCGAAAAGCCATAGAGATTGTTCCAAACTAGGACAGGATGCTCACCTGAAATGGGGGATTACATGAAACCGCTTGATTGAGTAGTGAACCCTAGTTCTTGACGAAACTAGGATAGGGTAACCCTACCCCTTCATAGGGGTGTTTTGGCTCTTTCTTAATTGGTATGTGCTTTACAATGAAACTGTACATGAATGTGCATAACAGTTGCAAATTTGGTATCTGTTTTGGGAGCAAAATTCAGTGTGGAGTACAGTTCTACAACTTTGATCATGTTTGTGTTGATAACATCTTAGCTGAGGTGCTGTGCGGTTTCTGATTACTACTATTTTGCTTTATTTCTTTTGCTAGGTAGTTTAAAACCATAGTTTCAGAAAGTTCAGATATCCTCCAAGTACTCTGGACCCGAGTCAGAAAACTTTGCAAAGCCAGGGATCTTGTTTGGGGACAGCCTGTGTTTACCTCACTTCTATCAGTTACAAGACTGTCATGACCCGAACCCGCCCCTAAGGGTTAAGGACATAACCGGCCAGTAATCCTTAGATTATCTACGGCCTCAATAGCAACAAATATGAATTATCAGAGAAATAGGGGCCAAATGGAAGTAAAAACTTAAAACTTTGTCCATAGAGCTGTGCTTATATGTACACCAAACGAGCCATACCCATATACGTTAATAACCCACATCAAAAGTGCAGTAGCATAAACTTCTTTACAGACAGAATCATCTAGACTGAGTCAACCCATAGCTAGCTATATACAAATATACACAAAATCCTTGCCAACCAGACAGAATATAAATATGTAACAAAAGGGCAAGGTTGAGTCTCGTGCGTGAGACGCAAGGCTGACTTTCCCAAAATTCCTGCTATTCCTGGCTGACTTCACTGGGGTTGGACCTCACTTGGCTCGCCTACAATTACATGAATGAGCGTGAGCGAATGCCTAGTGAATAATATCAAATAAACAAGTTACATAAGCAATTATTGGAACAGTTTAACAAACGGCCTTCGGCCCAATCATTCAATCATTCATGTCAATCGGCCTTTGGCCCAATCATTTATTTCCATCGGCCTCTGGCCCAGTTATTCATTTCCATCGGCCTTTGGCCCAATTATTCGTTTCCATCGGCCTTTGGCCCAATTATTCGTTTCCATCGGCCTTTGGCCCAATTATTCGTTTCCATCGGCCTTTGGCCCACTTATTCATTTCCATCGGCCTTTGGCCCAATTATTCATTTCCATCGGCCTTTGGCCCAATTATTCATTTCCATCAATTAATTTAATGAACTTGCAAACTTACACAAACGTAACAATTGGACAATAACCTACTACAAGTGTCTTGTCAAGATATTACTCACAGTGATCGGTTGATTGGTTCGCCCTGGAACTCGACCCTACACATGCCATGAACATAAGAGGGTCATTAACAATTCAATCCGTTCAAAATTCACATTTTCCTCTTTAGGCTTCATTCTTATCTCTTTAAATCATTCACAATGTTTAACATATGCCTAAGAGTGCTTGCAAGTGAAAGAGAACGGAAAACGAAACACAGAATGCAAAAACAGAATTTCAGAAAATAGGGTCCCCACTCGAGCGTGGGATTCTCCGCTCGAGCGGACCCTTAAGTCTGCAGAAGTACTGGTTGCCTCAAATCCCCGCTCGAACGTGAAATCCTCCGCTCGAGCGGACTTCCTGGCTACATAGCTCCCCGCTCGAGCGTCAACTTCCCCGCTCGAGCGGGAATCATGTCTGCAGAAAAATACTGGGAGCTCGATTTCTCCGCTCGAGCGGCACTTCCTCCGCTTGAGCGGAAGCCGAAATTCTGGAAGTTCCAGATTGTGTTCTTGAGCTTCAATTCAATTTCCCAGCTACCATTCTTGCATGCAAAGGCTCAAATCTCAAATATATACATATTAATATGATACCAATGCAAGATCACGACATTAGGAAGCTCAATCTCTTATATCATTTACATGCATGTTTCAAATTAATCCCAATTCATCACCAATATATCAAATTCTATCATGCAAAGCTTATTCTTTCATGATCTACTTTTGCATGTAAGAAATACACATCATTCACAACTTATTTGGTGAGGAAATGGTCACACACATGGATTTCCTTCAAACTCCAACATAAATTACACAAACTAAACTCAATTCCCTCACATGCAAACTAATTCATGTTCTTGGCCATCTATTAAACTTAAATTCACAAGGTAGTGACTAAAAATGCATGAATTACTCACCAAGGAGCTTAATCTTCACAATTCATGGCAATTCTTGAGCTTAATCTCCAAAAGGTCCAAGTCTTGAACCACAAATGCACAATTCTCTCCTCTCTCTCTCTAACAGTCGGCTCTCTCTAAGTTTTAGAGCTCAAACTCAGCCAAAATGCAGTAAGGAAGGAGAATTGAGGGTGTAGTGCCCCTTTACAACATAACCCACTAATTCAATATAATAATAATAAACAATTGGGTACTAATTCACTAAATTAGTCAACTTAATCTGGCCCGAATCAATTTTTCAATTAAACTTCACCGTAGGCTCTAAAAATTACGCTGATCACAAAGGCGTAATCAATTTTGGTTTCCGTGGCCGATAAGGCCTTCAATTAAATTTCCAAAGCAAATTGTTCAAACAGATATTCCTACGGTGAACAGGTAAAATTCTCAAAACATATAATCACATAATGGCACACAAAACCATGTCAAAACATATAATCACATACATATTGGGGACCGATTAGCATAATACAGAACAAGGGTGTCACAAAGACGGAGGAGAATCAGGCAAAGTTCACCGATTCAATTTTTACAGTAGTCATCCCTCAACTCACCTGTGTCCAGTCTGGTCCGGGAATAGTCATCTACTTCTAGCCTAGCACGAGATCGATCGCCTATTCTAATGACACAGTATCCCCCAGTCAGTATGGAAGAATTGATACATCATCTGCAGTAGACAGTTGAAACCCTACAGCAAGATGCGGCGCACCAGGCCTAGGTCACGACCCGTTAGGCTGAGGTTACAACCAGGCTACAACAACAGCAACCACAGCCGGCTACGGCCTTTGCATCCCATGCACCTACCATAGGTATCCTAGCACCCGGAGCCACTGCTTATACCGCCAATGTTCAAGAAAACCAAGGCAATCCAGTAGAGCCAATTCCAGCACAAGCCTCCAGAACCTCTGTTTATTAGATTGAGGCTTCGTTCGAGTTTGAGATTGACCCAACTATACTCCAGGTCAATAAGCTGGAAAAGTTATTCAAAAGAGCATAGGGGGTTAACTCCATACTAGACATAACGGACGTGTACACCGATTCTGCAGTGACATTACTGGATCGGTTTAAAATACCGCACATTGACTGTTTTGACGGTTTCGGAGATCCGATGGTTTACCTACGGCTGTTTTCAGACATCTTGCGGCCGATAGGCTTAACGAGACTACAGAAGCTATCTTTCTTTGGTTGTACCATGTCGGGTATAATGGCCATTTGGTATGCTAAGTTGGAGGATTTCACCAAACAGAATTGGGAGGAGATGGCCGAGGCCTTCATTGCACAGTATTCTTACAATACACAAATCGAGGTCATAACTCATGATCTCGAGGCAACACACCAAGAGCCGAAGGAGGGCTTCTTTGAATTTGTGATAAGGTGGAGAGCTAAAGTCTCAATGATGACCACAAGGCCATCCCAGAAGGATTTGATTAGGATGGTTGTCCGAAATCTGCACGGTAAGTTGCTGCAAAAGATGATTATCTTACCTCTGTTCACATTTACAGAACTCCATGAAATGGGAGTGCAAATCGAAGATGCCATGAAACAGGGACTTATTATAGATAAGAAGGAGCCGGCAAAAAGGCCGTTTATCTGCAGTTCCAATGCTGCCAGTGGTAGCACAGCTGCGAGGCTGTTAGACGTAAGCATTGTCACCATAACTAAGACAGTCGACCCCTTTGCCAACACAAGCTCATAAACATTGTCTAACCCTACCCGATCCCAGAGGACCTTCAACCAACTGTACATGACTCTGTTTCAAGCCATGAAGGTGCTAGTCAAGAAAGGGCACCTTAAACCTTTAGAACCTTGCCCACTTCCTAATCCTCTCCCATCCAAACATAACCATGCAAAATATTGTGTGTTTCACCAACAACATGGTCATGATACCGACCAGTGCTTTCGATTGCGTCATGAGATTCAAGATCTCATTGACAACAAGGTGATCACCCCACCTCAGAAACCAAACGTGACTGCAAATCCACTCCCAGTCCATAATCAAGTCCCCCCACCTCGAAATCTTAACCTAATCCATACACTGGCCGCCCTTTATCACCCCAACGTATATATTACCCCATTCCACTTCCCAAAACCGATGTTGTTCATTCTGGAAAGCGCAGATCTGTGCATGATGGACACATCCAATCCTCAACCCAATCCTGTGGTGATGCTTACAGTGGAAGGAGAGTCAACCTTGGAGGAAGGTACTAGTCCGTTATCGGAGTGCCCTGAGAACTTACCTGATAGGGCGTATGATCCAAGTTGCTACATTGTGTCAATTGGTCAAATCAAGCCTGAATTAGTGCTGCCAACCTCGGTAGACATCAATGTGGTCAGGGAACATGGCCCGAGGCAGGGGTTGGATGATTTGGAAAAACTTGAGGAGGATTTGGACAACATGCAGTTCTTTGACGAGCAGGATTAGGGGGATGTACAGATCTGTTGGTTCAACTTGAACGGATTAACTGACAACACTGGATGGCTGAGTGATGAGCCAGACAAAGAGGAAGAAACTGGAATGAAATCAGAGGGAAAAGAAGTAGAGATAGCTACAGTAGTCGGAAGAGTTGATGAGAAAGGAAAGCTACCAGAGAACACTGGCGTAGAAAACCCAGCCTCGGAAGTGAGCGCTGTGAGCACTGTGGATACTGAACAGGAAGCTGCACTGAGGTAGTTTGAACGAGAAAGGGTTGAAGACAGCCAGGAAACTATAAATTTACAACACCCTGTGGGGGATACTTATGATGTAAAGGTGATACGAGCTGAGCCAGACAATTGTTTGTCGGCCGCTGAGGGTGAATGGTAGGACGATGATGATCTGCATCTGGCCCACACCGACAAAGACTGCGGTAATTTCCTTTCGGACAATACATGGTATGTTGAAGAAATAGACCATCTGATAAGAAGTGGGCGGTATTTTAAGCCGTCGCACCTAGATCAAGTACAGGCATCTAGAAAAGACAGAGAGGCCGAGAAACAGAAAGAGAAACAACTAGAAGAAGAGGCAGTGTTGAAACAACTTAAGAAAATTCAAGCTGACATCTCCATCTGGGGTTTTCTCATGGCCTCCCGAGTACACCGATAGGCAGTGTTGTTGGCAATGGACAAAGCTAAATTGTCCATTGACACCATGCTTGAATAGCTTATGGGATTGGTCTTTCTAAGTGGTGGCAGACCAACGCTTATTTTCTCAGACAAAGAAATGCAGCTAGAAGGCTCAGCCCACAACAAACCGTTGTACATATCTGTGGAATGCATGGAGAAATGGGTGCCGGTGGTGTTGGTAGATACTGGTTCGGCCATCAATGTCTGTCCTTCTCATACCGCCTATGCAATTGGCCTCAAACCAATGGACTTTGTTCCCACAGCCCAAGTAATACGGGCATATGATAACACAAGTAGAGAGGTCATGGGCACAGTGCAAGTCAGAGTCCAGGTGGGCCCAGCCAAGCAAGAGGTCGAGTTTCATGTCTTGGATGTGCCGGCTACCTTCAATTTGCTATTAGGAAGGCCCTGGTTACACCATGTGAAGGCTGTCTTCTCTACTCTCCACCAGATATTGAAGTATCCTCATGGGGGAGGAGTGACGATTGTTTTTGGAAATTCAGCCATCCATCTGCTGCCAGAGGTAACTACGCTAGTGCTGGAGATCAACCATGGCGAGAAGGATATATTCCTCTTAGGATTCACTCTGGCTGAAGCCCGGGTAGTGCAGACCATTCTGGCCGCAGACGAAGGCATGTACGTCAGCACCCAGTCCATCTTTTTCATGAACAAACTACAGCATGTTCTAAGAATGGGGATCGGAAGAAGTGTTTGGAAAGGTATTGCTGCATTGACAGATGTGCCACACAACCCACATGTCTTTGGACCGGGCTATGTGCCCACCAAAGCGGACTGGATTAGAAAGAGGGAGGAAATAAGAGGTAGAGCCAAGGCCAAGCTAGCCGAAAAACACTATGAACTCATCCACAGGCCAATCTAGGGGACACTGAATGGTAGTTTTGTTTGGGAAAGAGAAGATTTCCTTTTTTGTGGCTTTCCCGAGCCTTGGGTAAATTCCTCAAAGCAGTGTGTTCCCGGGTTCAAGATCTTATTTGATCTGCACCTGTAGGACAGTGATGATGAGGAAAGGGCTAAACCAAGCATCAAAGCTGAACAGGGCATGGAAAGTGACTCAGATGGCAGCGAACATGGAGTAGGGGCAGCACTGGCTTGTCTCCTGACAAATCCTACGGCCGACCTAAAGAACTTGGAAGATAACCTTACTGCCTCCATGATCGAGAAAGAACCAGATATGAACCCGACCAATGAAATTTTGGATGTATCAAGGGCACCACATCTTACCTGGTAGTTGGAGGAAGGCTATTTGTCCAATTCTGAGTTGGGTGATTAGCCAGAATCTGATTCCACTAAGTCTGTGGGGTCGGGATCAGATTCAAGTTCTTCTAAGTCTGAGTCTGATATTGCTGGGGGTGGTAACCCAGATACCAAAGTCCTGTCTAGGTCTTCATTTAGCTTTTCTTTTGAGTCTGTAACCGAAGATCTAGACCTTTTGAATGAAAACTCTGCAGATTCTGTGTACTTTTCTATGCCGTTGGTTTATTGTATTGACTAAGATTTTCAGAATTTTAATGAAAACGAAGGGGAAGAAATTCCTCTGGCTTTGAAAAACTTGATTAATTGAAAGGAAGAGAGATTTTCTAAACCCTGCGCCGATGAAATCATTGCCATTAATGTGGGTACTAATAAGGATCCGCGCCTGGTCCAGATCGGGTCCACGTTTTCTTCGGAGGAGCGCAAGCGTTTAATCCCTTTGTTAAAAGATTTCAAAGATGTTTTTGCGTGGTCCTACGAAGACACACCTGGAATCAATCCTGAGATTGTACAGCATTGGATCCCTTTTGACCCCGAGGCCCGACAAGTCAAGCAGAAGCTGTGTAGAATTCGTCCGAATTAGGCGCTGAAAATCAAGGAAGAGTTCTTGTTAGTATCTGAGTACCCGAGTTGGTTGGCTAATATCGTCTTAGTGCCAAAGAAGGATGGTAGAATCTGGGTGTGTGCAGACTTCCGAGACTTGAACAGAGCCAGTCTGAAGGATAACTTTCCTCTGCCGGACATTGATGAATTAGTGGATTTCACTGCAGGCCATGCATTGCTATCGTTTATAGATGGGTTTTTCGGGTACAACCAGGTTTTGATGGTGCCCGAGGACAGAGAAAAGACCGCATTCACTACACCGTGGGGTATCTACTATACCGGGTTATGCCGTTTGGGTTGAAAAATGTTGGAGCTATCTATCAGAGGGCTGCGACCACCATTCTGCATGACATGATCCACAAAGAGGTTGAGGTGTACGTGGACGACATGATGGCCAAGTCCAAAGAATGAGAGGGCCACTACACCGCGTTGAAGAAATTCTTTCAATGGATTAGGGAATACAGATTGAGGTTAAACTCGCAGAAATGCACCTTCGGCGTAACGACAGGAAAAATGTTAGGGTTTTTGATCACATAGAGGGGCATTGAAGTAGATCCTTCCAAAATCAAGGCTATCCTAGAAATGCCATCACCAGGGACTGAAAAGGAGGTGCGAGACTTTCTGGGCGAAGTGCAATTCATAAAACGGTTTATTTCCAAGTTAACCTTGACTTGTGAACCACTATTTGGTCTCCTGAAGAAAGGGATGAAATTTTGATGGGACGATTGATGTCAGTCTGCCTTTGAACAGGTTAAGCATTACCTCCAGAATCCGCCTGTGTTATCACCACTGAAGCTAGGAAAACCTTTGATTCTGTATTTGTTAGTAACAGACACTACCATGGGATGTATGCTCGCTCAGGAATCTGAAGATAAGGTAGAAAAAGCCATCTACTACTTGAGCAAGAAAATGCCTGATTATGAGACCCGGTATACTCCTTTGGAGAAGGCTTCCCTAGCCTTGGTATGGGCTACTAAGAAGTTGATGCACTACTTGTTAGCTCACTATGTAATCCTGGTTTTGAGATTAGATCACATCAAATATCTCTTTGAGAAACCAGTGCTTACGGGTAGGCTAGCTCATTGGTTGCTCTTTCTCTCTGAATTTGATCTCAAATATGTCACCCACAAGTTGGTTAAAGAAAGAGCTGTAACGGAGTTCCTGGCAGACCACCCGGTAAAAAGAGATGAGGTAGTGGAATACTTGTTTCTAGATGAAGACATTCTGTAAGTTGAAGAGGAAACTTAGATGATGTACTTTGACAGAGAGTCTAATCAGTACGGTTATGGGATAAGTGTGTTGCTGATAGCACCCGACGACTCCCATATACCTTTAGCCTTCAAACTCGGGTTCAAGGTGTGCAATAATGAAGCAGAATATGAAGCGTGTATTGTTGGTTTAGAAGCCGCCCTAGAATTACGGGCAATACGGTTGGATGTCATCAGGAACTCAAACTTGGTTGTTTCTCAAGCAAATGGAGATTGGAAAGTCAAAAAAAAGAAAATAAAGGTTTAGCATCAAACCCTAGATGTTCTGATTCCTAGGTTTGAAAAACTGACATTCACGCATCTACTGAGAGAGAACAACCAGTTCGCTGATACTTTAGCAACTCTATCTTCTATGGGAGATATCCCACTTGGAGTCCGGAGGCGTTTGATTATCATCGAATAGAAATACACGCCGGCTTATGAAACTATTGCCGTAATAGATAAAGTGAAAGACAAAACCCCTTAGGATTACGATATTTGGAACTTTCTGGAAAAGGAGGCATATCCACCAAGAGTAAATTGTAACAACCCTGACCCATAATTAACATCAATCCATGCTTAATTATGCCTAATAAGTAGTTAAAGTGAAATTTTGCATTATATGTTGCCTTATTTGCGTTTTTATCTGTTTAATGTAGAAAGACCTATTCATGTTTCCGTTTCGGTTTGCGAATTAAAGGCCTTATCGGCATCTGATTCAGAAATTGATTTGATTTATGTGTTATTTGGGATTTTTAGAATTTGATGGTAGGTTTAATTGAAATTCGGTTCGGAACGAATTAATTGGAATAAATTAATGGTCATTGTTTAGATTAATGCAAGTTTAATTAATTCCCTAAACAAACCTATGTAAGGCCACCCCTTAACACCTCTTATACACTTTTGCACCCTCATTTCCTCTTCCTTGAGCTTAAAAATGTGTAGAGAGAGAGGGACTAAGAGAGAGTTGAATTCAAGCAAAGGAATTGCTAGAGAACTTGGAGATTGGCTTGGAACTTTAAACAATTATCTCTATAGAGCATAGTTGATCATCTAAGGTAAGAATTCAACCTTCTAGTTTGGGATTGAGTCACTTAGCACATGAGTTCAAAGAATTAAGTTGTGTAATGCTAGAATTGAGCTAAAATGAAGGAGTTTAGATCATGCCATGCATGTATGTCTACATCATGGCATCTTGAGGAAGTTTTCAAAGAATTCTCCCATGCATGTTGTCATTCTACCTTAGTTTTGAGAATTCATCTTGTTTTCCATCAATTTATCTCATTTGATCATGTTTTGAAAGATTTAAACTTGCACCTTTACATGCATGATAAGTAATGTTATGTTTTCAAAGATTTGGATTTTGTTTTGGTCAATTGGCAAGCTTTTGATCTTTGATTTTGTGAAATGATTTTGAGTTCACTATGGTTTCACCATTTACAAGTGTTTCTTATAGTTTCCTCAAGTATTTGGCCCAAAAGACCATGTTTTACAACCTTGAATTTGAGTTTTGAGCTGAGAAGAGCAATCTGGAAATTCTAGAATTCTGTTCTTCGCTCGAGCGGCAGAATCTACGCTTGAGCCGCCACTCTATAATCTTACACTTCTGCTCAAGTGACCTGAATTCCGCTCGAGCATGAAATGCAAGCTCCCAGAAGTTTGCATGTTTTGTAGACCGCTCGAGCGGCAAGAGTTGCGCTCGAGCGACGGCACGAGTCTCACGCTCAAGTGAGAGTCGAGCGGCCATCGAGCGGAGATTTCACATAACCAGTACTTTTTTCAAAGTTTATAGACTACTCGAGCAAGGAAAGTTGCGCTCGAGCGTCCCATTGCGTGTTTGCACGTCCGCTTAAGCCTGGGAAGTTGCGCTCAAGCGTGACCTCTGTTTTCTACAAGTTTTGTTAAATGTGTTCAAGTGCATTTTAACATCCTCATTGCATCCTAGGCACTCCTAGGCCATGAATAAGACCCAATAAGAGGTTAAGACTTAGAAACATACTAAGCATGAAACGAAAGAAGTACCAACCGAGTGTGTGTTTCTGCTTTGTATGTGTAGGTCACGCGCCACAAGTTATTTGATTTGTTTGTTCTGTAAGCGGAGCCATCTGTGAGTAATAACTTAGTAAAGCTATGTTTAACTTTAATTATTTTCTGAATGATATGAATTAAGATCTGTTCTATGAAACGTTATATTCCGTGGAATGAATGATTGTCTAAGTTTCTAAAATGTATTCGTGGCATCCTCAGCACAAGGCCCTTGCCCGGGGGTAACAATACCATGCCTTTATAAGCAAGGCCCTAGCCCGGGGGTAATAATATCGTGGTTTCATGGCCCTTATCTAGGGTAGGCCTGTAAATGGATCGGATTCGGATCGGATCTGTCAAAATCCGAATCCGATCCGATTAAGTCAAACCCGAATCCGATCCGAATCCGTTTAGTCTATATCCGATTATAGATATCCGAATCCGAATCCGATGATTTCGGATATCCGATCCGATAATCCGATCCGATCCATTTATTTATTTATTGAGCTACAATTTTATATAATTTGATTTTTTTTTTCATTTTATATTTTTTCATTCAAATTGAGAATAATCGGATCGGATTATCGGGTCGGATCGGATTTTCGCAGATTCAATCCGTTTAATAAACGGATTTGGATTATCGGATTATCGGATCGGATTTTTATATAAACGGATACGGGTTATCGGATCGGATTCGGGTCAGATTCGGATTAAATCCGATCCATTGACAGCCCTAATCTAGGGGTAACAATACCGTGGTTCAAGCAAGTTACAAGTTTCCCAGTACCGGCGGTTCCTAATGGAACTATCAAGCAAGTTAATGCTAATGGATGTACCATGTATAACGAAGCATGAACTCTGATTTCTGTATGTAGTTGGAGAAGAACATGAATATATCTATTTCTAATATGAACTCTGATTTCAGTACCTGTTATGGACATCATTCATTTAAATCCTTTACTCCGTTATTATTCACTGGGCTCCAGCTCACTATTTATATTATGTATGTAGGTGAGTAGGCACGTGACCAGGCCCAAAGTTGATGGCCTAAGATTCTATTTCGTCAGCCAACTACCGTGCCTCCCGAGGAGGTTCCTTTTGGGAGGACCATGCCAAAGCTTTAGTTGATTTTGTTCTGCATATCTGTACTGGACTAAGTCCCATTTTTTGGTTTCAGCTTTATGAATGGGTGACGTACGAATAATGTATCTATGATGTTACACATATATACAAATTTGTTTTGAAATTTTTTGTCTCATATATGTTAACACAGTTCTATGGACATTGTATATTCTCTATATTTGCTTCTGCAGCCCCTTATTATGTGTTGTTTTGTCAAGAGGCCTTTGGTAATCCAAGGATTGCTGGCCAATTACGACGCTAAACCTATAGGGGCGGGTTTGGGTCGTGACACAAATGCTAAGGACAAACGGGGAATATGGCATATGGTCGTCCAATTTATCATTTGCGGGGGTAAGCTGTATAAACGAGGTCATCTGGGAATGTATAAGTTGTGTGTGGAAGAAGAGGAATCGAAGCGCCTTATGGAGGCTATCCACGACAGAGAATGCAGGGCGCATATGAATGGTGTGATGCTGGCTCGGAAGATTCTCAGGCAAGGTTACTACTGGTCCACTATGGAGAAGGATTGTATTGGTTTTGTGCGATAATGCCACAAATGTCAAATTCATGCCAATCGCATAAATATTGCGCTGTCAAAGCTTTACAACATGACTTCGCCATGGCCTTTCTCAGTTTGGGAAATCAATGTTATTGGTGCTGTCTCGCCAAAAGGATCGAATGAACATGAATATATCTTGGTGGCGATTGATGATTTTACAAAGTGGGTGGAAGCTCAATCCTATGCAGTGTTGAACGCATCTCATGTGGCCAAATTTATTAGAAACAATATCATCTGCTGGTACGGAGTCCCGAACGAGATCATATCAAATAACGGCTCCCACTTTAAGAAAAAGGTGATAGATTTGTTGGAGAAATACAATGTGGCTTTTAATAAGTCATCCACATACAGGCCACAAACCAATGGAGTTGTTGAAGCCATCAATAAGAATATCAAGAATATCTTGCAGAAGATGGTTGAGAACTACAGAGACTGGCCAGATAAATTACCATTCACACTTTGAGGCTACAGAACTTCGATCCGGACATCTACAGGACAACCCTTTATTCTCTCATCTATGGGATGGAAGCCGTTTTGCCAATTGAAATTGAAGTCCCGTTGCTGCGAGTTATGGCTGAGTGTCAGACAGTGGAGGCGGACTGGCAACAGAGCTGATTTGAGGAGTTAATGCCGTTTGATGAGAAGAGGCTAAAAGCATTGTATCATGTTCAGGGCTATTAGCGCAGAGTTGCCAGGGCTTTTAACAAGAAAGTTAAGTCCAGGAATCTCATGGACTTAGATGGCTTGGAATTTTCACAGCCGATCAACATGGACAAATTGAAGAAATATTACCCTTGAGAGGCTCGCTAGGCCGAAAACCCGAAAGGGCGACCTAGGCAAAAGTTAGAGCATGAAAAATTAGAAACAAAGAAAAATTGAGCTTGCAAGGTTGAAAAGTTAGAGCGCAATGGCAAAAGTTAAAGTGCAAAAGGAAAGAGTTAATACTCAAGTGAACCTGAACCGAACTACATAAGGCTTGATTCCCATCTTTGGGATATGTAGGCAACTTCATCCTGAGGTTCAGTCATAATTATCTCCAACTCAACTGTCCTATCCGTTTTCCTGATCAGGTCATCTTTGCTCATCATCTGTTAGTTCGGTTGTGATCTTCATTTTGGGAAGAAAAGCTGGTTAGAACGCAGAGCAGTAATGGTATTCAATCAGGGGTAGTTATGATCTTTTGATTCGAGATTGTACATCTTGAGGATTGATTTTGTGCGTTTCAGGTAGTGATCATTTTCAAAAATGGTTTTGGAAAGTTTTAATAAAAGTTGATTTTTGTTCAAAATTTTACCTTTTACAACTTAGACCATTTTGGGATCAAAAGGAAAATTTTTAGTGATCATAACTTTAATTCAATTGATTTCAACATAAAGTTCTCGAACTCTCTGATAAAAATCAAAATTGTTTTTACATCATAAAACTTGAAAAGAAAGGATAAAGAAATAAACTAGGGGCATAGGTTAGTCAGGTGCTCCTACGTCCTCTGTTCGTGCTTGCGGAAGCTTTTGCAGCCAAAGTTGGCCCGACTTGTGCCTCATCCTCGAGCTAAGCCAAGCATTCGCCAGAAAGGGCATAATTGAAACTAGGGGCAGGGGTCAGAAGAGCTCTCGTCCTCCAGGTAGTGAAGTACCTAGTCAAGTGTGAAGCACGAATCGGAAATGAAGCCGGGTATTTTAGCCCCTCTTTTGGGCAAGTTTGATCATGCCCAAACTTGCTTCTGAATCGGAAGGAAAAGTAGAACACACAGTGTGTGAGGCCAATCAACTGTATACTAGGCTGCCAAGTCATACTGTAACTAATCTCAGTCAGATTGAGACAGGGGCAACGCCAAGCTATGTCAACTGCAGACTTGCTGCATATCTAGTTACAGCACCAACCCTCATTGGGAAGGTCCACTAGTCGTTGGCAGAAGAAATAAGCTCGAGCTGAATACTCGGGCCAAGAGTCCACCACCTTCAGCTTATCTATGAGCCATACCTGGGAAGGGATGAAAAATAAGAGAGATTAAAGAATAGAGAGATGTGTATGAAGAGAAAAGTATAGAAAGGGTTTTGAGAGAAAATAGAGCTTGAGTTCTGAGTAATGTGCAAGGCATATTGTAGCTCGACTTTTTCGCACCCCCTTTCGGAGGTTTGAAAGAAAGCCCTATAGTTTAGACTCCCGTGGTTCTAAATCTAATCTCACCAGTGCAATGTGAAATTGATAAACACCAAAGAGTCTAAATCCGGCAAATCATTTTGGAAAATTGATTTTGAATCAAAAAGTGCCAAAATTGGACTGTTATGCTAGATACAGAGTCGCTACCTAAATATTTTATTTTGGGAAAATTTAGGAAACCCATACCTCATGCCAAAGGCCACATGTCCATCATCACCAAAGTTGTCTCGGCTTGGGAACTTAGGTACGAGAGGGTAAGGTCATGAATTGAGCACCTCCGCTCGCCCGATCAAAGATCGGCCTCTACTAATCATGATATGATTTTTTATAAACATTATGTGCTCTTATTCCGATTGTTATGCTAGCTTTACTATGTGATGCGCGCAAGCAAGTATAGACTAGTTTGCTCAATTTGGAACAATTCAACTCGTATTTGTTTGTGAAAATGGTTTGAATTTGCCACTTCAAGTGGGCTTAAAGTTTGCGGATTT
The DNA here is from genome assembly GCA_036172215.1 of Camellia granthamiana. Lineage (NCBI taxonomy): Eukaryota > Viridiplantae > Streptophyta > Magnoliopsida > Ericales > Theaceae > Camellia > Camellia granthamiana. Next base: position 23,490,735 of record CM069912.1, read on the forward strand.
GCTACCAAACATAGTGGGCTTAAAACATGATTTGCCACTCAACAAAGTGGGCTTAAAACGCATATTTGTTGAATCGTTCCAATTCAAACAACAAGCCTTCATTCATAGGTGTTCATGCAGTTTAGCATTTAAGTACATAGCCTCATGGCAAGCATGCTAATCACGGCAACATTCACATTCAAGCGAGCATGCTAAAGCATAAAAACTCACCTAGTACTCCAAGCTAAGAAAACACGAGTTAGAAAAATATGCATGATTCCTAACTATACAAGATGCCTAATGCAACACATGTAAAGAATGCAATTAATAGGCTCGACTACTAATATGACATATGAAGCAATTTGAATAACATGCGATTAAACACATATTCAAATAAGATATTGAAATGGCAATACAGTTTGAATGATGTGTCGAGCCTCAGTGCATGCAAATACGAATGAATGGATGCAAGTATAAGGTATGCTAATTGAAACATGTCCCTAATCTAACCATTAAAAGCGATTAAGTAAAAGGGAGAAAGACGTGAGGTTGGAAGACATACACAATATTACATTTTGCTCTCACGAAGGAGAGTCCGAATGAATAAGAGCTAAGTAACTAGCAACTAAGCTAAGCCAATTAAGCTAATCTAATTAAGCTAATTAGACTAATTATTACAAATCAAATGAATAACTAGTTAAGCTAATTACTAATTATTTACAACACTTTTAACTAACTAGTAAACTAATTAATTAATTTACAACACAAATGTACATGAACTAAGCAATTAACACTTTTAACTACGCTGCCGCTGCTCCACCTTAGGAAGTGGGAGATGCACATGCTCGGTTTTCGCCCGAAAGGACCTCCGTTTTGCTCTCGAAAGCCTCTGTTTGCAAGGTTGAACATTTCCAGAACCTTTTAGCTCCATCTTACCAAAATCAACTAAAGTTTACATCAGTGGCCTGCCGGCCATGGATGGATGCTGCTGGCCCTCTGTTGGCCAAAAGGGTGACTTGTCGGCCATCTATGTTGCACTACCGGCCACTGATGCATTGGATCACCATGCTGCAACAGAGTACAAACAGAGCAAAAAGAGGGTTTTTCCAAGGATTGTCTGCACAATTCACCCCTCATTTTCATGGACAAATCCAAGGAATTGTGAACTTAAACCACAAACCACCAATCAAAGCAATTTCATTGCATGATGGCTTGTGCTTCAAGGTGTGTAAGCTTAATAAATGCAAAACAAGACATTCAAGAACCATCACCCTATCATGCATGATCAAGGACAATGGAGACCTAGGAAAGTGGCACATTTCATCACTTTTGAGTATGAAATGTCTTAATTTCCTTGTGTTCAAATTAACGTCCGATTTGTACACATGCAATGCAACACAAATAAATGCTTATCTTGCCACTTTTACTTGCCAATTTTGTTTACACATTTTAGTTACCAAATCATTCTTTAATCAATTTGTCCATTGGTGAGTGTCCTCTAAGATGAAAGAAGTGTCAACCAACGAATAATGTAAGGCAAGAGAGAGATCGTGCCGTTGATAATGAAGCCTCAAAAAGGATTAAACCATTAAGCATGATCTCAATCTCAAGCTTAAAGGATCCCAAGCTTGAAACAACCTTCAAAAGCAAATGAAAGAGTGAAGCAAAGAGAGAGGTTGCAGAGTTATAGTACTGAAATGGAGTGAAAAACAACACCAAAAGATGTTATCAACTCAAACAAGAGGTGTCTAAGACCCTAAAACACCAACTTGTGAGGACTATTACACTACAACTATGCAAAACAAGACTCAAATGAAATAACTAGCCCAAAATAGAGCTAAAGCAAGCTATTTCAGAGGCTAAAACATGCTGGACTTGAGCTAAGTTAAACCTGAAAAATATGCTAACATATGAAGCTAACTAAGCATGCAAACAAGACACAAGGAGGGGAGGCTAACCCCTCCAAATTTGGACTTCAAAATGAGTTTTTTGCCATTGAAAAACCTCTGAAATTCAATGGTTAAAGGGCCTCAAAAAAGTTGGTTTGAAAGTTGTGAACAAAAGTACAAAAACTTTACAAACAAAGAAATAAGAAGGGTGAACCACCCCCTAACTGAAAATGGCCTCAAACCACCACTTTTAGGCCACAAAACAGTGTTTTTTATAGTTCAAAATCAGCCCCAAAACAATAGAAGAAGATGGCAAAGCAAGTATGCAAAACAAGTTTAAAAGGCAACTATTATATCTCTTGAAGAGAAGACACAAATGAAGTAATAAATCAAGCCAAGACCGTCTTCTAGAGCTCAAAGAGGGTCCCAAGAAACCTCAACCCAAAGATAAGCAACTTTGGTTAAGGGTTGATAGGCAAACTTGAAGCGTATGTAGGCTAATTTGCACAAACTTGCAAGAGAGAGAGAGAGAGAGAGAGAAATGTAGAGAGAGAGAGAGAGAGTTGTAGAGAGAGAGAATTGTAGAGAGAAAGACTCCCAAAATTTTTCTAACCTTGAAATATGAGAGATAGGACATCTATATATAGAAAAATGTGAGCTTTGGTTGAAAATATCATCAAATGGACAACTGGAAGTTTGTGCAAACAGCTGGAGGTAAATATCTGCAAAAAAAAAAAACTCATTTTTGACACCAGTGGCCGGCAAACTTCATCCATGATCAGCAAAGATCACCAATGGCCGGAAAACTTCACCCATGGCCGGCATGGGGCCCGGCAAACCTCACCTATGGCCGACATAGGGCCAGCAAGCCATATCAGTGGTCGGAAAAACCTCACCCATGGCCGGCATGGGGGCCGGCATACCTCACCTATGGCCGGCATGGGGCCGGCAAGCCACATTAGTGGCCGGCCACAAAAATCTATTTTTCGGGCCCGACTTCAAATGGATATATCTCCTTCATCCGGACTCCTTTGCATGTCATTCTTGAGTCTAAATTGAAGCCCCAGAAGTCCACTTTCCAATGGTGGTAGCCTCACAACTAAAGTCCAAGTGTACAAAAGGATAGGCCTGATTTAGTGGAGGCTGTTCAATTCTCTCTCAACGGTTTCAAGCCCAACTTCTTCCCCAACTAGTTTTTTTCCCTCCACCCTTATTTTCTTCAACTCCAAACCTCTGAATAAGAAGTTTTAAAAGATTTTTTTAAAAGAGTTCATCTCCCTTTTATTTATCTCCATTTTGCTCTTGCTCGGTTTACTGAAAAGTGCAACATTTAACGAATTGCGAGCTTCGGAACATCGTAGAAACTTTTTTCAAAAATATTTTGAAAAAGAGGGTTTTAAGGTCTAAAATAATTTTGGTCAAAATAGTTTTGGTCCAAAATGGGGTGTAAGATTGGGATTTGATGCTCCTCTTGCCGAAGAAATTGAACCTTTGCACAACATAGCCTTCATCCTCTAGCAATCAACTTGAGGCCCCCCAAGTCTTAAGGGCGGTCAAAAATGGGGTGCCTACAGTTGTCCCTCTTTGACAGAGCTCAAAGTCATGAAATGACGGGAGTAAATGTCAAAGCCCGAAGACAACCTATTTTGACAAGGCCGTAAGACTTGGGCAAACAAAGAAAATGCAGATGCAGTTGGTTCAACCCGAGGGTTGCCTACGTATTCCTTTGCAAGGAATCAAACTAGCGTAGTTCAGGGGTAGGATACAAATGATACACAATGCAAAGCTGTTTGAAAGTTAGACTCACACTCTATGCGAAACCAGCTATTTTGAAAAACTTTATGATCATGCGAGATGATGCAACAAACAATAACAGATGCAATAAGCAAGATAACAACATAGGAATGAGTAGCTTCAAGCTTTCATGCAAAAAGCTGTAAAACAAACTCCAACCACGCCAAAACACAGGACGAGGAAAGAAAACACCATTCAGGGTAAACTGAGAATCTCGGGGTCGTGTTTCACGTGTCCCGAGATGAAACACACCCAGGCTCGCACATCACATGTCCTGAGATACTCTAATCACGCTGAAATCATGAGAAGAGGACAAAAGCTGCTCGGGTTCGCACTTCACTCATCCTGAGATAAAACATGTCCAGGACCGTATTTCACGCGTCCTGAAATAAATTCCAAACACGCTGAAATCGTGTGAGGAAAGAAACACTCTAACCACGCAGAAATCATGAGAAGAGATCCTAAGAAAACCCTTAGGAGTGCATTCCACGTATCCTGAGATAAATTCTAAACATGCTGAAATCGTGTGAGGAAAGGGACACTCTAACCACGCTGAAATCATGAGAAGAGGTCCTAAGAAAAACCAATCAAGGGCACATTCCACACATCCTGAAATAAATTCCAAACACGCTGAAATTGTGTGAGGAAAGGGACACACTAACCATGCTGAAATCGTGAGAAGAGGTCTTAAGAAAAGCCATCAGGAGTGCGTTCCACACATCTTGAGATAAATTCCAAACACGCTGAAATTGTGTGAGGAAAGGGACACACTAACCACGCTGAAATCGTGAGAAGAGGTCCTAAGAAAAGCCATCAGGAGTGCATTCCACACATCCTAAGATAAATTCCAAACATGCTAAAATCGTGTGAGGAAAGGGATACTCTAACCACACTGAAATTGTGAGAAGAGGTCCAAAGAAAAGCCATCAGGAGCGTGTTTCACGCATCCTGAGATAAATTCCAAACACGCTGAAATCATGTGAGAAAAGGGACACTCTAACCACGCTGAAATCGTGAGAAGAGGTCCAAAGAAAAGCCGTCAAGAGCGCGTTCCACACATCTCGAGATAGCCCCGGGGGACAACGATCCTAAACGCTGCTCAGCGTAAAAGGATAAATGGTACAAGCTAACACAAGATGCAAATAAATGCAATACGTACGATGATGTGATACATGTTACAAGCAATATAGGGCATGCTGTTTTAGGGAATGTAATAAACAAGCAAAGCGGCGCTTTAGAAAGCACCTCATGGGGTGAGTGGCGATGAACCGCTCTACTCTGACGGGGATCTCCCCCTTGTGTTCTTTGAACTCTTACCTTCAACTCACAGTTCAAAGGCCCTCAAATGCTGACAAGGGGTAACCTCTGCATGTAGAAGTTGCGGATGCCGCTTTTCTTCCTGATCATATTCATAACTTTTCCTATTCTCCAACGGGGTGACAGACTAGGTTGGTTTAGTATCCAAAATTGAGGCGCATACATGCTATCTCAATCTATGGGGTTGCTATACAATTTCAAGTCGAGGATACACCCTAGGTATTTAAACCAGACTTTAGTCTCGGAAATTCCAAACCTTTGTGTTCTAGGCATCGCCATTCGAACTCTAGTTTCCATCGTCATAGTTGGTCTCCTAGGAACTCATTGCAAACACAGCCAAGACGCCCTTGGCAGGGAAATGGTGCTCAGGGAGAGCACTTCTGATCGCCATTTTGGCTTGAAGCAGGCTTGATCTTGAGCTTGAGGTAGAGGTACACTCATACTTCGGAGCATTGACAAGGCTTGAGGAGGTACATTCGGAATGCAATCTCGGAAATTACTGAAGTTGAAACACACTAAGATGCTCCAAATTTTCCCTCTTTTCTTTTGCTTTGCAGTCCATAATCTATATAGCTTTAGATAGGTCCTTGTTCTATTGTTCTCACATGACCTGGGTTGAACCCTGCAGTTTATGAAAAAAGGAATCCTGTTTTGCACAAATGTGGAGAATGGCACAGCACTCTGAGCACAAAATGATTTATTTTTGAAATTGAGAAATGAGTTCTTAACCGGGTATTGAGCCTAGGACTAACCATAGTCTAAACAACTCAGCAAAGGAAAATAAAGTAAAATAACCTAAACACAAATATTTACACTCACAACGACTCAAAACAACAATTGAGATAAACAAAAACAACAAATACAACACTCGAATATGTTCCAATGGCGAGAGAGCTCTCAGTTCATGGGGAGCCTGCTTCTCCAGGTATTGTCTCCCACCCTTTTTTATTTGTGATTCTCACATCACTTTGGCACTCAATCTCTTTTCTCTTAAAAGCCCTTTCCTTACTTTTCCTCTCAGCGAACATCTCTCTTTTCTTTAATCTCTCTTATTTTTATATCCCTTCCTTGAGTGGTTGATGGATAAGTAGGAAGTTGTGGGCTCTTGCTCTTGGTATTCTGCTAAATTCTCCTTCTTTCGCTCACAACTAGTGAGCTTCTCCCACAGAGGGGTTATGACGTGACTGGATGTGTAGCAGATCTGCAACTGACATTAGTTGACGATGCCCTTGGCTAGTTTGGATGTGATCAAACTTGTCTAGATGAGAGAGTGGAATATCCTGCTCTATTCTAGTTCATGCTTTGCACTTGGCTTGATACCTCACTGTTTGGAGGATGAGAAAGCGCTTGGCCCCCTGCTGCTAACTTCAGTTACGCCCTTTCTGGCGAGTACATTGATAATGGACAAAAGACAGAAACCCTGACTCAACTGTGCCTCTAGTTCATTATTTTGACCATTTTTTGTTTTTGGCTTTCTGCTAAGACAATTTTGACCGACATAAGAGTTTGATTAACATGCTTGTTCGATTTTTTGATTTGAAATCATGCAAGTCAGGTTGTGAGCACTGAAAATTTTCCTTTTTTGGGTCTAAGAAATGGTCCAGTTTTGGAAAAATGGAATAATTTTTGAGAAAATTAGTCAACTTCATTAAAAAAACTCAAAACTGTTTTTGCAAATGGCCATTGCTCAACCAACACGGAATCTACTCTCGAGATGCACAATCTCAGATCTGAACTTGAATTGTCTTACAGCTGAATCTTGTAACGGAATAGGACAGTCCGACTTTGAACGAAGCTGAACCAATTTGCACATGGATAGGATAGTCGAGTTTGAACAAGGATAAGCCAATCAACATGGATGAGCCAAGCAGGCTGAAAATGGTTGGAGCCGAACTTCAGGATGAAGTTGCTTACGTATCCCAAAGATGGGAATCAGGCTGAACGCAGTTCTGGGGTTAAGGTGCACTCGGGTATTAACACTCTCTTTTTGTGCTCTAACTTTTGCCAAACCGCCCTTTCGGGTTTTCAACCTTGCGAGCTCTGTTTTTCTCTTTTCATTTTTCTTTTCCTTTTCTTTTTTTCTTTGTTTCCATTTTTTCATTTGTGTTCTCTTTTTTTTTTTTTCTTTTTTCCTGCTCTAACTTTTGCCTGGGTTCGCCCTTCCTGGTTTTCGGCCTAGCGAGCTTCTTAAGGATTAAAGCCATCTGAAGCCCGGAGAATGGCTGTTGTTCGCTGATGATGTAGTCTTGATGATGTAAAAGCCCATCCAATTTGGTCTGAATTTGCCCTTAGTGTTGTGGATAGAAACTCGATTGTCCTTTCAGCAATAAATTGTCTTCTTTCAAATTCTGGGATTGGGCTTTCTTGCCAGTCTTCATTAGTTGGCGAAATAACCCATCTTTGAATCTTCGAGCATATTTGGCCTTTTTTGCCCCTAGTTCAAGGGATGCTTCTCATCCAACTTTGCAAGCTTCCTTTGATGACATCTAACCTTATTGCCCCTAGTTCAAGAGATACTTCTCATCCAACTTTGTAAGCTTCCTTTGATGACATCTGACCTGATTGCCCCTAGTTCAAGAGCTGTTTCCAATTCGACCATGTAAACCTTATATTTTGGTTGATTGTTGAACATTCTGAATCAAAGTTTGAAAGCAAAAGGGTCAAGTCTTAAGGCCAAGAGTGATCCTATGCTGTACAATCCCAAGATTAATTCCAGGTATGTCTTCGTAGAACCACGCAAAACATTTTTTGAAATCTTTTAATAGGGTGACTAGTCGCTTGCGTTGAAGACAATGCAGAACTAATCTGGATCAAGCCAGGATCCTTCTTAGTACTCACATTAACAAACATGATCACATTCATTAAGGGCTTAGCACGCCTCTCTTCCTCTCAATTGATCAAATTTTTGCAAATCCCAAGGAATTCCTTCCTCTTTGTTTTCATCACAGTGTTAGAAAAGTTTTTTAAAAAACTTAGGTCAATGCAATGATTTGAAGGCACAGAAAAGGTACAGTTTTGGTCAATTACTGCCATCTCATTTAGAACTTCTGGCTCAATTGGCTCAATGGTAGAAACAGACTCAAAAGAAAGAGTGGAAAAGACAAACAGAAAAGAAACAAGTAATGTCCGAGGTAACACCCCCGAAATCACCTGCCTCAAACACAACAGGATTGACTCGATACAACAAGATAGACTCAATACAACACAACAGAACTGACTCAATACCCAAGTTAGAGAGTACAATAAACAACATTTTCAAATTGCTCAAAACAGTGCGTGCCATCTGCCATATCTGGAGTAAAATGAGCGCCATCAGCTGGTAGTTCATCCCCCCTATCACATAATCACATTATCTCCCAAGTTCATCGATCCAGTACCGATAGACTTTGCAGGACCTGGTGCGATGATGACCTCGTTGTCAATCAGGTCTTGAACTTTATGGTGAAGACGATAACAACTGTCAGTGTCATGACCGATTTGTTAATGGAAGGGCATAGTACTTGGCAGCAATATGCCTGGCTGGAAGGGGATCCGAGAGAGGTCAAGGCTCAAGGAGTTTGGATGGCCTTGTCCTATAAAGATTTGGAGAGCTTTGGACAAGGTCATGTAGAGGGGATTGAAGGTGCGGTTACTAGTTCTCACAGGCTTGATAGAGGGCTTGGCAGGTGTTGACTGGGTTTGATGATCTCTTATGGGTGTGAGATTGGAGCTGAAAGGGGCGTTTTTGGTACGACATCTCTTTTCCCGGCTTGCCCCTTGATTCAGAATGCTCTCATCCTGAGTGGCAAAAGTGTCATCCACAGTCTTTGCAACAACTGCGAGCTCTTGTTGTTTGTTCAGTCTTTCAGCTTTCAAAGCCTCAACAGCCCACTGAAGATGTTCATAAGGATCGATACTTGCCCCGACCTTGTTCTTACCACTTGCCTCTACTTTGTTAAGGGATTGGCCTTCTTCAAATGCAGCCCGTCCTAGGATTAGGGAGCCTTTTGACATGAAATTCTTGGTATGTGATGTGGTCGATGACGAAGCCAATATCCCAAAGGCTAGATCTGCCACAATTCCCTAAAGATCTTCAATTATGCTCATTAGCTCAGAAGTAGTGGGTTCGTGGGTTTGAGATGATTGGGGTTCAAGTGCATCCATCATACATAAGTCCATGCTTTCTGGAATGAACACCTCAGGCTTGGGTAAATGGACTGGGGTGATGTATATGCTGAGGTTGTAGGTGGATGGCAGTGTATGGATTAGGTTGAGGTGTGGAGGTAATGGGTTAGTGGTAGCCTAAGGTCCTTTTGGTGGAGCGATCTCTTCGTCAATAAGATCTTGAATCTTATGATGGAGGCGGATGCAACAGTTTGTATCATGACCATGCTATTGATAATAGGCACAGTATTTAGCTGGGTCATATCTTGGTGGAAGAGGATTTGGGAGGGGTCGGGGTTCTAGGAGGTCTAGGTACCCTTTTTCTTGCAGCATTTTCAAAGCTTGAAAGAGACTCATGTAAAGAGGATAGAAATTTCGGGCTTGGGGCCAAGTTGAAGTGGTTGGTTTTTGGCCATTGAGGGGAGTGGTGAGCGTGTTTACTTCTGAGCATTTCGCAGCTGTGCTACCATTAGTAGCATTGGAACTGCGAACAACATTCTTCTTCAAAGGCTCATTATCTTCCACAAAGATCCTTTGTCTGATGGTATCCTCGATTTAAACCCCCATTTCATGAAGCTCTAGAAAGGTAAACAGAGGTAGAACAATCATCTTCTATAGCAACTTGCCATGCAGATTCCGAACAATCATCCTGATCTGATCCTTTTCGGAAGGCCTTGTAGTCATCATCGAGGCCTTCGTTCTCCATCTCATCATGAACTTTGACAAACCCTCCTTTAGCTCTTGGCGGGTGGCTTCAAGATCACGAGTTGTGACCTCGATCTATGTGTTAGGAGTATTGAGCAATAAAGGCCTTAACCATCTCTTCCCAGCTCTGTTTCACAGGGTCCTCCAATTTTGCATACCAGATTGCGGCTATTCCAGACATGGTTTGGTCGAATAGTGACAACTTCTGGGCCCGGGTCAAACCCATTGGCCTCAGAATATCAGAAAACAGATGCAAATGTACCATCGGATCTCCAGAGCCATTGAAACGGTCAATATGCGGTATCTTAAACTGCTTCGGTAAGGTAACTGCAGAATCAGTATACCCATCCTCTATATCCAGGATGGAGTTCACTCCTTGTGCTCGTTTGAATAACTTCTCCAGTGTATTGACCTTGAGGGCAGCTGGGTCAATCTCGAATTCAAACGGAGCCTTGGTTTGAGACGTAGGTGCTTTGGAAGTTTGTGATGGTATCGGCTCTGCCGGATTGCCTTGATTCTTTTGGACATTAGTAGTAAGGACAGTGGCTCCAGGTGTCGGGTTACCCGTGAGAGGTGCATGAGATGTAGAAGCCGTGGCTGTTGTTGTTGTAGCCTGTTTATCACCTCAGCCTGACGGGCTGCGACCTTGGCCTGACGAGCAGCGTCTTGCTGCAGTGTTTCAACTATTTTCTGTAGGTGCTGCATGAGTTCTTCTACACTGGATGGGGGATATTGTGCCATTTAGTATCGGCGTTTGAACTCGTACTGAATGTGAAGCAGATGACCATTCTTGGACTTGACTGGATATTGGTGAACCAAAGGGTGACCGCTGTAGACACTGCATTGGTGAATCCTACCTGACTCTCCTCCGTCTTGTACCCTGGGGGGGGAAAGTGAGGTAAACTATGGTTGCCTCTAAACAAATTCCAACCTGACAAAGTCTATCGATACAAGTCCAGAGTACCTGGGAGATATCGGAGCCTTCTGAAGCTATGGTTCCAGGACTATCTAGCAAAATAGAAAACAGACAACATCTTAGACTAATTTCACTAGAATGGATATGATCACGGCTGAATGACTGTGCTCTCTACTGAATTCTGTCCCAAAACAGATACCAACTTGGCAACTGATATGCACATCCCTGTACAATTTCACTATAAAGCACATACCAGTTAAGTGAGAGCCAAAACACCCCTATGATAGGGTAGGGTTACCTTGTCCTAGTTTCATCAGGAATTAGGGTTCACTACTCAAAGAAAGTGGTTTCACACAATCTTGAATTTAGGTAAGCAACCTGTCCTAGTTTGGAACAGTCTCTATGGTTTCCGATATGCAACTAGGTCAATTGGTCAAAAAGGGTACCTCAGCAAGACTACCTAATATACCTCTCACATCTAACACCGAGAAGTGAAAGGAGGATCAAAGGGTACAGCGGTAGTCCAGATCCAAGGGTTGTGTTCCCCTCGTGGCAGAGCTCGCAACCGGCCAGTCTCTTGGCAAGCTTTTCCAAGAAAGCCTCCGGCAAACCGTTCAGGAATAGCAGATGGCAAACACAGTGACTTAGGCGCACCAATGCAAATGCAAATGCAAAGAAACATGTAAGTGTAAATAAAATGTCATATCAGGAGTTCGAGTCAAGTTCTCTAAATCCCCAGCGGAGTCACCAGAAATTGTAGCTCGGCTTTTTCACGCCCCCTTTCGGAGGTTTGAAAGAAAGTCCTATAGTTCAGACTCTCGTGGTTTTGAATCTAATCTCACAAGTGCAATGTGAAACTGATAAACACCAAAGTGTCCAAATCTGGCAAATCATTTTGGAAAATTAATTTTGAATCAAAAAGTGCCAAAATTGAACTGCTTTGCCAGATACAAAGTCGCCACCTAAATATTTTATTTTGGGGAAATTTAGGAAACCCATGACTTGTGCCATAGGCCACATGTCCGTCATTACTAAAGTTGCCTCGACTTGGGAACTTAGGTACGAGAGGGGAAGGTCATGAATTGAGCACCCTCGCTCGCCCGATCAAAGATCGGCCTCTATTAATCATGATATGATTTTTTATAAACATTATGTGCTCTTATTCCGGTTATTATGCTAGCTTTACTATGTGATGCGCGCAAGCAAGTATAGACTAGTTTGCTCAATTTGGAACAATTCAACTCGTGTTTGTTTGTGAGAATGGTTTGAATTTGCCACTTCAAGTGGGCTTAAAGTTTGCGGATTTGCCACCAAACATATTGAGCTTAAAACATGATTTTCCACTCAACAAAGTGGGCTTAAAACGCACATTTGTTGAATCGTTCCAATTCAAACAACAAGCCTTCATCTACAGGCATTCATGCAGTTTAGCATTTAAGCACATAGTCTCATGGCAAGTATGCTAATCATTGCAACATCCACATTCATGCGAGCGTGCTAAAGTATAAAAACTCACCTAGTACTCCAAGCTAAGAAAACACGAGTTAAAAAAATATGCATGATTCCTAACTATACAAGATGCCTAATGTAACACATGTAAAAAATGCAATTAATAGGCTCGGCTACTAATATGGCATATGAAGCAATTTGAACAACATGCGATTAAACACGTATTCAAATAAGATATTGAAATGGCAATGCAGTTTGAATGATGCGCCGAGCCTCAGTGCATGCAATACGAATGAATGGATGCAAGGATAAGGTATGCTAATTGAAACTTGTCCCTAATCTAACCATCAAAAGCGATTAAGTAAAAGGGAGAAAGACGAGGGGTTAGAAGACATACACATTATTACATTTTGCTCTCACGAAACAGAGTCCGAATGAATAAGAGCTAACTAACTAGCAACTAAGCTAAGCTAATTAAGCTAATCTAATTAAGCTAATTAGACTAATTATTAAAAATCAAATGAATAACTAGTTAAGCTAATTACTAATTATTTACACCACTTTTAACTAACTAGTAAACTAATTAATTAATTTACAACACAAATGTACACGAACTAAGCAATTAAGACTTTTAACTACGCTGTCATTGCTCTGCCTCAGGAAGTGGGAGATGCACATGCTCGGTTTTCGACCAAAAGGACCTCCGTTTTGCTCTCGAAAGCCTCTGTTTGCAGGGTTGAACATTTCCAGAACCTTTCTGCTCCATCTTACGAAAATCAACTGAAGTTTACATCAGTGGCCTGCCGGCCATGGATGGATGCTGCCGGCCCTCTGTTGGCCAAAAGGGTGACTTGCCCTCCATCTATGGTGCACTGCTGGCCACTGATGCATTGGATCACCATGCTGCAACAGAGTACAAACAGAGCAAAAAGAGGGTTTTTCCAAGGATTGTCTGCACAATTCACCCCTCATTTTCATGGACAAATCCAAGGAATTGTGAACTTAAACCACAAACCACCAATCAAAGCAATTTCATTGCATGATGGCTTGTGCTTCAAGGTGTGTAAGCTCAATAAATACAAAACAAAACATTCAAGAACCATCACTTTATCATGCATGATCAAGGACAATGGAGACCTAGGAAAGTGGCACATTTCATCACTTTTAAGTATGAAATGTCTCAATTTCCTTGTGTTCAAATTAATGTCCAATTTGTACACATGCAATGTAACACAAAGAAATGCTTATCTTGCCACTTTTACTTGCCAATTTTGTTTACACATTTTAGTTACCAAATCATTCTTTAATCAATTTGTCCATTGGTGAGTGTCCTCTAAGATGAAAGAAGTGTCAACCAAGAGATAATGTAAGGCAAGAGAGAGATCGTGCCGTTGATAATGAACCCTCAAAGAGGATTAAACCATTAAGCATGACCTCAATCTCAAGCTTAAAGGATCTCAAGCTTGAAACAACTCTCAAAAGAAAATGAAAGAGTGAAGCAAAGAGGGAGGTTACAGAGTTATAGTGCTGAAATAGAGTGAAAAACAACACCAAAAGATGCTATCAACTCAAACAAGAGGTGTCTAAGACCCTAAAACACCAACTTGTGAGGACTATTACACTACAACTATGCAAAACAAGACTCAAATGAAATAACCAGCCCAAAATAGAGCTAAAGCAAGCTATTTCAGAGGCTAAAACATGCTGGACTTGAGCTAAGTTAAACTAGAAAAATATGCTAACATATGAAGCTAACTAAGCATGTAAACAAGACACAAGGAGGGGAGGCTAACCCCTCCAAATTTGGACTTCAAAATGAGTTTTTTTGCCACTGAAAAGCCTATGAAATTCAGTGGTTAAAGGGCTCAAAAAAGTTGGTTTGAAAGTTGTGAACAAAAGCACAAAAACTTTACAAACAAAAAAATAAGAAGGGTGAACCACCCTCTAATTGAAAATGGCTTCTAACCACCACCTTTAGGCCACAAAAATAGAGTTTTTTACAGTTCAAAATCAGCCCCAAAACAGCCCAAAAACAATAGAAGAAGACGACAAAGCAAGTATGCAAAACAAGTTTAAAAGGCAAGTATTATACCTCTTAAAGAGAAGACACAAATGAAGTAATAAATCAAGCCAAGACCACCTTCTAAAGCTCAAAGAGGGTCCCAAGTAACCTCAGCCCAAAGATAAGTAACTTTGGTTAAGGGTTGATAGGCAAACTTGAAGTGTATGTAGGCTAATTTGCACAAACTTGCAAGAGAGAGAGAGAGAGAGAGAGAGAGAGAGAGAGAGAGTTGTAGAGAGAGAGAATTGTAGAGAGAAAGACTCCCAAAATTTTTCTAACCTTAAAATATGTGAGATAGGTCATCTATATATAGAAAAATGTGAGCTTTGGTCGAAAATATCATCAAATGGACAGTTGGAACTTTGTGCAAACAACTGGAGGTAAATATCTGCAAAAATAACTCATTTTTGACACTAGTGGCCAGCGAACTTCATCCATGGCCAGCAAACATCACCAATGGCAGGAAAAATTCACCCATGGCCGGCATAGGGGCTGGCAAACCTTACCAATGGCCGGCATGGGGCAGCAAGCCACATCAGTGGCCGACCACAAAAATCTATTTTTTGGGCCTGACTTCAAATGGGCATATCTCCTTCATCCGGACTCCTTTGCCGATCATTCTTGAGTCTAAATTGAATCCCCGGAAGTCTACTTTCCAATGGTGGTATCCTCACAACTAAATTCCAAGTGTACAAAAGGATAGGTCTGATTTAGTGGAGGCTGCTCAATTCTCTCTCAACAGTTTCAAGCCCAACTTCTTCCCCAACTAGTTTTCTTCCCTCCACTTTTATTTTCTTTAACTTCAAACCTATAAATTAGAAGTATTAAAAGAATTTTTTTCAAAGAGTTCACCTCCCTTTTATTTATCTCCACTTTGTTCTTGCTCGGTTTACCGAAAAGTGCAACATTTAACGAAATGCGAGCTTCAGAATATCGTAGAAACTTTTTTCAAAAATATTTTGAAAAAGAGGGTTTTAACATCTAGAATAATTTTGGTCCAAAATGGGGTGTAAGGTTAGGATTTGAAGCTTCTCTTGCCGAATAAATTGAACCTTTGCACAATATAGCCTTCATCCTCGAGCAATCAACCTGAGGCCCGCCATGTCTTAAGGGTGGCCAAAAATGGGGTGTCTACACATATATTAGAAAGGGTGGGAAATAATACCTGAAGAAGTAGTGGACTCCCCACAAACCTGATGGTCTCTTGCCGATAAAAAGCATCTAGGCCCATCAGGGTCTCGGCCAGCACCAAACCGATGCAACTCTTACCTTCTTTCAGACATTGGGCCACTTCGATCAATTGAATGCTAGTTCTTCCATAACTAAGGGCAAGAAGGAAATGCGCGACCATACATAAATAGAGGGCATGTTGCCAAAAACCTCACCAAAGAAGGTCTCCTCTGTCACTGTAGACCGCCCGAACTCGCTTTGCGCGCGAGGGCGCGAATCGTAGTTCTTAGCTACTACAGTTCAGACTCATGTCACAGTTCTGAATCTAATCTCACAAAGTGCAATGTAAGATTGATAAATCACCAAAGAGTCCAAATCCGGCAAATCGTTTTGGAAAATTGATTTTAATCAAAAAGTGCCAAACATGGACTGCTTTGCCAGATTTTAGAGTCGCCACCTAAATATTTTGTTTTGGGAAAATTTAGGAAACCCTGATTCGTGCCTAAGGCCACGTGTTCGTCATCACCAAAGTTGCCTCGGCTCGGGCACTTGGGTATGAGGGGGGAAGGTCATGAAATGAATACTCCCGCTCGCCCGATCAAAGGATCGGCCTTCACTAATATGATATATTATTTTTGAAAACACATGCGTTCTTATTCCGGTTAATTAGCCTAGCTTACTATATGATGCGCACAGCATACAAGTATAGACTCAATTACGCGGATTGGAACAAAGCAACTCATGTTTGTTTTTGAAAGTGGTTTGAAAGTGCTACTCGCAAGTAGGCTAAGACGCGGTTTTGCCACCCTAAAGTGGGCTTGGAAAAACATGATTTTGCCACTTCAAGTGGACTTAAAACTCACAATCATCGAGTTGTTCCAATCCAGGCAATCAACCCTTCACCCACAGGCATTCAAGCAGTTAATCACTTAAGCAGTTAGCCTCATGGCAAGCATGCTATCATGGCAACACTTACACACGTGCAAGATGCTAAAGCGTAAACACTTACAGTGTACTCCGAGCCAAAACAGACGCTAGTTAGTAATCAATGCATGATCCTAGCTATGTCAACAATGCCTAATGCAACACATGCAAAAATGCAGCTAAGATAGGCTCGGCTATTCTAAGATAGCATATGAATGCAACACTCGATAACATGCTGTTAAACACATATTCAAGTAAATGTATTAAAGTACAATGAAGTTTGTATGATGCGCCGAGCCTGGTGCATGCAAAACAGATGAATGAATACAAACATGTGAAGCATAAGGATGCTAATTGAAATATGCCCTAAAACTAACCACTGAAAGCAGATAAGTAAAAGGGAGAAAGAAATGAGGGTTGGAAGACATGCATCACACATACGCACACTTATTACAAAATTTGCCCTCGTGACGGAGGGTCCGAATGAATCAACTAACTAGCTACGCTAAGCTAATTAATTACAAACCGAATTGAAACTAGCCATACTAAGCTAATTAGAATATTACAACACAGATTAAACTAATTAATTACAAAACAAGTAATTAACTACAACTAGCTAATAAAGTGGTAAAAATGGCCTCGTGGGGAGGGGTGTATGCATGCTCGGTCGGTTTCGCTCGAAAATCCACTACCGTGCCTCGTGATGCCTCTGTTTGCGTTGTTTTGGACTTCTGAAAATTGTGCCAACTTCCAAGATGCTTTTGATCCACCTTATGGACATGCTGAGAGGTGGTCGGCCAAGAGGAATGGCCATCGGCCATAGTTTATGGCTATCGACCAATTTTGATAGCCGATCGGCAAACTAAGTGGTTGATCGGCAGCTCTGATGGCCGATCGGCCATTGCTTCTTGCAAATTCCTCCTTTTGCTGTAACACAGCACAAACAGAGGCATGACAGTGTATTTGCAAGAAAATGTGGGTGCAACCACACTCCTTATCATGTCTAAAGCTTAAAGGAGTGTAGTGCTCGGCTCTCGAGCCACCAATCACGCATCTCAATGTATGATGGCCAAAGAGGCCAAGTTGCACAAATCAATGTTAATGAATGCACACAAATACCACATAAGACTCGATGAACCTCTACCTTATCATACATGATCAAAGGTGTCGGTGACCTAAGGAACGAGGCGCGTTTCATCACTTCAAGTATGAAACGCCCCTCATTCCCTGTGTTTGGATCAACATCCGATCCAAAGACAATGCAATGCAACAAACATGCAAAGATAATGCAACATGCAACATGCAAACAACAATGTCATGCAACAACATGCAAACAACATTGCAATGGCAAGGGCTATGTAATGTAACACTTAATGGACTTAAGCCGCATATGGACAAATGTAAGAGGGTCCAAAATAGTGGCCAACACACCAAAACTTAGGCACAAAAAGGGCCAAAAACACATGCCCATGTGATGGCTCATCAACTAGGCATAAGAGCACAACTCTCAAACATGATGAAGAAGTGACAAATGTGAGAGTGTAGCAATGAAGTAAACTTTGAAATTACATTCCAAATGAGGCTAAATCATGCACATATGACAAATAAAGCATGCTAGTAGGCTCAAAGCTTAAAGCTAGCCAAGGGACTTGCACCATAGCCATATCAATCAAGCCCCAAAGGGTCAAGATGACTCAAAACAGTCCCAAGGCAGGTCAAAACAAGTACAAAAACATGCTTAAACATAGCCAACACAAGCTAGAATTAAAGGCATGAAGCATAGAGCATACTAGGCCAACAAAGAGGATTACACTACACCCACCAAAACCAAGCATGAGATGACTTTACCAACTAAAATCAAAGTTATGGCATGTCAAAATAACAGCAAAAATGGACTGATATGGTAGCCCAAAAGCTTAGGCAATAAGGCATGCAAAGGGCTCATGCTTAAAGCATAGAGCATGACTCGCCAAAAGCATTGAAATAGTGAAGCATGAGAGAGTATGGCCACACCACACATATTGAAATCATGGTAGAAATGAGGCCAAAGCGTGCAAACAACTCAAGTAAGTCATGCTAGAGACCATGAAACTCAAAGCTAGTGAGCAAGAATGCACTAAGGCTATACAAAGCATGGCATGCATGACCAAAACAACATAAAACAGAGCTTAAGCACGGAAAAATATGAGTAAAAGCTTGCTGGAGTTGAGCCAAAAACATACTAAAATGATGGTCAAAAGCATGATGCATACTAGGCTAGTGAGAGGATTTGCATTACAAGTGCAAGGAGCATGCTTGATGTGATCAAACCAAGCCAAAACAGTGTTATATCATGGCAAAACAAGGCCTAAGAGATGCCGAAATGGAGCCACAAAGAGGTATAAAAACATGCCAACTTGGTGAGCCATCAACACAAGCATACAAGAGAAGAGGAGGGGGGGACAACCCCCTCCTATTTAAGCCCTCAAAACACACTTTCCACCACTGAAATTCCTTTGGAATTCAGTGGTGAAGAGGCCAAATATAGGCTAAAATAAAGGCCTCAAGTGATGGCTCAAAAGCCTAGCAAATAAGGCATGCAAGGGAGTAGATCACCCCCAACACCAAAGAGGCCTTAAACAAATATGTTAAGCACTTCAAAACAAGACTTTTTTTAGTTGAAAGCTAAGCCAAAAGAAGCATGCAAAGTTGGCTAAATACTCAAACTAAAACAAGGCTAAAAGGAGGTAACAACTCACCCTTGAAGAACCTCTTTAGAATAGCAACTTTTGAGCCAAAGAAACAAACTTTGAGAGTCCAAACAAGGTCCTCTAGTACCTCAACAACAAAGCAATGGTGCTTTACTAGGTGTTGTAGTGCAAAAGTGAAGAGAAAACACATTTTAAGGCACAAACTCACACAAATATAGAGAGAGAGGAAGAAATATATAGAGAGATATATATCTTGTATCTCAATTTTCAGAACCTCTGGAAAGGGAGAGGGGCCTCCCTTGTTATAAAAAATCAAGTCCCAAGCTTCCTTAGCAAGCTAAAGCTTGGTTCAAATCCCTCCATATACGTGTGTGGAGGATGAGATCTGTGCTCACTAGCTGTCACAGCTGGCACAAAAATATCTGTAAAAGCAAATAAAAAGGCCTCGGCCAACAAACATGGCCGACTGGCCAAAAAGGGTGCCGACCGGCCACCACTTATGGCCGATGGAAAGAAGGAATGGCCGATAGGCATAGGGCCTGGCCGATGGGTTGTAGGGCTGGCCAACAAGCCACCCCCTTCCCTCAGAAACAAAACCACAAGCTCTTGGTCGATAACCAAGCACAAAACAGACAAGTTGAGAGGTTCTAAGGCAAGGCGCGCAGCCAAGACCTTTAGGAACTCAAAACGAACACGAGCATAGATGATCATCGAGTGTTCAAACGATGATGTCCAAGTCTTGAGGATGGTCAAAAATGGGGTGTCTACAGTCACCGATGTTAGAAAATCGATGAATCAAGCTGCGTTTTTCTTGCTCCCCGTCATGAGCTAAAGATGGAGCTTCGTGCAAAGTGAGCCCACACATCCGTCCCAAAGCTTGGGCGTGGCCAAGATGGGGCAAAGATATGATTTTCTCATCGCGCCGGGTTTCCATCAATGCCCAAAATTCTTCAAGAGTTGGGCACATTTCCTATGTTCCAAAGCGAAATACATGCGTAATTGGATCCTAGCATCGGACTGCGACATGGAGGAATAGAAAGCAAAGTGGAGTATGGCTTAACGAAAAAAGTGCATTTATGCCAAAACCCCAAAAATTTACCTTTTCCACGCTGTCTAAAGTGGCTATCTAATCCGTGAGCTTCTCAGCAAGAAATGTCTCCATTTGTGAAAGAAACAGCAGCTAAAATGAGGTTCTGGGGAAGAAATCATGAAGGAGGACCTTTTGTAGAAGATAGGGCTGTGAGTGGAGGCTAGCTGTCAGCTTTCTAGTGGTTCTTCACATCAGTGGCTGACCGTCCACTTTTTCTGGCCTGCCGTCCACCAAAGGTGGCCGGCCGTCCACTTGTGGGTTGGGTAGTTTTAGTAGCCTGGTTTTGTCTTGATCTTTGTGTTTTGAGGTATTGTTTTGAGTTTTTTGGTTTTTGCAAGTGTGTACATCTATTTTTGAGTTATTCTTACTTTGCTTATCGAGTTGTATGTTATATTTTGGTTGTTGGTCAGCTCATTACCCGATTAAGAACATTGTTTCAATCAAGCGTTCTCGTTGCAAACTCAATTCCATTTTCATTTTATACAAATATGGTGCTCATAATGTAAGAACAAAAACACTTTTCATAAAAACTATGAGTTTTTATTCCGATCATGGTTTTTAAAAAAGGGACTACAAGTTTCAAAAGCAAAAGTAAAACCTATCTAAAGCTATACATGTGCTAAGGTACCAAACAAAAAGAAACTAAGCAAAAAGTACAAAAATTGGCGCTAGTCATCTCAAGCTCGAGAGGCCCTCTTCGTCCTCTTCCTCGGAGAGGACTCAGGGGTGCTGTTTCTGTCAACACTACTGTCAGAATCAGACTTTGAGCCAGAGTCGGTCACATCATCTCTGCTCCCTACCTCAGAGCCAGACTCGGCGTCATCTCCGCTCCTGAACCCCGAGCCAGCATCATCACCCCCGCTGTCAGACGACTTAGAATGTCGACTCGCTACCTCCTCGGAGTTGCTAGTCTTGGCATCATCATCACTCAAAATGGGCTCTAAGGGATTGCTCTGGCCTCGGGTACCCCTATCCTTGCCTCATCCGTGGCGCACATCTCGGCCACGTGCTGGGGCCTGTCTCTCTCTCCTCCCTGCTGCTGGTACTGCTGGTGTCCTCGGTATAGATGGAATTTGGAAAAATAGTTGTCAACATATCAACTACAGTGTGTGAATCAAATGTAGGCATAGTATGCAGAATGAGTGTCATACAGAAACTAGATACAATATGAGTACGGTGTGCCAATGCAGTGCAGTTTGGGGAAGACTACAGTGGAAGTGCCAATGTATCAGTGGGAATATGATAGTGTGGTGCACAATAGAGTTAGTAATGAAATGCATGGTGAAATAGAGGAAACTACCTGAATACCATGGAGACCAAGCAGTGTCTCTCTCCTCTGCACCATGCCAATCAGAGAAGCAACTAGCTTGAGAAGGCTCTCTGTATACCCCGTGGGTGCCTACAAGTGCATTTGAATGACCAATATCTAGAATAATTAACATCTTAAATGAAAAATATGGGGTGTAAATTGTAAAGTGTGGTCCATACCTGAGGTGCGCCTTAAGCTCTGACATATCCATGCCCTGCCTCTGCCGGCTCGATCGGAATTTGATGGGTTGTCCTAATCGGCCGCCAACATGTAAGCACAGTGGGAATCTCCAGCCAACCGATAATCTACCCAATGGGAGGGGCCCTTCTAGTATCGGCCCCGGTCGCCTGAGTCACCTCACCCGCCACGGGAGCACCTGCTGCCTAGCACGCTCAAATGCTCGTCAAAGGGGGTATGAAATGAGTCTGGATGAACGTCGCGTTGTCGCCCTCCGCTTTAAAGAAGTCAGCATCTAGGCCCACCATAAACTAGATAATCACCTTAACTGGGAGGCTATCTGCTGTCCTCATGGACGCTGCGGGTGGTATGGGATCAACCGGATCAGGCAAACCTACGGTCTGGCGTATAAGCTGCTCACTCAAGAACTAGGCCCAGCAAACTAGGCCCCCTAGCAAAATTCAGAATCGAGATGTGGCCTAATCCCCGGCGTACTGGTCCTTCACACCAGCCGGCATCGTCGCCTAAGGCTGCCATGTAATCTATAAACAGAGAATGTACAGATTGTTAGTTGCCGTTAGATGTTGAAGTATGAATTAGAACAGAAGTAAATCAAAATTGACTGTGAGTTTCAGGTTACCTCGTCGGCAGCCACTGTGTTGAAGTATCGATGGTAGGAGGTGAAAGTCATATCATCACGGCTCTGACGTCAGCACCAGTCGTCGTATCGTCGTGAGCAAAGCACTATGGAGGGATCTTATCTACGGGCTCTGGAGCCAGAGCCGGGAAATAAGCATAAACCCATAACTGCAAGAAAAGGGCAGCTATTTTATCAACAATGCGTGAATAGATATAAAGCAGAAAGTGCAAAGCAGAAAGCACAATGCATGAGTAGATATAAAATAGAAAGTGAGAAGCAGAAAGCACAAGTTATGCACAGATATTGAATGGAAATACAAAAGCAGAAAGGTGTGGCGCATACCTCCTAGGCTCTCCAATAGCCTCCGACCTGCTCTCCCCTCATGCGGAAAGTGAAGCTGATGTATCCATAGAGGATGGCGATGCCAGCTCCACCCCAATCATAGAACCGGACTTGAGGTAACGTCACGAGGGCACTTAGTAAGTACAAGCCTAAGGTGTTCCACCTGTTCGCAAACAAGGTGGTACCGAGGAAGAACATCAAGAAACCCCTAACATACTGCTCTACCTTCTCTGGTGTCTCGGGCTTGCTCCCACGAAACTGTTCAACGAACCAGCTGCATCTCACCATTGCTGGTCTGGATAGAGTTGGGCGCGCTCCCAGCAGGTGGATCCAAGTGGCCTTCCACTTGCTTATGTCCATGTCGAAGGGGATCGGATCACCCCGTACTCCTAAGCCGGTGATCATAAAGAAATCGTAGGGAGTCATCGTTATCTCCCCAGTGGAAGAGGTGGAAAAAGTTGGTGGTGTCCCGCCACCTCTCCACCAACACTCCGAGAAGAGCCCGGCTCGTTATATGTCGTGAAAGTCCGAAGCAGAATAGGCCGAAGCCACCCTCGTCAACAAGGTCGCGGACCTCTGGAGGGAGCTCGTAATACCAGTCTCTCGCTGTCGTTACCCCATACCCCCTGTAAGAGCGGGAGTCCTCATGTGGCAAAATGTCGAATTAGATGAAAGTCAGTGATAAAATACAGTTAGATACAAGGCAATGTAAATGAAAGGTGGGAATGTAAGCAAAATAAAGTTTGTACCTCAGAAGTACCATAAGAAAGGTGGGAGTGAGGCTCTCTTAGCAGAAGATCCTCCGACGCACCACCAATGAAATCATCAAAGCTTCTGATGCCTCCAAGCGGCAGTATGTGCATGTGGGGGTGATAAGTCATGGGATCAAATGGGCGTACCCCCAATGGAAGTGGCTTAAGCTCGAGCTCTGGAGCGAACTTCGCCTCAAAGTCAGCCGCTATGCCCTTCGCTGCCTCACCGACCTCAGCAATCATCGGCTTCTTGGCCACAACATTGGGTGATAGTAGAGATGAAACCTCAGGAGGAGCATTGTCATGTGGAACATTATCTGCCATCGGGAAAGTGGGTGAAAAATGAAGAAAATGGAGAAAATAGGGAAAACTTGGAAAAAGTCAACCCTAGGAGAGAGAAAATGAGAGATAAAGTCAAAACGCAGGAAAGTTCATAGAACCCGAGAGAAACTCGAGGAAAACAAGCCTAAAGTGGTGAAAACTCAAGAAAAGCGACGAAATCAAAATCTAATCGGTTCAAAGTGTAGAGAATCAAGAGGGTTTCGCGAATAAAGTTTGTGTGGGGTGTTGGAAAACGCATATAAAGCACGGATCTAGAGAGAGGAAGCCCCTACAGAAAGAGGGTGAAGATTTTGGATGTGTGGGTTTGTGAAAAGTGAAGCCTTGATGTGTATTTAAAGAGACCTGAAGCAAAATGGCAAGTTTGCCCCTAAAAATGCATGGGTGGCCGGCAGGTGGGCAGCGGTTTTACCTTGTGGCCGGTAGATGGCCGGTGGTCCTCATCTGTGGCCTGGTTCTGTTTTGCGCCTCTGTTCCACGAGCAGTGTATGGGAGGTTCTCTTTTTAGGTTCAGATTGATTCTTAGGGAGCTTGAAACTGCGTTCCGGTGCTTGAGTGTGCCCCACTTGTCAATATGAATGAGGTGTATCCTTTTTTAGCGTGTTGCAAAGTCTCTGAGAGGTAAATCGGAGGTTATCACCGAACGTCATTTTTATGCATTCTATCAAAGTACATATTCGTTCTTTTTTATTGCATAGAATGTGCATTTTCACATATACTTATGTTGCACGTGTGTCCTGCATCATTCATGATTCATACATAAAATATGCTTTTAGTTTCACATAGAATATGCTCTTGTTTCTTGCATAGAACATGCTTTCAATTAATGTCATGCGTAGGATGTCTATCTTGCATGGAACATGCGTTATCACTCTATTGATTTGTTACTTGTTCACTTTATACATTTATCACACTTGTTCACTTTGTGCATCTATCGTACTTGTTCACTTTGTGCATCTATCGCACACTTTCATTATATTATGTATTTATTATACGATCTCGTACCTTTGCTTTTATCTCAGGACGTGTGAAACACGACCCTAGGCGGGTTTTATATCGAGACGCATAAAACGTAACCTCGAGCGATTTTTCTCCTCTTCTCAGATTTCAACGTGATTAGAGTTTCTCAGGATGCGTGAAACGTGACCCTAAGTGGGTTTTATCTTGGGATGCCTAAAACGCGACCCTGAGCATTTTTTCTCCTCTTCTCGCGATTACAGCATGATTAGAGTATCTCAGGACATGTGAAATGCGGCCCTAGGCAGGTTTTATCTCAGGACGCATGAAATGCGACTCTAAGTGGTTTTTCTCCTCTTCTTATGATTTCAGCGTGATTAGAGTATCTTAGGACACGTGAAACGTGGCCCTGAGTGGGTTTTATCTCGAGACGCGTGAAATGCAACCCCGAGTGATTTTGCTCCTCTTCTCACGATTTTAGCGTGATTAGAATATTTCAGGACGCGTGAAACGCGACCCTGAGCAATTTTGTTTTTTTTTTTTTATCTCGGGACTCGTGAAACGCGATCCTGAGTGGTTTCGTTTTTTTATCTCAGGCCGCGTTAAATCTGACCTTGAGTGGTTTTCATCTCGAGACGCATAAAATGCGACCTCGAGCGGTTTTCTTTTCTCAGTTGCTCAGGACGCATGAAACGTGACCCTGAGCGGTGTTTTCTTTCCTTGTCTCATGTTTTGACGTGATTAGAGTGTGGTTTAGATCTTTTTGCATGGAAATTGTGTCGGTTTTAAGCTTAAAGTTGCTCATTCATATGTTGTTATCATGTTATTGCTTATTGCATCTGTTATTGCTTATTACATCATCTTGCATGATCATGAGTTTTCAAAATAGTTGGCTTCGCGAAGCGTGTGAGTCTAGTTTGATTCCTTGCAAAGGGATACATAGGCAGCTTGCGAGCGCAACCATTTTAATTTATGTCTTGATTGTTTGCCCAAGTCTTACGGCCTTGTCAAAATGGGTCATCTTCGGGTTTTGACATTCACTCATGTCATTTCATGGCTTCGAGTTCTGTCAAAGAGGGGCAACTGTACACACCTCATTTTTGACTGCCCTTACAACTTGGACGTCACCGCTTGCACACCCAATGATGAATTTGTATATGCTTGTCAAGTGCTCGAAGTTCGCAGCAGAATGCCACAGCTTTGAGCCTTCAAACCCTACACACTTTTTGCCTTGTTTTGGACCAAAACCATAGTTTTTCAAGCCTAAAAACCCTAGGACCTACAAGCCCCCTAGTGTGGGGTGCCGACCATTTGTGTGGCCTGCCGGCCGACATTAGTGGCCTGCCAGCCACTTGTGTGATTTTGCAGATATTTATGCCAGCTATGCCAGCTGTTTGCACGGGTGTATGTATCTGCTTACACGTGTATGTATGGATATTTCTAAAGGAGTTACATGTTTTTCTATAAATAGAAGACCTCCCCTACCATTTTTGAGGGTTGAAAAATTTGGAGCAAAAATATTTCTCTTTCACTACAATTCCCTTTCTCTCTTGCAAATTCTTAAGCATTTGCCTATACACTCTAAACCAAACCTTGTGGTATTTGAGCTAAGGTACTTTTGAGCTTTCTTTGAGCTCTTGAGGGTGTGCAAGTGTTAGTTTGTCACTTAGAAAGGGTCCTCCTCTTCAAGAGGTATAAGTCTTGGCTTGTTTCTTTGATTTATTTATTTTTTTTCCTACAGACTGTTTGTACTTTGTACTTTTGGGCTGAAACTTGTGGTTTAAGGCCATCAGGGGTGGAGGGGTGGATCACCTTTCTTTGTACCTCATTTCTTAGGCCTTTGCCCTTGTGTCTCCCACCTCTTTGTCAACTTTTTTTGAGCTTTTTAATACTAAATCTCAGAGTTTTTTTAGAAGCTATATTTTTTGAAGTCCCAAAAATAGAGGGGGTAGCCTCTCCTCCTTATACTTGCTTACTAGCTTAACTTGCTCAATGTTTTAGCTTATTATTTTAGCTATTTTTGTCTTAATTCCAGCATGTTTTTGGACTATTTTTAGACTGTTTTAGGGTTGTATTTTTGGTTGTTCATTACATTTGTGCCTTGTATTGCATGCTTGTAATGTAATAGTCCTCATAAGTTTGGTGGTTTAGGCCTTAGCCACCAACCTATTTGAGTTGATAGTGTTTATTTCTTACGTTCCATACTTGTTTTCAACTCTAATCGGCTCTGCAACCTCCCTCCTTTGTTAGCTTTTTCTTTGCTTTGAAAGTTGTGTCAAACCACTTTCTTGTTTAAGCTTGAGATTGAGGTCTTGTGCTTAATGGTTTAATCCCTTTGAGAGTTCATTACCAACGGCATGACACTTCTCTCATGCCTAAAACAACTCTTTGTTTGATATTTTTTTCCATTAGAGGACTTAAAGATCACTATTGGACTTAATGAACTAAGGAATGGTTGGTAATTAAAATGAAGTAATAAAATTGGGACTAAAAATGATGCAAGATAATAAGCAATTTGGTGTTCAATCAGACGTTAATTGAACACATGGAAACTTGAGGCATTTCACACTTGTTAGTGATGAAATGGTTCAAGTTTCCAAAGTCAACCACTTCCCTTGATCAATCCATGATAGGGAAGAGGTTTGAGACTCTTTTACGTTGCATTTATTGAAATTGTACCCCTTGATTCATAGGCCATCATGTAATAAAATTGCATCGATTGATGGCTTGCAAATTGAGTTTGTCACTTTTTTGAGCTGTTTGATGATAAGGAGGGGCAGGGTGGACAAACATACCTTGAGAATACCCTGTTTGTGCTCTATATGCTTTTTGTTGCAGCAGGAGAAACCAAGCTTCAGTGGCCGGCCGGCCACTTTTTCTAGCTAGCAGGCCACTTCTTTTGGACGGCAGGCTACCTTTTGTGGCCGATCAGCCACTACTTCTGGCTTGCCAGCCATTTTTGTCAAATAAACAGCAACTTTTTGGAACAGAATATAGCAGAGGCTGAGATGAAAAGATATTCTAACTATGCAACAGAGGCATTCTGGCAGCAGAATAGTACGCTTTTCGAGTGGAAATCCGTGCATGCATGAGCATTCCTCGTTTCCTGGGGTTGATTAGTTAGCTTAGTTACTTCTTTCATGTTGTAATTAATTAATGAGAGTAATTAATTAGTTAGTTTCACAGAATAGTTAATTAATTAATTGGTTTAGTAATAACTAGATAGCATAGTTAGTTTATTTGGTTTGTAATAGTTAGTTAAATCGTTTTGTAATAGCTAGTTAATTAGCTTAGCTAGTTAGTTTATTTAGACCCTCTTCTAACCCCACGTCTTTCTCCATTTTATTTATCTACTTATGATGGTTAGTTTAGGGCATCATGTTTCGTTTAGCATCTATCATGCCTTCCATCCATTGTCTTGCATGTATTTGGTCCGGCGCATCGTTCTAACTTGCATTGTTAGTTCATACTTCTTTGAATACGTGCTTTACCGCATGCTATCAAATTGATTCATATGCAATATTAGTAGTCGAGTCTAGTAATTGCATATTGCACGCGTTGCATTAGTCATATTGCATAGTTAGGGTCATGCATTATTCTAACTCTTTTATCTTTTTTGGCTTGGAGTACTAGGTGAGCTTTTATTTGTTTTAGCATATCGCATGAGTGTGGTTGTTTCCATTTCAAAGCATGTTCACCATGAGGCTAAATGCTTAAGTGATAAACTATTTGAATGCCTGTGAATGAAGGCTAGTTGCTTGAATTGGGATAGTTTGGTTAATGTACATTTGAGCCCACTTTTTCAAGTGGCACATTCACAAACTCTTTTAAAAAACAAACACAAAATCAAATGTTCCAATTTTTGCAAATTAGTCTATACTTGTGTGCACATCACATAGTAAGTTGGCCTAATAATCGGAACAGGAGCATATAATGTAAATAAGATTCACATCATGATTAGTAGAAGCCGATCTTTGATCGGGGCGAGTGGGGTGCTGTAGACACCCCATTTTTGACCGTTCTCGAGACTTGGATGTCATCGTTTGAACACTCGATGATTATCTCTATTCATGTTCGTTTCGAGTACCTGAAGTTCTTGGTGGAGTGCCTTACCTTCGGACCTCTTAACTTGTTTGTTTTGTGCTTGGTTGTGTACCAAGAGTTTGTGGCTTTGTTTCTAAGGGAAGAGGGTGGCCTGCTGGCCAGCCCTACAACCCATCGGCCAGGCCTTTTTTCCATCGGCGATCAGTGGTGGCCGGTCGGCCTCTTTAATGGTCGGTCGGCCATAAGTTTTGGCTGAAGCCTTTTTTTTCTACTTTTGCAGATATTTTTGGTGCCAGCTGTTCCAATTGTTAAACACTGAACTCATCCTCCATACACGTGTACAGAGGGATTGAAACAAGCTTTTAGCTTGTCAAGAAAGCTTTTGTTTGCTTCCTCTATATAAGGGGAGGTCCCTCCCCCTTTAGAGGGGTTCAGAAATTTTAGAGTTGAAATCTCTCTCTCTCTCTAGAATTCTCATTCTCTCTTTCTCTCTTTATATTGTGCTCTATAGTGCTTAGAAGTGTGTTTTCTTCACATTTTTGCAAAGAAACACTCAGTCAAACACCACTACCTTGGAGCTGAGGTCCTTGAAGGTTTGTTTGGAGTTCAAAAAGCTAGTTTTAGCTTAGAAAAGTTGTTGTCTTGCTGCTGTTCTTCAAGGGTGAGCATCTCCCTCTCTTAAGCTTATTTTTGTACACAATCTTGGCCACCTTTGCATGCTGTTTTAGGCATACTTGTCAACTGCAAAAACCTCTATTTTGAAGTGTTTAAAATGGTGGTTTGAGGCCTTGTTGGAGTTAGGGGTGATCCAACCTCTTTTATTGCTTATTTGCTAAGCTTTTGGGCCATCCTTTAAAGCTTTTGAAACCATCTTTTCTTGGCCTTTAAACCACTGAATTCCAGAGGAATTTCAGTGGTGGAAAGGTGGTTTTGGGGTCCAAAATGGGAGGGGGTGGTCCCCTCTCTTCATCTCTTGTTTACACGTGTTGATGGCCCACAAAGTGAGCATGCTTTTCTATCCTTTCGAAGCTTGGTTTAAGCATGTTTTTGCCACTAATTTGCCATGTTATAACGCTATTTTTGGCTGGTTTGGTCACCTCTTGCATGCTTTTTGCACTTGTAGTGCAATCTTGCTCACTAGCCTAGCATACTTGATGTTTTGGCCTATTGTTCTAGCTTGTTTTGGCTTAACTCCAGCACTTTTTTCTACTATTTTGGCATGCTTTAACTCTGTTTGAAGTGATCTTGGTCACATATGGCTTGCCTTGTATGGCCATAGTGTGATTGGCTTCACTAGTTTCGAGTTTTGAAGCTTCTAGCATGCTTTGCTTAGGTTGTTTGCATGCCATGACATCATTTAGTATGTAATTTCAGAGCATATATCACTGTCACACTCTCATATATATCACCCTTTAAGTGCTTTTGAGAGTTGAGCGTTATGCCTTGTTTGCGAGCCACCATATGAGCATGCTTTTTCTTGGTTGTTATGCTTCAATTCTAGCATGTTTAGGCCACTGATTTGGCATGATTTAGCTCTATTTTGAGCTGGTTTGGTTGTTTGGGCTTGATATTGTATGCTTCTAGAGCAAGGCTTGTCACTAGTTTCAATACTTTTGGCCCCTAACATGTATTGCATGCATTGTTCCATGTTTTGAAGTCATTTAGCATCTTATTTCAGTGCTGAAATGTATGCCATATCACTTCATTCTTCAATTGTTACTTTGCTTTGAAAGTGACTTTGAACCCTTCGTTGGTTTGAGTGTGAAATTGAGGCATTCGTGCCTAATGGTTTAATTCCTTTGGGAGTTCGTTACCAACGACATGAAGTCTCTTTCATGCTCAAAACGCTTATCGTTCAAGTCTTCCTTCCAATTAGAGGACTACCACTTTGGACTTAATCGATTAAAGGGCTAATCGGTAATGTAAAATGTGTAAACAAAATATGCCAAGTAAAACATGAATAAGATAAGCATTTGTGTTCCATTGCATGTGTTTGGATCGGATGTTAATCCAAACACAAGGAATGTGGCACGTTTCATACTCAAAGTGATGAAATGTGTTGCGTTTCTTGGTTGTTGTCACCTTGATCATGCATGATAGGGTGATGACACTTAGAGTCTTATGTGTGCATTCACTAACATTGTGCAAACTTGACTCTTTGGCCATCATGCATTGAGATGCGTGGTTGGTGGCTTGAGAGCTGAGCACTACGCTCCTTTGAGCTTGAAACATGATAAGGAGGGTAGTTGCACACACATTTCCTTGCAAATACACTGCCATGCCTCTGTTTGTGCTCTGTTGCAGCAAAAGGAGAAATTTCAGGAATCAGTGGCCGACCGGCCACATGCCCTAACCGACTGGCCACCAATACTAGCCGATGGCCATCACTTCTAGCCGATCATCCCTCAGCATGTTCCTGGGATCAAACAGAAGCAGTCTGGAAGCTGGCACAATTTTCAGAGGTCAAAAAGAGTACAAACAGAGGCATCTTGAGGCAAGGTGGTGGATTTTCGGGGCGAAGCCAACCGAGCATGCATATCCCCCCTCGCTTCCCGAGGCCGTTCATTCCAATTGCTTAGAATTAGTTTATTTGCTTAGTCATTTCTACAATTGATTAGTTAAGCGTTTAATTAATTAATTCGGTTTGTAATTAATTAGCTTAGATTAGCTAGTTATTCAATTTCAATTGTGTTGTAATTAATTAGCTAAGTTAGTAGATTAGTTTAGCTTTTATTCATTAGGACCTCGTGCGAGAGGGCGTATTGTTGTAATAAGTGTGCGAGTGTGTGTGCATGTCTTCCAACCCCATTTATTTCTCCCTTTTACTTATCAGCTTTTGATAGTTAGTTTAGGGCATATTTCAATTAGCATGCCGTATGCTTGCATGTTTGTATCATTCATTTGTCTTGTATGCACCGGGCTCGGCGCATCATTCAAACTGCATTGTATTTCAACACACTTTCTTGAATACGTGTTCCAAAGCATGTTATCAAGTGTTGCATTCATATGCCATCTTAGATAGCCGAGCCTATTAGTTGCATTATTGCATGCGTTGCATTAGGCATCTTTGACATAGCTAGGATCATGCATGATTTCTAACTAGTTTTCTGTTTTGGCTCAGAGTACACTGTCAGTGTTTACGCTTTAGCATACTTGCATGAGTGTGAGTGTTGCCATGTTTAGCATGCTTGCCATGAGGCTATTTGCTTAAGTGTTTAACTGCATGAATGCCTATGGATGAAGGCTTTATTGCTTGAATTGGAACAATTAATCAAATGTGAGTTTTAAGCCCACTTTACGGAGTGGCAAATCATGTTGTTTTAAACCCACTTAAGGGTGGCAAATTTGCGCTTTAGCCTACTTGCGAGTAGCACTTCCAAACCATTTTTCAAAAAACGAACATGAGATGTTTTGTTCCAAATCGAGTGATTTAGTCTATACTTGTATGCTGTGCACATCACGTAGTAAGGTTAGCTAATAAACCGGAATAAGAACACATGTGTTTTCAAAATAATATATCATGTTTAGTAGAGGCCGATCCTTTGATTGGGCGAGCGGGGGTGCTCATTTTAGGACTTCCCCTCTCGTACCCAAGTTCCCGAGTCGAGGCAACTTTGGTGATGACGGACACGTGGCCTTAGGCATGAGTCAGGGTTTCTTAAATTTTCTAAAATAAAATATTTACGTGGCGACTCTGAAATCTAGCAAAGCAGTCCATGTTTGGCGCGTTTGATTCAAAATTAAATTTTCAAAACCAATTGCCGGATTTGGACTCTTTGGTGATTGATCAGTGTTACATTGCACTTTGTGAGATTAGATTCAGAACCGTGACAAGAGTCCAAATTGTAATAGTTAGAACCCAATTCGCGCCCTCTCCGAAAGGGGGGCGCGCAGAGAGAGTTCGAGCGGTCTACAGGTGCTCAATTCATGACTTTCCCCTCTCGTACCTAAGTTCCCGAGCCGAGACAATCTTGGTGATGACGGACACGTGGCCTTGGCACGAGTCATGGCTTTCCTAAATTTCCTAAAAACATTTAGGTGGCGACTCTGTATCTGGCAAAGCAGTCTATTTTTGGCATTTTGATTCAAAATCGATTTTATAAAAGATTTGCCGGATTTGGACTCTTTGGTGTTTATCTATTTCATATTGCACCTGTGAGATCAGATTCAGAACCACGGGAGTCCGAACTGTAAGGCTTATTGTCTTCTGAAAGGAGCATGAAAAGTCAAGCTACAAATGGCCAAACCTAGCGAGCCACACATTGATGGTTGATGCATGTTCACTGCCTACAAATAGGTAAGTGACTGACTGAGCTTCAATAAAAACAAAGGAAAAGTATATAAATTAATAACAAAAGAGGCAAGCCAGGAGTTGGTCGGAGGAAGGTAAAGGTTATGGGTGATTATTAAGGTGAGTTATATTATACCATGAGTTATCATAATATGTTTTCTATATGTCTTGAGTCACCATAATAAATTTTACGATTGTTTTGAGTTACCACAATTTATTTTATATAATTTATGTTTTGTAGTTATATTAATGTTTTAATTATGTGGATTATTTTTTGAACTTTATTTGCTTAAATTGAAACCCATGGACATGTTTATTAAATTTTAGAAATTATTTGACAATGATCTTGTAAGCAATTATTTTCTGTAAGTATCACCACAGGAATCCCATGCCTTTGGGGACTTAAATAACCATTGGCCCCCTGTTTGGCCACTTTGTAGTCCTCTGTTTGTCATGGATCCATTGACCGTTGTTCTGATTGTCACTCCAGTGACCCCTGTTCTGTTCTGTTCTGTAGTTAAGATTATTTGCTGATATGATTTCCGCATTCTACTTCTGTTAATTAGTTATGTATTTCAGTTTTCAAAAGCCTAATAATTATCCATGGATTTTTTTTTGGACCCTTATGCTCACTGTATAATATTTATCACTCTGCCATGTGCTTATAGCTGTTATCCCCTTTCAGGTGATGAGATTTAGCGGGATCGGGATTGGAAATGAACTGCAGTTTTTTTTTTCTTTTTTTTTTCTATCTATAATTATGATCGGATTCTTGTAATAAAATGAAACCCAGATGACTATTTTCTTTTTACTAAACTTTTTGGTACCCATTTATTTTATTTTAATTTGTTTAATTTATCTGTTTGCACCACTACTACTACTACTACTGCTACTACTACTACTACTACAACAAAAATTTTAAAATTATTTTATTTTTATTATCTTGTTGCGACGCCGAACCCTTAGGTACCGGGTTTGGGTCATAACAAAAGTGGTATCAAAGCAATGGTTTTTGGGCACAAAAAAACACAACCTTAGTTTATCTAACATGATTAAACCATTTTATAAATATGGTCTAGGCTAAGTTTTCCTGTGTTGTAGGAAATGGCGAATCTAATGGAGTTACTCTAGTTCAAGCTCCCAAGAGCTCATCTTATCCCGAACCTATTAGAAGGCTGGGGTGATTTGGAAAGTCTTGTCAGGCATGCCCACCCGACACTTGATCGGCTCATGGGGAGACCATTATATTTGCAAGCCGACCTCGATGAGGATTTCTTATTTTGGAGACTTAGCCAAGGCAGCACTTGTGAGAGGTACATAGGACCGACCCACATTGTTGGTCTTGCTCCGGACCTGGGACAGCCGCATTTTCTAGTCGCACTTTTACCCTTGGGCTTCGCGCAGAGGAGGGGACACACATACCTTAGCAGCCACATTCACACTACGACACCTCCTCCATAACACATCATCCATACCCCCAGCTGTGGACTTCATTGACAGTGTATCGTACTTGGAGATACCAGTACGGATTACTGGACGGGAATTTTGGGGTTATGATTACGGTGTTCCTATCTACATAGTCTAGGTGGTATGGAGTTGCTTTGGAATAGAGCACAGTGGGTGGGAGTTTGAGTGCCTCATGCAGGGGGAGTTTGCAAGGTTATTTCAAGGCCCAGTTTTCCGGAGCCAATTCGCATGGTGGCCTAACTGTCCCTTCTAGACGTCTGACCAGGAGATCTTTTTTTATAACCTGACCATGATTAGTCTAATCCTTTTGTTTTTGTATTAGTAGGATTAGACACTAACTCTTGACTATATTCTAAGTACGTGTAGACGTCCCCGAACGCCCCGGGAGGGTGAGTCCCGTTCTGTTCATATTGGGCTTACTATAGTTCGGACTCAAATTGTGTCGCGGTTCTTAATCTTGAACCAAAGAGTCCAAATACGGCAAATCGTTTTGAGAAAACAGATTTTTGAAAAGAAATGCCAAACATGGACTGCTTTGCCAGATACAGAGTCGCCACCTAAATATTTTATTTTGGGAAATTTTGGAAACCCTGACTTGGTGCCAAAGGCCACGTGTCCATCATCACCAAAGTTGCCTCGGCTCGGGAACTTGGGTACGATCGGGGAAGGTCAGCTATGAGCACCCCCTCTCGCCCGGTCAAAGATCGGCCTCTACTAACCGTGATATCTTGTTTTGAAAACATTATATGTTCTTATTCCGGTTATTAGCCTAGAATTACTATGTTATGCGCACAACAAACAAGTATAGACTGGATCGCCTGAATTGGAACAAAACATTTCATGTTTGTTTAGAAAGTGGTTTGCTACTCGCAAGTAGGCTTAAAATGTAGATTTTGCCACCCTCGGGTGGGCTTAGAAAAGATGGTTTTGCCACTATCTAGTGGGCTTAAAACTCATAGTTTTAATGCATTATTCCAATTTAGGTGATTCAACCTCCATCCACAGGCATTCAAGCAGTTATATCACATAAGCAACTAGCCTCATGGTAATCATGCTGTCATGGCAACACTCACACACATGCAAGGATGCTAAAGCGTAAAAGCTCACCTAGTACTCCAAGCCAAAATAGAAACTAGTTAGTAATCATATGCATGATCCTAGTTCATGTTAAGATGGCTAATGCAACACATGCAAAATGCAACTAAGATAGGCTCGACTAAGCTACAATGATATGTGAAATGCTACAACTAACACGTATTCAATTTGGAATTGAAATACAAATGCAGTT
This sequence comes from Camellia granthamiana, assembly GCA_036172215.1. NCBI lineage: Eukaryota > Viridiplantae > Streptophyta > Magnoliopsida > Ericales > Theaceae > Camellia > Camellia granthamiana. Next base: position 23,526,469 of record CM069912.1, read on the forward strand.
AGAATGATGCGCCGAGCCCGGTGCATGCAAGACAAATGTATGAATGCACGCATGCATAGCATAAGGTATGCTAAATTAAATATGCCCTAATACTAACCATCAAAAGCAGGTAAGTAAAAGGGAGAAAGAAGTGGGGGTTGGAAGACATGCACACACGCACCCACACTTATTACAGATTCGCCCTCGCTCGGAGGGACCAAAAGAATATACAAATTAATTAACCTACAAGATAATTAATTATTACAGACCACTTAATTAATTAACAAATTAACTAAGCTAAGGAAAGCAGTAAAAGGCCTCGGGAAGCGGGTCCAATGTAATGCATGCTCGGGTTCCACTCGGAAGCGCACTGCCATGCATAGACTGCCTCTGTTTTCCTTGCTCTGCCTCTCTGAAGACTGCCAAAGTCTCTGAATTGCTTCCCTGAACATTGTGAGACACCACCGGCTGAGTAGAATCTCCACCGGCAGTGGGATGTGGTCATCGGTTGTTGATGAAGCCATCGGCCATATATTAACTGCCGGTCGGCACTAGGTGCGGTCGATCGGCAATAAATTCCTGCAGAACCTGTTTGACAGCAGCAGAGGACAGAGCAAGGCATGGTAATGCATTTCAAGCAAATGTATGCACCACCACATCCCTTATCATATTTATGACTCAAAGGGGCATGGTCCTTGATTCTCGGACCACCAATCGCGCATTTCAATGCGTGATGGCCCAAGAAACTAAGTATGCATTTTGATTTCAAATGAAATGCAATGCAAACAAGCACAAAGAGACCCAACCTCTATCATACTCAATTCAAGAGGCAAGGCAATGCATGCACAATGCAATGCAACCTAGGCATGTGAGCTAAGGATGCAACATGTCAATGCAAGCAAACATACAAGGTATATAACAACCTAGGCAAGCAAGCATGCAAGGCATGAAGCAATGTGACCACATTTTAACAACATGCGAAAGGTGGTCTTAGACCAATATGGACAAGCCTTGGCCATGTCTAAATAGGAAGCCAAAATGCTATGGAATGGAGGCAAATACACACACAAACAATGCATGCAAACATGGCCCAACACTTAAGCATTAAAGAGCATCTTTTGAGCACACTTAAAAGAGGATAATCATGGACAAATGGCATGCATATCAAGCTTTGAAAACATGTAGAAGATGATGCCAAATCAACCTACCAATGCAAGTAAGACATGCAACCAAACCCAAGGACTTAAACTAGGATCAAATGACACATGAAGCAAATGACCAAAGTGAGTCAAAACAGCCCTAAGTCATGCAAAAGTAAGCCCCAAAAACCACTTAGATGGCATCTAAAAGGTCTAAGTATGGAAGCATACACAAGGGTCCAAGTATGGAGCATAAGACAACAACCTTATAAAGCATTAAAGGAGCATCAAATGCAAGCATACGAGCACACCACAAGGACTGAAATGGCATGATAAGTGGTTCCAAACCACTGAAATGAAGCAAGTAAAGCATGCTAGAGGGGTCAATACTCAAGGCATACAAGAGAGGTTGCATGGTAGCTATACAAAGCAAGCCCTAGATGGCCTAAGAAACCAAAAACAGACCTTAAGCATATTAAAACAAACATAAAAGCTTCACAAAGCTAAGCCAAAATCATGCTAGAAACAAGGCTCAAAGCACAAAGCATGTTAAGGCAATTTCATGGCATTACAAGACAAGTATGCTAAGCATGCATGGTGTGTCTAAACCAACTTAAAACAGTGCTATATCATGGCAAAATAAGCACAAATAATACTTAAGACATGGCCAACATGAACTTAAAAATGGTGCTCACACATGAGGCTAAAATGGGACTTTTTGAAGACAACAAGGAGAGGGGGATGGCCCTCTCCTTATTAGGACCTTAAACCACCATCCTCACCACTGAAATCCCTCAAGATTTCAGTGGTGAGGAGTCCCAAACAAGGTGGTCCCGAAGTTCACCAAAAATAGCACAAAATGGGGCCAAACAAGGCCTAAGAGGGGGTAAACGACCCCAAACACAAAAGTGACCTTAATGAAGTATCTTAAACACAAAAAAAACAGAACTTTTTTATGTTATACACAAAGCTCAAATCAGCATGAAAGACAGGCTAAAAGTGTGTGCAAAAACGGGGAATAAAGAAGGTAAGAAGCTCACCCTTGTAGCCAAGAAGCTCCAGCAGCTTATGGACCAAAAATGTAGACCTTCAACCTCTAAAAATGGCTTCCAAGACCCTTAGGTTGATGATGGAGGTGTTAGGCTAAGGGTTGGTGTGCAAAGGGGCCAAGAACCAAGCAATTTGGAGCTAAAATGGAAAAGATATGGAGAGAGATATATTTATGGAGCCTTAGACAAATTCTTGGAACCCTTAAAATGGAAGAGGAGCTCTTCTATTTATAGAGAAGATGGAGGCTTGAAGCTTCTAAGAGAAGCTAAGTAAAAAGGGTCAAGGGGGTCAAGCTTCTCTTAGAAGCTTGGAGCAAAAGGGCCAAGAAGGCCAAGCTTCTTGGAGAAGCTAGACAAAAGAGCCAAGCTTCTTGGAGAAGCTAGGCAAAAGGTTCAAGAGGTGCAAGCTTCTAGGAGAAGCTAAACCAAGGTGCACAAGGTTCAAGCTTCTTGGAGAAGCTAAACCAAGAGTTCAAAAGGTTCAAGCTTCATCAAGAAGCTAGAAGCAAGGGTTCAAAAGGTTCAAGCTTCCTCAAGAAGCTAGAACCAAGGTGCAAAAGGTTCAAGCTTCTTGGAGAAGCTAAACCAAGAGTTCAAAAGGTTCAAGCTTCATTAAGAAGCTAGAACCAAGGGTTCAAAAGGGTTAAGCTTCCTCAAGAAGCTAAAATAGGGGGTTCAAAAGGTTCAAACCCCCTCAAGAAGAGGTCTCGGCCAGAAAAAGAGTCAATCGGCCAAATAAAGATGGTCGACCGACCAAACAGAGTGCCGACCGGCCAAATATATGGCCAATGGAAACAAAACACTGGCCGGTGGCCTCTAGCCATGGCCGGTGATGTGTGGGGATGTCTCACAAGCCATTCCCTGCCCCTCAAAAGCAAAACACAAGTGTTTGGTGCAAAACCAAACACAAAACAGTCGAGTCGGGAGATCCTGAGGCAAGGCGCGTAGCCGAGACCTCCGGGAACTCGAGACGAACACAAACATGGATGATCACCGGGTGTTCAAACGGTGACGTCCAAGTCTTGAGGACGGCCAAAAATGGGGTGTCTACAGTACGTTTTACTAATATATTTTCTTTTGCATAAGTGAAAATTATATATGTACTACTATCAAGGTTGTGAAAAGTGATTGCGCTCGCCGTAAAGGTTGCGGTGACACGGTAGCAGTTGCGGGGTGTAAAGGCCGTAACATAACGGTTGCGGTAACTGGAACTGTGATTTTTTTTTTTTAATTTTTCGCACAATTTGAAGAAAACTTGCTGATACACATTTTTTTTTTCAGAAGCACATTTATTGGGGTTTAAAATAAATTTTGATCAATTTTTGTTAATTTTTAAGTATGATTCAATATATTTCATATTTTCAAATCACTATAAAAGGGGCTTTTTACATTTTATTTCAATAGTTAATGATTTTAAGAATAATTGATTTTAAATGTCTACAAATTATTTTTAACCAATACCTAAACTACTGAATAAAAAATATTCACAATTATTAAATGAAAGGATTATAAAATAAAAATTGTGCCATAAATTAAAAAAAATTATAAAGAAAAAAAATTCATATAAGATTTTTTCTTTGGGCTTGGATCACTTGAGTATTTTTTTTTTTTTTTTTTGTAAGCTTTTGTTTTTTTTTTGGAAAATAAAGCTATTCAGAATATTGTAAAAGGATGTGACAGTGTCTAACGGACCGTTACGGCTGTTACGGTATCGCTACGGCCATTACGTAACACCAAAACAACCGTTATACATATGAATTTCTGTCACACCATTATAGCGGCCATAGCAGGTGCCAGTAACCACCACAACCGCTACATAACGGCGTTACGTAACGGTTGTGGCCACTTTTTAAAACCTTGACTGCTATAGTATCTTGTGAATCATAGATATGATATTATGATAATTAAATGATTCAAAAAAAGAAAAGAAAAAAAGAAGTCCACTAACTGTTTTCACCTTGTAGTAATGGCTAATGATGGAAATGGAACTGGATCATTGGTTAGCGGTACTTATCCAATGGAGCAAATCATGGAAAGAGCAGTTATCAGTTTTCTGCGAGCTCTACAAACCAACATAAATAACGGAATGCCTGAACGACGGGAAGAGCCAATTACAATAAAATAGTTCCAGGACTTGAAACCTACCACATTTACCGGCAGTACAAACCCACTAGTAGCAGAAGCTTAGGTCAGAGATATGGAGAAGATTTTTCGCGCGCTACCTTGCACAAAAAGACATAAGGTAACCTTCGCTACATTCACCTTCAAAGACAATGCACAAGAATGGTGGCTTCTTTCCATGGAGAAAGAAGATATTGTGACTTGGGCAAAGTTCTTGGAGGTATTCTATGGAAAATACTTTTCAGATTCGTTATGGGAACAAAAAGCGTCGGAATTCATACATCTAAGGCAAGGAACTATGACAGTGGCCGAATGCATGAGCAAGTTCACGCAACTGGCTCGATTTGGGACATATCCCCACCGAAGCTCGAAAAGCCAGGAAATTCAAAGCAGGATTGGATGCTGAGATCAAGGACATGCTGGAGGTTTTGAAACTACTAACCTATGTGGAGGTGGTGGATTGAGCATGCATTGCGGAAAAATGGATTAAATCCTTGCACTCCGGGGAACCAAGCCAAAGGAAGCGATTTTGGGAAAGAGATAACAGAAGACCCGGTGTTGCGCCTCCCAAGAGGGTAAATACGGGCACAACCAATTCAACTAGTTCAAGCAATCAAGGTCCTACTAATCCTAGAAGTGGCACTATTCCAACTTGCTCTACTTGTGGAAAGACTCTTTGGGGACAATGCCGTCGAGACACGGAAGCATGCTTTAGATACAGCCAAGTTGGCCACTTGCTGAAAGATTGTCCAAAGCTTGCCAATCCTACAACCGGCCCCTCTGAACCAATTCGAAAACCCGCATTACCTGGAGGAGTGAGGAAGGACCAAAAATGCCGAGGAAAAGCTTTTGCCCTGGTGCCTAGAAACCCAGAAGTTACCAAAAATGTTGTGTCATGTACACTTTCTGTTTGTGGTCACTTAGCTCATGTTCTCTTTGACTTTGGTTTAACTCATTCTTTGTTACACCACACTTTGCTACCAAGTTGGCATCAACACCCGAACCCTTAGGATATATACTATTTGTGCCTTTTCCTTCTAGTAACTTCGCCCTTAGTGCTGATGTGCACAAATCTTGTATTGTATCCTTAAAAGGGAAAACCTTACACGTAGACTTGATTCCCCTCTGCATTAGTACCTTTGATGTGATCTTAGGAATGGATTGGTTAGCTGCCAACCATGCCTCTATTGATTGTGAAGCCAAAAAGGTCTTTCTCCGGTCACCAAACCAACTTGAGCTTATCTTTGATGGAACTGGAGTCTCTTCCTCTCCATGTGTTATATCCTTCATGACAGTCCAACGACTTCTAAGAAAGGGTTGTTGTAGTTATATCTATTATGTGATCAATACTTAACAAGAGGCCCCCACACTTGATGCAATCCCTGTGGTTCGAGAATTCCCGGATGTATTTCCTGAAGACCTATCTGATACCTTGGTTTACCGAGAAGTCGAATTTACCATTGAAACCCAACTTGGTACCCAACCAATCTCAAAGGCCCCTTACAGCATGTCCGTGACAGAATTAAAGGAGCTGAAGACTAAACTCTAGGAACTATTGGACAAGGGTTTCATTCGGCCTAGTACCTCACCCTGGGGAGCTCCAGTACTATTCATAAAGAAAAAGGATGGCACGATGAGGTTATGCATCGATTATCGGGAATTGAACAAAGTCACCATCAAAAATCAGTACCCTCTGCCACGAATCGATGACTTGTTCGATCAACTGCAAGGTGCCCAAGCGTTCTTGAAAATTGACTTGCATTCTGGCTACAATCAACTAAAGGTCAAAACAGAAAGTGTCGAAAAGACTGCCTTCAGAACCCGTCACAGGCACTACGAGTTTCTTGTCATGCCATTTGGTGTCAAAAATGCTCCAGCAGCCTTTATGGACCTCATGAACAGAGTGTTCAAACCCTATCTGGATGAGTTCGTCATTGTCTTCATTGACAATATTTTTATATATTCCAAATCACCGAAAGACCATGAGCAGCACTGACAAACGGTTTTACGAACACTACGTGATCACAAACTCTATGCCAAGTTAAAGAAATGCGAATTTTGGATCACCAGTGTGCATTTTCTCAATCACGTCATTAACAAAGATGGCATCTCAGTTGACCCTAAAAAAGTTACAACAATCATAGATTGGCCACGACCAGCTAACGTGTCCGAGATTCGAAGTTTCTTGGGTCTAGCCGGCTATTACCGGCGCTTCACACAAGATTTCTCGAAGATAGTATCACCCTTGACCCTGCTAACTCAAAAGAATACACCCTTTGAATGGACGGACAAGCAGGACTGTTTCTTCCAAGAATTGAAAAATAGACTTGTGATAGCTCCTATACTAACACTCCCTGCAAAAACAGAAGGGTTCGTAATTTATAGTAATGCCTCATAAAATGGTTTGGGTTACGTTCTTATGCAAAATGGGAAGGTCATTGCATATGCCTCACGTCAACTAAAGACCCACGAGAAGAACTACCCGACCCATGAGAAGAACTACCCGGAGTAATCTTTTCCCTCAAAATTGGCATCATTATCTCTACGGAGTAACTTCCAAAATTTACACATATCACAAGAGTCTCAAATATCTGTTTACACAAAGAGAACTGAATATGAGGCAACGACAATGGCTAGAATTTATGAAGGACTACGATGTGGAGATCCATCACCATCCAAGCAAAGCTAAAGTGGTAGCAGACGTGTTGAGTCGAAAGATTACCAAAAGTTTGGCATGTATCCTCGTTCCCCGCAAGATCAATGGATTGCTTACCAACATAATCGTGGAACCCGTGTTGATTAATGAAATTAGAGCACACCAATGCGAAGACAAACTTTTGAAGAAAAAGTACGAGGAGTAAAGAAGCACGCCCGATCCTGACTTTACGATGAGCAATGGGATGCTAAAATTTTGGAATCGAATCTGCGTACGCAACCTTCCAAAACTCAAGAAGAAGATATTGGTAGAAGCTCATAGCTCGAGGTTTGCAATCCACCCTGGCAATACGAAGATGTATCACGATCTGAAGGAACGCTTCTGGTGGACAGGAATAAAGAAAGACATAGCAAGCCACATCTCCAAATGCCTGCATTGTCAACAGGTTAAAGCAAAACATCAAAAACCTGCAAGAATGTTGCAACCACTCCCTATTCCTGAATGGAATTGGGAGCACGTTACTATAGACTTCGTGGTCGGCCTACCGCAATCAGTCTTAAGGAATGATGCAATATGGGTTATCGTAGATCGATAGACGAAGTCAGCGCATTTTCTACCAATTAGAATCACATACTCCCTTACTAAGTCTGCCACTCTATACATTAAGGAAATCATTCGGTTGCACGGCACCCCAATTTCAATCACATCTAATAGAGACCCCTGCTTGGTGTCTCACTTCTAAAACAAATTGCAAGAAGCATTGGGAACCACTCTAAAGTTTAGCATGGCTTATCACCCACAAACTGATGAGCAATCTGAAAGAACAATCCAGACTTTGGAAGATATGTTACGTGTGTGTGTGCTAGACCTCAAAGGTAATTGGGATGATCACCTACCTTTGGTGGAGTTCGCCTATAATAATAGCTACCATACAAGCATTGAAATGGCACCATATGAGGCACTGTATGGAAGGAGCTATCAATCACCTCTGTGTTGGATGGAAGTCGGAGACAAGAAATTGTTAGGCCCCGAAATCGTGCAAATTACAAGTGATAAGATTTAGCTCATCCAACAGCGAATTTGCATTGCCCAGAACCGTCAGAAAAGCTATGCAGATACACGGAGACGAGACTTAGAATTTCAAATAAGCGATCATGTGTTCCTAAAGATCTCACCAACAAGAGGGTTTATCCGATTTGGAAAATGAGAAAAGCTAAACCCATGTCACATTGGACCATTCGAGATACTAGAAAAGATTGGTCATGTGGCATATCGCCTTGCGCTTCCATCCGAACTGTCCAATGTCCACCATGTGTTTCACGTTTCGATGCTTTGACGGTATCTTCGAGATCCAGAGCATATTGTTGATTATGAGAGCCTGGAAGTTCAAGAAGACCTCTCTTATGAAGAACATCCTGTGCAAATTCTCGATCATCGTGATTAGGTCCTTCGAAACAAGAGTACACCTCTTGTGAAATTCTTATGGAGAAACCATCGTGTCGAAGAAGCAACATGGGAAACTGAAAGCCAAATACAAACCAAATACCCACACCTCTTTGAAAACCAAGGTACGACAAGTTTGAGGACAAACTTCTATTTAAGAGGAGAGAAATGTGACACCCCAATTGTTTAAATAATAACAAAAATAATAATAATAAATAATAAACTAAAAATAAGAAATAAATAAATAAATAAATGAAAGAAAATAAAACATATATAATTAGAGTAAAATTAAAAAAAAATGTTATAGTAGTATGTGATAAAGTGTAATTTAATTAGGGATTATATAAAAAACAAGATATATAAGAATTAGGTCAAATTAAAATTAAACCAAAGGTTAAGGAAAAAAAAAAAAACACGAAGAAGGTATAGCTTTGGTGAATCACCAGCTTAGACCACATAGCTTTAATAAATCATCAATTTAGGGGGTCACGTGGAGGAAGGGCGAGTTGACACTTGTTGGACAAATAGCCGAACCTAGCGAGCCACACATTGATGGTTGATACACCTTCACTGCCTATAAATAGGTAAGTGACTGACTGAGCTTCAACAAAAACAAAGGAAAAGTATATAAATCAATAACTAAAAGGTAAGCCGGGAGTTGGTCGGAGGAAGGTAAAGGTTAAGGGCGATTATTAAGGTGAGTTATATTATACCTTAAGTTACCATAATATGTTTTCTATATGTCTTGAGTCACCATAATAAATTTTATGAATGTTTTGAGTTACCACATTTTATTTTATATAATTTATGTTTTGTAGTTATATTAACGTTTCAATTATGCGAATTATTTTCTGAACTCTATTTGCTTAAATTGAAACCCATGGATATGTTTGTTAAATTTTAGAAATTATCTGACAATGATCTTGTAAACAATTATTTTTTGTAAGTACCACCACGGGAGTCCCATGCATTGGGGGACTTAAATAACCATTGGCCCCTGTTTAGCCACTTTGGGGTCCTCTGTTTGTCATGGATCCATTGACCCCTATTCTGATTGTCACTCTAGTGACCCCTGTTTTGTTCTGTTCTATATCGTGGTTATGATTATTTGCTTATATGATTTCCGCATTCTACTTCTGTTAATTAAAATTAGTTATGTATTTCAGTTACCAAAAGCCTAATAATTATCCATGGATTTTTTTTGGACCCTCATGCTCACTGTATAATATTTCTCACTCTGTTATGTGCTTATAGCTATTATCCCCTTTCAAGTGATGAGATTTAGCAAGATCGGGATTGGAAATGAACTGCGGTGTTTTTTTTTTTTTTTTTTTTTTTTTTCTATCTATAATTATGATCAAACTTTTATAATAAAATGAAGCCCAAATGACAATTTTTTTTTTACTAAACTTTTTGGCACCCATTTATTTTATTTTAATTTATTTAATTTATCCGTTTGCGCTACTACTACTACTACTACAAAAATTTTAGAACTATTTTATTTTTATTATCTTGTTGCGACGCCGAACCCTTGGGTCCCAGGTTTGGGTCGTGACACCGATAGTGGGTTGACAGAGGTGGTGGTAATAGAGGAGAACTAAGGTTAGGGTTTTTTAGGTTTTGGGTGTAAAAAGGGGGAGAATGAGAAAGGTTAGAGATAAGGGTAATAAAGGAATTCTATAAATTATAAAAATAAAAAATAAAAAATAAAATAAATTTGAGGGTGTAAGGAGTTAAATTGGTGATACAAGTAGAATCACTCAAAAAAGAATACACGTTTTGGGCTAAATTACATTTTGCTCCCTTTATATTTGTTTACTTTTTCACTTTGGCCCTTAAAATTTATTTTTTCTTACTTTGGCCTTTCATGTTACAAGTTTTTCCCACTTTACTCCTAATGTTAATTCTTGTTAAAAATTAGATAGAAAATTATACATTGGAAATCACGTGGCATAAAAATATTTTGCAATATATAACTCACACATCTGACATAAACTTAAACTCTAATATAATAATATATTTTTTATGTTATGTGACAGTTATTGTAACATTTTCGGTCTAATTTTGAACATAAGTTAACTTTAGGAGTGAAGTAGAAAAAGATTGAAACATAAAGGGTCAAAGTGAGGAAAAACAAACTTTAAGAGCTAAAGTAAAAATATAACTAACTAAATATAAAAGGGACAAAGTGTAATTTACCCATATTTTTATTATTTTTTTTAAATCAATCATGTTTGTTTCGATATAATAAAAATAAAAATAATCATGTATGTCATGAGATGAGTGTCACGCTCATGCACCTATATAAAAACATATATATATATATATAATTTTTTTGTGAAATTTATTTATAAATTTAATTTAAATGACTTATAGCTTAATAAGTGTATAAAATTTTCTTGTGTTTCACTTAATCCCATATATTTAGACTTGTATTCTAGGAGGTTATTTTTTCTTTATTGATAATATTTTTGGGACCAATATACCATTTGTTTTATTTTTGATAGTAAGCATTACATACAATTATAATCTTTATGTTTTCTTTTCTGTTTTGATAGTTTTAATGATCACTAGTTTTGGAGAAATTAGTGCTATACGTTTCTTTAAAAACTAAATATATATTATTAAATTATAATATTCACAAGAAAACATAGTTCAAAAAGAATCTTGCAACACAAATTTAGCTGCTTCTCACACTCTCTTTCATGCTCTCTCTCTCTTTAACTTGTCAATTTGAGAATTATAGGAAATCACAAAACAACAAAAACATAGAAAGATGAATTGGGTGATGATCATCAAAGAAAGAAACAAAACATAACAAACCCAAAAAGGAACATCATGAGAGCTCATCATCATCATTCTTCCATTATTGCAATTCGAAACTTTGTGTTCTTCCATTATTACGGTTCAAAACTTTGTGTTTTTCCATTGTTGTAGTTTGAAACTTTTTTTTTATTTTCTTTTCTATTCAGAGATTGTAGGAGTAAGGTTAGCACCACTTTTGTTTTGTAACTGCATGTAGGTATGCATTTGGTAGGGTTATATGTTTAGAGTTGTTCAATAATTTATTAAAGTTAGATTTGACTTTTTGTTTCGAGATAAATTGATATGGCATTATGTATCCGTGTATGTGTATGCTTATTTGTTGAGTATTTTTGTGAATGTGAATGTTTACATCTATTGAAATCATTGTTATTGTAAATTATCAAATTTTAATATTTTGCATTTGATGATATAAACTTTAACATTAAAAACATGTGATGGTTAACCAACTAGGCCTAGCCTAGTTGGCCACCATGCCTTAGGGCTTAGTCCCAAGGAGGTCATGGGTTCAATTCCCCTTAGGGGAGTTGAATTAAGGGTGTGCAAACACTTAGGTGCTTTGCCAAGGGTGGGGAGATCTTCTCCCATAGGTGCTAATCTAACAACTAACAACTAACATTTGCTGATCAAAAAATAAAAATAAAAATGTGATGGTTACATGATGTCCAATGTAGACTAATGATTGCATAATATGAATGTTCACATATCACTGATTATTATATGAGTTTTCATGATTTTTATATGATTGTTACATAGTGTGAAAGTTCTCATTGGTGTTTTGATCATCACATTATTAATCAATATTAATATTCACATTTAGAAATAGTTATACAATTGTAAATAATAATGTGACATTTTGGTCACAACAAATTGCGTATCTTAACAATACAACATAGATATGTGAATTTTCACATCAACGTTGCATTTACCACAATTGTAACAATCCTGACCTGTGGTTAGCCTATAATCCTTAATTCAGAATGCTTAACAAGGAATTAAGATGAAATTACGAATTAATTGTGCATTCTATGTTTTATTTGAGTTTATATCTGTTCATGGTAGGAATATATATTTGTATTTCTATTTCGATATGCAAATTGAAGGCCTTATCGACATCCGATCACAAAATTGACTTGATTTATGTGTTATTTGGAATTTTTAGAACATTATGGTAGGTTTAATCGAAATGCAATTCGGAACCAAATAATTAGAATTAATAATTACAATTTGATTAGTTTAGGCCAAGCTTGATTAGCCAACACTAAACCAAGCCTATATAAGGCTTAAATGGCTTCTAGATTACATTACACCGTCATTTCATCATCTTTGAGGCATCAAACGTAGAGAGAGAGAGAGAGAGAGAGAGAGAGAGAGAGAGAGAGAACTTGGGAGATTGAGATCAAAGCTTAGAAAAGAGGAAATAGAAAGGGATTGGTAGAAGACTTGGAGAATTAATGTCACGACCCATCCCAGTGACCAAGGCTAGATTCGCAACTAGCTAATTCTAAAATTTCTTAGATTAATTCCAAGTAATTAAATCAAATAATGCAACAGATTAAAATAAAAGATGTAGATAAATATCTGAAGCGTACATAGAAATTATTATTTATATAACGATGTAACATCAGTCAGATAATGATTACAAGAAAAAAAACATGATATCCATATTAAATTTGAGATTCTGATCCATAGGATAAAACTATCATTCTTTAAATTTCTTCACCTGAAAGGGGTTTTAACAGCTATAAGAAAATGGCAGAGTGAGAAATATTATACTGAGAGCATGAGGGTATAAAATCACTATGGATAATTATTTAGGCTAAACGATGAATAGTTTGGTTCGAATAAATTATTTGTAATAACAGACATATAACACAAAATCATATAAACAAAATAATTATAACCACGGTACAGAACATAACAGAGAATCAATGGATCCATGACAGACAGAGGGTCACGAAGTGACTAATTAGAGGGCCAAAGGTTATTTAAGTCTCCCAAGGAATGGGACTGCCAGAGGGTCACTAAAGTGACAATTCAGAGGGTTAGTAATTATTTAAATCCCCAAGGCATGGGACCTCCGTGGTGGTACTTATTCAAAACAAATGTTTATAAAATCATTGTCAAATATTTTCTAAAATTTAAACAAACATATCCATGGGTTTCAATTTAAACAAATAAAGTTCAAAAAATAATCCACGTAATTGAAATATTAACATAACCATAAAACATAATTTATATAAAAGAAATTTGTGGTAACTCAAAATAATTCGTAAAATAGATTATGGTAACTCAAGGCATATATAAAACATATTATGGTGACTCAAGGTATAATATAACTCACCTTAATATAATTTCTTCTACTTTTATGGGCCTTTTCACCTCTGCCTATTTGAATTTACCACTCTCTTTACTATCACTGTTCTTATTATTATTTTTTTGCTTTGCTCTCAGGTTGTGAACTCAGGTTCCTACTTATACCAAGTTTTCAACCATGGCTGCTTCGATTACCCTATTGATAGACCTCCCACGTTGCTTGGGTAGATACCACATTGTTGGCTTATAGAAATGCCACCTCATTGCCCTCAGCAGATTCTTGAATCTGTAGACATCCCATTTTTGACTGCCCCTAAGACTTGGGCGCTTTATTCCCAACACCCGATGATGAAAGTTACACTGTGCAATCTTTTGAATTCTCAGCAAAGAAATTTGGATTCAAGCTCTAATCTCAAACCTTGCACCCCATTTTGGCCAAACTATTTTAGACCTTAAAACCCTCCGTTCAAATTTTTTTTTTCCAAATGCTTCTACGATGTTCCAAGGCTCGCATTTCGTTTAAAACATTGCACTTTCGGTAAACCGAGTAAGGACAAAGTGGAAATAAATGGAAGGGAGGTGAACTCTTTGAAAAATCTGTAAAACATCTTATTTATAGCTTTGGAATTGAAGAAAATAGGAGGGAAGAGAAGAAAACTAGTTTGGAGAAGTTAGGTATCAATCCGATTAAGATAGAAATGAGCAACCTTTATTAAAATAGGCATATCTCTTTGCACACTTAGAATTTAGATATAAGGCCAACCACCATTGGAAAGTAGACTTCCGGGCTTCAATTTAGACTTAAGAATCACCTAAAATCGAGTCCGGACGAGGGAGATATACTCGTTTGAAATTGGGCCTGAAGTGCAGTCATTAAGACCAGGCCGGGTCCATTGAGAATTGGCCGGGCCTCAATGAAAATTTCTCGTGAGTGTTTTTTTAGACCTTGCCTTGTATTTTTACGCCCAGCTATGCATTATTGAGGCCAGCCGTGTGTTTTGAGGCTTGGCCGGGTCTTAGTGGCGAGAAACAGACAGCTGGCGAGAATTCGACAGCTGGCTTTGTTTGAAGATATTTTGGACCAAATTAGCTCAAACTCTATAAATAGAGCCCCTTCCTTTAGAATTCAAGGTTAGAAAATTTTCCAAAAGGCTTTGAGAGCTAAAACCATCTTCCTTACTCCTTTGATCTTCAAACCTTCTTTAGCTATACACACACAATACATACACCATTAGAGCTTGTTCTTGAAGCTTTTTGCTAGAGTTTCAAACCATATTTCATAAACTTGAGGATGTTTGGAATCAAGTTTGATCAACAACCAAAGCTTACTCTTTTCAAGAGATATAAGCTTGTCATTTTTGTTGTGCTTTCATTTCAACCTATCGCTATCTATTTCTTGTGTTCTTGTGCTGTTTTAGGCCTATTTCAAGTATTGAAAGATGGGTTTGAATAAGCTACCAAAGGTAGAGAGGGTTAACACCCTTTTTTGCACCTTACTCCATAGCTCATCCCCTTTGTTTTATCACTATTTTTCTTAGCTGACAAACTGATTTTCAGAGGTTTAAAGGGCTGAAAAACATGGTTTAAAAGTCTAAAAAATGGAGGGATTAGCCACCCTTCCTTAGGCTGGCTTACTAGCTTTGTTCTCTTTAATCTTTACTCACTTTTTCTAGCTTTTCAAACTATTTTTTAGCTTGTTTTTGGGGTTGTCTTGTCACTATTTTTTTTTTTGGTTTTAGGGACTGTTTGACTTATTTAATTACTTTATGCTTTGAATATCATACTTGTAGTGCAAGCTTGCTTGTCTAGCTTGTCCTTTCCTATTTGTGTTCACTTTCTTCCCCCTTTTTAAAGTAGTTTGTCACTATTTTTTTTTGTATATTAGGGGTGAAGTTAGGGCTGTCCTAATTTATTTAATTACTTCAAGCTTTGATTAGTTCATTTGTTGTATCGTAAGTCCTTGTACATAGCTTGTTGCATGTTGTTCTAGCTTTTCTTCAACTCATTTCCATGTTTAAGGACCTCATTTTAATAATCAACTTGCCATTCATCTCTTTCATTTGAGAGTTGTTTTAATCGGTTGACGGTTATTCAAAACATGAACTAGCGATTTACGCTTAATGGCTTAATCTCTACAGAGGTTCATTGCCAACGATGTAGTCTCTTTTTCATGTTGAGAATTACTTCCCGTTTGATGCTTCTCTCCTTTTAGAGGACTTAATCATCACTTCTGAAAAATGGACTAAAGAATGGAAATGACTAAAAGAAATGGTTTAAAAGCAACCAACACAAATAAAGAAAACTAGTCATCTTGCTTAGGCTTGGCCAGACGTTATGTCAATTTTATCGAGTCAAGAGTGATCATGCACTAATTCATAGCGTTTTGATGATTCTTGAAGCATCTCTACCTCACTCTTTGAGTTCACTCTATGACAAGAGAGAGGAGTGGTCATATTCATTACATTCATTGATTTTTGTCAAAAATTGTATTCGAAATCATCAAGCAATCAATTGATGGCTTTGGAAGCAATCCTAACATTTTCTCGAGGCTTTTCCATGACAGAGAAGGAAGGAAGGGATAAACAGAGCTTGAACAACTCTGTCTGCACAGTTTTCACTTTAGAACACAAAATAGAGTTTTGCACAAAACTAAGGCACGACCGGTCTTCTCTATGCCCAGCCGAGCTTCATTGAGGGCCGGGCGACTCTCAAAGTTTGGTTAGTAGTGTATTTTTGTAGAAAATAGAGAGCAGTGACTGAGATGAAACAGGGCAAGCTTGGGGCAGACAAAGCTATTCTTGAACATTGTGCATGTGCATGCATGTAATTCTTGCGCATCCTTGCTCACATTATGATCATTGTAATTAATTTAATTTAATGTTGTTCATTGTAATTAGTCTCGTTAACTACTAATTGTTGTAATTATTATTTATTTGTAATTGTTGTAATTAATTAGCTTAGATAGCTAGTTTTTTTTTTTTTAGTTTGATTATCCTTGTTGTAATTGCATAGTTAGCTAGTTAATTAGCTTAGCCTATTCTTTTCATTTGGTTCGGTTTTGTAATAATTAGTTTAATTCGGACTTTCGGACACTCATTCGAACCCTCTTGCACGAGGGCTAATATGTAATAACGTGTATGTCTTCCAACCCCATGTCTTTTTCCTTTTACTTATTTGCTTACGATGGTTAGTTTAGAACATCATGTTTCTCTTAGCATTTTCCATGTTTGCATACACTTGTCTTGCATGCATTGAGGCTCGGTTCATCATTCTAACAAGTATTGCCGTTTATTACTTCATTGAATACGTGCGTTACTGCATACTATCAAATTGATTCACATGCCATGTGAATAGCCAAGCCAATTTAAAATGGCATATTGCATGTGTTGCATTAGTCATTTTACAACCATAAGATCATGCATTTTTTTCTAACTCTTTTATTTCTTTTGGCTTGCCTTAGAGTACTAGGTGAGCACTTATTGCTTTAGTATAACCGTATGCGTGTGATTGTTGCCATGATAAGCATGAATACCATGAGGCTAAGTGCTTAATTGATATATCTGCTTGAATGCCTGTGGATGAAGGCTAATTTGCAAAAATTTGGACAAATTGATTAATGTGCATACAAACTCGTCTTTTCAAATGACGCGTATTAAAACAATTTTCAAACAAACATGAAATCAAGTGTTCCAATCTTTGCAAAATAGTCTACATTTGTGTGCGTCACATAGTAAAAATAGCTAATAAACCGGAACAAGAGTATATAATGTAAATAAAAATCACATCATGATTAGTAGAGGTCGATCTTTGATCGAGCGAGTGGGGTGCTCAATTCATGACCTTCCCCTCTCGTACCTAATTTCTCGAGCCGAGGCACTTTGGTGATGATGGACTAATGGCCTTTGGCACGAGTCTTGGGTTTCCTAAATTTTCCAAAAATATTTAGGTGGCAACTCTGAAATCTGGCAAACCAATCCATTTTTGGCATTTGATTCAAACATCGATTTTCCAAAAGAATTGCCAAATTTGGACTCTTTTGTGTTTTCTTTGTTTTACATTGCACTTTGTGAAATCAAAGTTAGAACCACGGGAGTCCAAACTGTAGGGCTAGTCGTATCCGAAAGAAGCACGAAAAGTCAAGCTACAGAATCACTTTTCTTTTCCCTTAAGTAGATTCACTGATTTATGGCCCTTAAGTAGATTCACTGATTCATGGATATCTCAAAGGGATAACTCATGCAATACTTTAGACCCTATTACCTTATGGCCCACATATTGCCGTAATTACATATTTCATCTTCTTTTATTTATTTATTTTTTTTTTCAACACATAAGTATTCCTAGTTTAAAATTAATTACATTTGAGCACATACAATTAAATATATTATTATTATTATTATTACGATTATTTATTTATTTATTTATTTTTACGCAGTGTTAAACTAAACAATTGGGGTGTCACATTTCTCCCATCGTAAATAGAAGTTTGTCCTCAAACTTGTCGTGCCTGAGTTTTCGAAAAGATGTGGATATCGAGCTCGTATTTGACTTTCTGCTTCCCACGTAGCTTCTTCGACACGATGATTCTACCATAAGACTTTGACAAGGGGTATAGTCTTATTTCGAAGAATCTGATCACGACGGTCGAGAATCTGTACTGATTGTTCTTTATAAGAGAGATCTTCTTGAACATCTAGGTTTTCATAGTTGACAACATGCTCTGGATCTCAAAGATATTGTCGAAGCATCGAAACGTGGAACACATTGTGAACATTGGATAGTTCTAGTGGAAGAGCAAAACGGTATGCTACAGGACCAATTCTCTCTAGTATTTCAAATGGTACGACGTAACGCGGATTCAATTTTCCTCGTTTACCAAACCGAATGACTCCCCTTGTTGGTGAGACCTTTAAGAAAACGTGCTCCCCTACCTAAAATTCCAAATCTCGTCTTCGTGTATCCGCATAGCTTTTCTGGCGACTTTGAGCTGTGCGAATTTGCTGTTGGATGAGTTGAATCTTATCACTCGTTATTTGCACGATTTTAGGGCCTAATAGTTTCCTGCCTCTGACTTCTGCCCAACACAGAGGTGACCGACATCTCCTTCCATATAATGCTTCGTATGGTGCCATACCAATGCTTGCTTGGTAGCTATTGTTATAGGCAAATTCCACTAAAGGTAGGTATTCATCCCAATTACCCTTGAGGTCTAACACGCACATCCGTGGCATGTCTTCCAATGTCTGGATTGTTCTTTAAGATTGCCCATCAGTTTGTAGGTGATAAGCAGTGCTAAACTTCAGTGTTGTTCCCAACGCTTCTTGCAATTTGTTCCAGAAATGAGATATGAAGCGGGGGTCTTGGTCAAACAGGATTGAAATTGGGGTACCATGTAATTGAATGATTTCTTTGATGTATAGAGTGGCTGTGGACTCGACTTTCTTCATGCCCCCTTTTGGAGAGCTCGAATTGGTCTCCTATAGTTCAGACTCCTGTCACTGTTCTGAATCTAATCTCACAAAATGCAATGTGAGACTGATAAACACCAAAGAGCCCAATTCGGCAAATCATTTTGGAAAATCGATTTTTGAATCAAATAATGCCAAAACTGGACTGCTTTGCCAGATTACAAAGTTGCCACCTAAATATTTTATTTTGGAAAATTTAGGAAACCCTGACTCGTGCCAAAGGCCACGTGTTCATCATCACCAAAGTTGCCTCGGCTCAGGAACTTGGGTACGAGAGGGGAAGGTCCTGAAATGAGCACCCCCGCTCATCTGATCAAAGATCGGCCTCTACTAAGCATGATATGTTATTTTATAGACACATGCGTTCTTATTCTGGTTATTTAGCTAACTTTACTATGTGACGCACATAAGCAAGTATAGACTAAGTCGCAAGACTTGGAACAATTCAACTCATGTTTGCTTTTGAAAATGATTTAAATTTGCCACTCTCAAGTGGGCTTAGAAATGCGGATTTGCCATCAAACATGACGGGCTTAAAACATGATTTGCCATTTTGCAAAGTGGGCTTAAAACGCACACTCGTTGAATTGTTCCAATTCAAGCAATAAAGCCTTCATCCACAGTCATTCATGCAACTTAGCATTTAAGCAAATAGCCTCATGGCAAGCATGCGAAACATGGCAACATTCACACTTATGCTAAAGCGTAAAACTTACAATGTACTCCAAGCCAAAACAAAAGCTAGTGAGAAATATGCATGATCCGAAATATGCAAGATGCCTAATGCAACACATGTAATAATGCAATTAATAGGCTCGGCTATCTAATATGGCATATGAATGCAACACTTTGATAACATGCTCTTAAAACACGTATTCAAATAAGTATTGAAATATTATGCGGTTTGAATGATGCGCCGAGCCTCGGTGCATGCAAGACAAATAAATGATGTACGCATGCGAGCATAAGGTATGCTAATCGAAATATGCCCTAATCTAACTATCGAAAGCAGTTAAATAAAAGGGAGAAAGACGTGGGATTGGAAGACATGGACACACGCACGCACCCTTATTACAACATTGCGCCCTCTCGAATGAGGGTCCAAATAAATAAGCTAAGCTAATTATTACAAAATGAATTAATTAACTATTCTAGCTAATTAATTATTACAACACAATTGAATAACTAGCTATGCTAAACTAATTAAAATATTACAAAACAAATTGAAATAATTAATTACAACACATGTATTAATTAACTACAACTAGCTAATAAAGAAATGAAGTGACCTCGCAGGCAAGGGAGATATGCATGCTTTGTTGCTTCCTCTCGAAAATCCATCGCCTTGCCACCGGTTGCCTCTGTTTGCACCTTCTCTGTTTTCTGAATACCGAACCAACTTCCAGGCTGCTTCTATTTCAAAACAAGAACACTTTGCACAAAAATGGACTGGTGGCCGGTCGGCCACAAAAAGTGGCTACCGGCCACCTTAACTGGCCGGTCGGGTAGTGTGAGTGACCGGTCGACTACTGCAAGTGGCCAGTCGGCCACCTGCTTTTCCAAACTTCTATTTTTGCTGCAACAGAGAGTAATAGAGGCAAATCAATGTATTTGTGAGGGAATATGTGTATTGCCACCTTCCTTATCATTTCTCAAGCTTAAAGGAGTATGGCACTTGGCTCTCAAGCCATCAATCCGGCATTTTCATGCATGATGGCCAAAAAAACAAGCTTGCACAAGTTAATGAATGCACACATAAGACTCAAATGGCTACCACCCTATCATGTATGATCAAGGGTGATGGCGACCAAAAAACGTGACACGTTTCATCACTTGGAGTATGAAACGTCCCACATTTCTTGTGTTTAGATTAACGTCCGATCCAAACACATGCAATGCAACACACATGTTTATCTTGCTCAAGTTTTACTTGGTTCATTTTGTTTACACATTTTAAATTACCGATTAATCCTTTAACCGATTAAGTCCAATGTGAAAGTCCTCTAATGAGAGAGGGGTCAACCAAAGGATGGTTTAAGACATGAGAGAGATCATGCCTTTAGCTAGGAGGAACCCTCAAAAGAGGGTTAAAACCATTGAACACAAGTTCTATCTCAAGCTTAAACACAATCATAGGTTAACCAACCCTCAAAATAAATAGAAAAATGAAGAAATGAGGGAGGTTGCAGACTTTTTAGTGTTGAAATGGCATGCAAAAGAATACTATAACATGCAAGCAACTCATGCACGGCATGTTAAGAGCCAAAAGCATTAAACTAGTGAAGAGCATTACACTAGAGGCATGCAATATCAAGCTTAAATGACTAAACCAGCTCAAAACAGGCCTAAATCATGCCAAAACAGCGGCTAAAACATGCTAACATTTAGGCACAAAAAGGTAGAAAAATATGCTCACATGTTGGCTCGCTAACGAGACACAAAGTACAACTCTCAAAAGCGATGAAAGAGTGGAATAAGTGAGAGTGTGACAGAGACATATGCACTAAAATCATATATTAAATGATGCTACAACATGCAATCATCTCATGCATAGCATGTTAGAGGCCTGAAAACACAAAACTAGTGAAGGCAATTACACTATAGCTATGCAAAGCATAAGACATATGACCAAGACCACCCAAAACAGAGTTAAATCATGGAAAATTAATAGCAAAAACATGCTGAAATTGAATCACAAAAAGGTAGAAAAACATGCTCACATGTTAGGTCATCTACTCTTGCAAACAAGACATAAGGAGAGGAGGCCACCCCCTCCTATTTTGGACATCAAAACCAACTTTTTACCACTAAAATTTCCCTAGAATTCAGTGGTTAAAAGGCCAAGAAAAGGGGGTTTCAAAAGCTTTGAAAAATGGCCCAAAAGGCTTTACAAGCCAAAGAGCAAAGGGAGGAAACCACACCCCCTAACTAAACAAGACTCAAACCATCATTTTAAAACCTTAAAAATAGAGTTTTTTAAAGGTTAAAACCAGCCTCAAAATAACATGCAAAGGTGGCCAAACAAGTAAATAAAACAAAGCTTGAAAGGGGGGTAAGGCATTACCTTTGAAGCACAGCAACAAACAACAAAAGTTCTGAGCTAAAACCACTCTTAGAAGCTCAAACAAGGCCTCCAAGAACCTTAGCTCCAAGGTGAAGGTGTTTGGTCAAGGGTCTTAGTGCAAATATGTAGAGAAAGCTCACTTTCAAGCACAAAATAGGGAGAGAGAGAGAATTCTAGAGAGAGAGAGAGGAAATTTTGCTTTTAAAATTTCTAACCCCTCAAATGGGAGAGAGACCTCCCCTTATATAGAAATACAAGCTAAAAGCTTGCTTCCATCCTTCCATACAGGTGTATGGAGATGGCCTTCAGTGATCAACAGCTGGTACAGCTGACAAAGAAAATATCTAAAAAAGGAGAAAAATGGTCGTCGGCCACTTCAGGTGGCCGGCCGGCCACCTCCCCTAGTTGACTGACCACTTCAAGTGGCCGACAAGGGGGAAAAGTGGCCGACAATTGCCAAAAGTGGCCGACAAGGCCCTTCCCACCTCCAGGCAAAAGACACCAAGGTTTGGTCCAAAAACAAGCACAAAACAAAGAGGGTTTAGAGGCCCAGAGACAAGACGTTCCGTCGAGAACTTCGGGCACTCAAAATGAGCACAAACATGCACAATCACCGAGTGCACTAACGATGACGTCTAAGTCTTGAGGTTGGTCAAAATGGGGTGCCTACAGTGGTGAACTTAGTAAGGGAGTATGTGATTCTGATTGGTAAGAAATGCGCCGACTTTGTCAATCGGTCTACTATAACCCATATCGCATCATTCTTTGAAACTGACTGTGGTAGCTTGACCACGAAGTCCATAGTAATGTGCTCCCATTTCCATTCAGGAATAGGGAGTGGTTGCAGCATTCCTGCATGTCTTTGATGTTTTGCTTTAACACGTTGACATTGCAAACATTTGGAGACGTGGCTTGCTATGTCTCTTTTTATTCCTGTCCACCAGTAGTGTTCCCTCAAATTGTGATACATCTTGGTGTTGCTAGGATGGACTGCAAACATCGAGTTATGAGCCTCCACTAATATCTTTTTCTTGAGTGCTGGAATGTCCGGTACACAAATTCGATTTCGAAATTCTAGCATTCCATTGCTTATAATGAAGTCAGGATTAGGAGTAGTTTTTTGCTTCTTGTACTTTTTCTTCAGAAGTTTGTCTTCATATTGGCGTGCTTTAATTTCTTTAATCAATGTAGGTTCCACGATTACGTTGGCGAGCAGTCCATTGATCTTGTGGGGGACGAGGATACATGCCAAACTTCTGGTAGTTTTTCAACTCAATGTGTCTATTACCACGTTAGCTTTGCCCGGATGGTGATAGATCTCTACATCGTAGTTCTTCATAAATTCTAGCCATCGACGTTGCCGCATATTCAGTTCTTTCTGCGTTAACAAATATTTAAGACTCTTGTAATCTGTGTAAATCTGGCAGGTTGCACCGTAGAGATAATGACGCTAGATCTTGAGGGCGAAGATTACTGCAGCCAATTCTAGATCATGAGTTAGGTAGTTTTTCTCGTAAGTCTTTAGTTGTCACGAGGCATATACAATGACTTTCCCATTCTGCATAAGAACGCAACCCAAACCATTATATGAGGCATCTGTAGACACCCAATTTTTGACCGACCTTAAGACTCAGATATCATCGTTTGTGCACGCAATGATTGCACATGTTTGTGCTTGTTGCGAGCGCCCGAAGGTCTCAGCTAGGTGCCTTATCTTTGAGCCTTTAACCCTTTATGTTTTGGCCTTGTTTTTTGGGCCCAACCTTATTGCCTCTTGCCTAGGGGGGGGGGGGAAGAGGGCCTTGCCGGTCACTTGTGGCACTTGCCGGCCATTTTTCTCCCTTGTAGGCCACTTTAAGTGGCCGGCCGGCTAGTGGAAGTGGCTGGCCGACCACCTTTACTGGCCGGTAGCCACTTTTTCTCCTTTTTAGATATTTTTAGATCTTTTGAGCCAGTTGTGGGTCACTGAACTCATCCTCCATACACGTGTATGGAAGGATTGAGTAAGCTTTTTGGCTTGCTTGCTTTATAAAAGGGGAGCTTCCTCCCTCTTGAGAGGGGTTCAGATTTTTCAGGGCTAAAAATCTCCCTCTCTCTCTCTAGAATTCTCACACTCTCTCTCTCTATATTGTGCTATTGTGCTTAGAAGTGTTGTTTCTTCATACCTTTGCACACAAACACCTAGTCAAACACTTTAACTTTGGAGCTGAGGTCCCTTGGAGCTTGTTTTGAGGTCTTAGCATTGGTTTTGGTCCAAAATTGTTGCTGAAGTTGCTGTCTTGCCATTGTTCTTCAAGGGTAAGAGACTAGCCCCTTTTAAGCTTTATTTTGATTAAGTGTTATACCACCTTTGCATGCTACTTTGAGATTGATTTTAGCCTCTCAAAAACTCTGATTTTAAGACTTTAAAGTGCTGGTTTGAACCTTGTGGGGTTAGGGGGTGGTCTCCCTCTTTTGCTCTCTGGCTTGTTAAGCCTTTTGAGCCAACTCTCTAAGCTTTTGTATTGACCTTTGCTTGGCCTTTTAACACTAAAACTCAGAGGAATTTCAGTGGTAAAAAGTTTCTCTTGTGGTCCAAAATAGGAGGGGGTGGTCCCCCTCTCCTTTTGTCTTGCTTGCATGGCTTGTTGGCCTCATACTTGAGCATGCTTTTCTACTCTTTTATGACTTAGCTCAAGCATGTTTTTGTGACTTTTTGGACCTGCCATAGCTTTATTTTTTGTTGGTTTGGTCATTGGTTGCTGCTTCTTACACTTGTAGTGTAATTATTGCTATTTAGCCTTGTATGCTTAATGCTTTGGTCCATTATTCTAGCCTATTTTGGTCCAACTCCAGCATGTTTTTGCCCTTTATTTAACATGCCTTAACTCTGATTTTGGATGGTGGGGGCACCTCTTGCTTGGTTTTTATACTTGTAGTGTAATCCTACTTGTTGGCCTAACATGCTTCATGCTTTATGCCTCTCATCCTAGCTTGTGTTGGTTCTATCTCAGCATGTTTTTGCCATTATTTTAGCATGCCTTAGCTCTGTTTTGGGTGGTCTTGGCCATGTGAGGCTTGCCTTGTTTGCTTGTAGTGTAAGTGGCTTTGACTAGCTTTGAGGGTCAAGTCTCTAGTATGCTTTACTTGAGTTGTTTGCATGCCTTAAACTCATTTCTCACATGATTTCAGTGTATATGGTGTAGTCACACTCTCACATATTCCACTCCTTCATAGCTTTTGTGAGTTGTGCCTTATGCCTTGTTTATGAGCTAATACGTATGCATGTTTATTTAAGCTTTTAGGCCACCATTTCAGCATGTTTTGGCCTTTATTTTGGCATCAAAAATGATTTGTGCCCCGAATTTCTTTCCCCCGAATGCCCCTAATGCCCAAAATGACGTCGTTTTGGGCATTAGTTTTTTTTTTTCTTCTTCTTCTTCCATTTTCGGTCTGAACCAGAGAGGGAGAGGGAGAGAAAGAGAAGAGAGAAAGAGAGAAAGAGAGAGAGAGAGAAGAGAGGTGGTTCGCTGGTCGTCTACCCACATCGTCGTCAGCCCAGCCCCGGTCGTTGCTGCCCAGCCCCGATCGTCCCAGCACCACCGCTGTCACCTCCGGCCCCGCCTCCGCCTCCTCCCACTGGTATGGCCCCCTCCAGTCCACTCCTCCTCCTTCCTCCCTCCTCCCTCCTCCTCCTTCTTCTTCCTTCTTCTGCTGGAAAAAAAAATGGAATTCGGGGCATTCGGGGGAGCTTAAATTCAGGCTCCAAATCGGTTTTGTTTTGGCATGGTTGAGCTTTGTCCAGAGCTGGTTTGGTTGTTTGGGCTATGTATTGCATGCTTCTTATGTAGTGCCCTTTACTAGCCTTAGGCTTTAGGTCCTCTAGCATGCCTTATTTGTGATGTTTATGTGATATGGCATTATTTAACATGTAATTTCAGAGCATATAGCCTTGCCATACTCTCATGTATATCTCTCTTCAATTGTGTTTAAGAGTTGTGTCTCATGCCTTGTTGATAAGCCAATGCATGAACATCACTTTTTTGCCTTTCATGCTATCAATTCAGAGCATTTTGGCCACTATTTTGGCATGCATGAGGTCTGTTTAGGGCTGGTTTAGTCCATTGAGCAATGTATTACATAGTCCTAATGTTGTGTACTTCATTAGCTTTAATGCCTAAGTCTTCTAGCATGTCATGCATGTGTTGTTTGTGTGTTAGATTCTTGTTTTAGCATGCCGCTTTAACATTGAAAGATGAGCATGTTGTTTGCATTGCATTGTGTTTGGATCGGACGTTAATCCAAACACGAGAAATGTGGCACGTTTCATACTCAAAGTGATGAAACGTGTTGCATTTCTTGGAACCCTCTTGATCATGCATGATAGAGGTGGAGGCTCTTATGTGTTGTTTGTGCATTCACTAACATTGTGCGAACTTGACTCTTTGGCCATCGTGCCTTGAGATGTGTGATTGGTGGCTTGAGAGTCGAGTACTACACTCCTTTGAGCTGGAGAAATGATAAGGAGAGTAGTTGCACACACATTTCCTTGTAAATGCATTGTTGTGCCTTTGTTGATCTCTGTTGCAGCAAAGTTGGGATTCTGGAAAGGGAAGTGGCCAGCCGGCCACTTGCACTAGCCTGCCGACCAGTTGAAGTGGCCGGCCGGCCAGTTGAGGTAGCCTGCCGACCAGTTGAAGTGGCCGGCCGGCCACTTGTAGCAAAATTTCTCAAAATGCTCATGTTTTGGGGCAGATGCAACCTAAAAGTGTGCTTGATGCTCTGAGATCACCGTGAGTGCAAACAGAGACAACTCATGGCAAAGCAATGCATTTCCGGGCGAAGCAAACCGAGCATGCATGTTTCCCTCCCCTCGAGGCCATTTTAACTGCTTTACTTAGTTAGTTAATTTGCCGGTTTTCTGTAATTAATTAGTTAATGTACTTAGCTAATTTAATTCATCTTTGTAATATTCTAATTAGCTTAGCATAGCTAGTTTCAATTCGGTTTGTAATTAATTAGCTTAGCATAGTTAATTAGTTGGTTTGTAATAAGTAGCTTAGCTTAGCTCTTATTTATTCGGACCCTCCTTCGCAAGGGCGTGATGTTGTAATAAGGGTGCGTGCGCGTGTGCATGTCTTCTAACCCCATTTCTTTCCCTCTTTTACTTATCAGCTTTTGATAGTTAGTTTAGGGCATATTTTGATTAGCATACCTTATGCTTGCATGCGTGCATCATTCATTTGTATTGCATGCACTGGGCTCGGCGCATCATTCAAACTGCATCATATTTCAATACTTATTTAAATACATGTATCAAGTGTTGCATTCATATGCCATAGTAGATAGCCGAGCCTATTTAGTTGCATTTTTGCATGTGTTGCATTAGGCATACTAACATAGTTAGGATCGTGCATATTTCTAACTAGTTTCTTGTTTTGGCTCAGAGTACACTGTAAGTGTTTATGCTTTAGCATCCTTGCATGAGTGTGAGTGTTGCCATGACAGTATGTTTGCCATGAGGCTATTTGCTTAAATGATATAACTGCATGAATGCCTGTGGATGAAGGCTTTATTACTTGAATTGGAACAATTCATCAAAATGTAAGTTTTAAGCCCACTTGAGAGTGGAAAATCCGCGTTTTAGCCTACTTGCGAGTAGCACCTTCAAACCATTTTCGAAAACAAACATGAGTTGTTTTGTTCCAACTTAAGCGATTTAGTCTATACTTGTATGTTGTGCGCATCACATAGTAAGATAGCTAATAACCGGAATAAGAACGTATGTATTTATTAAAAGAACATATCATGTTAGTAGAGGCCGATCTTTGATCGGGCGAGCGGGGGTGCTTATTTCAGGACCTTCCCCTCTCGTACCCTAGTTCCCGAGTCGAGGCAACTTTGGTGTTGACGGACATGTGGCCTTAAGTATGAGTCAGGGTTTCCTAAATTTCCCAAAACAAAATATTTAGGTGGCGACTCTGAAATCTGGCAAAGCGGTCCACGTTTGGCGCTTTTTGATTAAAATCGATTTTCCAAAACGATTTGCCGGATTTGGGCTCTTTGGTGATTTATGAGTCTTACATTGCACTTTGTGAGATTAGATTCAGAACCGTGACAGGAGTCCGAACTGTAGTAGCTAGAACCCAATTCGCGCCCTCTCCGAAAGGAGGGCCCGTGGAGAGAGTTCGGGCGATCTACAGCATCGCTATAAATTACGAACCCATCAGTTCCCGTAGGGAGTGCTAGTATAGGAGTTGTTACAAGCCTGTTTTTAAACTCTTGGAAGCGACATTCCTGCTTGTCAGTCCATTCAAAAGGTGTGTTTTTCTGAGTTAGTTGGGTCTGTTAGAGGGTCACTAAATTGACAATTCAGAGGGCTAGTAATTATTTAAATCCCCAAGGCATGGGACCTCCGTGGTGGTACTAATTCAAAATAAATGTTTATAAAATCATTGTCAAATATTTTCTAAAATTTAAACAAACATATCCATGGATTTCAATTTAAACAAATATAGTTCAGAAAATAATCCACGTAATTGAAACATTAACATTAACATAACCATAAAACATAATTTATATAAAAGAAATTTGTGGTAATTCAAAATATTCGTAAAATATATTATGGTAACTCAAGACATATATAAAACATATTATGGTGACTCAAGGTGTTATATAACTCACCTTAATATAATTTCTTCTACTTTTATGGGCCTTTTCACCTCTGCCTATTTGAATTTACCACTCTCTTTACTATCACTGTTCTTATTATTATTTTTTTGCTTTGCTCTCAGGTTGTGAACTCAGGTTCCTATTTATACCAAGTTTTCAACCATGGCTGCTTCGATTACCCTATTGATAGACCTCCCACGTTGCTTGGGTAGATACCACATTGTTGGCTTATAGCAATGCCACCTCATTTCCCTTAGTAGATTCATGAGTAGATTCATGAATCACTTTTCTTTTCCCTTAAGTAGATTCACTGATTCATGGCCCTTAAGTAGATTCCCTGATTCATAGATATCTGAAAGGGATAACTCTTGCAATACTTTAGACCCTATTACCTTATTGCCCATAGATTGCTGTAATTACATATTTCATCTTCTTTTTTTTTTTCTACACATAAGTATTCGTAGTTTAAAATTAATTACATTTGAGCACATACAATTAAATATATTATTATTATTATTATTTTATTCATTTATTATTATTATTATTATTACTATTATTTATTTATTTATTTTTTACGCAGTGTTAAATTAAACAGTCGATGTCATGACCCGAACAAACCCCTTCCCTATGGATTAAAGTCATAATCGACCAGTAATCAAGGAATTACCTACGACCTCAAACCTGATTAAACATGTTTTCAATAGAATAAGGGGCCAAAACGGAAGCAGACTTAAAAATTTTGTCCAACGAGTTGTGCTTACAAGGTAAAGTAAAACAGTTCATAATAACTCACACATGTAAATAGAATTAACATCTTATATGTCCAGGAACTTTCAAAAATACAGTCAGCCAAACAAAAGCATAAATGGTGATCCCACATATGCGCCAAGGTAGCAAAAGGGAAACAAAAACAAAAGAAACAAAACAAAGTCTCATGCGTGAGATGTTTGGGCTGACTCCACAAAACTTGACTTCTTTCATGACTTTCACTGAGGCTAGGTTTGGACATCTCTTTGCTCACCTACACACACATAAATGAGAGTGAGCGATAACCCAGTGAGTAATATCGAAATAAAGGAGTACATGAATGAAATTATAACAGTCACATTAGACGGCCATAGGCCCATTCATGTTTCTATCTAATACATCAAACGACCTGAGGCCCAATCCGTTCTTATCA
Organism: Camellia granthamiana; assembly: GCA_036172215.1. Classification (NCBI taxonomy): domain Eukaryota; kingdom Viridiplantae; phylum Streptophyta; class Magnoliopsida; order Ericales; family Theaceae; genus Camellia; species Camellia granthamiana. The sequence continues at coordinate 23,556,358 of CM069912.1, forward strand.
AACGGCCTCGGGCTTAATTTGTTTGTGTGAAATGGCCTTTGACCCATTTATTCATGTCAAACGGCCTTTGGCCCAATCACTCATGTCAAACGGCCTTTAGCCCAATCATTCTTGTCAAACGGCCTTTGGCCCAATCGTTCATGTCAAACATCCTTTGGCCCAATCATTCATTTCCATATTCATATTCATGCGTGTGTTATACTCATGATCATAATCACATTCGTAATCAATTAGTCTTATGCAAAAGACTGTCATTCAGACTATTCATTCATAATTCAAAATACAGTTCCATGAGGCTCATAAAGAAGTTACGTTGTGGAAAATAACGTACTTGAACATATCTTTATTAAAATATTACTCATAGTGATCTGCTGGATGATTTGCCCTTGTGCTTGACCCTACATATATTATAAACATAATGGGTCACAAGCGATTCAATTCATTCTCAATTTATATATTCCTCTTAGGCCTCTTTTTTATCTTCTTAATCCATTTATAATGCTCATGCATGTCTAAGAGTGCCTAGAAATGAAAGAGAACGGAAAACAAATCATAGAACACCCTTTTCAAAATTTCTGAAACAGGGTTCTCCGCTCGAGCTCAGCTTTGGTCGCTTAAGCGGACCCCTTTGGTCTGCAAAAGTACTGGTTGCACGTATTTTACGCTCGAGCGATATTTTCCGACGGTCGAGCGAGAGATCTTTCAAAACAGGGTTCACTCGAACGTAAACTTTGTCGCTCAAGCGATAGTACAAATTTTTTGCAAAACTTCTGGGAGCCAAATTTTCACACTCGAGCAGACAGGTCGAATTTTGGGTTTTCCAGAATTCTGTTTAAACTTCAAGCTTGCATTCCAATTTGTGTAACTTGCATGTTATAACCCATAATTTACTTGCACATCTTCTAACATGATATAGATACTAAATTTACAACATTATGAAGCTCAATTCCCATGAATTAATTACATGCATACACAATTCATACCAAACTTGTTTCTAATACTTCAAATTCATGCAACCAAAGCTTATACCTCCATGAATTGTGCTTGCATGTGGAATATAACTTTCATTCTCAACTTAAGTGATGTAAGAGATGATCAAAAGCATGAATCTTAATCAAAATTCAACATGGATCATATGTTTCATGCTCAAATACACAAATTCATGGCAATCTTTTACATGCATGTTTATAATGACTTCAAATTCATCAAATTCAACTCAATTCTTGTTCTTGATTACCATATAACTTTGAATTCACAAAATCACAAACTCAAACTTATGAATTAAGGGTTGGTTACTCACCTATAAGTTCTAACCCTTCCAAATTTGGCTAATTTCTTTGGTCTAGCTTCTAATTTCCCAAGCTTTGAACTAAATTCACAATTTGAGCCTTATTCTCTCTCTAGAACCGGTCATCTCTCCGTCTAAAATGTGATTTCAGCCAAGTTGTAAGGAATGAGCTCCAAAGTGAACATAAGAGTAACTAAGTCACTTATATATATTTGTCTAATCAATTTGGGTGAAGTCTAATCAATTTAATCTAATTAATTTGGTTCGAATCAATTTTTAATTAAACTTCACCATAGGCTCTAAAAATCATGCTAAGCATAAAAATACAGTCAATTTCACTTTCTAACGCCTTTATGACCTTCAATTTAAATTCTATTATAGAAAACCAAACAGATTTTCCTACGGTGAACAGATAGGAATTCAAACACACACATAATCATATAAGTAGCACTCAAAATCATATTAAGCACATAACCACAATCATAATTAAGATTAATTAACATAACATGGGACAGGGTTATCACAATCTTCTCTCCTTTAAATTTTACCTTCGTCCAGGAACAAATATGGATAGCACAATTGCATTTCATCCTCTTTTTCCCATGTAGCATCATTCTCATAGTGTTTTTTCCATTCTATTTTCACCATCGGGATGGACTTGTTTCTCAACTGTTTCACTTGCCGGTCAATGATTCGTTCTGGCTATTCTTCATATCCCATATTTTCATCCAAAGCAATCCGGTGGTAATCAATCACATGAAACGGATCTCGAAGATAACCCCTCAACATTGACACATGGAACAAATTGTGCATTTACTCGAATCTCAGTGGCAAGGCAACTCTGTAAGCAACTGGACCAAGTCTTTCTAGAATTTGAAACGACCCAATATAACGAGGCGACAATTTTCCTTTCTTACCGAACCTCAACTAGCCCTTCATCGGAATCACACGAATAAACACATGATCGCCAACCTCATATGCAAGTGGTCTTCTTCGAACATCTGCATAATTTTTTTGTCAACTTTAAGCCATCTTGAGCCTTTATTAAATAACTTTAATTTTCTCAAAAGTGTCTTGTACAATTTCGGGACCAAGTAAAGCCCTATCTCTGACCTTTATCCAACAAATTGGTGATCTACACTTCCTCCCATACAAAGCTTCGTATGGTGTCATACCGATGCTGGAGTGGAAGCTATTATTGTATGCAAACTCTGCTAGTGGCAAATAATCCTCCCAACTCCCTTAAAAATCCAAGGCACACATTCTAAGCATGTCTTCCAAAGTCTGTATGGCCCGTTCTGATTGCCCGTCTATTTGTGGATGGAATGCAGTACTGAATCTCAATTCTATTCCCATAGCTCTTTGCAAACTTTTCCACAATCTAGATACAAATTTCAGATCTCTATCCAAGATAATGGACACCGAAACCCCATGTAAGCGAACAATTTCAGTAACATATATAGTAACCAGTCTATAAGCATCAAATGTAGTTCTAACAGGTAGAAAATGTGCAGATTTAGTCAGTCTATCAACTATAACCCAAATAGAATCCATACCTCTAGGAGTTCGAGGTAGGCCAACAACAAAGTCCATAATCACATGTTTCCACTTCCATTCCGGAATAGGGAGAGGTTGAAGTAGATCGCCTGGTTTCTGATGTTCAGCTTTAACTTGCTAACATTGAAGGCACTTGGACACATACTCTACGATTTCCTTCTTCATTTGGGCCACCAATAGCTTTGCTTTAAGTCTCGATACATTTTGTTATTACCTAGATGCATAGCAAACATCGACTTGTGAGCTTCGTCTAGGATCCTCTTTTTCAATTCAGGAATATTCGGGGACACATATTCTGCTTTGAAAGCGCAATACTTCACCATCAATGCTGAATTCTGATTTCGATTTTGTTTCAAACTCATCAATCATTGTTTTGAGGGTCTCATCTTCTTTTTGCCTTTGCTTAACTTCATTAATTATTGCTGGTTCGGCGAAAATAGCCGCCATCAACCCGGCTTGTTCTTGTAACACAACCTCAATTTCAGCCTTCTCAAAATCTTGTAAGATTTCTTTTTGTTTAGTGAGTAGACAAGCTAAGTTCCCCGTTGATTTTTTGCTCAATGCATCGGCAACGATATTAGCTTTTCCAGGGTGATATTGAATCTGAAGGTCATAATCTTTTATTAGTTCAAGCCATCTTCTTTGTCGCATATTCAGCTCCTTTTGAGTAAAGAAGTATTTTAGGCTTTTGTGATTCGTGTAAACTTCACATTTCGCCCCATACAGGTAATGTCGCCAAATTTTCAAAGGTCATAATCTTTTATTAGTTCAAGCCATCTTCTTTGTCGCATATTCAGCTCCTTTTGAGTAAAGAAGTATTTTAGGCTTTTGTGATCCATGTAAACTTCACATTTCGCCCCATACAGGTAATACCGCCAAATTTTCAAAGCGAACACCACTGTAGCTAGTTCCAAGTCATATGTCGGGTAGTTCTTTTCATGCGGTCTTAATTGACAAGAGGCATAGGCGATCACCCTTCCATTCTGTATTAGTACACAGCCCAAACCTTTATAAGAAGCATCACTGTATATCACAAAGTTTTCGATACCTAAGGGCAATGTCAAAACTGGTGCAGTGGTTAGTCTTGTCTTCAATTCCTGAAATGCAGACTCTCTTTCATCAATCCATTCAAATAATTGTCCTTTGCGTGTGAGTTGGGTAAGTGGTACAGCTATTTTCGAAAAATCCTTTAGAAACCGTCTGTAATACCCGGCCAGGCCCATGAAACTGTGGACTTCTGTTACATTCGTTGGAGTAGGCCAATTCACAATTGTTTCTATCTACTGTGGGTCTACCAAAATCCCATTTCTATTAATGACATGCCCTAAAAAAATAACTTCATCCAACCAAAATTCACATTTCTTCAATTTAGCAAATAATTTCTTTTCTCTAAGTGTTTGCAAAACAGTTCTCAGATGTTGTTCATGTTCAAGTCTATTCTTTGAATATATCAAGATATCATCAATAAAAACCACTATAAAATCGTCGACGTAGGTCTTAAAAATTCGGTTCATTAGGTCCATAAATGCTGCAGGAGCATTAGTTATCCCAAATGGCATAACAAGAAATTCATAATGGCCATATCTTGTCTGAAACGCAGTTTTCTCAACATCCTCTGTCTTTACCCTCAACTGGTGGTACCCGAATCACAAATCAATTTTGGAAAACACTTGTGATACCTGCAACTGGTCAAACAAGACATCAATACGAGGTAAGGGATATTTATTCTTTATGGTCACTTTGTTCAGTTCTCGATAGTCAATACACAGGCATAAGGTTCCATCTTTCTTTTTCACAAATAACACCGGTGCACCCCATGGCGAAGTGCTTGGTCGAATAAACCATTTGTCAAGTAGGTCTTGCAATTGTTCTTTTAGTTCTTTCATTTCAGCAGTAGCCATTTTGTAAGGGGTTTTTGAAATAGGCTGAGTGCCTGGCACAACATCAATAATAAACTCTATTTCCCTGTCAACCAATTCCCTTGGTAATTCATCTGGGAACACATCTGGAAATTCTCTAACAACCAAAATACTATTCAATTTAACATTCACAAACTGTTCAGACAATACACAACACAAATAGCCCTGACACCCTTTCCTGGTCAATGTACATGCTTTCATTGCAGATATCAAATAAGGTGGAGGCACTACCCCATTACCCACAAACACAATTTCTTCCTATCTTGGTGGTCTAAATACAACTTGTTTCGTTACACAATCAATGGTGGCATAGTATTTAGATAACCAGTCCATGTCCAGAATTACATCAAAATGTCTAAAGTCCAGGGGTAACAAATCTACATGCAAGGTAGCATTCCCAGCACGCATATCACAAAATCGACACACAGATGTACACAACACAAATTCCTCGGATGGAGCTGATACACATAACAAATATGGCAATGACTCTAGAAGTCTACTTAATCTAGATGCAAATGCATATGTTACAAAGGAGTGCATTGATCCCGAATCAGTTAACACAAAAGCATCCTGATTGCATATAGAAATAATACTTAAGCCAACGGCTTCTGTGTTCCGCGAATCACCTGGAACAAGCGTAAAGACTCTCCATTTCCTCACGGTGTCTCCAGTGGTAGTAGGCCTTGTAGTGTTTCCCGGTTTTGGGATCGATGCAGTTGAGCTAGCAGCTATCTTCCCACTGTTCTGATTACAATCCCTGGCCATGTGCCCTGTCTTACCACACTTAAAATAGGCCCCTGATATACGGTAACAAACTCCACGATGCCTTTTTCCACACTGGTTGCACATTGGGGATGTGTCTCTGGAGGAATTCGAGGTACTTGAGGAGCCCGTATTCTGCTTCTTTAAAAATCTCTTCTTTGAAAAGAAGCCTTGTCTTTTACTACTTTTCTAGTCGGTTGATGATTTGGCCTGTCTGGCTATATTAGCTTATGATATTATGACCCAGTCTAACACTTCAATATAGGTTTTCAGCTTGAGTACATTCACTTTCTCTAAGATATCATCCCGAAGGCCTCCCTCAAAATGTCTTGTCTTCTTATAGTCGGTATCGACCATGTGTGGTGCAAATCTGGCCAATTTAGTAAACTTGGCCTCATACTCAGCTATGGTCATGCTATCTTGCTTAAGTCCCATGAACTCTGACACTTTCTTGTCACGGACACATTGTGGAAAGTATTTGTCGTAGAAAATCTCCAAAAATTGTGCCCAACCAATATCTTTATTGCTTTCACGCATTAACATCCACCATCTTCTTGCCTCATCTTCAAGAGTAAAGGTGGCTAGTAACACTTTCTAGGTTTCTAGACAAGGAAATACCTCAAACAGTTTCTCTATGCCAAGGACCCATGCTTCAGCTTTTAATGGATCTAATCCACCATGAAACTGTGGCGCTTTCATTTTCTTAAACTCTTTGGTGATAGCTATTTTCCGGTCATCATTTTGCAAATCTGTTACAGGTGGTGCCGAAAGTGGAGGTGGAGGTGGAGGTGAAGGGTGTGGATTTTGCCACTGTTGCTTCCATTGTTGTTGTTGTCTCAATGTTTCGGCCATATCTTGTATTAGCCTTTCCATTCTGTCCATTCTGGCAATAGAGGACTCATCTAACTCATCACCTCTTGTTCTCACCATTATCTGATTAGACTTGCATTATTCTTTATACAGAAATATTCACAGCATATATGGAAGACCATACATATTCAAATAATTCATAATGCAAGTATCACAAAACATATGACACATAGTCATTCATTTCGAAACATTTAAACATATGTTCGATGTCTTCGAGTTCATACTTAACACATGAATGCATCCTAGATCTTATCTAGATGCTTATTGCTCATTTGGACAAATGTGTGAGTTATTACTCGTACTCTGATACCACGATGTCATGACCCGAACCCGCCCCTCTAGATTAAGGTCATAACCAGCTAGTAATTAAGGGATTACCTACGGCCTCAAACCTAATTAAACATGTTTTCAATAGAATAAGGGGGCCAAAACGGAAGCAGACTTAAAACTTTTGTCCAACGAGTGTGCTTACATGGTAAAGTAAAACATTTCATAATAACTCACACGTGTAAACAGAATTAACATCTTATACGTCCAGGAACTTTCAAAAATACAGTCAGCCAAACAAAAGCTTATATACGTGGTGATCCAACATATTCACCAAGGTAACAAAAGGGAAACAAAAACAAAAGAAACAAAACAAAGTCTCATGTGTGAGACGTTCGGGTTGACTCCATAAAATTTGACTTCTCTCATGACTTTCACTGAGGCTGGGTTTGAACATCTCTTTGCTCACCTACACACACATAAATAAGAGTGAACGATAGCCCAATGAATAATATCGAAATAAAGGAGTACATGAATGAAATTATACCAGTCACATTAGACGACCATAGGCCCATTCATGTTTCTATCTAATCCATCAAACGGCCTCAGGCCCAAACATATCAAATGGCCTCCGACCCAATCCGTTCTTATCAAACGGCCTCGAGCCTAATTTGTTTGTGTCAAACGGCCTTTGGGCCAATCATTCATTTCCATATTCATATTCATGTGCGTTATACTCATGATCATAATCACATTCGTAATCAATTAGTCTTATGCAAAAGGCTGTGATTCAAACTATTCGTCCATAATTCAAAATGCAGTTCCATAGGGCTCATACAGAAGTTACGCTGTGGAAAATAACATACTTGAACATATCTTTATTAAGATATTACTCACAATGATTTGCCAGATGATTTGCCCTTCCGCTTGACCCTACATATATCATAAACATAATGGGCCACAAGCAATTCAATCCGTTCTTAATTTATATATTCCTATTAGGCCTCTTTCTTATCTTCTTAATCCATTTATAATGCTCAATGCATGTCTAAGAGTGCCTAGAAATGAAAGAGAACAGAAAACAGATCATAGAACACCCTTTTCAAAATTTCTTAAACAGGGTTCTCTGCTCAAGCGCAGCTTTGGTCTCTCGAGTGGACCCTTTTGGTCTGTAAAAGTACTGCTTGCACATATTTTACACTCGAGCGATATTTCTAACACTTGAGCGAGAGCTCTTTCAAAACAGGGTTCGCTCGAGCGTAAACTTTATCGTTCGAGCAACAGTACAAATTTCTGCAAAACTTCTGGGAGCCAAATTTTCACGCTCAAGCAAGACTTTCCTTGCTCAAGCGAACAGATCGAATTTTGGGTTTTCCAGAATTCTATTTAAACTTCAAACTTGCATTCCAAATTATGTAACTTGCATGTTATAACCCATTATTTACTTGCACATCTTCTAACATGATATAGATACTAAATTTACAACATTATGAAGCTCAATTCCCATGAATTAATTACATGCATACACAATTCATGCCAAACTTATAGCTTACACCTCCATGAATTGTGCTTGCATGTGGAATATAACTTTCATTCTCAACTTAAGTGATGCAAAGATAATCAAAAGCATGAATCTTAATCAAAATTCAACATGGATCATATGTTTCACGCTCAAATACACAAATTCATGGCAATCTTTTACATGCATGTTTATAATGACTTCAAATTCAACTCAATTCTTGTTCTTGATTACCATATAACTTTGAATTCACAAAATCACAAACTCAAACTCATGAATCAAGGGTTGGTTACTCACCTAGAAGTTCTAACCCCTCAAAATTTGGTTAATTTCTTGGGTCTAGCTTCCAATTTCCCAAGCTTTGAACTAGAATTCACAATTTGAGCCTTTTTTTCTCTCTAGAACCGGCCCTCTCTCGCTCTAAAATGTGATTTCAGCCAAGTTGTAAGGAATGAGCTCCAAAGTGAACATAAGTGTAACTAAGTCACTTATATATATTTGTCTAATCAATTTGGATTAAGTCTAATCAATTTAATCTAATTAATTTGGTCCAAATCAATTTTTAATTAAACTTCACCATAGGCTCTAAAAATCATACTAAGCACAAAAATACAGTCAATTTCACTTTCTGACGCCTTTACGACCTTCAATTTAAATTCTATAGCAGAGAACCAAATAGATTTTCTTACAGTGAACAAATAGGAATTCAAACACACACACATAATCATATAAGTATCACTCAAAATCTTATTAAGCACATAACCACAATCATAATTGAGATTAATTAACATAACATGGGACAGGGTTATCACAGTTAGGGTGTCACAATTAAGCTTAAACACCTTGAATTCATACTCTAGGTATGAGTTTCTTTTCTAATTCTTGTACATAAAACCTATGGAAAATGAATTCATAAGTTGTGTAGGAGTTGCATTTACCACAATTGTAACAATCCTGACCTATGATTAGCCTATAATCCTTAATTAAGAATGCTTAACAACGAATTAAGATGAAATTACAAATTAATTGTGCATTTTATGTTTTATTTGAGTTTATATCTGTTCATAGTAGGAATATATGTTCGTATTTCTGTTTCGGTATGCAAATTGAAGGCCTTGTCGGCATCCTATCATGAAATTGACTTGGTTTATGTGTTATTTCGAATTTTTAGAACATTATGGTAGGTTTAATCGAAATTTGATTTGGAACCAAATAATTAGAATTAATAATTACAATTTGATTAGTTTAGGCCAAGCTTGATTAGCCAACACTAAACCAAGCCTACACTAAACCAAGCCTATATAAGGCTTAAATGGCTTCTAGATTACATTACACCCTCATTTCATCATCTTTGAGACACCAAACGTAGAGAGAGAGAGAGAGAGACAGAGACAGAGAGAGAGAGAGAGAGAGAGAGAGAGAGAGAGAGAGAGGACTTGGGAGATTGAGATCAAAGCTTAGAAAAGAGGACATAGAAAGGGATTGGTAGAAGACTTGGAGAATTAAGCTTAAACACCTTGAATTCATACTCTAGGTATGAGTTTCTCTTCTAATTCTTGTACATAAAACCTATGGAAGATGAATTCATGAGTTGTGTAGGAGTATGTATATGAGATTGAAGAAAACATGTTAGGATCACCTTAATTATGTAAGAATCAAACACATTGTATACATGCATGTGTATTTCATACGATTTTAAGGATGTTTTCCAAGAAACTTCCTCATTCATGTAATAATTCTAGCTTGGTTTTGAGAATTCATCACATTTCACGACATTTTATCTCAATTGATCATGTTTTGGAAGGTTGGAGTTCATACCATTGCATGCATGTTATGTTTTCAAAGTTTCAAGAGTTGTTTTGAATAATTCACTTGCTTTTGGGCCTTGATTTTGTGAAATGGCTTTCAATTCATGATGATATACAAGTTTAGACATGTTTTCAAGTTTTGGGCCCAAAGGATGTGTTTTGAAGCTTTGAACTTGAGTTTTGCATCTTGAACAACAATCTGGAAATTCCAAAATTCTGCATCGTCGCTCAAGGGACCAAGTTTCACTCGAGCGACCAACCTTTGTTTTGTACCTTGGCTCGAGCAACACAAAGTTAGCTTGAGCGTAAAATTCGAGCTCCCAGTACTTTTACAGGCGTAGGCCTTAGCTTGAGCAACAGAACCAGCACTCAAGCGGCCACCATTTGTTTTCTATCGTGGCTCGAGCGACCAAGCTCTTCGCTCGAGCATAAAATGAGAGCTCTTAGAAGTTTTGCAGACCAAGGGGTCTACTCGAGCAACCAAAGTTGTGCTTGAACGAACTACCCTATTTTCAGAATTTTGGCTAAGTGCTTCAACTTACATTTTGGCATTCTCATTGCATCATAGGCATTCTTAAGCCTTAATTAAGATATAATAATGAGGATAAGGATTAGAAACACACCAAGATAGAAAAGAAATAAGTTACATATTTTTCTGAGCATGTGTTTCAATGTGTATCCATTATGTGTTTGTGTAGGTCACGCGGCATAGACTATCTAATCTATTTGCTCCATCTGTTTTGCTACTGGAGCTATCTGTGAGTAATAACTCTGTAAAGTTATGTTAAACTTTAAGTATCTTCTAACTGATATGATATGATCTGTTTTTTGAAATGCTATTTTGTGATTAAATGAATGATTGTCCAACTTTCTGAATGTATTCGTGGCATCCTTAGCATCATATAATATCTTACGTCCCTTTACAGGTCATCAAGTCCTTTTATGGGTCATCGTCATATGAATATTTATGAACGTCTCTGTGCACATGAGTCATCAGTACCGCGTCCCATATAATTATGGGTCATCAGATTTGTTAGCGTTAATGGATGTACCATGTATGATCATATGTGAACTCTGATTATGACTATGAATATGAATTTGTTACTAATCTGAATTTTGATTTCTAAATCTATTATGGATGTCATTCATAAAATCTTTACTCTATTATTATTCACTGGGCTCCCGCTCATTGTATTATTTATCTGTGTAGGTGAGCAAGTCCATAACCAGGCCTAAGCTGCTGCCTGGCATCTGTTTTGTCGGCCAACCTTTGTGCCTCCCCGAGGAGGTTCCTGAAGTGTCTTGTGGTCGTGATTGTGGATCAAGCTTAAGTGTTTTGATTTTCTTTTGTTTAAGTTTGATCAAGACTTTCTGTTTATCTGTATATTGGGCTAGGTCTCTTTTTGTTATATCTGTACATAAAATGACGTCATATTTGTGTAAATTAAGATTTAAATTTTATGTCCCATATACGTCTGCACAGCTCTATGGACATTATATGTTTGTATAATTACTTCCGCAAGCCCCTTATTCTGTTAATCTATTCAGAAGCCTTCGGTAATCTCAAGATTACTGGCCAGTTATGATGCTAAACCTATAGAAGCGAGTTTGGGTCGTGACAACAATGCACACTAAGTCAATGTTTATACGCACACAATAACAAATAACTACCAACAATACAGTGTCTTTATAATACCAAAATAACACGACAACATCAACAACACATTACTCACAAATCACAATTCATGTTAATATTCACATTAAAAAATAGTCATGCTAGCACAAACAATGTGAATGTTTACAGTGTATGATTCCATGAGGGGATGTTATTTACCAACATATATTTGTAATATGAAAATTCACATCAACATTTAGTGAGAGATTTCATAAGGTAGATGATTTATGGTTTTATAAATGTGAGATTTTTTTCATGGAATCAGGGAGAGATTTTCTCCCTAGAATGAAGGACAGATTTTCTCCATGAAATAAGAGAAAATTTTCTTCTTGAAATGAGAAGATTCCCCTCGAAATGAGGATAGATTTTCTCCATGGAATTAAAGGAAGATTTTCTCCATATAATGAGGAACGGTTGTCATTTTTTATTGTGTATTGGTTTCAAAATGGAAACATGCACAAAAATTGAAAGGGTGATTTGGTCATATTACTCTAAACAGGACCTAATAGAATATTAAAAAAGAAGATGGTTTAAATGAAATATAACAATCAGGAATAGGTCTTTTTAAAAAATAGCCCAATCCTTTTTTGGAAAAATTACAAAAAATAAAAATATGCTTTAACCCTTATAATAAAATAAATCATGATTTTTTAATTTTTTCAATTTAAATCTTAATCTTTTAATTTGTTTTCAATCTAAATTATTTGCCTATTTTCGTTAAGTAAAATTGATCAAAAATTATATTTTAGTCATTAAATTCAACAAAAATGAGTATTTTAGACATTTTATGTGCACTTACGTTGAATTAATGAATAAAAAAAAATTCAATGAAAATAAATAAATGATTTACATTAAAAACAAATTGACAAAATTAAAAGAATCAAACTTTAGATTTTTTTTTTATATAATTTCTCCTAAGTTTTTAATAAAATTTGTTACCCTAGATAGGCAACCCAAAATGGGGTGAATTGATTTCTAAATAAATTGCTAAATTAAAATATTAACCCATTATATAAAATAAATAAAAATGCTCAACAATATAAAATAGAGTAATAAAATAAAATGAGCAAAGAGAGGATAAAGCAAATTCAACGATTTATAGTGGTTCCACTTAACTCAAGCCTACATCCACTTTTCAAATATCCTTGTCTAGAATTTCTTCACTATTCTTCAAATAGTAATATATCACTAGTTTCACGAGTGCTGGTGAATCTTCACAACAAATGATCAAACCCGATCACTCCAACCAACAAGTTTTGAATCTAGTGCCTGGTTACACCTAACCTAATTAATTTTATCCCGAAAAATCACTCACAAAACTCTCTTTTACAATAATAATAAGAAAATAAAAAATCCTTTTACAATTTTACTCAAACTCTCAACAAACACTACAAAAAAAATTGTTTTTTGCGACGGCAAAACGCCATCGCAAATACTCCGCGCGCCGTCTCAAAAGCTTTTTGCGACGGCAAGTGGGGGTCGCAACAAAGGGGGTTGCAAAAGGGCTTTCGCGACGGCAAGTGCCGTCGCCATTGTTTTAGCGACAGGAAAATTTCTTATTTGCGACGGCAAATTTCTGTTGCCAATAGTGGATGGAAATCTTGGTTTTTTTGCGACGGCACAGTCTTGCCATCGGTAAAAGAGGTTTTTGCGACGGCAAAAATCCCGTCGCTAAAAAGTGTCGTCGCCGTTGACTATAGTCGACGGCAACTAGAGCCGTCGCAAATAACTATTCTTGACGGCAATTATACCGTCGCTATAGCCTTTTTTCTATTAAATTTCATACCTTTTGCGACAATATGGGTACCGTCGCAAAAAGTGTGGTATAATTTCTTTTTTGCGACGGGGTGTTCTGCCGTCTCAAAAAAAAATTAAAAAAAAAAAACCCTGGTTTAAAATTTATTAAAAATATAAAAAATCACCTGTATTAAATGAAAAATAACTAAAAAAAAATTCAAAAATTACATAATTAATATAAATACATTACATAAACAAAAGTTGACACAATGATCAAAATTGATCAAAATTCATAATGTTGTTCCATTCATAAACAATACATAAATAAAAATTCATAACAATAAAAATTCTGCCACTACATAATGTCACATAATACATACATAATGTTGTTCACCAAATTTAAATAACATAAATCAAAACACCAAAACCAAAACCAAAAATTTTCGCCTTGATTCTTTCGTGGGTTACAAAAACAGAAGTTCGTCATAATCTTTACACGCCCGCATTCCACAAGAAAGCAAACTGCTACTCATGAAATATCTGAAAAAAACAAAATAAAAATAATTAATAACAATATAATGGTGTTAATATTTTAATTACAGAAAAATATAAAAAAATTAACTACTATATAATTAGAAAGATAGTTTAGTAAATAATTTTGACTAGACCGAAATCCGACTCTAACTCCCAAACCGGGAACCCAATTCGAGCCCCATCTTTTCCCACAAGTCTCTTGTGCCTAGGAGGTTGTGTGTACTAAGTTTTGTGCTAAACCGACGCTGATTGGTGAATTTGGGGCATTAACACCTCGAATTAAAGTTTCTTAAGGAACTAGTTTGCCTAAAGTGAAATCCGGCTCTAACTCCCAAACCGGGAACCCGATTCGAGCCCCATTTTCTCCCACAAGTCTCTCGTGCCTAGGAGGTCATGTGTGCCAAGTTTCGTGCTAAACCGACGCTGTTTGGTGATTTTGGAGCATTAACTACTCGAATTCAAGTTTCTTAAGGAACTAGTTTGCATAAAGTGAAATCCGACTCTAACTCCCAAACCGGAAACCCGATTCGAGCCTTGTCTTCTCCCACAAGTCTCTCATGCCTAGGAGGTCGTGTGTGCCAAGTTTCGTGCTAAACCGACGCGGTTTGGTATTTTGGGGCATTAACTCCTCGAATTCAAGTTTCTTAAGGAACTAATTTGCCTAAAGTGAAATCCGGCTCTAACTCCCAAACCGGGAACCCGATTCGAGCCCCGTCTTCTCCCACAAGTCTCTCATGCCTAGGAGGTCGTGTGTGCCAAGTTTCGTACTAAACCGACGAAGTTCGGTGATTTTGGTGCATTAACTCCTCGAATTTTAAATTTCTTAAGGAACTAGTTTGCATAAAATGAAATCTGACTCTAACTCCCAAACCGGGAACCCGATTCGAGCCCCGTCTTCTCCCACAAGTCTCTCATGCCTAGGCGGTCGTGTGTGCCAAGTTTCATCCTAAACCGACGCCGTTTGGTGATTTTGGGACATTAACTCCTCAAATTCAAGTTTCTTAAGGAACTAGTTTGCCTAAAGTGAAATCCGGCTCTAACTCCCAAACCGGGAACCCGATTCGAGCCCCGTCTTCTCCCACAAGTCTCTCGTGCCTAGGCGGTCGTGTGGGCCAAGTTTCGTCCTAAACCGACGCCGTTTGGTGATTTTGGGACATTAACTCCTCGAATTCAAGTTTCTTAAGGAACTAGTTTGCCTAAAGTTTCACCCAACAAAAAAGTTTGCCTAAAGTGAAATCTGGCTCTAACTCCCAAACCGGGAACCCGATTCGAGCCCCGTCTTCTCCCATAAGTCTCTCATGCCTAGGAGGTCGTGTGTGCCAAGTTTCGTGCTAAACCGACGCAGTTTGGTGATTTTGGGGCATTAACTCCTCGAATTCAAGTTTATTAAGGAACTAATTTGCCTAAAGTGAAATCCGGCTCTAACTCCCAAACCGGGAACCCGATTCGAGCCCCGTCTTCTTCTACAAGTCTGTCATGCCTAGGAGGTCGTGTGTGCCAAGTTTCGTGCTAAACCGACGCGGTTTGGTGATTTTGGGGCATTAACTCCTCGAATTCAAGTTTCTTAAGGAACTAATTTGCCTAAAGTGAAATCCGGCTCTAACTCCAAAATCGGGAACCCGATTTGAGCCCCGTCTTCTCTCACAAGTCTCTCGTGCCTAGGCGGTCGTGTGTGCCAAGTTTCGTCCTAAACCGACGTCGTTTGGTGATTTTAGGATCTCGAATTCAAGTTTCTTAAGGAACTAGTTTGCCTAAAGTGAAATCCGGCTCTAACTCCCAAACCGGGAACCCGATTCGAGCCCCGTCTTCTTTCACAAGTCTCTCGTGCCTAGGAGGTCATGTGTGCCAAGTTTCATGCTAAATCGACGCGGTTTGGTGATTTTGGGGCATTAACTCCTCGAATTCAAGTTTCTTAAGGAACTAGTTTGCCTAAAGTGAAATCCGGCTCTAACTCCCAAACCGGGAACCCGATTCGAGCCCTGTCTTCTTCCACAAGTCTCTCGTGCCTAGGAGGTCGTGTGTGCCAAGTGTCGTCGTAAACCGAAGCGGTTTGGTGATTTTGGGGCATTAACTCCTCGAATTCAAGTTTCCTAAGGAACTAGTTTGCATAAAGTGAAATCCGACTCCAGCTCCCAAACCGGGAACCCGATTCGAGCCCCGTCTTCTCTCACAAATCTCTCATGCCTAGGCGGTCGTGTGTGCCAAGTTTCGTCCTAAACCGACGCCGTTTGGTGATTTTGGGACATTAACTCCTCGAATTCAAGTTTCTTAAGGAACTAGTTTACCTTAAGTGAAATCCGGCTCTAACTCCCAAACCAGGAACCCGATTCGAGCGCCGTCTTCTTCCACAAGTCTCTCGTGCCTAGGAGGTCTTGTGTGCCAAGTTTCGTGCTAAACCGACGCGGTTTGGTGATTTTGGGGTATTAACTCCTCGAATTCAAGTTTCTTAAGGAACTAGTTTGCCTAAAGTGAAATCCGGCTCTAACTCCCAAACCGGGGAACCCGATTCCAGCCCCGTCTTCTCCCACAAGTCTCTCGTGGCTAGGAGGTCGTGTGTGCCAAGTTTCGTCCTAAACCGACGCGGTTTGGTGATTGTGGGGCATTAAGTCCTCGAATTCAAGTTTCTTAAGGAACTAGTTTGCCTAAAGTGAAATCCGGTTCTAACTCCCAAACCGGGAACCCGATTCGAGCCCCGTCTTCTTCCACAAGTCTCTCATGCCTAGTAGGTCGTGTGTGCCAAGTTTCGTCCTAAACTGACGTGGTTTGGTGATTTTGGGGCATTAACTCCTCGAATTCAAGTTTCTTGAGGAACTAGTTTGCATAAAGTGAAATCCGACTCCAGCTCCCAAACTGGGAACCCGATTCGAGCCCCGTCTTCTCCAACAAGTCTCTCATGCCTAAGAGGTTGTGTGTGCCAAGTTTCGTGCTAAACCGACGTGGTTTGGTGATTTTGGGGCATTAACTCCTTGAATTCAAGTTTCTTAAGGAACTAATTTGCCTAAAGTGAAATCCGGCTCTAACTCTCAAACCGGGAACCCGATTCGAGCCCCGTCTTCTCCCACAAGTCTCTCATGCCTAGGAGGTCGTGTGTGCCAAGTTTCGTGCTAAACCGACGCGGTTTGGTGATTTTGGGGCATTAACTCCTCGAATTCAAGTTTCTTAAGGAACTAATTTGCCTAAAGTGAAATCCGGCTCTAACTCCCAAACCGGGAACCCGATTTGAGCCCCGTCTTCTCTCACAAATCTCTCATGCCTAGGTGGTCGTGTGTGCCAAGTTTCGTCCTAAACCGACGCCGTTTGGTGATTTTGGGACATTAACTCCTCAAATTCAAGTTTCTTAAGGAACTAGTTTGCCTTAAGTGAAATCCGGCTCTAACTCCCAAACCGGGAACCCGATTCGAGCCCCGTCTTCTTCCACAAGTCTCTCGTGCCTAGGAGGTCGTGTGTGCCAAGTTTCGTGCTAAACTGACGCGGTTTGGTGATTTTGGGGTATTAACTCCTCGAATTCAAGTTTCTTAAGGAACTAGTTTGCCTAAAGTGAAATCCGGCTCTAACTCCCAAACCAGGAACCCGATTCCAGCCCCGTCTTCTCCCACAAGTCTCTCGTACCTAGGAGGTCGTGTGTGCCAAGTTTCGTCCTAAACCGACGCGGTTTGGTGATTTTGGGGCATTAACTCCTCGAATTTAAGTTTCTTAAGGAACTAGTTTGCCTAAAGTGAAATCCGGCTTTAACTCCCAAACCGAGAACCCGATTTGAGCCCCGTCTTCTCTCACAAGTCTCTCGTGCCTAGGAGGTCGTGTGTGCCAAGTTTCGTGCTAAATCCGGCTCTAACTAGTCCCGTTTTCTCCCACAAGTCTCTTAACTTAGAATGTAAAGAATGCATAGATACATTTTAGCTTGGAATGCAAAGTTACATTTTATACCTGATCTTCTGGTGGTGGTGTATATGGATTCTCGTCTTCTGCAGATTCCCTAAATGCCTGGTGGCCACTCGATGCATCAGGAACCTATGTTAGTCAATGCATAATGTGTTAATCATATTCGAATTTTATACATAATCTCGAGTGAAAATTGAACTATCAAACAATTTAATTTATACGGAACCTGTCTGTTGGGATCCACACTCGCCCCCTGTGACACAAGGGCCATCATCTCAGCTAACATCTGCTGTAAATGTGTAGAGAACTCTGCTCGCAGCTCCTCCCTCAACTCATCCCTTAGCTCTGCACGAACCTGCTGCGTGATCTGATCAATAGTCGATAGCTGGGGTGTTGACTGTGATGGCCCTGCACCATCTTTATACACCGCTCTCCGAGGCACAATTCTCCTGTATGTGCGACAATATCCATGTCCGTCATGACCTATCAACTCATGGAAAATGGCATTCCTAGCCTGCAAAGTCCGACCATCCTCAGGTAGCATAGAGAGTTGACGATTAAACTCATCCTGTATTGAATAAGACATACAAGTATATGCCAAATTAAGATGGTTGACACACAAAAAATAAACTTTAAATACAATCAAAGGTGTTTGGAAACTACCAAGGTCTGGATAACCTCTGGGTCATCTACTCTACGTGTCATAAGCCAAACATTCATCTTATCAATAGACTCCTCCTTACTAGTCATCTACATTTTTTTAGAAATATGAAAATTAGAATCCAAATAATTTGCAAATATACAATGTTTATTTATATACAAAAATAAAACAATAAAATGTAAACCTCATGCCGTATCTGAGAGAAAGTAGTACACCTTGTGGTATGAGCTATGCCGTGAGCTCGCCGATTTTTAGCGTTCCTACTTGCAATTTTCTATAACAGGTTCAACAAATGTAAGTATGTAAATATGATTTGTATGTTTAGATATCATAAATATAACTTATTTGTATACCTCAGCATTGGAAGTACGCCAATACTCCACAAGTTGTTCCCATTGGCTTGGCACAATGTGCATAGGAACATCATCCTTCAGATTAGGATCAGAACTTCTAGGCTTGAAATACTTAGCCTTAATCTTGTTCTTGTGATCCTTCCATATGCTGTTGCAGTTTTTCATGCAGATTGGCTTGTACTCCTCTGGACATATATTCAAATTGTACTATAAAACACAATTTCAAAGTTTAAGGCTAACTATAACACAAATTTGGAATTCGAATTTGTGGACAAAAATATACTTTTACCTTCACATCCTTCCAGATAGCATCAACAATATCATTAGGCACATTGTTCCAGTCAAGAAAAGTAAGAGGAACAATGTTACCATTCCGCACAATAATGCCAAGTTGAGTAGTTAACTTGGCCACGTTATCCCTTATTGGGTAGTAATTTCCATCAAATTGTATGTCCAGCTTTTTACCAGTACCCCACTCTTTAATACCCTTGGCACATCCTCTACCACGCCTAGTCGAGGTTGATGAAGAACTAACATGACCTGCGAGATACAATAACAATAAACAATATGCAATGGTAATAAACAAATGCAAATTTAAATAATGTGAATACAAATCATATCAAATAAACCTGAGGTGGGCTGTGAAGAAGTCGAAGGGTCTGCAAAATACAATGACAATAAACAAGTTATATATAATGAGCATAAATAAATGTATGTGTAAATAATTTTTATACAAATCAAAGCAAATTTATATACCTGCGGATGGCTCATAAGCTGATGATGATAGCTGCTGTGGTGCCACTGATGGTGGACGCACCGATGGTAGGCGTGGAGGCTGAGTACATGGTAGCTGCTGTGGTGCCACTGATGGTGGTCGATACGGTGGTACTAATGGCCCCTCAGATGGTGGTGGCACTAATGGCCCCTCCGATGCTGGCCGATGTGATGCCTCCTCTGATGGTGGTGCTACTGATGTCCTGTTATGTAGCACATCAGACATCATGCGCCGGGGATGATCAGGCTTCCTCTTCCTTCCCATAATAATCTGCAAGCAATATAACATTAATTGACATTAGAAACATAGACAATGGTTTGTCATCAACTATAATATGACATTAATTGAACTAATACAATTACAAAGACAAAGTAAATTAAGAAATTGATGATTAACTACAACCTTGGCCTTAATTGAATTACTAATGTTGATTAAATATCAGCCTATTTGAACATCAATTGTTTCCCCTTCTGCGGGTTCCCTCACCCAACCAACTTCTTCATCACGAAGCATTATATTTTCTTCCAATTGTTGGCTCATGTATGGCTCGATTTGTGGATCAGTCGAACTCATATCAAATAAACCTCTTTGAGACATCTTCACCACGACTTGCCAGCCTGGTTGTAACGGGTCTGCAACATACCAAACTTGCTCCGCTTGGGACGCCAAGATGAAAGGTTCATTGGTAATTCGATCATCTCGGTACAACAAATGATTGAAGTTCACCAACGTGAAATTGAAGACATCTTCTTTCTTTCCGTGAATGTTGTCAATCCAATCACACTTAAACAACACATGTTTCTTCTCATTGGAATATCGAATCTCGACAATATCTGTCAATTGTCCATAATAGTACACAGACCCCAGACGAGGATTCTTGTCTTTTCGACTAGCATAACTTATGGTATCTACCTTCAAAGCTACACCACAGTTTTGTGTGGCTCGACGATCATCCATGGCCTTTACTCGATACCGAAACCCATTCAGTATATACTCGTTGAACCTCCTTGCCAGGTTATGAGGACCATTTGCCAATAGAATAATCTCTTCAGAAAATATGACATCAGTAGTCCTTCGCAAAGTTTGGACCTATTTAACACGAAAATGTAAAATTTAAAATGTAGATCGACTTAAGTAACTAGAATCTATAGAGTTAAATACATACATGTTCCTTGAACCAAATGTGAAAAGTTTCAAAATGTTCACGCCGAAGTTGATGATCATCAACGCGAGGCATTTTGAGCTTAAGTACTTCAAGGTGTTTGCTGTGTAGATTGAAATTTTAGCAATACAAAAAATTTAGTTGAAAATTCAATAAAACATAATAAAATATTGAGTGAGTGACTTAACCTACTTTATGAATGGTTGAACCACGCTTGTATTGAATAAGATGTACCGATGAGCTTGTACCCAAGAAGTATTATCAAGATAAAAGCTTGTGTTTTCACCAATAGCATGACCCAAATTATCAGTACCACTATAGTTCCTCACGGGTCGACTAGATTTGGTTTCCACATCATTGAGATATTGTGCACAAAAATTCATGCATTCTTCCATAAGATATCCTTTAGCAATTGATCCTTCAGGATGAGCTCTATTGCACACGTATTGCTTCAAAGTAAGAAGATACCTCTCAATTGGATACATCCATCGAAACTGAATCGCTCCACCCAATAAGGCTTTATCAGCTAGATGTATAGGCAAGTGCTCCATTATATCAAAAAAACTCGGAGGAAATATTTTCTCTAGATGACAAAGTGTTATAGCGATACGATCTTGAATATATTGCAAATCCGTCGCACGATTCACTTTCGAACACAATTGTCTAAAGAAATTGCTCAATTCAATCAAGGGTTCAATTACATTCTTCGGTAACGATCTTCGAATAGCCAATGGAATAAGTTGTTGCATCAGAATATGACTATCGTGGCTCTTAAGACCCCCAATGTTTCTATCATGTAAGCGCACACGACGTGATGTATTGGATGAATACCCGTCGGGAACTCTTACTTCCTTCAACACTTTCAAGAACAAATCTTTCTCATCCTTGGTCATCGTGAATTGTGCTGGTGGTAAATAGGCTTTATTCGACCCTCTTAACTGCAAATGTAGGGGTTTTCTAATATTCATATCTTGTAAATCACGCCGAGCATTAACACCATCCTTCGATTTTCCTGCAACCCCTAATATTATCCACAACACATTGTCACAAACATTCTTCTTTATATGCATCACATCGAGGTTGTGTCTTATTAGATTGTGCTCCCAATATGGCAATTCATAAAAGATTCTCTTTTTCTTCCAACTATGGGTGCGATGTCCAGCTTTCTCCTTCTCTACCTGTCTCCTATGCCTCTCCTTAAGGTCATCCCTCTTGTATTGGGTTAAAATACCGTCAGATTCTAATTGTAGCAACATCTCAGTTCCAGACAACAATTTTGGTTTGAGTCTGACTTCCTGACTACCATCAAATGATACTTTATCCTTCCGGAATTTATGGCCAGTAGGTAAAAATTTGCGATGACCCAAGTATGATTGTTTCCTACTATGCTTCAACCAACACGATGTAGTTTCCTTATTGCAACAAGGACATGCATATTCGCCTTTAGTGCTCCATCCTGACAAGTTTGCGTATGCAGGAAAATCACTAATTGTCCACAGTAAAGCTGCATGCATTTGAAACATTTGATTTGTTGATGCATCAAATGTTGACACACCCTCATTCCATAGTTCTTTCAACTCCTCAATCAACGGTTGCATATACACATAAATCTTGTCACCAGGTCCTTTCGGGCCGTCAATAAGCATGGATAAAATTAGAAATGGTTGCTTCATGCACATCCATGGCGGCAAGTTGTATGGAATGTATAGCGATCCCGGGTTTACCCCTTGTGGTACTGTGATCCGGACGTGTGTCCGTGGATGTTAGTAGTTGAGTATTGTCTTGTTTACATCCTTTCCTACTTTGTATTTGAGTTACAGGATGTATTGGGCAGGTTTGTTACAGGTTGGTTGTGTTTGGGAACCAAGTGTTGCTGGCCAGAATTTTGGGTCTTCGCTCGAGCGAGCTGTTCTTCGCTCGAGCGAGCTTCTGTTTTTGGTTGGTCGCTCGAGCGAGAGTTGGTTTTTGTGTCTGGTGGCTCGAGCCAGAGTGGCTTCGCTCGAGCGAGCGATTGCGTCTGGCTCAGACCTGAAAGTTGCATTTCTTGGCTCGAGCGAGCTTTTCTTCGCTCGAGCGATCTGGTTCGTTCTTCGCTCGAGCGATCTGGTTCGTTCTTCGTTCTTCGTCGTGTTGCAAATCGGAGGATTTGAACTGTTGGCTCGAGCGAGCGTGTCTTCGCTCGAGCGAGTGCAGTTTCTTGTGTCTGGTCGCTCGAGCGACCAAGGCTTTGCTCGAGCGAGCCTGTTTATATCAGCTAGCAGCAGCCGACCCAAACTTCACTTTTTCAAAACTTTTCATCCTCCAAACGAGACCCTCTCTCTCTAAACTTACTCTCTCTCTAAGATTTGATCTACCTAGGGTGATTTCCTACCCTAAGTCCTTTGTTAAAAAGATAGAGGGTGACTTGGGCTTCGATTTAATCTGAAAATATTTGGTTTTGGAGCAAGTTGGGTGTTGGGTCTTCATCTCCATTTGAGCTCAAACTTTGAGGTAGGGATATCCTACTCCTCTTTATGGATTTTGTCTTTTAATTTTAGCATTTTGATGTGTTGGATGTTGTTGTGTAATTTTGAGAAAACTTTGGGCCTTTGTGTAATTTTACAAAAGTTGGGGTTTTATTTATAATGAACCTAGAGGCATGTTTGGTGTAGAAACATGGGATTAATGTTGAAATAGTGATAAAAATGGAACCTAAGGGTTGTAATGTTAATTATGGAAAATGCCCTAATTACATTGATCTATTAATTGGGATAATTAATTGTAAGAAATGAGGAATTGAAATGTTGATTTTATATCCATTTGTTGCATTTATTTTCTGTATAGAAATAACTGCTTTGGGCTATCGGTGGAGGATAGTCTTGATTGTTGTAGACAATGCATGATGATTAGGCAAACTAAAACTGATCATTGAAATGTGTCATTGGGTGTGACGGTTAAAGGAATACATTAAATTCATGTATTGATTGATGTGTATAATAATTGTTTATGTGCATTGTGTGTTGTGTTGGAGGAGATAGGGGATGTACTCCACGGTTTAGGGGATGATAGGGGATGGACCTCTAAACCGGATGTTGTTTGGGAGAAGATAGGGGATGGACTCCAAAGATATAGCTCATATGCTTATCTAGTAATGTGTTGACACAGCTCATATGCTTGTCTTTGGAAGTGTGATATTGCTCTTATGCATGTCTTTGGAAGTATTGATATAGCTAGTATGCTTGTCTTTTGTGAAATGGGAAATTGTTGGACATGAGTTACTGTCCCACATGAGTTGTTGGCCAGGTTCTGAGCCATGGTTATAAATTGAGAATTTGTAAGGAAAAGGAGAATGAAAGTGTAAAGTGTTGGCCACCTATCAACTGCTGATCTTTTAGTCATTATTCATAACTGGTTTAGTGTATTTCTGCTGGGCTGTGGCTCACCCTATATGGGAACATCATTTTCAGGTACAGGTAGCATGCCACCTCCAAGGACATAGCTTGGGAGGCTAGGGGCGGGCAGACTTTTTGTTGTCTTTTTTTTGATGTATTACATGTAAATTCAAGCCAAGGGCTTAATGTGTAAATGAGTTAGTACTCTACTTTTTTGTAACCAAGTGTTAACTTGGAAAGCTGTAAGCCCTTAGGGCATTTGCTTTTGTTGTTAACATGCAATACTTTTGTAAAGAAACTCTGTTAATGGAAGTATGTGGATCTTTTATATATCAATGCATGTCTATATTGTTGGGTTTTATGTTGTTTTTTTTTAGGGCGTTA
Source organism: Camellia granthamiana (assembly GCA_036172215.1). NCBI lineage: Eukaryota > Viridiplantae > Streptophyta > Magnoliopsida > Ericales > Theaceae > Camellia > Camellia granthamiana. Next base: position 23,580,879 of record CM069912.1, read on the forward strand.
CAACTTGGTATCAGAGCGTACCGGGTTCGAATACTTTGGGTACGTGGGAAGTGATTAGGGTCACAATGGGTTTGTCTCGCTTGATAGAGACTTAGACGTAGAGTCATATACTATGTGTTTAAATTGATAACATGCTTATGTGATTATTTGGGTATGGGATTTAATTTCTAGGATGTTGATTGGATCTTTGGGTTTCTGGGAGTCTTGTTGGAAAAGCACTTGATCAATGCTGTTTCTAACCGGAGCTCTAGTAACGCCACGGGACTATCATTATCAGGAAATGAAATTCGTAAGTGCTTATGTGTTTATGTGCTTACGTGGAATGAATTACAGTTGTCCATGCATTAGGACGCGAGTGTTTAGTTTCGGCACATTTTCTTTTTAAATGTGCTAATGGTTCTTCGTTTCCTTTATTAGATGTCAGGACGAGGAAGAGGTGGTAGGCGTGGTAGGCCTAGGCAACAGGAAGTGCCTATACCGGATGAGATTCTGGCAGTGCAGGAGGGGATTGGTCAGGCCAATGTGGCCGAGCCAGTAGGCCAGCAGGCTATGGGCGCTTTAGCCCGAGAGATAGCAGGGGCATTCAGGGAATCAGTAGGTATCCTCAGAGCTGAGAATCAGGCTCAGGTTGTTGTTGCGGATGCAGGACCCTCCTTTCTGAAGAGGGAGTTTTTCCGGTCTAATCCGGATGAATTTGTGGGTGATCCTAAAGAGCCGCTTAAAGCAGATGAATGGCTCGAACAGACAACGAAGACGTTTGAGATGCTTAGCATCGAAGACGAGGGGTTAAAGGTGACCTTGGCATCTTTCCAGCTGAAAGGGGATGCGGGTCAGTGGTGGAAGTTCACCAAGGGTCGCATAGGAGCTACATGGGAGGCTTTTGTGAATGCTTTCCAGGAGAGGTTCTTATCTTCGGCAGTCAGGGAGAAGCTGAGAGATCAGTTCTGCCAGCTTAAGCAGAACAGTTTGTCAGTGGCCGAGTTTGAGGCCTCATTTACTAGTTTGTCCAGGTTTGCACCTGAGTTGGTGGCGTCTGAGGAACGCCGTTGCATTGAGTTTGAGAAGAAGTTGAGGCGTGGCCTCAAGCTGAGAGTTGTAGGGTCTATGATTCGGGATTATGGGCGTCTGGTGGATGCTGCAGCCCATACAGAGATCATGATGCAAGAGGAGGATGAGGAGAAACATAGAGGCTCCAAGAGGGGCCAAGAGGGCCAGGGTGATGGCAGGAGACAGAGGGGTTATAACCCTCAGCAGTCTCAGGGTAGAGTTTCTAGATCGACCTTTCCAGTGCCGAGTGCAGGCTCGGGGAGAGGCAATCAGGGAGAATTCACTTGTTACAAGTGTGGCCAACTGGGTCACAAGGCTTTGGTTTGCCCGCTGAAGGGCGGAGGTCAGAGAGCTGCATCTTCTTCAGCCAGACCGCAGAGTCAGAGTTTGGGCAGGGGGCAGCCCTTGTCTTGTTATCAGTGTGGACAGCCTAGGCACCTGAAGAGGTTTTGCCCACAGTTGAGTGCCACTTCAGGAGCGTCTGGTTCTAGACAGACGCAGGGATTTCAGCCAGCTCAGTCTGTGCAGGCCTTGAGGGCCAATCCGGGGGCTTCGTCGTCCCAGTCAGTGCAGCAGTCGTATGCTCCTAGAGGTGAGCAGGTTGATCAGGGGCCTACAGGGCGCGCGTATGCTGTTACCGCGCAGGACCTAGTACCGGTTCCATCAGTAGTGAGAGGTACCTTTCTGTTTTGCAACTCAGTTGCTAGAGTGTTGATTGATACGGGTGCATCTCATTCTTTTGTATCTGCTGCATTTGCATCTGTGTTGGAGTTGGAGTTAGCACTATTAGCATCTCCTATTTGTGTAGTGTCACCTATTGGGGGTGAGTTGATTTTGAAACACGGATGTAGAGGTTGTGATATAGAGGTCGCCGACCATAGGCTTCCGTTTCCATTTGTAGTTATGCCCATGAAGGGCTTTGATGTTATTTTGGGTATGGACTGGTTATCGTCATACCGGGCAGTTATTGATTGCTACCGCCAGAGGGTTACTTGTTGTACCGTGAGCGGGAAGTGTTTCCATTTCTTGGGAGACCGGGTTGGTAGTGTTGTGCCACCGGGGTATGATCCGCGAGGGCGGAGTGAGCTTAGTGGTTTACTTGCTAGCTTTGAGAGTGGTGAGTGTGACGAGACCCAGGTTGTGTTGCCGAGGGTAGTTTGTGAGTACTCGGATGTTTTTCCCGAGGATCTTGTTGATTTGCCACCTCACCGAGAGACAGAGTTCTCTATTGATCTAGTGCCCGGCACGGCGCCGATTTCTATGGCACCTTATCGCTTTGCCCCAGCAGAATTGATTGAGTTGAAAGTTCAGCTCCAAGAATTGCTAGATAAGGGCTTCATTCGCCCTAGTGTATCGCCGTGGGGAGCACCGGCCCTCTTTGCTAAAAAGAAAGATGGTGCCTTGAGATTGTGTATCGATTATCGAAAGTTGAATCGGGCTACGGTTAAGAATAAGTACCCTATGCCCCGTATAGATGATTTGTTTGACCAGTTGAAGGGTTCCCGTTGTTTCTCTAAGATAGACTTGAGATCGGGTTACCACCAGTTGAGGGTCAGGGAAGAGGATATTCCGAAGACGGCATTCCGTACACGGTATGGCCATTATGAGTTTCTGGTGATGCCGTTTGGGCTTACCAACGCACCGGCAGTCTTTATGGACTTGATGAACCGGATCTTCCGGGAATTCTTGGATCGTTTTGTAGTCGTTTTTGTGGACGACATTCTTATTTATTCACCTTCAAAGGAGGAGCACGAGGCACACTTGATAGTGGTGCTTGAGTTACTTAGAGCCCATAGGCTGTATGCCAAGTTTGGGAAGTGTGAGTTCTGGCTAAAGGAAGTCAAGTTCTTAGGCCATGTGGTTTCCGGGGAAGGGGTGTCTGTTGATACATCCAAGACTGAGGCAGTGCAAGATTGGGCACAACCTAAGAGTGTGTTCGAGATCCGCAGTTTTCTGGGATTAGCTGGGTATTACCATCGGTTTGTGAAAGATTTCTCCAGGTTAGCTTCACCGTTGACTAGATTGACTCGGAAGGGAGTCAAATTTGTATGGAGTGAGACTTGTGAAAAGTCGTTTCAGGAGTTGAAAGTTAGATTGACCACCGCTCCGATCTTGATTATTCCGGAGAGGGGGTTGGGTTATGCAGTCTATTGTGATGCCTCGCGAGAGGGTTTGGGTTGTGTGTTGATGCAGGAGGGGAAAGTGGTAGCTTATGGCTCACGTCAGTTGAAAATTCACGAGAAGAATTACCCTACGCATGACCTAGAGTTAGCGGCTATGATCTTTGCCTTGAAAATCTGGAGGCACTACCTTTATGGTGAGCAATTCGAGGTGTTCTCGGATCACAAGAGTCTGAAATATCTGTTTTCACAGAAAGACTTGAATTTGAGACAGAGGAGGTGGATGGAGTTTATTGAGGACTATGACTTCGAGTTGCATTATCACCCGGGGAAGGCCAATGTTGTGGCCGATGCCCTTAGCAGAAAATCCATTAGCGATGTAGCTTGTGTAGCCATCCGGGAGTGGGAGATGTTGGGGGCGATTGGCGAGTTTGATTTGCTTCTGGGCGAATCCGTGGAGGCTGCGGCCTTGTTTTCTGTTGTTGCGCAGCCTACACTTGTGACTCGAGTGTTAGAGGCACAGAGAGGTGACCTTGAGGTAGAATCCCTCCGAGAGAAGATCTCCAGTGGGAAGGTTGAGAAGGGTCTAGCAGTGTATCCCGACCAGAGTGTGAGGTACCGAGACCGTTTGTTTGTACCGGAGTCTTGCCGAGAGGAAGTACTCCGAGAGTTTCATCATTCGCGCCTTGCGGTGCATCCGGGAGGTACTAAGATGTATCAAGATTTAGGTCGCCAGTTTTGGTGGCGGGGTATGAAGAGAGATGTGGCAGTCTTCGTGTCTAAGTGCCTTACTTGTCAGCAAGTGAAGGCCGAGCATCAGAGGCCAGCGGGTTTGTTGCAACCCTTGCCTATTGCCGAGTGGAAGTGGGAGCATGTCACTATGGACTTCGTTGTAGGTCTTCCGAGGACTCAGCGGGGTAGTGATGCTATTTGGGTGGTTGTAGACCGGTTAACTAAGTCGGTGCACTTCATTCATATGCGCGTGAGAGATTCGGTAGATCATCTTGCCGACTTGTATATTCGGGACATAGTGAGATTGCACGGGGTCCCAGTGACGATTGTCTCAGATAGAGACCCTCGTTTTACTGCCAGGTTGTGGCAGAGTTTGCAGAGTGCCTTGGGTACTAAGTTGACCTTTAGTACAGCGTATCATCCTCAGACTGATGGGCAGTCCGAGCGTACCATTCAGATCCTTGAGGATATGCTTCGGGGTTGTGTCCTTGATTTCAGTGGGACGTGGGAGAGGCACTTACCATTGGTGGAGTTTGCCTACAACAACAGTTTTCAGTCTAGCATCGGTATGGCACCGTTTGAGGCCTTGTATGGCCGACTGTGTAGATCTCCGGTTTGTTGGGCCGAGGTGGGTGATGCACCTCTGTTGGGTCCGGAGTTGGTTAGGGAGACGACGGAGAAAGTTGAGCTTATCCGTAGGAGGCTTATTACAGCCCAGAGTCGTCAGAAATCCTATGCTGACCGTAGGAGGAGGCCGTTGGCGTTTGAGATGGGTGACCATGTCTTTCTGAAGATATCACCCAGGCGAGGTTTGATGAGGTTTGGGAAGAGTGGGAAGCTATCCCCTCGGTTTATTGGTCCTTTTGAGATCCTTGAGAGGATTGGCGAGGTTGCTTATTGTTTAGCTTTGCCGCCACAGTTATCCGGAGTTCATGACGTGTTTCATGTGAGTATGCTTCGGAAGTATGAGCCGGATCCATCACATGTATTGGATTGGACCGACTTAGAGGTAGATGAGGATGCCTCATATGAGGAGAGACCGGTTCGGGTCTTGGATAGGCGGGATCAAGTCCTGCGTGGCAAGACCATTTCTTTGGTAAAGGTTTTGTGGAAACATCACGGGGTGGAGGAGGCCACTTGGGAACGTGAGTTGGAGGTCCGAGAGAAATATCCGGACCTATTTGTGGATGTTTGAACATATGTTATATATATTGTTGTATTGTTGAACTTTAAGACCATTATATATGTCTTAAGTTGTAAAACATGGTACATGTTTTTGTTAATGAAAGTAGTTGGAAACTTGCCTCAAATGGAAGTTTGTATAACATTGCATATGTTGAATATATAGTAGAACTGGAAATGTATCATGATTATTGCTTATGATATGAATTATGAACCATGTATGTTGGAAATGGTTGAAATGGAAGGAAAATGCATGTTGAAATATATGTATTGTGAAATGTCTCTTGATAAGGGATGGGATGACCGGTAATGGGCCAAATTGTTTGATGTTGTGTTATAACATTGTTTAAAATGGAGAAAAACTTGCTTTCAAAAACTTGTTCTTAATTTCGGGGACGAAATTCTTTAAGGGGGGGAGGTTATAGCGATCCCGGGTTTACCCCTTGTGGTACTGTGATCCGGACGTGTGTCCGTGGATGTTAGTAGTTGAGTATTGTCTTGTTTACATCCTTTCCTACTTTGTATTTGAGTTACAGGATGTATTGGGCAGGTTTGTTACAGGTTGGTTGTGTTTGGGAACCAAGTGTTGCTGCCCAGAATTTTGGGTCTTCGCTCGAGCGAGCTGTTCTTCGCTCGAGCGAGCTTCTGTTTTTGGTTGGTCGCTCGAGCGAGGGTTTGGTCGCTCGAGCGAGAGTTGGTTTTTGTGTCTGGTGGCTCGAGCCAGAGTGGCTTCGCTCGAGCGAGCGATTGCGTCTGGCTCAGACCTGAAAGTTGCATTTCTTGGCTCGAGCGAGCTTTTCTTCGCTCGAGCGATCTGGTTCGTTCTTCGCTCGAGCGATCTGGTTCGTTCTTCGTTCTTCGTCGTGTTGCAAATCGGAGGATTTGAACTGTTGGCTCGAGCGAGCGTGTCTTCGCTCGAGCGAGTGCAGTTTCTTGTGTCTGGTCGCTCGAGCGACCAAGGCTTTGCTCGAGCGAGCCTGTTTATATCAGCTAGCAGCAGCCGACCCAAACTTCACTTTTTCAAAACTTTTCATCCTCCAAACGAGACCCTCTCTCTCTAAACTTACTCTCTCTCTAAGATTTGATCTACCTAGGGTGATTTCCTACCCTAAGTCCTTTGTTAAAAAGATAGAGGGTGACTTGGGCTTCGATTTAATCTGAAAATATTTGGTTTTGGAGCAAGTTGGGTGTTGGGTCTTCATCTCCATTTGAGCTCAAACTTTGAGGTAGGGATATCCTACTCCTCTTTATGGATTTTGTCTTTTAATTTTAGCATTTTGATGTGTTGGATGTTGTTGTGTAATTTTGAGAAAACTTTGGGCCTTTGTGTAATTTTACAAAAGTTGGGGTTTTATTTATAATGAACCTAGAGGCATGTTTGGTGTAGAAACATGGGATTAATGTTGAAATAGTGATAAAAATGGAACCTAAGGGTTGTAATGTTAATTATGGAAAATGCCCTAATTACATTGATCTATTAATTGGGATAATTAATTGTAAGAAATGAGGAATTGAAATGTTGATTTTATATCCATTTGTTGCATTTATTTTCTGTATAGAAATAACTGCTTTGGGCTATCGGTGGAGGATAGTCTTGATTGTTGTAGACAATGCATGATGATTAGGCAAACTAAAACTGATCATTGAAATGTGTCATTGGGTGTGACGGTTAAAGGAATACATTAAATTCATGTATTGATTGATGTGTATAATAATTGTTTATGTGCATTGTGTGTTGTGTTGGAGGAGATAGGGGATGTACTCCACGGTTTAGGGGATGATAGGGGATGGACCTCTAAACCGGATGTTGTTTGGGAGAAGATAGGGGATGGACTCCAAAGATATAGCTCATATGCTTATCTAGTAATGTGTTGACACAGCTCATATGCTTGTCTTTGGAAGTGTGATATTGCTCTTATGCATGTCTTTGGAAGTATTGATATAGCTAGTATGCTTGTCTTTTGTGAAATGGGAAATTGTTGGACATGAGTTACTGTCCCACATGAGTTGTTGGCCAGGTTCTGAGCCATGGTTATAAATTGAGAATTTGTAAGGAAAAGGAGAATGAAAGTGTAAAGTGTTGGCCACCTATCAACTGCTGATCTTTTAGTCATTATTCATAACTGGTTTAGTGTATTTCTGCTGGGCTGTGGCTCACCCTATATGGGAACATCATTTTCAGGTACAGGTAGCATGCCACCTCCAAGGACATAGCTTGGGAGGCTAGGGGCGGGCAGACTTTTTGTTGTCTTTTTTTTGATGTATTACATGTAAATTCAAGCCAAGGGCTTAATGTGTAAATGAGTTAGTACTCTACTTTTTTGTAACCAAGTGTTAACTTGGAAAGCTGTAAGCCCTTAGGGCATTTGCTTTTGTTGTTAACATGCAATACTTTTGTAAAGAAACTCTGTTAATGGAAGTATGTGGATCTTTTATATATCAATGCATGTCTATATTGTTGGGTTTTATGTTGTTTTTTTTTAGGGCGTTACAGAATGAGCACAACAGGCCAAGTGCTATGAACTATGTTCATCGTCCTGAATGGGTTAAAACCATCAGATGCTAAGCCAAGCCTTACACTTCGGCAATCATTACTAAAGTCAATATTTTGATGGTCAAAATCTTTCCATGCAAGGGAGTCAGCAGGATGCCTGAAAACACCATCATCAGTTCGTTCCTCTGCATGCCATCTCATGAACTTGGCCGTCTTGGATGACATAAACAACCTCTGCAACCTTGGCTTTAAAGGAAAATACCTCATCTGTTTTGCAGCTATTTGTTTGCCACCTTTGTTAGGACCATTTGAACCACCATCACCATTTGATTTCCATGTAGAACTGTTGCATATGACACATTTATCAAGATTGGCGTCCTCGTTTCGAAACAACATGCAACTGTTGGGACATGCATCCCACGTCTCATACGTGAAGCCTAAATCTGTTGTGACCTTCTGAGCTTTATAATATGAGTCTGGGAGTTTCACACCCAACGGGAACGCCTCATTCAATAACTCAAGCAACATGTCAACAGACTTGTCTGTCCACTGATTAAGCACCTTCAAATGTAGAAGTCGAACAATGAATGACAAAGATGTGAACTTCTGACAACCCGGATACAATTCACTTTGTGTATCTTGAAGAAGTTTGAAATACTTTGCAGTCTCTACATTTGGACCGAGCTGGGGTTCAAATGCATGGGGATCAGGCCCCTGTGGTTCATCACCCTCAACACTTGTACCGACATGTGGATTTCCCATAGCCCCTTGTATCATTCCAATCATATCATCCCCAATGTCTGAATTAGCTAATGTTTCATTCTCTCGATTACTATGCAGAGATACGTAAGATTCCCCATGATTAATCCAATGTTTGTATTTTTTAAAAAAACCATTCAAAATCAGATGCTCCCGTACACCCTCTCGTACAAAATAGTATCGATTCTCACACTTCCTACACGGACAACTGATCATCGAACCTTCAACCGTATTGGTGTAGGCAAACACAAGGAATTCATCAATCCCATTAATGTATTCGCTCGACATCCTATTTGGCAAATCGATCCAACTCTTATCCATCATCTGTACACATCCACAAAAATATCTCATCAAAGTAACTCTAAATATAATACCTACGTATTCATGTACCATGATACCTATCCGTCCAATTTCTCTCAAATAGGTAGGTAGTCTTATCCTAGTTAGTTATTTACCGATTTAATAGGAGAACATAAAAAATGAAATACTTATACAACAATACGTGAGATCAATTAATTGAAGAAAAAAATGATATAATTTCATACTTTCTGAGTCATAACTTAAAAAATAAATAAATCATAACCAAACACCACATGAGGCACAACCAAATATCTTATAAGTCTTAACTAAAATAATATCATAATTAACGAAGATAATTCATCATAACTAATGAAAAAAAAAATGACATAACTAATGATGCATATGATAAATGGATGTGTATGGTAGAATTCTCCAAATTATTAGTATTCCATAATACTATGCGGCATTATTTATAAACTTGATAGATGAGTTATACAAAAACACACTAATCAAGTATATTGTCTCAAAAATTATTTAATAAAGATGGATCATTATTCTGTATATTATAATTTTGAACATCACATACATAATCTTATGTAACAAAGTAGAATAAGAAAGCCCAGTCCAAGTTTCTTTTCTATCTATATATATGGAGGCCCAATTACTTTCCATACTACAAATTACTTCCACAAACACACCAGCAAAGATCAACCAGGCAACGTAAATACTTAAATGCCTCGCACGCTACATGTTGGGAACATTGTAAGATATGCTCTCCTTGAAAGAAAATGCAAAAACTACATATAATGAAATGATAGCACAACTGCATTAGCTATGGTTATGAAGTTCACAGACTAGATAGATGTACAGTACAGCCAAATTAAGCACAGAACCATTACCTGTCGATAGTGTGGTGACTGGAACTTAAAATCCACCAAAAAATAAAGGCTGCAAGTTCCTGGATCAAGTCTCGGACTAAATTCCCAAAAGTTTATCAAATGATCAAAAAGACTACTTTCCGATACAGTTGTCTGGAAGAAAAACAGAACAAATGATAGGTACATCAATAACAGTATCAACAAAATTAAACTCATGATTTATTTTATTATAAGACTTAAACTTTGAGTTTTTTTTTTTTTTTTTTTTTTTTGTAATTTTTCATATTATTTTTTATTGGACACTTCTTATATTATTGAGAATTGCATTACTTTAGTGATTAACTAGTGTATATAATATGAGAAATTTGTTGGATTATATTATGAAATTTGAAGTATACCAATGAAGTTTTTTGAAACTCTTCAATCGTGGAACTAAACTGGATTTGAACAAATTTTGCATTTTGGTTTTGGTTTTGGTTCGATTTCTAAAATTTCACGATTTATGATTCCAAAATTTCTCTAAGGATAGGTTTAGTACTTGGATCATCTCATAAACAAATTAAACTAGTATGTAAACACCCCTACTAAAACAATTGATTAATCAGGCTAAAAATGATTATACATCATTCACTTTTATAAGTCATGTATATTTTCATTTCCAACATTTTTAGCAAGTGGCCACAAATAAGAGACCCGTTAACAATTTTTTTTTTTTTTTAAATATCTAAAAATAGGTTGTGAATTTTTAAAAGTTTATTATTTTTCAAAAAAATAAAATGATTGGAAATAATGAGTGTTTCCATAAATGTTATTATTATTTATTTAAATATACAAATTAAGTGTTATTATTTATTTTCAAAAAAATAAAATGATTGGAAAACAATGAAAACAGATTTTAGTTTTAAGTTGGGAATAATATCAATGTAATTAGAATTATAATGTATATATATATATTTATATATAATTTACATATTTTTATATTTTTTTTTTTTGGTCAATTACACTTTTCACCCTTATAATTTGATCCAAATTGAAATTATAAATTTTACTTTTGTACCTATAGTTTCAATTGGAACAATTTGGTCTCTACACTTTAAGTACAATTTTAATTTGGTCATTCTTTTTAAATTAAAGGTTAAAATTAACAATTTTTTGACACTTGTTAATTTTCTAAAGTGCATATATATATATATATGGACAAAATTAACAAGAATTTAGATGAAAGAATCAAACTGAAATTAGACATAAAGTATAAGGATTAAATTGTTCAAATTAAAATTATAGAGACTAAACTAAATTTTAAGTCAAATTTATAAGATAAACAATTTAAAAAATCAAAACATGACCCGAGCCTACTCAACTTATCAAATCTAACTTGAGGAACTCAAAAACTCCTAGATAAATCAGTGATGAGTATTTTTCCCTTCAAAATATATATATATATATATTAGTGTTGTAGTACGAAGAAAGAATCAACAGTGTCTTTTGTTGTAGCCATTTAGTTTTTGAAACCCCAACTCATCAGTCTCCATACCTACCATTCACTGTCATTTTTCTTTCTAAACTGAGCATTTCAATGGATTTCTCAAGTGGGTTTGGGGTTTTGAAACTCCCTATACTCACATTTGGTCCAATTTTCTATTCAATAGAAGGAATAAAGAACCAAACCCCAGCTTAAAAATTTGGGTTTTAAACATATTACACACACATACAAGAAGAATTTTGCAAAGAAATGACAGAGTTAATATACATGTGTGTGTGTGTGTGAGTATTTGTATATATATATAGATGATCTACAGATTTATCAATATACATTCGCAGATGATCTACAGATCTGTATATATATATACAGAGAGAGAGAGAGAGAGAGAGAGAGAGAGAGAGCATACGCAGAGAGAAGACTTGTCGCCGGACCACCGGTACCTGTCGTTGTCGCCGCCGCACCACCGCACCACCGTTCGCCGTTCGTAGGGATTTGGATGAAATGATCAATATAGCCATTCGGCTTCGTAGGGATTTGGGGGAAAAAAATTTGTTTCAAACATTTAGGGATTTGGATGAAATATTGATCGAGCGGCAAGATGATAGGGAAGAGCGGGGGCCAAATTTTTTTTTCACTTTTTGCGACGGTAGGTTTTACACCGTCGCAAATGGCAACTATTTTGTTCATAAAACGACGCCATTTAAATTAGACTTTTTTGCGACGGACATTTGCCGTCGCAATATGTAAACTATTTGCGACAGCAAACGTATGCCGTCTCACAACATTTTTGTTTGGCGACGGTAAAAAACGCCGTCACTAATACTGATGCATTTACTCCCCCTATCCGCGCAGTTTTATTACCGACGGGGACAACGCCGTCGCTAAAGCCTTCATTTGCGACGGTTTACTCTGCCGTCGCAAAAAACCATTTTTTGCGACGAGACAAGCGCCGTCGCTAATGCTTCCGTGTTTTTTACCCCCTTTTCTTGTAGTGAAATTTTCTCTCAAAATGAATAATAAATCACTGAAAACACACAACATAATATCTGAGAATACTTCAATATTACAGATTTTTCTCTTCTTCACTTTTTATTTTTCTCTAAGCAAAATACTTCTTTTATAACCAAAAATTATGTCCGTTGAGGAGAAAAGGCAATTCTCGTTTGACTTTTGCAACTCGGATCACGTGGAGACAGGCACACGGCTACAGTTTTTTCTCTTTCAAATTTGCAGGCAAAAGTTTCAAATTATAGCCAAAGATCACTTTTGATGAATAGTAAAGTACTACTTGCACAATACTTTGATTTCAAAAAGCAAACAGTAACTTTTCTATTAAAATATTATATGATGTACAGTAAAATCTATTTAAATAATATTTATATTTGAACGCATCATATATATATACACAAGTATGTAGCAAAGTAAATAATATTTTGTATCAAATGATATAAAATATGTATCATATTAAATCATAATATATCTAATATATTTTAGATATCATCAAAATCAAATAATATGATTAACAAAATTAAAACAAAAGCTAGTGCCACATTCAATTGGCAACATAGATTTGTAGTAAAAAAAAATTAAAAATTATTATAAATTGTCATATTGTTAACTTTATTTTTTATTCATTTTCTAATAAAAAAATAAAAAAATTAATTAAAATAATGGGTAAATTACAAATACACCCCCCTGAGATTTGCTTAAAGTACAGATTGTCCCATGTAGTTTAAAAAATTACAAATATCCCCTTGTTAAAAAAATTTATTTAACGGAATTAACTAAAAAAAGAAATTCATAATTGCTCTCCTATACAATAATAAAATTACCTAAATTATTAATTGAAATATATTTATAACATCATTGAAAACTGTTAATTGACTTGATGATTTATTAATAAAAGGGATGATTTGTTATGAAATTAGAAACCTCGGAGAGTGAAATATAATTTCCAAAACTACAGGAGACAATTTATATTTTAATCAAATCTCAAGAGGTGTATTTATAATTTATCCTAAAATAATCAATTTCCATAAGCCTACACGTGAAAGTTTTAATTTAAATTTTAATGGTATGAATTTCTGCAAGTCGCACTTGGCGTTTGTTTAATACACCCAAAATTACGAGAAGTTATTCAATGTTTCATTACTATCTTTTAGAAGTTTAACATAAAAATGGTGGATCCCGTTATTTAAACTAGTAACTACTCATCTAGACCACTACCTAGACTTACTCAAGGAACATTAAATAATTTCTCCAAAATTATGAACAACGACTTGTTTGACAAATTAAGTTGGATGAGATTATGAGTAGGTGACATTGAGTGGATATATTATTAGTGTGGTGGTATTAGGTTTGAGATATGAGATAAAATATGTTTATTTATGCACTAATGTGATGATATTAGTTAGTTAAATATACAAAATTATCTAAAAACCCTTCTTACATATAGGTCTCTTTTGGGGAACACATAAATAAGTTACTTATTGACTTATTAGTTTATTTCAGTCACATCATTTCTCTACTTTTTTACACGTCTTTTCGTAATAAACAAAAAAACAACTTTATTACCCAAAAAAAACATACCGAGTGGAAGACAAAGTGATATCTATCTATCTATCTATATCTATCTATCTATCTATACTATATATATAACCAAATGTAGTTGTTAAGTCAAAAGGCTCCAAAATGTGAATCCTAAAATCTCCTAATTTTGAAGAAAAAAAATATTATGTGGCACTTTTTTTCACCTCCCTTCCCACTCTTCAAGCCTTCTCGCTCTCTCTCCCTATATAAAATATAAAATACTAAAATATTCATCCATATCCATCATCAACAATAATATTTATCCCAAAATAATAAAATATTCATCCATATCCATCACCCACAATAATATCTATCTCACTCTCAATCTCAATTTAAAAAAAAAAAAAAGAAACCCACAACTCCTACAACTTCCACACACACATTTCTCTATTCAGTTTATTCCAATCAAATTCAATCATTCTCTCATCTACCCATCTTTTATTTCTCAGAATAACTCATCTTCTCCATTGTTACATTTTGCAAGTTTGATGATCTGGAAAAATCATTAAAAGGTCAGTGCAATATTATTTCTTATTTTATATGTATTTTTTTTGTATTTGTTACTTTGTGTGTATATATTTCCTTTTCTCAATATTTTTCAATTCATCTACACATCTTTTCATCTTCTCCATTTTTATGCTCCTATTATTATTTCTTACTTTATATGCATTTTTTCAGTGTTTATTACTTTTGTATGTATATATATATTTATATTTTGCCAATATTTTTTAGTTTATCTATACACCTTTTCATCTTCTCTATTATTACATTCAATCATTCTCCCATCTACCTATCTTTTCTCAAAATAACTCATCTTCTCGATTGTTATATTTTTCAAGTTTAATGATCTGTGAAAATCATTACGAGGTCAGTGTAATATTATTTTTTACTTTATATGTATTTTTTTAGTGTTTGTTACTTTGTGTGCATATATTTTTTTCTAATATTTTTCAGTTCATCTACACATCTTTTCATTTTCTCCATTTTTATGCTCCTAATATTATTTCCTACTTTATATGTATTTTTCCAATGTATTACTTGTGTGTGTAGATTTTTTTTTCTAATATTTTGCAATTCATTTACACATCTTTTCATCTTCTTCATTATTACATTTTGCATGATTTGGGCTTGCTTTTTTTTTTTTTTTAATTTGTGATTTGCGTTTGTTCTTTAATTTAATCATATTTGAAACTCATCAAATCTTGAATTTAATTTTTTTTTTTATTATTTTATCTCATATCTATCACACCATCACACCCATTAATGGTTTTAGGTAAACTCTCGAAATCAAGAAGATCAGCTATGCATAGAGTTAATCTCACATTTTCTCCTTCAAGCTCTCTAAATTGAGAGTTCTTCGAATCATCTACAACCAATATACACCCAATTAAGTACACACACAAAACAATTTCAAAACCTTAAACACAATTTCTCAATTTTAAAATTTTTTAAAATAAAAAAATATATTTGGCTTAAAGTGACAGGTACATCTAACATTATTTAATTTTAAAATCTTTAAATTCTATCTAAATATATCTAATTTAAAATTTTGAATTTTTTTTTTTACAATATTAAAAAAAATGGTTCAAATCTATTAGTGTATTATCTAAATTTTGAATTAACACACATGGCATAATCTTACTGGATTTAACATTTAAATTTTAAAATTAAATAAAATGCCTAATTATATGATTCGAGGAATTCCAATACTTTATTCTAAATTTTTCAATTTTTTTTTTAATTTTTACAAAATTTAATGCTAAGTGTTGATTTTTTTATTGGCTATCCATGATTTTATCCATAATTCTTTTTGTAGGCTATAATGATAACAATTGACCCTAGTTGGCCACCATGCCTTCCTTAGGACTTAGTCTCAAGGAGGTCATATGTTCAATTCCCCTTAAGGTTGAATTAAAAGAGTGCAAGCATTTAGGTACTTTGCCAAGGGTGAGGAGATTTTCTCCCATAGGTGCTAATCTAACAACTAACATTTGCCGATCAAAAAATAAATACATAAATAAAAAATAATGATAACAATTGACTACCATTAATTTTAATATTTTCTATCAATGTATTTTTTATTTATTTTTTTGAAAAAATCATCATCAAGCATGCAATTTAAAAATTAAATATATTTTATTCTATTACAACTTTATTTAAAAAGTAAATTTATTTTGCTACTATTCAAGAAAATATATATGCCTTTATTTTGATATAACAAACAAAATTAAATTATCTTCTACTCATACGTAATTTCTCATAAATATTTTATCTTTTTAAATTTTGATTATCAACAACCGAATTCCCACATTTCTTTCTTCTGTTTTTTTTGTAAGATGTTTATTTTACTTTTATCTTTACTTTTCAAATTAGATTTGATGTCTATCTTTTTACCTATGTATATATCGATACTATATATATAAGCAAATATAGTGTGTTCTCTAAAATTTTCAAAGTCTCAATACTCAATTCTTAAGCAGAGTTAAGATTCTATTTCCTACATGTTGCTCTCTCAAAGTTATGTTTTTAATTTTTCATCCTTATTTTTTTTCCAATAAAAAATATTTTTTTCTCTTACTATTGTTTTTATTTAAAATTTTTAACTTTTAAAATCTTTTTATTATCTAAGACTCCTTATCTCTTTTTATTGATTTCTTATTTCTTCCTTTTTAATTTTTTTTTTTATCCCCAATCCTATCATTATCTCCAACTTTATTCTTATTATATTTTTCGATCCCTTTTTTTAATTTATTTTAATCTCTAATCTAATAACTATCTTTAAATTCATTTCTATTTTATTTTTCAAATACTTCACACTTCAGCTATATATTTTAACATACCATCGAGTTTTTTTAGTGTTTGCATAGTGGGTATAAAGTTTTGTTCAAACTCCACGTTTAAGATTCGAGTTACATTCAACTATCAATAACGTTACAATTGGTTAGGTAGTTGTAGAATTTTAGGGTTTTGATGAATTTTATTCTCTCCGTACACCTATGTCTATATGTAGTGGGGGCATTTTTTTTTTTTCTGTTTTCTTTAAAGGGCCTTTGAACATTTTTACATTATTTGTAATAGTATTCATTTTTACATTTTTATATTATTTGTAATAGTACCCATTTTTACATTATTCGTTTTTAAAGCTAGAATAATGTCTGATAGAAATATAGTTCATGCTGCTAAATGACCTACTTGGACTAAGATAATTTTATAATCAATGTTTCAAATGACAAATTTATGGAAAAAATGAATATATAAACTTAGGTATTAGATAGTTATCATATTCAAAATATTTGTTAGTTATAACTCCCTATTATATTTTAAATTTATAAGAATTTTTTATTTTATAATACAAAAATAAGTATAATAAATTATTTAAATTATACATTCTCTTGCATAGCACAAGTTGCTGCTAGTTTTAACCATTAATATGTGTGAAAGGATTAGCAATCCCAACCCTCGCATATGGAAATGTTAATCCTACCATGAGAGGGGATTTATACTCTCATGGGATTGCAGATTAAGCGATCCTAAATCACAGCAGGCTCCTGTGATGCCCCTTTGAGGGTTTTTTTTTAAAATCTTTTTTCACAATCCGAACCGTTCATATTGTAGGATTTGTGAAATAGATCATCCATATACAAAAAATCAAATTGATTGGACATCTATAACTATGTAACAAATACGCATTTGTTTTTTTAAAAATAAACGTTTAACTTGATCTTTATAATTTTTTTAAAATAATAAGTATTTGATCATGGGATTACAAAATTTTAATTAACCTAATTTTTTGTGTAAATAATATACTCGATAAACCCTACAATGTGAATAGTTTAAATTAACAAAACATGTAACGCCCTCATAATGATAACCCAACATACACAATAATAAGATACATTACTGAAGTAAATAAACCACAATTCATTCATCAGAGTATTTCTAAATAAAGACATTACATGTAACATTAAAATAAATGTCCTAGGGGCTTACATCTTGCCAAGCCAACACTTGGACACAAAATTATGAGTTCTAACTCAAATACAAATAAAGCCCTAGGCTTGAATGTTTACATGTAATTCAGATAAAACAAATAACTAAAATCAAGGCTTCAATGTCCAATTCCTTCCAAGCTAATTCCTTGGAGATAGCGAATCACCTGGATCTGAAAATGATGTTCCCATATAGGGTGAGCCACAGCCCAGTAGAAATATACTAAACCAAATATAAGCATTGAATAAAGCCATAACACTTAATAGATGGTTAACAATGATAATCAGTTATATCAATATACAATCTTAAGACACTAATGTCTATGACAGTTATCAATATCCATTATTATCAATGTGGCTCAGAACCTGGCCAAACTTACAACGGTGAACTATATAGCATATTCACATTACTTCCAATATCAACAACACAAATGAGACTCAGGCTCATATCAAAACACTTCATACTTCCAGATTGATACACATTTTAGTGCTGTATCAATAAAACACTTCAATATAAATAAGCACACATAAAAGTGATGCTAATGGAGTCCATCCCCTATCTCCTCCCAAACAAAATCCGGTTTAGCGGTCCATCCCCTATCTTCCCCTAAACCGTGGAGTACATCCCCTATCTCCTCCCACACAATTCAATGTATGTAAACACGTAACATATACAACACACAATCAATATACATAATGTCTGTATTAATTCAACAATCAAGATTAATGACTTAACCAATGATTAGTTTCAGTTATCCCTAATCCACATGCAATGTCTACAACAATCACGACTATCCTCCACCGATAGCCCAAAACAGTTATTTCTAGACTTGGAAATAAATAATTCAACAATTAAATAGACAAGTGATTTAAATTAACCAACTACTCCATTTAATCAATAAATTCATCAATCTCATGAATTTAACTAATTTCCTCAATGTTCCTCAAATTTAATATACAATTCAATTTATTTAAACAACTAGGGTTTTTCCCAAAATTTCCAAAATACCCCCAACATATTAAAATGCCAGAACTTAGAACAAAACGTATACATTGGAGTAGGAAATCCCTACCTCGAAGAAATAACCCAAAAAGAGAAGACGAAGATGATGACCCAAACTCAAAGTGCTCCAACTCCAAGATTGTTCAGATTAAACTGAAGCCCTCGACCCACACTACCTTTTTAATAAAGCAACTAGGGTAGAAACACACTCTAAATAGATCAAACCTAAGAGAAAAGGTGAGTTGAGAGAGAAAAAACTCGGAACTAGGGTTTAGAATAAAAAAGGGGATGAAAAACTGATTAAATTCCCGCTGCTGTCTATTTAAACTGGACAGGCTCGCTCGAGCGAAGACATGGTCGCTCGAGCTACCAGACACAAGAAAGACTCGCTCGATCGAAGAAAAGCTCGCTTGAGCCAAGAATGCAATGCTTCAGGTCTGCAACCCAGAAGCATGCTCGAGCGACAGAATGCTCGCTCGAGCGAAGAACTCGAAAACATACACCGCGCTCGCTCGAGCGAAGAAAAGCTCGCTCGAGCGAAGAAACACTGCTCTCAGGTCTATACTAGACGCAATCGCTCGCTCGAGCGAAGAAACCCTGGCTCGAGCCACCAGAGACAAAACTCAACCCTCGCTCGAGCGACCAAACCCTCGCTCGAGCGACCAACCCAAAAACTGAACAGCAACACTTGGTTTCCGGACTCAACCAACCTGTAACAAACCTGCCCAACACAACCCATAACTTAAGAATAGGGATTTAAAGGACAACAACAATTATATAAAGACAGAATCTACGGAACCCAAGTCCGGATACAATAATCAAATGGGAAAAGACCGGGGTCGCTATAAAATAAACTCAGAAAAAATCTCCACTGAGGCACCATAGGAAGCTGCTGTGACTATGGTCACAACAACATCCCCAAGTCATGGGATTGCTAGGGGGAATGGGGTTGGTGATGTGCCTTATAGGCATGCCTTCATTTGGAAAGCCCAAACTTGGGCTTTTTTTGTTATTTTAGCCATAAAAAATAAAATAGGCTTTTTAGTCCAATAAGATATCACATTCAACCTCTAATCATTACATTCTTTCTCTCACAGAAAAGTCAAAAGTCATTCCCAAACTAGGTTTTTTAACTCCAGGTTTAAAATAGTCAAAAAAATCAAAAAGCCAACCCACTTCCCAAACGAAGGCATAGTATCATGTTATGAGCCCATGAAGACATATCCTAAATTTATTTTAATGATTTAAAATGTTTATAGTATAGGATTCATTAAATAAATCATTCATAGAAAAAAATTAAGTTAATTAGTTATACATAATCCACAACAAGACCACATTTATATTTGAAAAAATAAGTGATTAGTATGATTTTAATAATTTTTAGTGTTATTATTCATCTTAATAATAGGATTATGCTTGTCCAATTAATTTTATTTTTTATATATATAATATACTTAACAAATTTTATAATATAAATAAATCAAATCATTAAAATAACATAACTGATTGAGAGCTCGAATCCGGATGCCCCGAATGCCCCGAAACAACGAAACGACGTCGTTTCGTGGTTTTAAATTTTTTTTTTTTTTTCGATCAGAACGTAGACGAAGCAGAACGAAGAAGAGAAGAGAAAAAGAAGAAGAAGAAAGAAGAAGAAGAAGAAGAAGAAGAAGAAGAGAAGAAGAAGAGAGGAAGGCAGAGGGGAGGCGACGGCGGCCGGGCGGAGGCAGCCGGACGAGCTGCGACGATTTGAGGATCGGCTGGAATGCACGGGCCTCTCTCTGTGTGTGTGTCTCCATTCCCTCCTCTCTTCTCTCCCTCTCTTTCCCTCTCTCCTTTCCTCTCTCTTTCTCCCTCTCTCTCTTTCTCCTTTGCAGACTCGAATTTGAGCTCTGCAGAGTCAAAAATGGCAGAAAAAAAAGAAAAAAAGAAAAAAAAAAGGCTAATGCCCAAAACGACGTCGTTTTGGACATTACAGACATTCGAGACAGGGCAATTCGAGGCACAAATCTTTATTCTTAAAATAAATTATACCTAATATGACAACATAAGTACTATCACAACACCCACTCCAATTCAGATGATGACTAGTCCCATAATATTTTATTACACATAAATATGAGTTAGTAGATCCTACCAATTGGGAATCCAACCCTCCCTCCTAGTCAACGTGTTCTGATTCTGACCTTAAAAACATGGCGGACGCTTTCTGATCGATTGGTGAGTTTTGGCCTTTTGTCCACGGAAGTCAATGTTGATTTTTCAGGCTTTGCTCACCTGCACTGTCTCCTAATTTCATTAAATAATGATGAACAAATGACATAGCTCATTATTGGGCTCTCACTTTACCATAGAGTTTACGATTGTTTAGGACTTACAATTTAGAAGTTTTTCTAATTTTTTATGAAAAAATATTTTAAAAAATAAAAAATAATATAATAATTTTTAGAATCTTAGGTTGAAAATAGCCATGGGTACTGCAGTTACATGTGATGCTCAAACTCCCAATTGCTTTGCTCGATGCCAAAGCATTGCCATACCACCTCCTCTCGGTACATGGGGATGTCCGCCTCGTGTAACGCCCCGAAATAATTCGACATGAACTACCCACATATCTATTACATCAACTCACTTCCAAAATAGGATATTAACCGTAACCTTTACATAAGATCAATTGTTTTACAAAAAAAATAATCTCACGTGCAGCTATACATTCATTGATAAACTAGTACATGAGCCTATAACATGTAAATCATCAAATCAAAATGATCAAGGCCCTCAAGGGCTTACAAGTCCCAAGGCAATTGCCTGGTTACACAAAATGGTCTCTCGGACCCATACACATTAGCCATTGGCTTTACAAAAAGATCACAACAACATAAGAGCTATGCACTCTTTACAATTATCCGCGCCCTCAACTTGGCGGGATCACCACGCCTTTGCCTGCACCAAAATCCCATAGGGGTGAGCATAAAGCCCAGTAGAGAATTCTAACAAAGTATATACAGTTATGCAATTCTCAATAAAAATGCAAATGTCAATGCCATGCCATGCTCTTTTAAGGAAATATCATTTCATGTTCTTTGAAGATTTCAATTTTTCAAATAAAATCTTGCAATCTCAACACATGTCAAACTTCCAATTTTAATCAACAAAGGGGCGGTAAATACGACACTGATAATCCCTAGGCTGGTGTCTGCAAGTAGACTCTGCGAGTACTACCAAACTGTCATTTTTACCGGGATTAACCGGAAGGCTCGACACCTATCCGCGCAGTTTTCTGGTCTTTCACCATGGACACTCAGGCCAACTTATCAAACTCATCTACACCCCCTATCCGGACTTACCACCATATTTACCCCATAACACATTTTCACAGTTCTCATTACAACATAATCTTTTTCAAAGTAAACGTTTTCCAATTCATTTCAATATGTGTAACAATGATAATAAATCAAATGAGAACATGATGCAATACATAATATCTCATAACATTTCTAAATTTTCAATGTCTCCACAATAATGTCAACAATCACATTTTTCCATTACCTCTTTTCATTACTCTTTCCCAAGATAACCACATGTTATCTACACTTAGCCACAATTTCACCTTTCACAATTCTTAGCAATATGGTCCCATCAATACAACATGTAATGTTTTTCAAACGTTAATTTTCACAATCCATAATGCACAACAATTATCATCTTCCACTTAAATATTTCCATACATTCAACAATAGTTTAAAAATAAGTCCTCCATTCTCTTATATCATGAAAATTATCATTTCTTTATGTCACAATGTGAAATCCACACTCATTTACTTGTTTAACGCAAGAAAAGAGAATTTCATAGTTTTCCTCATGTTTTCAAAAAAAACCCCAAATTTCTAGATTTTTACAAAAACCTAACATTGTTCATCTCTTTTATAAAATCTCACCACACACTTCAATCTCGGCTCAAGTTGTCTAAAATTTCAAGAAAATCTCTAAATGTACACAAGGTAGAGTTTGTTTTACAAGAACAATCAATCCTTTGAGCCACCAAACCCACTTTTGAAATTTCTCAAGGAGAGTTACAAGATCAACTAAAAACTTCATATATATATATATAACTCAAAGGAAAACCTTCTAGGATTTATAAAAGAGTTGGGATACAACCCACATTTAAAACATCTCTACATTTTCAAAACACAAGATTGAAATCAACAAGGAACTATATGAAAACTCTTAAAAACAACATAACGGTAGCAAAACTTGTATATATAACTCAAGAATGTCCCTACCTCGAGCTTGGAAGAGAAGATGAGCAAAAAGGTTGAAACTCCAAAGTTGTCGAAACCAACTTCTACTTGGATCAAAACGAAACTCTTGACGAGATCTACAATCTTTCTCAAAGGAGGAAGGCAAGAAGATGCTTCCAAGAGAGTAGATCTAAAGACTTTTGAGCAAAAGTGGTTTTGGAGAGAGAGAGAGAGAGAGACCCACGGTTTAGAGGGAGAAAAGAGAGAAAGAAAATAAAGAAAAGGGTCAAGTGAGGGCCTATTTATAGCACTAGGTAAAATTAGAAATAAGCCCCAAAGTCAACCCAAAATATCAAGTCAAAACCCCCAAAAAGTAAGGCCAAAAGTCAGACCAAAATCTGAAAAAAAATCTGCAGGGGCCGACCCCTGCAACAGTGGTGTCGACACCAAAGAGGAAAATCTGGGAAACTAAGCTTGACTGCACTTCTGGTGTCGACCCTACCCCAGACTGGTGTCTACCCTATGTTCCAGCAACCAACACACAGACAGAAGAGGGTCGACCCTCTCCCAGTCTGGTGTCTACCCTATTTTCCAGCAACTCCTCCAGAACTTCACCACCAGGTAAGGGTCGACCCTAGGAAGGTTGGTGTCGACCCTAGAATGGAATTCCTAAGTCTCCGAGGAACTTTTGACAAGAATAAGCGCTAACAACCAAACCCAACAAGTTTAATTCGGATTATACTCCTCCAAAACCAACCCATAACAACACCAAAGGTTTCCAAAACATAATAATGATTCAAATACACTTCCTAAAAGTTTTAAAAAGGGTGCAAGTGCTACACCTCGTAACCCCACAGCTGTCGTCCTATGATACGCACAGGCACCTCCACATACATCATAATATCATCAAAGTCAACCGTCTGAGTATCAATTAGGTTTTGAGGGGGAGGGACTCTTGCTTGAATGTGATCACTTAAGAAGGCATTTCCTCGTCGAGTCATAAACTCTGAAGGTAAAGGTGCTACTAAATAGCGAGGATATCCCTGACTTAGGGCCATGCCTACTACACGTGTAGGCCCCAAAAACCTGTCTAAGGTACTCATAGTGTCAACCCTCCACCACTGCGTATCTACTTCTGTGGAGGTGGCCCTTAAGTATACTGATCGGCCCATAAGTCGGTTGAGGGTCGAGTTTGCCTGCCTAACTATTGCTTCTAAATGGCCTATTTTCTCTGGTAAGTTTGGAACGTAACTTTTATTTTCAAAAATTCGTTCAACGTCCGGGGGATCAAGCCCGTACCAAAAAAAGTCACCAAAGTTAAGTTCTAACATTGCCTACACCACAGAATGCCCAACTTAGCTATAGAACTAAGAAAAGACTTATCATTATAAGGACTAAGGTAAGACTATAACCATAAGGTTATTTTTTTTATTTAATTAATTAATTATTTATTTATTTTAACCATTGCTCTGATACCACTTTGTCACAACCCATCCCAGTGACCAAGGCTAGATTCGCAACGAGCTAATTCTAAAAATTTTTAGATTAATTCCAAATAATTAAATCAAATAATGCAGCGGATTAAAATAAAAGATGTAGATAAATATCTAAAGCATACATAGAAATTATTATTTGTGTAACGATGTAACATCCGTCAAATAATGATTATAAGAAAAAAACATGATATCCATATCAAATGTGAGGTTCTGATCCACAAGATAAAACCATCCTTCTTTAAATTTCTTTACTTGAAAGGGGTTTTAACAGCTATAAGCATATGGCTGAGTGAGAAATATTATACTGAGAGCATGATGGTATAAAATCACTATGGATAATTATTTAGGCTAAACAATGAATAGTTTGGTTCGAATAAATTATTTTTAGTAACAGATATATAACACAAAATCATATAAACAAAATAATTATAACCACTGTACAGAACAGAACAGAGAGTCAATAGATCCATGATAGACAGAGAGTCACGAAGTGACTAATCAAAGGGCCAAAGGTTATTTAATTCTCCCAAGGCATGGGACTGTCAGAGGGTCACTAAAGTGACAATTCAAAGGGCCAGTAATTATTTAAATCCCCAAGGCATGCGACCTCCATGGTGGTACTTATTCAAAACAAATGTTTATAAAATCATTGTCAAATATTTTCTAAAATTTAAACAAACATATCCATGGGTTTCAATTTAAACAAATAAAGTTCAAAAAATAATGCACGTAATTGAAACATTAACATAACCATAAAATATAATTTATATAAAAGAAATTTGTGGTAACTCAAAACATATATAAAACATATTATGGTGACTCAAGGTGTAATATAACTCACCTTAATATAATTTCTCCTACTTTTATGGGCCTTTTCACCTTTGCCTATTTGAATTTACCACTCTCCTTACTATCACTGTTCTTATTATTATTATTTTTCTTTGCTCTCAGGTTGTGAGCTCAGGTTCTTATTTATACCAAGTTCTCGACCGTAGCTGCTTCGATTACCCTACTGATAGACCTCCCACGTTGCTTGGGTAGATACCACGTTGTTGGCTTATAGCAATGCCACCTCATTTCCCTCAGTAGATTCATGAATCACTTTTCTTTTCCCTTAAGTAGATTCACTGATTCATGGCCCTTAATTAGATTCATTGATTCATAGATATCTCAAAGGGATAACTCACGCAATAACTGAGACCCTATTACCTTATGGCCCCCACAGATTGCCGTAATTATATATTTCATCTTCTTTTATTTTATTTATTTTATTTTTTTTTCTGCGCATAAATAGTCCTAGTTTAAAATTGATTACATTTGAGCACATACAATTAAATATATTATATTATTATTATTTTATTCATTTATTATTATTGTTTCACGTATTTATTTATTTATTTATTTATTTATTTTTTACGCAGTGTTAAATTAAACAATTGGTGTCATGACCTGAACCCACCCCTTCCCTATGGATTAAGGTCATAACCGACCAGTAATCAAGGGATTACCTATGGCCTCAAACCTAATTAAACATGTTTTCAATAGAATAAGGGGCCAAAACGGAAGTAGACTTAAAACTTTTGTCCAACGAGCTGTGCTTACATGATAAAGTAAAACATTTCATAATAACTCACACGTGTAAACAGAATTAACATCTTATATGTCCAAGAACTTTCAAAAATACAGTCAGCCAAACAAAAGCTTATATACGTGGTGATCCAACATATTCACCAAGGTAACAAAATGGAAACAAAAACAAAAGAAACAAAACAAAGTCTCATGCATGAGACGTTCGGGCTGACTCCACAAAACTTGACTCTTTTCATGACTTTCACTGAGGCTGGGTTTGGACATCTCTTTGCTCACCTACACACACATAAATGAGAGTGAGCGATAGCCCAGTGAATAATATCGAAATAAAGGAGTACATGAATGAAATTACAATAGTCACATTAGACGGCCATAGGTCCATTCATGTTTCTATCTAATACATCAAATGGCCTCAGGCCCAATCCGTTCTTATCAAATGGCCTTAGGCCTAATTTGTTTGTGTCAAACAGCCTTTGGCCCAATCATTCATTACCATATTCGTATTCATGTGTGTTATACTCACGATCATAATCACATTCGTAACCAATTAGTCTTACGCAAAAGGCTGTCTTTCAAACTATTCATCCATAATTCAAAATATAGTTCCATGAGGCTCATACAGAAGTTACGTTGTGGAAAATAACGTACTTGAACATATCTTTATTAAGATATTACTCACAGTGATCTGTCGGATGATTTGCCCTTGCACTTGACCCTACATATATCATAAACATAATGGGTCACAAGCGATTCAATCCATTCTTAATTTATATATTCCTCTTAGGCCTCTTTCTTACCTTTTTAATCCATTTATAATGCTCAATGCATGTCTAAGAGTGCCTAGAAATGAAAAAGAATAGAAAACAGATCATAGAACACCCTTTTCAAAATTTCTTAAACAGGGTTCTCCGCTCAAGCGCAGCTTTGGTCGCTCGAGCGGACCCCTTTGGTCTGCAAAAGTACTGGTTGCACGTATTTTATGGTCAAGCGATATTTTTTGACACTCGAGCTAGAGGTCTTTCAAATCAGGGTTCTCTTGAGCGTAAACTTTGTCACTCAAGCGACAATACAAATTTCTGCAAAACTTCTGGGAGCCAAATTTTCACGCTCGAGCAAGACTTTCCTCGCTTGAGCAGATAGGTCGAATTATGAGTTTTCCATAATTCTGTTTAAGCTTGAAACTTGCATTCCAATTGATGTAACTTGCATGTTATAACCCATAATTTACTTGCACATCTTCTAGCATGATATACATACTAAATTTACAACGTTATGAAGCTCAATTCCCATGAATTAGTTACATGCATACACAATTCATACCAAACTTATTTCTAATACTGCAAATTCATGCAACCAAAGCTTATACCTCCATGAATTGTGCTTGCATGTGGAACATAACTTCCATTCTCAACTTAAGTGATGCAAAAGATGATCAAAAGCATGAATCTTAATCAAAATTCAACATGGATCATATGTTTCATGCTCAAATACACAAATTCATAGCAATCTTTTGCATGCATGTTTATAATGACTTCAAATTCAACTCAATTCTTGTTCTTGATTACCATATAACTTTGAATTCACAAAATCACAAACTCAAACTTATGAATTAAGGGTTGGTTACTCACCTAAAAGTTCTAACCCTTCCAAATTTGGCTAATTTCTTCGGTCTAGCTTCCAATTTCCCAAGCTTTGAACTAGAATTCACAATTTGAGCCTTCTTCTCTCTCTAGAACCAGCCCCCTCTCCCTCTAAAATGTGATTTCAGCCAAGTTGTAAGGAATGAGCTCCAAAGTGAACATAAGTGTAACTAAGTCACTTATATATATTTGTCTAATCAATTTGGGTTAAGGCTAATCAATTTAATCTAATTAATTTGGTCCAAATTAATTTTTAATTAAACTTCACCGCAGGCTCTAAAAATCATGCTAAGCACAAAAATACAGTCAATTTCACTTTCTGACGCCTCTACGGCCTTCAATTTAAATTCTATAGCAGAAAACCAAACAGATTTTCCTACGGTGAACAGATAGGAATTCAAACACACACACATAATCATACAAGTAGCACTCAAAATCATATTAAGCACATAACCACAATCATAATTAAGATTAATTAACATAACATGGGACAGGGTTATCACAATCTTCCCCCATTTAGGAGGTTTGGTCCTCCAAACTTATTTTACCTCCGTCCAGGAACAAATGTGGATAGCGCAGTTGCATTTCATCGTCTTTTTCCCATGTAGCGTCCTTCCTATAGTGTTCTTTCCATTCTACTTTCACCATTGAGATGGACTTGTTTCTCAACTACTTCACTTGCCGGTCAATGATTCGTTCTGGTCATTCTTCGTATCATATATTTTCATCCAGAGCTATCCGGTGGTAATCAATCACATGAAACGGATCTCGAAGATAACCCTTCAACATTGATACATGGAACATATTGTGCATTTGCTCAAATCCCGGTGGCAAGGCAACCTCATATTCAAGTGGTCTTCTTCGAACATCTGCATAATTCTTTTGTCAGCTCTGAGCCGTCTTGAGCTTTTGTTGATTAACTTTAATTTTCTAAGAAGTGTCTTGTACAATTTCGGGCCCAAGTAAAGCCCTATCTTCGACCTCTGTCTAACAAATTGGTGATCTACACTTCCTACCATACAAAGCTTCGTATAGTGCCATATCGATGTTGGAGTGGAAGCTGTTATTGTATACAAACTCTGCTAGTGGCAAATAATCCTTCCAACTCTCTTGAAAATCCAAGGCATACATTCTAAGCATGTCTTCCAAAGTCTGTATGGTCCATTCTGATTGCTCGTCTATTTGTGGATGGAATGCAGTACTGAATCTCAATTCTATTCCCATAACTCTTTGCAAACTTTTCCATAATCTTGATACAAATTTTGGATCTCTATCCGAGATAATGGACACCGAAACCCCATGTAGGCGAACAATTTCAATAACATATATAGTAACCAGTCTATAAGCATCAAATGTAGTTCTAACAGGTAGAAAATGTGCAGATTTAGTCAGTCTATCAACTATAACCCAAATAGAATCCATACCTCTAGGAGTTCGAGGTAGGCCAACAACAAAGTCCATGATCAAATGTTTCCACTTCCATTCCGGAATAGGGAGAGATTGAAGTAGATTGCCTGGTTTCTGATGTTCAGCTTTAACTTGCTGACATTGAAGGCACTTGGACACATACTCTGCGATTTCCTTCTTCATTTTGGGCCACCAATAGCTTTGCTTCAAGTCCCGATGCATTTTGTTATTACCTGGATACATAGCAAACATCGACTTGTGAGCTTCATCTAGTATCCTCTTTTTCAATTCAGGAATATTCGGGGACATATATTCTGCTTTGAAACCTCAATACTTCACCATCAATGCTGAATTCTGCTTTTGATTTCGTTTCAAACTCATCAATCATTGTTTTGAGGGTCTCATCTTCTTTTTGCCTTTGCTTAACTTCATTAATTTTGCTGGTTCGACGGAAATGGCCGCCATTAACCCGGCTTGTTCTTGTAACATAACCTCAATTTCAGCCTTCTCAAAATCTTGCAAGATTTATTTCTGTTTGGTGAGTAGACAAGCTAAGTTCCCCGTTGATTTTTTGCTCAATGCATTGACAACGGTATTGGCTTTTCCAGGGTGATATTGAATCTGAAGGTCATAATCTTTTATTAGTTCAAGCCATCTTCTTTGTCGCATATTCAACTCCTTTTGAGTAAAGAAGTATTTTAGGCTTTTGTGATCCATGTAAACTTCACATTTCGCCCCATATAGGTAATACTGCCAAATTTTCAAAGCGAACACCACTGCAGCTAGTTCCAAGTCATATGTCGGGTAGTTCTTTTCATGCGGTCTTAATTGACAAGAGGCATAGGCGATCACCCTTCTATTCTGTATTAGTACACAGCCCAAACCTTTATAAGAAGCATCACTGTATATCACAAAGTTTTCCATGCCTAAGGGCAATGTCAAAACTGGTGCAGTGGTTAGTCTTGTCTTCAATTCCTGAAATGCAGACTCTCTTTCATCAATCCATTCAAATAATTGTCCTTTGCGTGTGAGTTGGGTAAGTGGTACAGCTATTTTCGAAAAATCCTTTAGAAACCGTCTGTAATACCCGGCCAGGCCCATGAAACTGTGGACTTCTGTTACATTCGTTGGAGTAGGCCAATTTACAATTGTTTCTATCTACTGTGGGTCTACCAAAATCCCATTTCTATTAATGACATGCCCTAAAAAAATAACTTCATCCAACCAAAATTCACATTTCTTCAATTTAGCAAATAATTTATTTTCTCTAAGTGTTTGCAAAACAGTTCTCAGATGTTGTTCATGTTCAAGTCTATTCTTTGAATATATCAAGATATCATCAATAAAAACCACTACAAAACTGTCAAGGTAGGTCTTAAAAATTTGGTTCATTAGGTCCATAAATGCTACAAGAGCATTAGTTACCCCAAATGACATAACAAGAAATTCATAATGGCTATACCTTGTCCGAAATGCAGTTTTCTCAACATATTCTGCTTTTACTCTCAACTGGTGGTACCCGGATCACAAATCAATTTTGGAAAACACTTATAATCCTTGCAACTGGTTAAACAGGTCATCAATATGAGGTAAGGGATATTTATTCTTTATTATCACCTTGTTCAATTCTCGATAGTCAATACACAGGCATAGGTTCCATCTTTCTTTTTCACAAATAACACTGGTGCACCCCACAGCGAAGTGCTCGGTCGAATAAACCCTTTGTCAAGTACGTCTTGCAATTGTTCTTTTAGTTCTTTTATTTCAGCAGTAGCCATTTTGTAAGGGGTTTTTGAAATAGGCTAAGTGCCTGGCACAACATCAATAATAAACTCTATTTCCCTGTCAACCAATTCCCCTAGTAATTCATCTGGGAACACATCTGGAAATTCTCTAACAACCGGAATAATATTCAATTCAACATTCACAAATTGTTCAGATAATACACAACACAAATAGCCCTGACACCCTTTCCTGATCAATTTACATGCTTTCATTGCAGATATCAAATAAGGTGGAGGCACTACCCCATTACCCACAAACACAATTTCTTCATGTCCTGGTGGTATAAATACAACTTGTTTCGTTACACAATCGATGGTGGCATAATATTTAGATAACCAGTCCATGCCCAGAATTACATCAAAATGTCTAAAGTCTAGGGGTAACAAATCCACGTACAAGGTAGCATT
Organism: Camellia granthamiana; assembly: GCA_036172215.1. NCBI lineage: Eukaryota > Viridiplantae > Streptophyta > Magnoliopsida > Ericales > Theaceae > Camellia > Camellia granthamiana. Next base: position 23,612,021 of record CM069912.1, read on the forward strand.
CCCAACACACATCACAAAATCAACACACAGATGTACACAACACAGATTCCTCGGATGGAGCTGATATACATAACAAATATGGCAATGACTCTAGAGGTCTACTCAATCTAGATGCAAATACATATGTTACAAAGGAGTGCGTTGATCCCCGAATCAATTAATAGAAAAGCATCCTGATTGCATATAGAAATAGTACCTGAGACAACGGCTTTTGTGTTCCTCGTATCACCCGGAACAAGCGCAAAGACTCTCCCTTGCCTCACAATGTCTCTGGTGGTAGTAAGCCTTGTAGTGTTTCTCAGTTTTGGGAACGATACAGTTGAGCTAGCAGCTATCTTCCCACTGTTTTGATTACAATCCCTAGCCATGTGCCCTGTCTTACCACACTTAGAACAAGCCCCTGATATACGGTAACAAACCCCACAATGCCTTTTTCCACACTGGTTGCACATTGGGGATGTGTCTCTGGAAGAATTCGAGGTACTTGAGGAGCCCGTATTCTGCTTTTTTAAAAATCTCTTCTTTGAAAAGAAGCCTTGTCTTTTACTACTTTTCCAGTCGATTGATGATTTGGCCTGTCTGGCTATATTAGCTTCTGATATTATGGCCCGGTTTAACACTTCGATATAGGTTTCCAGCTTGAGTACATTCACTTTCTCTAAGATATTATCCCGAAGGCCTCCCTCAAAATGTCTTGCTTTCTTATAGTCGGTATCGACCATGTGTGGTGCAAATCTGGCCAATTTAGTAAACTTGGCCTCATACTCAGCTACAGTGATGCTATCTTGCTTAAGTCCCATGAACTCTGACACTTTCCTGTCACGGACACATTGTGGAAAGTATTTATCGTAGAAAATCTCCAAAAATCGTGCCCAACCAATATCTTTATTGCTTTCACGCATTAACATCCACCATCTTCTAGCCTCATCTTCAAGAGTAAAGGTGGCTAGCAACACTTTCTAGGTTTCTAGACAAGGAAATACCTCAAACAGTTTCTCTATGCTGAGGACCCATGCTTCAGCTTTTTATGGATCTAATCCACCATGAAACCGTGGCGGTTTCATTTTCTTAAACTCTTTGGTGAGAGCTATTGTCCGGTCATCATTTTGCAAATCTGGTATAGGTGGTGCTGGAGGTGGAGGTGGAGGTGGAAGTGGAGGTGGAGGGTGTGGCTGTTGCCACTGTTGCTGCCATTGTTGCTGTTGTCTCAATGTTTCGGCCGTATCTTGTATTAGCCTTTCCATTCTATCCATTATGGCAGTAGAGGACTCCTCTAACTCATCACCTCTTGTTCTCACCATTATCTTATTAAACTTGCATTATTCTTTATACAAAAATATTCACAGCATATACAAAGCACCATACATATTCAAATAATTCACAATGCAAGTATCACAAAACATATAGCACATAGTCATTCATTTCAAAACATTTAAACATATGTTCGATGTCTTCGAGTTCATACTTATAACATGAATGCATCCTAGATCTTTTCTAGATGCTTATTGCTCATTTGGACAAGCGTATGGGTTATTACTCGTACTCTGATACCACTCTGTCATGACCCCAACCCGCCCCTATGGATTAAGGTCATAACCGGCTAGTAATCAATGGATTACCTAAGGCCTCAAACCTGATTAAACATGTTTTCAATAGAATAAGGGGGACCAAAATGGAAGCAGACTTAAAACTTTTGTCCAACGAGCTGTGCTTACATGGTAAAGTAAAACATTTCATAATAACTCACACGTGTAAACAGAATTAACATCTTATATGTCGAGGAACTTTCAAAAATACAGTCAGCCAAACAAAAACTTATATACATGGTGATCCAACATATTCGCCAAGGTAACAAAAAGGAAACAAAAACAAAAGAAACAAAACAAAGTCTCATGCGTGAGACGTTCAAGCTGACTTCATAAAATTTGACTCCTCTCCTAACTTTCACTGAGATTGGGTTTGGACATCTCTTTACTCACCTACACACACATAAATGAGAGTGAGCGATAGCCCAATGAATAATATCGAAATAAATGAGTACATAAATGAAATTATACCAGTCACATTAGACAGCCATAGGCCCATTCATGTTTCTATCTAATACATCAAACGGCCTCAGGCCTAAACATATCAAACGGCTTCAGGCCCAATCCATTCTTATCAAATGGCCTCGGGCCTAATTTGTTTGTGTCAAACGGCCTTTGGCCCAATCATTCATGTCAAACGGCATTTGGCACAATCATTCTTGTCAAACGACCTTTGGCCCAATCATTCATTTCCATATTCGTATTCATGTGTGTGTTATACTCATGATCATAATCACATTTGCAATCAATTAGTCTTATGCAAAAGACTGTCATTCAAACTATTCATCCATAATTCAAAATACAGTTCCATGAAGCTCATACAGAAGTTACGTTGTGGAAAATAACATACTTGAACATATCTTTATTAAGATATTACTCATAGTGATCTGCTGGATGATTTGCCCTTGCGCTTGACCCTACATATATCATAAACATAATGGGTCACAAGCGATTCAATTCGTTCTTAATTTATATATTCCTCTTAGGCCTCTTTCTTATCTTCTTAATCCATTTATAATGCTCAATGCATGTCTAAGAGTGCCTAGAAATGAAAGAGAATGGAAAACAGATCATAGAACACCCTTTTCAAAATTTCTTAAACAGGGCTTTCCGCTCGAGCGCAGCTTTGGTCGCTCGAGCGAACCCCTTTGGTTTGCAAAAGTACTGGTTGCACACATTTTACGCTCGAGCGATATTTTTGACACTCGAGCGAGAGGTCTTTCAAAATAGGATTCGCTCGAGCGTAAAATTTGTCGTTCAAGCGATAGTACAAATTTCTACAAAACTTCTGGGAGCCAAATTTTCACGCTCGAGCAAGACTTTCCATGCTCGAGCGGACAGGTCGAATTCTGGGTTTTCCAGAATTCTGTTTAAACTTCAAACTTGCATTCCAATTGATGTAACTTGCATGTTATAACCCATAATTTACTTGCACATCTTCTAACATGATATACATACTAAATTTACGACATTATGAAGCTCAATTCCCATGAATTAATTACATGCATACACAATTCATACCAAATTTATTTCTAATACTTCAAATTCATGCAACCAAAGCTTATACCTCCATGAATTGTACTTACATGTGGAATATAACTTTCATTCTCAACTTAAGTGATGCAAAAGATAATCAAAAGCATGAATCTTAATCAAAATTCAACATGGATCATATGTTTCACGCTCAAATACACAAATTCATGGCAATCTTTTACATACATGTTTATAATGACTTCAAATTCTTCAAATTCAACTCAATTCTTGTTCTTGATTACCATATAACTTTGAATTCACAAAATCACAAACTCAAACTCATGAATTAAGGGTTGGTTACTCACCTAGAAGTTCTAACCCTTCCAAATTTGGCTAATTTCTTCGGTTTAGCTTCCAATTTCCTAAGCTTTGAACTAGAATTCACAATTTGAGCCTTCTTTTCTCTCTAGAACCGGCCCTCTCTCCCTCTAAAATGTGATTCAGCCAAGTTGTAAGGAATGAGCTCCAAAGTGAACATAAGTGTAACTAAGTCACTTATATATATTTGTCTAATCAATTTGAGTTAAGGCTAATCAATTTAATCTAATTAATTTGGTCCGAATCAATTTTTAATTAAACTTCACCGCATGCTCTGAAAATCATGCTAAGCACAAAAATACAGTCAATTTCACTTTTTGACGCCTCTACGGCCTTCAATTTAAATTCTATAGCAGAAAACCAAACAGATTTTCCTACGGTGAACAGATATGAATTCAAACACACACACATAATCAGATAAGTATCACTCAAAATCATATTAAGCACATAAACACAATCATAATTAAGATTAGTTAACATAACATGAGACAGGGTTATCACAGTTAGGGTGTCACAATTAAGCTTAAACACCTTGAATTCATACTCTAGGTATGAGTTTCTTTTCTAATTCTTGTACATAAAACCTATGGAAGATGAATTCATGAGTTGTGTAGGAGTTGCATTTACCACAATTGTAACAATCCCGACCTATGATTAGCCTATAATCCTTAATTAAGAATGCTTAACAAGGAATTAAGATGAAATTACGAATTAATTGTGTATTCTATGTTTTATTTGAGTTTATATCTATTCATGGTAGGAATATATGTTCGCATTTCTGTTTCGGTATGCAAATTGAAGGCCTTATAGGCATCCTATCATGAAATTGACTTGGTTTATGTGTTATTTGAAATTTTTAGAACATTATGGTAGGTTTAATCGAAATTTAATTTGGAACCAAATAATTAGAATTAATAATTACAATTTGATTAGTTTAGGCCAAGCTTGATTAGCTAACACTAAACCAAGCCTATATAAGTCTTAAATGGCTTCTAGATTACATTACACCCTCATTTCATCATCTTTGAGACACCAAACGTAGAGAGAGAGCGAGAGAGAGAGAGAGAGAGAGAACTTGGGAGATTGAGATCAAAGCTTAGAAAAGAGGAAATAGAAAGAGATTGGTAGAAGACTTGGAGAATTAAGCTTAAACACCTTGAATTCATACTCTAGGTATGAGTTTCTCTTCTAATTCTTGTACATAAAACCTATGGAAGATGAATTCATAAGTTGTGTAGGAGTATGTATATGAGATTGAAGAAAACATGTTAGGATCACCTTAATTATGTAAGAATCAAACACATTGCATACATGCATGTGTATTTCATACGATTTTAAGGATGTTTTCCAAGAAATTTCCTCATTCATGTAATGATTCTAGCTTGGTTTTGAGAATTCATCACATTTCATGACATTTTATTTCAATTGATCATGTTTTGGAAGGTTGGAGTTCATACCATTGCATGCATGTTATGTTTTCAAAGTTTCAAGAGTTGTTTTGAATAATTCACTTGCTTTTAGGCCTTGATTTTGTGAAATGGCTTTCAATTCATGATGGTATACAAGTTTAGACATGTTTTCAAGTTTTGGGCCCAAAGGATGTGTTTTGAAGCTTTGAATTTGAGTTTTGCATCTTGAACAGCAATCTGGAAATTCCAAAATTCTGCATCACCGCTCAAGCGACCAAAGCTACACTCGAGCGACCACCCTTTGTTTTGTACCTTGGCTCGAGCAACACAAAGTTGGCTTGAGCGTAAAATTCGAGCTCCCAGTACTTTTACAGACATAGGCCTTAGCTTGAGCAATAGAACCAGCGCTCGAGCGACCACCCTTTGTTTTCCATCGCGGCTCGAGCGACCAAGCTCTTCGCTCGAGCATAAAATGAGAGCTCTTAGAAGTTTTGCAGACCAAGGTATCTGCTCGAGCAACCAAAGTTGTGCTCGAGCGAACTACCTTGCTTTTAGAATTTTGGCTAAGTGTTTCAACTTACATTTTGGCATCCTCATTGCATCCTAGGCATTCCTAAGCCTTAATTAAGACATAATAATGAGGATAAGGATTAGAAACACACCAAGATAGAAAAGAAATAAGTTACATATTTTTCTGAGCATGTGTTTCAATGTGTATCGATTATGTATTTATGTAGGTCACGCGACGTAGACTGTCTAATCTGTTTGCTCCATCTGTTTTGCTACTGGAGCTATCTGTGAGTAATAACTCTATAAAGCTATGTTAAACTTTAAGTATCTTCTGACTAATATGATATGATCTATTTTCTGAAATGCTATTTTGTGATTAAATGAATGATTTTCCAATTTTCTGAATGTATTCGTGGCATCCTTAATATCATGTGATATCTTACGTCCCTTTACGGGTCATCAAGTCCTTTTATGGGTCATCGTCATGTGAATATTTATGAACGTCTCTGTGCACATGAGTCATCAGTACCGCATCCCATATAATTATGGGTCATCAAATTTGTTAGCGTTAATGGATGTACCATGTATGATCATATGTGAACTCTAATTATGACTATGACTATGAATTTGTTACTGATCTAAATTTTGATTCTTGAATTTGTTATGGACATCATTCATAAAATCTTTACTCTATTATTATTCACTGGTGTCACGACCCAAACCCACCCCTATGGGTCAAGCATCATAACCGGCCAGTAACCCTTAGATTACCAAAGGCCTCTGAACAGAATAATATTGATAACAGGGGCTACGGAAGCAATTATGCAAACTTACATAGTCCATAGAGCTGTGCAGACATATATATGGGACAAAAAACATAAATCTTTCATATACATGTTGCATACATACAGATAAGGCATTAAGATGCAGTGGCCTTACATTACCCAAGTCACATATACAGGATTACAACATGTTCAGGCCAGACACAAACATTACGAAAGTACAAAAGTCCCAAAGACTACGAACTTGGGTAGATCTCAAAAGGGAACCTCCACGGGAGGCATAATAGCTAGCTGACACCAAAACTCGCCAGGCGGCATCTCAGGCCTAGTCATGCGCTTGTCCACCTACTTATATATAGACAATATAGTGAACTAGAGCCCAGTGAATAATAACTAAGTAAAGGGTTAAATGAATGATGTCCATCACAGATTCAGAAATCAGAGTTAATATCATAAATGGATTCATATACATATTCAGATTTGTAAACAGTTACACGTGGTACACCCAATAACTAACATATCAACTTAGTCCTAAGACCCACATGCATAGTCGGTACTGACGGCCGTAAAGGTCCACGTCTTGCGCGCAAGTAGTCATGGTATTGTTACCCCTAGGCGAGGGCCACGTGAATATAGGCCTAGGTATTGTTACCCCCGGGCAAGGGCCACGTGAACATAAGCCACAGTATTGTTACCTCTGGGCGAGGGCCACGCATATAGGCCATGGTATCGTTACCCCCAGGCGAGGGCCACATGAACTAAGGGTGCCACGAATACATTTTAGAAAATTGGACATTCATTCATAATTCATAAAATAGCATTTCAGAAAACAGATCATATCATATCAATCAGAAAATACTTAAAATTTAACATAACTTTACAGAGTTATTACTCACAGGTGGCTTTGGGCGCAGACAAACAAAGCAGATTCATCAATTGATTCAAGGCACGCGACCTACACCAACATACATACAAATACACACTTGAAACACTCGCTCGAATTCATAACTTGTTTTATTTGTTCTTGGCATGTTTCTAGTCTTTATCCTTATTATAGTGTCTCAAGCATGACCTGGGAATGCCTAGGATGGAAAGAGGACACAAAATGCAATTGGAAACATTTCTCAAATTTTGCTGAAAATAGGGTCCATGCTCGAGCGTGGCTTTCCCCGCTCGAGCGGACATGCAAGATGTGAAGGCTCGCTCGAGCGTGACTTTCCCCGCTCGAGCGGTCTGTAAACTTTGGAAAAAGTACTGGTTGAATGATTTTCACGCTCAATGGACGCTCGATCCCCGCTCGAGCGTGAGACTCAGACCCTCGCTCGAGCGTGACTTCCCTAGCTCGAGCGGATTGTAAAACATATGAACCTCTGGGTATATGCATTTCACGCTCGAGCGTGACTCACGTCGCTCGAGCAGAAGTGCACGTACTCTAAGTGCTCGCTCAAGCGTGAATTCCCCCACTCAAGTGTGGATCAAATTTCTAGAATTTCCAGATTTGATCCACAAGTTCAAATTCAACCTCTAAGGTACCAAACTCAATTTTTCTGGGCCAAAACTTTGGAAAACTCATAGAGATTCATAAAATAACATGTTGCAAGGATTAATTCAAGAAATCATGGCCTAAAGACTTGTCAATTGAACAAAATTCAACATGAAACCCAAGAATATTTTATGAACATAACATGCATGAATTTTTTCTTGAATCCAACCTCTTTAAACCGTGACCAAACTTGGCAATATAATGGAAACATGATGAACTCCCAAGATGTAAGTGAGATGAACACATGCATGAAAGAAATCTTTGAAATCATGCTCAATTTGTGAGAAAATGCACATGCATGCATGGTATGGCCCAATTCTTCTCAACTCTAGTGCAATTCCTACATGAATTCACTTAATTCACCAATAATCTTGTAGAATCTACATCAATTACTCAATTAAGAGTTCAATTCCTTACTTAGAGGCTTGAATCTACAAGAGTTGAAGTTGAAACCCTCTAATCTTCTTCACTTTGACAACAATTCTAGCAATCCTTAGTTTTGAATTCAAATTCTCAAGTCTTGGACCAATTCTCTCTTCTCTCCCTCGCTCTCACGTTTGTATCATCAAAGGAATGAACTGGGAGTGTTTTGGTGCTCAAAGAAGTCCACTAAGGCCTTAATTAGATTTGGACAAAAGTGTAATTAATTTAAAGCCAAATAAAAGTCTAATTTAATCGTCCCAAATCAACTTTTAATTAAATCTACCATAAAATCCTATAAATCCTAATTAACATATAAATCAAGTCAATTTCTGAGTCGGATGCCGATAAGGCTTTCAATTTACAAACCGGAACCAAAATATGAACAAATCTTCCTACGCAAAACAGATATAAACACAGATAATGCAACACACACATGCCAATTAATTCAGAATTCCTCCTTAATTACTGTTAGGCATAATTAATCATGGATTAATATTAATCGTGGGTCGGGGTTGTTACAACTGGGCTCCAGTTCATTGTATTATTTATCTATGTAGGTGAGCAAGTGCGTGACCGGACCAAAGCTGCTGCCTGGCATCTGTTTTGTCGGCCAACCTTCGTGCCTCCCGAGGAGGTTCCTGAAGTGTCTTGTGGTCGTGATTGTGGATCAAGCTTAAGTCTTTTGATTTTCTTTTGTTTAAGTTTGATCAAGACTTTCTATTTATCTGTATATTGGGCTAGGTCTCTTTTTGTTATATCTGTACATAGGATGACGTCATATTTGTGTAAATTAAGTTTTAAATTTTCTGTCCCATATATGTCTGCACAGCTCTATGGACATTATATGTTTGTATAATTACTTCCTCAAGCCCCTTATTCTGTCAATCTGTTTAGAGGCCTTCGGTAATCCGAGGATTACTGGCCAGTTATGATGCTAAACCTATAGAGGCGACAACAATACTCACTAAGTCAATGGTTACACGCACACAATAACAAATAACTACCAACAATACAGTGTCTTTATAATACCAAAATAACATGACAACATCAACAATACATTACTCACAAATCACAATTCATGTTAATATTCACATTAAAAAATAATCATGCTACCACAAAAAATGTGAATGTTCACAGAGTATGATTCCATGAGGGGATGTTATTTACCAACATATATTTGTAATATGAAAATTCACATCAACATTTAGTGAGAGATTTCATAAGGTAGACGATTTATGATTTTAGAAATGTGAGATTTTTTTCATGGAATCAGGGACAGATTTTCTCCCTAGAATGAATGAGAGATTTTCTCCATGAAATAAGAGAAAATTTTCTTCTTGAAATGAGAAGATTCCCTTCGAAATGAGAATAGATTTTCTCCATGGAATAAGGGGAAGATTTTCTCCATTTAATGAGGAACTGTTGTCATTTTTTATTGTGTATTGGTTTCAAAATGGAAACATGCACAAAAATTGAAAGGGTGATTTGGTCATATTACTCTAAACGGGACCTAATAGAATATTAAAAAATAAGATGGTTTAAATGAAATATAACAATCAAGAATAGGTCTTTTTAAAAAATAACCCAATCCTTTTTTGGAAAAATTACAAAAAATAAAAATAAAAATAAGCTTTAACCCTTATAATAAAATAAATCATGATTTTTTAATTTTTTCAATTTAAATTTTAATCTTTTAATTTGTTTCAATCTAAATTATTTGTCTATTTTCGTTAAGTAAAATTGATCAAAAAATTATATTTTAGTCATTAAATTCAACAAAAATGAGTATTTTAGACATTTTATGTGCACTTACGTTGAATTAATGAATAAAAAAAATTCAATGAAAATAAATAAATGATTTACATTAAAAACAAATTGACAAAATTAAAAGAATTGAACTTTAGATTTTTATATATATATATAATTTCTCCTAAGTTTTTAATAAAATTTGTTACCCTAGATAAGCAATCCAAAATGGGGTGAATTGATTTCTAAATAAATTGCTAAATTAAAATATTAACCCAATATATAAAATAAATAAAAATACCCAACAATATAAAATAGAGTAATAAAATAAAATGAACAAAGGGAAGATAAAGCAAATTCAACGATTTATAGTGGTTTGACTTAACCAAAGCTTACATTCACTCCCCAAATATCCTTGTCAAGAATTTCTCCACTATTCTTCAAATAGTAATATACCACTAGTTTCACGAGTGTTAATGAACCTTCACAATAAATGATCAAACCCGATCACTCCGACCAACAAATTTTGAATCCGGTGCCTACTTACACCCAATTAATTTTATTCCGAAAAATCACTCACAAAACTCTCTCTTTTACAATAATAATAAGAGAATAGAAAACCCTTTAACAATTTTACTCAAAATGAATAATAAATCACCAAAAACACACAACATAATATCTAAGAATATTTCAATATTACAGATTTTTCTCTTTTTCACTTCTTATTTTTCTCTAAGCAAAATACTTCTTTTATAACCAAAAATTATGTTCGTTGAGGAGAGGAGGCACTTCTCGTTTGATTTTTGCAACTCGAATCACGTGGAGACAGGCACGCAGCTAGTTTTTTCTCTTTCAAATTTGCAGGCAGAAGTTTCAAATTATAGCCAAAGATCACTTTTGATGAATAGTAAAGTACTACTTGCACAACACTTAGATTTTCAAAAAGTAAACGGCAACTTTTCTATTAAAATACTATATAATGCACAGTAAAATTTATTTAAATAATATTTATATTTGAATGCATCATATATATACTAGGGATAACCCGTGCCTGAAGGCACGGTCAATAATTTTTTTGATACCACATGTGCTACGGAATTCAATTGTAATAATACTTAATACTTCACTCCAGCTTAATACTTTACAAATGAGAAGTTGAAATTGTTTCTACACAGTAAACTGGCAAAAACATTCATGAATTTCAAATAACAAACTTCAAAATTATAGTTCAAATAATGAATTTTATATTACAGTGTAGCATAAGCAAAGAATAGAATCTAAAAATCTTTGCTAAAATTCAAGTCCAAACAACAAATTTTAGAATTCAATCCACGTCAAAATGACACACGTATAGGAAACATTCGACAAAAGGATATTACTGAATTAGCATCATAACTGATAACCTTTTCACTTTATCAAATTTCAATACCTTCAAGAAAAGGTGAACGAATATTTTGGTACAAAAGAGTAATCATCCTATCCAACTAAAAAAAATAATAATTAATCATCCAGTTTAAAATGAGAGCCAACCAACTACACACATAAAGAGAAGCAACGTAACCCAATGTTTCTAATACGGATCAGCCACATGCAACAAAATCACTTGCTTAAATTCACTTTAAAAAACCATTAGCTATGAGAAATTGCATCAAAATACATATGAGAAATCAACAAAATGATTCTTTAAAAGCAACTTTAATTTGACAACAAAATGAACTCATTGCAGTAATAAAAATAATTTGAAGAACAATAACAAATGCATGAATAGCTTAATATAATATTATTGAATTAGATGATTTTGTGGTTTCAATTTGAACAATACCAAAAAAACTCAACAAACCCATGTTTAAGAGTGATAAAATCAATTTTTTGCAATGACATTGTCATAGCAATGGGACTAAAGGCTTGGTTGAATTTGGTTTGGTTCGGTTTGAACATTGTCATAGCAACAAAATTCATGTACTTCTCTGATAGCTCTAAATAAATCAGTGGTAAGCATAATTTTGACCCCATCATTGGCTGAAACACACATGAAAAATAGCATTGAGCAAATATTCTAAACATGAATGTAAGAGAGAAGTTTACACAGGTTTTACACAGGTTTTACATAGTGAAACCTAACCTATCAAATTTAGTAAATAATAATTTGAATCTGAATACATAAAGATATCCAGTTAAACTAACCTAGAACAATGAAACTCTCAACAACCAATCAGAGAATTCTAAGACAATACAAAGACTTTTGCTAATGAGATTAATTAAAGCTTGAACAATATGATAATACAAATTCAAATCAATTAACTCATGAATTTAAAAATCAATTACCAAACCAAATCAAGCCTTAAGTCCCATCAATTAATTTAAAAAATTAACTCATGAATTCTATAAAAAAATTCGTTGAAATAGAAAAATGAAATGTGGTTTAGATTTAACTAAGACAAAATGTACAAATAAAAAATAAACATAACAAAGAAAATCCATGAGCATCAAATCCATCATCTTGTTGTGCCCTTGGGTCAACATTCACTTATCCACATGCAGGAAAAATAAAAACTCTCCCACATACAGGAACAAATCTAGTAGTCCATGCCTAAACTGATGACCATGACAAATTTGGTAAAAAAATTCTTATTTTTTGATGACTTGACAAATCTCGTAGTCCATGGCGTAACTCAGATTACACATAATCCTACATTCCTAAACATGTATCAATGTCAGCATTAAGAAAAGTCAAGTTCCACAATACACCATTTCAAAACAAAGTCGAGTTCAGACTCCCAATATGGCAAAAGTATTGAAGGATCAAAATTTAAAACCTAACTAAAAATTTCTTGGGTTTCATCTAGCTGATTTTATAATAAGGCAACTCACATAGTTCAAAATCAATTAAATAACCAATCAAATAAATAACGAAATAGGCAACGATGGGCAAGAAAGTATACTTTGGAAGGGTAGCAGCTTTTTCTCTCATCCTTTGTATGAACTGCCCATTGTGGAAGCTTCTCCCAGCCACATCCGAATGAAACTTTTCCAAGGGATAAGACAATCTAGTATTTCTCCCATCTTTGAAAAGAGCATATCCGAGCACCCTCTGGGCATCAATTTCCTGCACACAATCTGCAGTCCAAGTTCATATGTTTGAGCATTCACAACCAAAACAAACCATACATGAAGGAAAAAGACCATAATAAAGTCTGTCAATGGACTCAAATATTATCAACTAATAGAAGGGTATATGATGCATGCTAAGTTTTTGCATACCCTCGAGGCCCAATTCAATTAGCTTTAGGTATCCTCCTGGCTGTAAGAGTTCACCAACAATTCTGTCGGGCTCTGTCAAATCTCTTTCGATTACATGAACTCGTCGTCCATCCTGCAACAAATAGCATAAATAAGATTGGAGTTCCAAGGTTTTTGCAAAAAAATAAATACATAAATAGGACCCAAAAAAAAGCATAATAACAGGAAAAAAAGAAAGAAAAAGAAACAATTATTTTATCATCATAAATTCAGGTCCTTAACAAAGCAAGCACGTGTCTCATTCAACCCAATTAAACCAAATTGATAATGAAACAAAATCAGATTTATTGCAGAGATAAAGAGCAAAGATAAACAACCAGTTCATACACTCAATGATGATCTTCACAACCATATAGACAAATCAAATTTGTGGAGGATGTATGGGTTTTTTGTATAGGTGGCAATGCTCCCTAAAAGATGTACATACTACAATTCTTCAGTACTTATGAAGCAGATTAGTTATAAAATGTCAATTTCCACAATACACCATTTCAAAACAAAGTCAAGTTCAGACTCCCAATATGGCAAAAGTATTGAAGGATTAAAATTTAAAACCTAACTCAAAATTTCTTGGGTTTCATCTAGCTGAAAGAGTTTATTTGATAACCCAACCCAATGATGAATATATCCCAACCCAAGGTAAGCTCTGTTTTTTTTCTTCTTCTTCTTCTTTTTTTTTTTTTTTTTTTTTGGGTATTGTTATTAAGGATATATAGCTGAAAGTTGCATTTGTTTTGTACAGAGTTGGTAAATTATTTTGGTTTTTATTTGGGGGTTTGATTTGGTTCATCTGTACCTGCCAAAGCTTTTGAGTTCAATTGGTTCCTCCAAATTCAGAATCTGTTTTTGTTTATGATCTAGAGAGTTAAGGCTTGAGATGTCAGAATTTTTAAATGATATACATATGAGCACATTTGGAGTAACTGTGTAACTGTGTAATAAGGATTGCAGCATATGGAAAATCATGTTCTTAAACTATGAATGAATCTATAAACCCACTTCAATGATAGAAATCCATTTCATAAGAGCGAAAAAGCTAAAAAGAATAGAAACCCACTTCAATGATAGAAAGTATGTAAGAAGAATAGGAGGGAAAAAGCTAAAACCAGTTTGTATTTAAGAAGCTAAAACAATTTCAAAGGTTAAAAAAAACAGAAGGTGGTTCGAATGTTTCAATGACCCATACCCTTAATGTTTCAATTTCAACTTCAATGACCCATAGCCTTAATGTTTCAATTTCAGAGAGCAAGCATTCAAACTCAAGGTGAGCAAAATAAAGTAAGGAGAGGAGGGTGTCTTACCTGGTCATGGTAGAGAAGAGAGCTTTCTCAGAGCTTTGTTCAAAGTTTTCTTCCTTCTTCACAGCTTTCTTTGAAGCTTTCTTCAAAGCTTTGTTCTGCACTGTGGGTTACCAGTTCAAAGCTTTGTTCCTAGCCTTCTGCATTGATAGGAATACAAATGACGCCTTACCTGGTAAAATGCAGTGGGTTGGTGAGAGTTGATAGGAATACAAATCTGGACCATTGGATTTTAGCCATGGACAAATCTAAACCATTGAAACTCTTTTCAATCTCAACCATTATTTTTAAATTAGACAAATCTGAACCATTAAAGATAGTTTGTGAGAGAGACATTTTCAAAAATAAATCTGAGCCATTGCTTTTAAATCTAAACAGATCTGAACCATTGATTTGAAAGACATTTTCAAATTAACCCTTCCATTGTTATATAGATGTTAGGAATCATACCTGCTGGAGGAGATTGGAGAGGAGGCCGAAGAGCTGGGCATCTGCTGCTGCTGCTGCTTTTCCTTCAACGTAGAAGAAAAACAAAAACCCATCTCACAATTAGTTTAAGGTTTAAGGTTTAGAAACACCAATCCAAATAAATTATAGGTGATCCAAAGAAAAACAAAACCCATTGCTAACTGATATATATTTGAGAATCAAACCCATTGCTAACAAAACCCATTTAAGGAAAAGCAAACCCACTGCTAAATAAAACAGGAGGCCAAAGAAAAACAAATACATATTAAGGTTTAGAAACACCAATCCAAATAAATTGAAAGCTACATAAATAAAAAATGAAAAAGAAACATAACAAAGAGAAGATTGTGAAGATCATCAAACCTGCAAGAGCTTCAAAGCAAAATTCAAAAACTCATAACTAAACCCATTGCTAACTGAAAGAAGTCAGTAATTCCCTCAATTACTCAAGTAAAAAAAGAAAACATTAGCAATCAACAATCAAACTCTGGTTTAAAATGGTAATTCAATATCCAACAATCAAACACTAATTCAAAAATTAAGAGAGAGAATGCTCTACTTATTTGTATTGTTTAAGGAGTAAGCAATGATTATCAAAAACATCATGTCTACATAGTGGTGGTGATTATGACTTTATAAGACTCTTCTTAGAGCTCATGTCCGGTACAGTATGAGATTAACAACATTGCCTGTAACACAGAATTCAAAATTTGGCTCAAGCCAAACACACAACTTCTACTATGCTCCCTCCACACCCTAGTATAGAAAATGGCCATATAGCAACTCCAATGGTAAAAGCTAAAATGGCTTTCCTCAAGCTATTTTTTTTGCTCACTACAGTGCAAAAAAAGCTATTTTTTGGCTATACTATTTTTTGGCCATGCTATTTTGAAGCAATCAATTCCCATATCAATTTTCGGCAGTTAGGTCCACTCATAAAATCTCTTGTGCCCATGATTTAGTTTTGTTGACGTAGAAAAAAGGGCTTTGCCATTTTTTCGGCAAGAAATTTGGTTCACCATTGGAGAACATTTTTTGAGATATCTAGGCCAAAAAATGGCTTTGGCAGGTCTTATAGCTTTGCCATTGGAGTTGCTCAACATTTACATTTACGAAGAAACACTCAAATTAGAAAAATTCCAATTATCTGGATTCTTATAAGTAGGTATTGTACTTCTGCAGAGACTCGTTTTCTCAAAAAATCATACACGAATGTAAATCATGCGTAGATACACATTCCAATATAATGAATCATATCCCTGAAAAAGAAACCCTATAAAGAAACACTCGAAACTTAAACTACACAGACAGAAAGGTGTATTCAAAACTTTCTATTACTCGTTTCTTTTTCTGCAGTTTTCTCAAGAA
The DNA here is from genome assembly GCA_036172215.1 of Camellia granthamiana. Classification (NCBI taxonomy): domain Eukaryota; kingdom Viridiplantae; phylum Streptophyta; class Magnoliopsida; order Ericales; family Theaceae; genus Camellia; species Camellia granthamiana. The sequence goes on from CM069912.1 coordinate 23,628,305, forward strand.
ACAAACAAAAAAAAAGGAGGGGGGAGAAACTTACTGAAGAGAAGGAAACCACCGACGGCACCGGCCAAGGAGGAGTAAACGAATCGGCAGATACCCAAATCGAGATAGGCGTCCCACTTTGCATTCGGATCGAACTGCGGAGAAGGGAACTGTGGAGAAAGCTTGGTGGAAAGAGAAAGATATGTGGTGGGAAGAGGAAAAGGTGTGACAGAGGGGAGCTTCAAATTTTGAAATCCAAATAACAGAGAGAGAGAGAAGATGTCTGTGTAAATCTAAAAGCTAAATGGAAAACTAATCTCAACCATTGATATTCATCTAAAAAAATCTCAACATTGAAATGTCTAAATGAGGGAGACATTTTCAACCATGGGATTGAACCAATCTAACGGTTCATACTTTGACAAATAAACAAATGTCCCATTAACACCCTTGTTTTGTTATATAGAAGTTCATTAGAGAAGAGAGAGAGAGAGTATTTTTATCTCATGAAGATGAAGGTAGAATGTGTTGCTGCATGCGCATTTGAGCAGTCCATTAAAATAAGCAGGTACGATAGTTTCTGCTGTTTGGGGCTCTTAAAAAGACAAAAATAACAGCATTATCAGCTCATTTACTTTTCCTACAATTTATTGAGTTGGTATATCAGTTTTTTTTTTTTATTTATTGTTTAAATTCTTCAATTATCATCTCAATTTCCAGAAACTCTTTATGCACCATTATTTTTGTTTAATTACTTTTTCTTTGGGGTTTATTTGGCCATTTCATAGTGGTCTTGGGTACCACTTCTTTTGCTGCATGTAGAGATCATCTTCGCACTTCTAGCTTCTTGAACTTAACAAAGAGGTACTGCTTGGCTTACCTTTTAAGCTATCATATTTGCTCAAATAGTTTGAGGGTTTCAACACATGTTAGTTCCAATATCTGTTATTAGAATCTTACCATTCACGATCATGCATAAATATTTGGATGAATCTATTTTGAGAGATAATTGATTCGCATGAGTCACAATTTGATTCATAGTTTATAATTCATAAGGTTTACTTTTTTTCTAGGTGACAATGTCATAATACAACTTCTAAATGTCTTTACTTCGAGAATAACCAATACTTATGCATGTTTCAATATCATTTTGGCAATGAGAGGGTTTAATAGGATCCAATCACATCCTCTCAGAACCAACAGGTTTTTAACATTTTTTTTCTTTCGAAAATGTCAAAATACATCTTCAGAGGTTTTGAGCTAAGCATACACACACTGCAAATTGTTTTAGGTTTTAAAATAAAGGGTACCCACTTACTCTTTATTGATATTCTACTCTATTTAGTGTTTCTAAGTCCATTTGTCGAATGTCAAGAGAATATATTATGTATTTAAATAACTTTATGTTTAGCAGGATTTAGACCCACATCTCTTGCTATGAAGGCAATGTCTTTCTAATTAGAAGTTGTAATTATGTCTTATAAGAACTATTGTAAAACATGTATCAAATCAATTTATTTTTTAAATTCGAATTTAAATTCAAATTTAATTTGAATTTAATTCGAATTTAAATTCAAATAAAATTCATATATAAAATCAAATCAATTTATTCATATTTTATTTATTTTATTTTATTTAACATCATCTTTTACCTTACCATTCTTGATTTGATTCGATCCATGATTTGCAAAATTCGAATTTTGATTTACAATGCAATTCTTGATTTGATAACTATTCCAGCTAAAAAATATGAAATAGTATAGCCTTAGCCAGCCCAACATTAAGTGTATGAACCTATAAATATTAGTTCAAACCTAAAATGTAGAAAAAAAATTGAGGCAACCATTTGTGTGCCTATAAAGAAAACTTATTGGGTCATTCTATCAAACACTTGCAATACATGACTTACTGGGTCATTCTATAAGATGAAAAAGATGAACAAAAAATAAGATGAAAAAAAAAGATATGACAACAAACTAAGGGTTTGGTAATGCCACAAGCCATGCCTAGTAATTTATCTTGCTCTGAGTATACATATAACATACAGACATACATACATCAAGTATGAAATAGTATACATATAACATTCCAGCTAAAAAATATGAAATAGTATAGCCTTACCCAGCCCAACGTTAAGTGTCTGAACCTATAAATATTAGTTCAAACCTAAAATGTAGAAAAAAATTTGAGGCAACCCAAATTGTTTGACCCAAAACAGAAATAAAAAAACAGATATGGTAAAAACAGACCCCAAAAAAAAAAAAAAAGAATGGCAAAATAGGCAACCAAAACAAACCTTCCCAACCAAAACAAAAAAATGTCTAGATTAATCTCCAAAAAATTGTCCCATTTTGATACAAAAAACTGTCTAGATTAATCCCCAAAAAGCTATCTAGATTAATCTCCAAAAATGTCCGATTTGTTTGGGGGTTTGTGAGAAAACAACAAAGAAAAATTCTTTACCTCTGTGGATTTGAAGGAGGGTTCGCAGATCTGACTGTGGTCTTCGGATGATGGAGAGAAATTCTTTACCTTTGTGTCGAAGCCAGAGAGATTGAGATGGGTTTGTTGGGGCGGTTCAAAGGAATGGATGAAGAGAGAAGATGAAGAGAGTAATGTAGAGAGAGGGATTGAGATAGGTTTGGGGCGGTTTAGAGGAATAGAGAAACAGAGAAGATGAAGAGAGTAATGTAGAGAGAGAGAGAGACGTCTGTGTTCAAAATTTGAAAGAGAGTGTTGAAAATTTGAGAGGAGTGTGTGGGTGAGAGAGAGAAACTATAAGATGATTAGATATTGTGAGCCATTGGATTGAATTCAATCTAACGGTCAATGTATTGACAAACGCACAGATGTCCAATCAAGGCAAAAAAACTGAGCTGCCTTATTATATAGATATGCAAGTATGTAGCAAAGCAAATAATGTTTTGTATCAAATGATATAAAATATGTATCATATTAAGTCATAATATATCTAATATATTTTAGATATCATCAAAATCAAATAATATGATTAACAAGAATAAAACAAAAGCTAGTGCCACATTCATTTGGCAACATAAATCTGTAGTAAAAAAAAAATAAAAATTATTATAAATTGTATTATTGTTAACTTTATTTTTTATACATTTTTTAATAAAAAAATTAATTAAAATAATGGATAAATTACAAATACGCCCCTAAGATTTGCTTAAAGTACAGATTGCCTCCTGTAGTTTAAAAAATTACAAATATGCCCTTGTTAAAAAAATGTATTTAACTGAATTAACTAAAAAAAAGAAATTCGTAATTGCTCTCCTATATAATAATAAAATTACCTAAATCATTAATTGAAATATATTTATAACATCATTGAAAACTGTTAATTGACTTGATAATTTATTAATAAAATGGACGATTTGTTATGAAATTAGAAACCTCGGAGGGTAGAATATAATTTCTAAAACTACAGGAGACGATTTGTATTTTAATCAAATCTCAGGAAGTGTATTTATAATTTATCCTAAAATAATCAATTTCCATAAGCCTACACGTGAAAGTTTTAATTTAAATTTTAATGGTATGAATTTCTGCAAGTCGAACTTGGCGTTTGTTTAATACTCCCAAAATTACGAGAAGTTATTCAATGTTTCATTACATTTACTATCTTTTAAAAGTTTAACATAAAAATGGTGGATCCCATTATTTAAACTAGTAACTACTCATCTAGAACACTGCCTAGACTTACTCAAGGAACATTGAATAATTTTTCCAAAATTATGAACAGCAGCTTGTTTGACAAATTTGTTGGAACAATCTTCTGTGTAAATAAAATAACTTAAAATAATTCAAACAAAATAAAATAAAACTTACAGAATTTATTTTGTTGAAGCGAATCAATAATTAAAGACCAAGTCGAGTGTGTGACACTCTGTCCTTAAGACAGATTCGCCCCGCTACGGTGCTTACGGTTATGTGGCGTCTATCTCCCAGGATACAATGAGCTTCACAAATTTGTAGTAGCACTTTAAACAAATTTGTCCGGCGAACTAGAACCTTGTGTTCTATAACTCTCTGAAATTTTTCCTAAAATAATATGAAGAATAAAGGATGCAAGAGAGCGAAATGAAGGCAAGGAAAATGAATTTTCGGAATCCCTCAAAATTGGAATGGGGCTGCCTTTATATAGGCTTTGTTGGCACCTATTCAATTTGAATAGAAAAGGTATGAAGAAGGGACATAACCCTTCCTTTAAAATAAAGAGACACCATGAAAGGTTTGCACCCTTTCATTCAAATAGAGGTTTGACCCTTCCTTTAAAACAAAAAGACACCATGAAAGGTTACACCCTTTCATTCAAAATGGAGTCTATTTCAATTCACAACTACCTCTTTATAAATTTTCCAACAATCCCCCACATGAATGAAATTGACAGAGAGAAAATACAACAACATGATGTAAATACAGAGAGTACAGAATTTGGAAATATTCTGCAAAGGATAGGTAGCTTTTGGCTTTGAACCTTCCCTTGTGAGACACTATCGGATTTACTTGCTTGAGTCTTCAAATTTATGGATCGTCGTTACAAACATAAAGGCAAAGAAAGATCAAGTAAGAAGGTTGCTAAAGCCAAAATGACCGAAATGGATGAAATTTCCAATGGTGTAGATATCATAAATCTTTCTGCAATTGTTTCCGAGGCAAATCTTGTCGGAAATCCTAAAGAATGGTGGGTGGACACTGGTGCTACTCGCCATATCTGTGCCGATAAAAAGATGTTCACATCTTATTCTACAGTGGACAACGGTGAACAACATTTTATGGGCAACTCCTCAACTTCCAAAGTTGAAGGACAAGGAAAGATTATACTTAAGATGACATCTGGAAAGGAATTCACTCTCAACGATGTGCTGCATGTACCGTACATTCGCAAGAATTTAGTTTCCAGATCTTTGTTGAGTAAGAATGGGTTTAGTTTTTGAAAGTGATAAATTTGTACTTACTAAGAATGGGATGTATATAGAAAAAGGTTACATGTCTGATGGCCTTTTCAAGTTAAATGTAATGACCGTGGTACCCTCAGTTATTAATAATAATACATCTTCTTCTTACTTGCTTGACTCTTCAAATTTATGGCACGGTAGACTAGGACATGTTAATTATGGATCTTTGCGTAAATTAATTAATATGGAATGTTTACCTAAATTTGACATTGATTCAAATCATAAATGTGAAATTTGCGTTGAGGCAAAATTATCCAAAACTCCTTTTCATTCAATTGAAAGAAGTACGGAACCACTTGAATTAATTCATAGTGACATTTGTGATTTTAAGTCAATTCAAACAAGAGGTGGGAAAAGATATTTTATCACTTTTATAGATGACTATACTAGATATAGTTATGTTTATTTAATTCGAACCAAGGATGAAGCTTTGGAAACTTTCATTCAATATAAGAATGAAGTTGAAAATCAATTTGGTAAGAAAATCAAGAAACTTAGAAGTGATAGAGGTGGTGAATATGAATCACCTTTTGGTGAATTTTGTAAAGAACATGGAATAATTCATCAAACCACTGCTCCTTACTCACCTCAGCAAAATGGAATTGCTGAAAGGAAAAATAGGACTTTAAAAGAAATGATGAATGCCATGTTAATAAGTTCTGGATTACCTCAGAACTTGTGGGGGGAAGCAATACTTTCTGCTAATTATATACTTAATAAAGTACCCCGAAAAAAAGTGAATCAAACACCTTATGAATTGTGGCATGGAAGAGTACCATCCTACAAATACTTAAAAGTGTGGGGTGTTTAGCTAAAGTGGCTATTCCTAGTCCTAAAAAGACTAAGATAGGTTCTAAAACCATTGATTGTATTTTCATTGGTTATGCTAAGAATAGTAGTGCATATCGGTTTTTGATTCATAAATCAGAACATACCGAAATGCATGTAAATACTATTATTGAGTCTCAGAATGCATCATTCTTTGAACATGTATTTCCAAAGAAGGCTGGACAAGAGACTAGTAACAATAAAAGATCTCATGATGCCATTACTAGTCAGGATCAAGAACATGATCAAGAACAAGAGCAAGATTTAGATCAAAATGAGGAAGAGAAACCTAGGCGTAGTAAACGTACTAGAACCTCAAAATCTTTTGGTCCAGATTTTCTAACATATTTGTTAGAAAATAAGCCTTTAACTTTTAAGGAGGCTATGTCCAGTCTTGAGGCTCCTTTATGGAAAGAAGCTGTCAACAGTGAAGTTGAATCCATCTTGCAAAATCACACTTGGGAATTAGTGGACTTGCCACCAGGTTGTAAACCTCTTGGGTACAAGTGGATTTTCAAAAAAAAAAATGAAAGCGAATGGATCAATTGACAAATACAAGGCAAGACTTATGGCCAAAGGTTTTAGACAAAAAGAAGGTCTTGATTACTTTGACACATACTCACCAGTTACTAGAATAACATCCATTAGAATGCTAATTTCCATTGCATCTCTATACAATCTAGAAATTCATCAAATGGATGTTAAAACCGCTTTCTTAAATGGTGAGTTAGAGGAAAAAATTTACATGGAACAACCAGAAGGGTTTTCTGTTCTAGGGAAAGAAAAGAAAGTATGTAAATTGGTTAAATCTTTATATGGTTTAAAACAAGCGCCAAAACAATGGCATGAGAAATTTGACAAGGCAATGATGTCAAATGGATTTAAAATTAATGAGTGTGACAAATGTGTTTATATTAAAAACACAGACAAAGGTTATGTCATTGTATGTCTTTATGTAGATGATATGCTCATCATAGGTAGTAATAATGACATGATTAAAACTACCAAGAAAATGTTGAATAAACATTTTGACATGAAAGACATGGGCATTGCTGATGTAATACTTGGTATGAAAATTACCAAAACATCAGAAGGATATGCTTTGTCACAATCTCATTACATTGAAAAAATACTTGACAAATTCAGCAAAGATGATGATCATCTTGCTAGAACACCTGTAGATGTTAATTTGTTTCTTTCTAAGAATGTACAGGAAAGTATTTCTCAATTAGAGTATGCCCAAATTATTAGAAGCTTAATGTACTTGATGAACTACACTCGTCCAGATATAACTTATGCAGTAAGTAAATTAAGTAGATATACGAGTAATCCGGGAGTAGAATACTGGAAAGCAATTATAAGGGCTCTAAGATATCTCCGATTTACTCGTAACATTGGGCTTAATTATACTAGATATCCAGCAGTACTTGAAGGATACTGTGATGCAAATTAGATATCAGATACTAGAGACTCAAAGTCTACCAGTGGGTATGTCTTTACTCTTGGTGAGGCGGCTGTATCTTGGAAATCTTCCAAACAGACTTGTATTGCTAGGTCTACTATGGAATCAGAATTCATAACTTTAGACAAAGCTGGGGAAGAGGCAGAATGGCTTCGCCACTTCCTTGAAGATATTCCAATATGGCCTAAATCGGTGCCTGCTACATGCATACATTGCGATAGTCAATCAGCTATAGGTAAAGCACAGAGTCATATGTATAACGGTAAGTCACGACACATTCGTCGTCGACATAACACCGTGAGACAACTACCCTCTAATGGAATTATTTCCATAGAACATGTTAAGTCTAAAGACAACATAGCGAATCCACTAACCAAAGGGTTAGCAAGAGAGTTAGTTGAAAATTCATCGAGGGGAATGGGACTTAAGCCTATTAAATAAGAGTTACCACAACGGCAACCCAACCTAGTTGACTGGAGATCCCAAGATCTAGGTTCAAAGGGACAACCGAGTTGTGAATGACTCAGAAGGATCACTCGGGAGTCTAACTCCTACCCATTTCTTTGATGAAATAGTGATGTCTGCAGCATTTGAGGTTAAGTAAAATTTTAATGATTCTTATATCTAGGTAAACATAGTGGAGTATGACAGGATACTCTTCATAAGAATCACCTATGTGAGTATGAACTGGGCCGGTTCTATGAGATTTGTGTAGGGCTACAATTCTCTAGAGCACTCATGAAAGACCAGGTTGTTCAGGGCCAAAATGAACACAATAGTGAGAACTAAATTTTGTCTTAAGATTGTTGGAACAATCTTCTGTGTAAATAAAATAACATAAAATAATTCAAACAAAATAAAATAAAACTTCCAGAATTTATTTTGTTGAACCGAATCAATAATTAAAGACCAAGTCGAGTGTGTGACACTCTGTCCTTAAGACAGATTCGCCCCGCTACGATGCTTACGATTATGTGGCGTCTATCTCCCAGGATACAATGATCTTCACAAATTTGTAGCAGCACTTCAAACAAATTTGTCCGGCGAACTAAAACCTTGTGTTCTATAACTCTCTGAAATTTTTCCTAAAATAATATGAAGAATAAAGGATGGAAGAGAGCAAAATGAAGGCAAGGAAAATGAATTTTCGGAATCCCTCAAAATTGGAATGGAGCTGCCTTTATATAGGCTTTGTTGGCACCTATTCAATTTGAATAGAAAATGTATGAAGAAGGGACATAACCCTTCCTTTAAAATAAAAAGACACCATGAAAGGTTTGCATCCTTTCATTCAAATGGAGGTTTGACCCTTCCTTTAAAACAAAAAGACACCATGAAAGGTTACACCCTTTCATTTAAAATGGAGTCTATTTCAATTCACAACTACCTCTTTATAAATTTTCCAACAAAATTAAGTTGAATGAGATTATGAATATGGTGACATTGAGTGGATATATTATTAGTGTGGTGGTATTAGTTTTGAGATATAAGATAAAATGTGTTTATTTATGCACCAACGTGATGATATTAGTTAGCTAAATATACAAAATTATCTAAAAACCCTTCTTAAATATAGGTCTCTTTTGGGGAACACATAAATAAGTTACTTGTTGACCTATTAGTTTATTTTAGTCACATCATTTCTCTACTTTTCTACACGTCTTTTCATAATAAACAAAAAAAATAACTTTATTATTGAAAAAAAACATGCCAAGTGGAAGACAAAGTGACATCTATCTATCTATATCTATACTATCTATATAAGCAAATGTAGTGGAAGCTCACAGACTATCAATTATTTAATCCTAATTTCTCATAATTTTGAGAGATTAAAAAAATGGGGTGGCACTTCTTCCTCTCTCACCCTGTTTTTTCTAGCCAAAATAGAGGAGAGACAAAAATCCACATTAAATATATAAGAAAAAATATATATTTATCACTTTAGATAAATTAAAAATTTTAAAACTCTCTTATCACCTCTTTCCCTTATCTCAATTAAAGTAACCTCATTTCACATGACTTCCTCTCTCACATATCTCTCTTCCCTCCTTATATATAGTTACATTTTTGTTTCAATCTCACACTGCTTCTTATAAAAAAATAAAAATATGACTGTATCTCTCTCCCAAAAAACTTACCCTTATTTGTCACCATCACCTCCATGGTCATTTCATAAGAAAGTTAGAGATTGGTATATATGATACAACAGAGGTTGCCATTGCTTTATTTTTATTTATTTTTAAGCCCCTTTCCAAGTTTTTGAATTATATGTTTCACTTATTACATAGACAAAACAATTGCTTTACATAGAATTTTTGTGTGTTTGTATTCCATATCAATAAAGCAATCTGTCAATTTTTTTATTTTTTATTTTTGTATATGTTTTTCTTTTTCTTATATTTGAGAAAATTTAGTATTTTACAAGTTATAATAGTGTTGAAGTTCAAACAATACTTCTAAGTCACAAGGAGAACAAACAACAATAAATGGGAAGGATAATCGAGAATTACTGGAATGATCAAATAGATGGCTTTTATAGAGGAATTAGAAAGTTTTACCATGAGGAAGAAATTTTAGTTTGGAAGCACATATGGCCAACGAGTCTTAAAACAATATGTCAATAAGAAACTTATCAAAGACTCCTATGTAAAGAGTACACTTTTGTTTTTGTTGCCGTTTTCTTTCTTTCCATTTTTGTTTTTTTGTTTTTTTTGTTTTGTTTTTGTTTTTTTTGTGTGTGTATAACTAGAATCTTGAATCATAAAAATGGTGTATATGAGATGGAGAGTTTTTCTATTTGAGTATTCAATGTTGTTAATTGTACTTCAATTTTTTTTGGCACAATTTTTTCTTAGTCCAATAGATATGAGCACACCATTGTTTTTTTTTTCTTGCTAAAGTTTTAGCTTGAGGTCATGTGAGACAAATGGTTAAAACATTAATCTTAAATAATAAAAAATAATTAAAAAAAAAACTAAGGACCAAATAAGAAAGACAAAATTACTTATATTAATGTGTGATTTTGGTACATATGAAAAAATAAAAATAAAATATTTATAAGATGTTCAGTCCCTTCCTTTTCTTTTATCTTCTTATATATTATAAGAATGTAGTATGAAACATGAAAGGCCTCCAAACCCCTAATACTAACTCTTAGTCACTTTCTTTCCTACTGGTATTCTCTCAAGTCCCCTTTACTAATTTTCCTAATTTCTATTTTTTTTTTTTTTTTTAAAAAATTGATATACAAACAGATAAAGTTAACAAATTTGATCTATCTCGCTTCCATTAAAATCTTTCGTAATTAACAAATTTGATCCTATATGTTCAGTTAAAATCTTTATTTTATCTCTCAATAACTAATTTTAAATTTTTTTTTTTTTTAAGTCTATCTGAACAAATCTAATTTTAAATTTTGATTTTTTTTATTTGAATTTTTATTTTTTTACAAGAGCTTCAAGCATTAAATAGAAATTTTCAATTTTAAAATTTTTAAAAATAAAAAATATATTTGGCATAAAGTGATAAAAAAAATTACAAACCCACAAATATTTATAACCATATATATAAATTAAAAATATATATAAACCCATAACAAATATAGATAGATAGATTTATGGCATTCAATTTATTAGTAATTCTTTTTAGCATATATATGTTTTAGACATTAGGGTTATTGAGAAACATCTTATTTATTGTTAGTATTATTTCATTAGTTAGAAATCAAGTTTATTATTTCAAGAAAAATAGATCAGTTGAATTATAATAACATTATGTGCATATCTGCTTTTTAAATTATTGTCTTTACTTATGAAATTTGAGAAGGTGATCTTTATTCATTATGATTATAATTTTATGACAGAATTTAGAAATTGACGCGTTATTAAAAAATTTATACACAATAAATCAGTCTCGTGCATGGCACGGGTTTACCGCCAGTTATAGATATAACTAAATGTAGTTGTTAAGTCAAAAGGCTCCAAAACTTGAATCCTAAATTCTCATAATTTCGAAGGAAAAAAATATTATGTGGCACTTTCTTTTACCTCCTTTCCCACTCTTCAAGCCTTCTCACTTTCTCTCCCTATATAAAATATAAAATACTAAAATATTCATCCATATCCATCACCAACAATAATATTTATCCCAAAATAATAAAATATTCATCCATATTCATCACCCACAATAATATCTATCTCACTCTCAATCTCAATTTAAAAAAAAAAAAAGAAACCCACAACTCCTACAACTTCCACACACACGTTTCTCTATTTAGTTTATTCCAATCAAATTCAATCATTCTCTCATCTACCCATCTTTTATTTCTCAGAATAACTCATCTTCTCTATTGTTACATTTTGCAAGTTTGGTGATCTGAAAAAATCATTACAAGGTCTGTGTAATATTATTTCTTATTTTATATGTATTTTTTTTTTGTGTTTGTTACTTTGTGTGTATATATTTCCTTTTCTCAATATTTTGCAATTCATCTACACATCTTTTCATCTTCTCCATTTTTATGCTCCTATTATTATTTCTTACTTTATATGTATTTTTTCAGTATTTATTACTTTTGTATGCACATATATATATATATAGTAATCGATCTAAACGAGACAGTCGAATAACTAAAGATAATTCTACTATCAAAGTTATAGAACAATTATTTTCTAAATTAACTACTGAACAGGCTTCTCCTTCTACTGAAAAAGGTCTTACTGTTTTAAATCAACAACTTACTCTAGAACCTATTTCTACTCAATTAGAAACTGATACAACTGATAATGAAATTAATATCTTAGCCCAACAATTTCAATCGACTAATCTTAATAAACTTCATTATCCTAAACCAACTCCAACCACTCTTACAAAAAATTGGTAGTCTCGACCCACACCATCTGATCTCCAATATGAAGAAACTAATCTTAGTAATCAATTTTCTGTATCTGTTAAAAAGTTATACGAATGGAATATCGATGGTCTTAGTGAAGATCAAATCCTTCAAAAATTAAATCATTTATCTATGGTTGCAAATAGTTATCTCGGTAATTACCCTGATTATACTCAACCTGAAATTGTCTTATTGATAACCTTTGGTTTTACTGGTATGCTCAAATGTTGGTGGGAAAAATATCTTACTGACGAACAAAGAGAATCTATTTTACATGCAAGTCAAAAAGACGAAAATGATTTATTGATAATTTTAGAATGGATTAGATATCCAATTCCTAATAAAAAAGACTTAATCAAAAGACTTAGTCAAGCTGTCATTTTTAGTAAATTTGATTTAAAAAATGGATTTTAGCAAATCCAAATTCATCCTAAAGACCGATATAAAACTGCTTTTACTACACCCTTTGGTCACTATGAATGGAATGTCATGCCTTTTGGATTAAAAAATGCACCTAGTGAATTTCAAAATATAATGAATGATATTTTCAATCTATTTAGTCATTTTTCCATAGTTTATATAGATGATATTCTCATTTTTTCAAAATCAATTAGTGAACATTGGAAACATCTTACCGCTTTCTTTTATACTATTAAAAGTCATGGTCTAGTCATATCTGCTCCTAAGATTAAATTGTTCCAAACTAAAGTCAGATTTTTAGGATATGATATTCACTAGAATACAATTCTACCAATTAGTCGCTCTATTGAATTTGCTTCTAAATTTCCTGATGAAATTCTAGAGAAAACCCAGTTACAACGTTTTCTAGGATCACTTAATTATATTGCTGAATTTTATAAAAACCTTAGGAAAACTTGTCAACCCTTATTTGATCGATTAAAGGACAATCCTTTCCCTTGGTCTCCTACTCATACTGTTATTGTTAAACAAGTTAAACAATATGTCAAGTCTCTTCCTTGCCTTGGTATTCCTACTGAAAATTCCTTTAAAATTATTCAAACTAATGCCTCTGATATTGGTTATGGTGGTATCCTTCTCCAGAAAGTCACTCCTTAGTCATCTGAACAAATTGTTCGATTTCATTTTGGTGTCTGGAATAAAGCACAAAAGAATTATAGTACTATTAAACAAGAAATTTTATCTACTGTTTTATGTATTAGTAAATTTCAAGATGATATTTTAAATCAAAAATTTTTACTTCGTGTTGATTGTAAATCTGCTAAGTATGTTTTAGAAAAAGATGTTCAAAATCTTGCTAGTAAGCAAATTTTTGCCCGATGGCAATCTATATTAAGTATTTTTTATTTTGACATTGAATATATTCCTGGTTGTCAAAATTATATTCCTGATTTTTTTACCAGAGAATTTTTACAGGGTGGATAATAATGCATATTCCCTCTATTTCATACCATAAACAGAAAATTAAACACTACAAATCCCTGATTAAGCATGCTGCTTCTCGCCTTGCTTTTCTCAAATCAACCCATTTACCCACTAAACGTGCTCAATATATTCAGTTCCATCGGATTAAAGCTCAACGCCAGCAACTTTCTCATCATAGTAATTGTTTACAGTCACATACTGATCAATTAGATATCCTCTGTGGATGCTAATTTCATTTATCTATTTCACAGATGTCTCGTTCCAGGCCTCCTTCTAAAGCCTTGGTCCCATCTAGTCAACCTTTTGTTCCGCCTCCTTTGGAGTTAGTCACCAAATATCACCCTGCTGAATTGGTTAACCGTTACCAAATTCTTGGTAATACTCCTAAGCCCAGTTATACATCTGCTTTGGCTACCGATCCCTTTTCTTCATCTAGTCAAGCAGTTACTCCTTACCCTCCTAACCCTATTAAACCTGCTCAGTCTGATTATGTTAAATCTACTACTACTAATCTCTTTTTCAAAGAACCCAGTCACCCAAAAAAGTCATACTGTTCATGATCTAGTAAAATCTTATTTCCCTTATGGATGGCATTTCGTTCCTCTCCATCCAGAAAAGACAATTACCTTTTACAAAGATATCTTATTCAACCACCAGTCTATTGTGATTAAACCCATTTATGATCGTACCTACACAAGTAAAATTGTGTATCATTCACTCTATATTCACAACTTTGTTTCTCTGGATGATTGGGGTTCTCCTTACCAACTACGAGATTTGCCTGGTCATTTAATTCAATACAGTTACTATGATTACATTGATGCTTGGTTCAAAGTTCTCTTGTATCAAAATGAGTCAAATAGTCAGTCCTGGTTTCTCCAGTTTGATCAAAAATTCAAATCTGAATTACCTACTTGGATTCTACGATGGTGGACTCAGTATGGTGCCATCCCAGAAATCTTCCCATCTGTAATTATGGAACAAGTCAACTATTTCTCCACTGTTTTCTCATTCACTCCACAGCAAAGGAAATTCCCTCCATTGTTTATTTTTATATCCAAATACAAAATCCCTTGGATATTCAAATGGCAATATGGTATTTTTGATGATGTTATTTACCAGCAACACATGGTTAAATGGTGGGATAATTTCAAGATTCCACGCATTGTTGAAATTGTTCAAACTAAATTTCCAATCAACATTCATGGCCCTATACCTGCCATGATTAAAGCTCAGCAGAACCCAACTGCTTTATTAACACAAGGAAGCCAACTTCCTCCAGTTAATCTTGGAAGCCTAACATCCAGTTCTTCCAAACCCAAGTCATCCAAATCAAAGATTAAATCCAAGTCAGCAAAGCCCAGTACTGACCAGCCCAAGTCAAAGGATAAGTCCAAATCAAAGGTTAAGCCCAAGTCCAGGTCATCCAAAGATGAGCTCCTCCAAATGGCTCGTCTCCTCATGGCCCAAGCCAACTCAGACTCGGATAACAGCAGTTCAGAAGATGGTTCAGATAGTTCGAACTCTTCTGAACGTTCAACTACTCAAAATCCATATGGACCCGAGTTTCAAGGACCCATATGCTTAAATTCAGTCATTGGATTCTATGTAGCTATAATTATCAGCTTCAATCAATACTCGTCTTTTGAGAAAAGTTGCTGATATATATATCTATATTGATTTCCTCAGTCACATGCCTCCAAGCAATGAACAGTGAAAAAAGTCAATTTTACTGTTCACTATTCATCAAAAAGTCAACATTACTATTCATCATTCATCATGATTCATCCAACCGACAAATTCAGCACAGTAAAAAGCAGCCATCAACTTCAGTCACTCACCGAAAGTCGCAGACAGCTCACATGTGCTCCTGATGCTCCTTTCAAGTCAAAATCATTTACTCACAAGGCTAACAGTAGTCTCTTTTGATTATAAAAGAGCCTCTTCAGTCAAGAATAAGGCAGAGTTAGAAAAGATTGAGAGTACCCATTCCTCAAGAAAAATAGCTATCTCTGTAATTTATTTTTCAAGTTCAAGATATGTGTGGGGATATATTTTCTGAGTACCAACACGTGGACAAGGTGACGCCGACGTGTCATCCGGGGTGCCACATGTCCTGGTCATGACGCCGAGGTGATCTCGGCTAGGTCGAGGTTATCTCCGAAGATATCGGAATCCAGGATAAGCGGATAAGGGACAAGAGTCCTAGAATAAGAAAGGACTTCAACCTGGATAAGGATAAAGCTCTTAGGGAGTTTATCTTTACCTATTGGAGAGTCCAAGATAAGCACTGAGCAGAAGTCCTGTGACGACCCAGAACTTTTCCCTCCGCTCGAGCGGAAGAGTTAACGCTCGAGCGGACTTTTGGGGTTCCCAGCAAATTCGCAGACGGCCTGAGATTCTGTAAGTTGTAAATCTCCGCTCGAGCGGAGAAGTTGACGCTCGAGCGGACTGCTTTATTGGTCTGTGAGCGCTCGAGCGGGTGAGGTGGCGCTCGAGCGTGGAAAGTAAGATTGTCCTTGACATTTTATTAGTGTACTTAGAACCTTCTTATGTTATTTTGGAATATGGGTTGAGGTGGTAAAATGAAGGTAGAGTAGGAAGGAACCAAAAGCTTTAATTTAAATGATTCATCTACGATCAGTCGTCACTCTTTTGCCCTTTTCTTTTTCCACACTTTGAATTTGGATGTAAGGTTAGAACCATTGGAAAGCTTATTTCCGGGGCTTCAATTTGGACACAAGAACGACCTAAAACGGAGTCCGGATGGGAGAGTTATACCTGTTCAAAGTTTCGAAATCTGTGCTGAAAACAGGTCCGCTCGAGCGGGAATTTATCTGCTCGAGCGGGAATTACGGGACAGCAACTTAAAAAGAGATTTTTTGATCATTTCTCACACTTTCCTTTTCCCCTCTTCTCTCCTCTCTCCCTAGGTCCGAAAACCCTAGAGTTTTGACCCCAAATCCTCACCATTTCTCTAAGTTTTGATCAAGATTTTCCACCAAGGAATGAAGAAGGCATGAAGATCAACATTTGCAACCGATTGGAATTCCGAAATTATGGAGGAATCTCACCAAGGCTTGCTTAATTCTTGAGGTAAGGAATCTTGAGAGTTAAATTGATGGGTTGAATTGATGGACCATGTATCCTAGGTGTTTAATCAATGGAAAAATTGGAATGAAAAGTGATGGGTTAATAAGTTTGAATTTTTGTTTGAATTTCAATGTTTTCTTGAAACCCTAGGTTGGGTAATGATGTTAATTGATGATTTGGCCCAAATTGGAACTAGAATCATGAAATTAGTAGGTTGAATTACATATGTGCAAGTTTAATTGGAATTTGGTGATACTTGAAAATTATGTTTAAAATTTGCGAATGAACTATGGTATAAACATTGTAATTCATGTTGTAATGTGAAGGGAAAATTGGGGAAATAATCTATTAATGATATAGATGATATGAACTTGGTTTTAGAATGTTGGAATATGATTCAAGGATTTATGTTGCATTATGTTGAATTGCAAATGGTGTTAATAAACTAAGTGGTGTTGACCTTGTTGGATTATATTTTGTTAACTAATATTGACTTGAATATACCATGATAAATTATGTTTGAATTACGTGAATTGTATAGGGTCAGCTACAGGGGCGGACCAAGCACCTGAACACTGTGAGTAGTAGTATTTCGATGTATCTTTAACCGTTAATGATTATTGTTATTGACGTTATGATCTTCGTCGTAAGAATTATGTTGACATGTATGTTATGTATGCTACGTAAGAAATATTTGTGAAATTAAGGAAACACCAAGGGTGTATGTCATATGAGGACCATTGTGGAATTATGTTAAATAATGGATTAACCTCTGAATGACTCAATCCGGAGAAAAAATTGAATGTCAATAACACAATTATGTGACTCACGTTATGATGTGAATGGCTCCACTCTTATTAATATAATGGAGCATATACCTTCTGTTTATTGTTAATAATGTTATCCTATTATTGTGGGATAATTATGTCACCTTATGAGAAACCATGGGAAGATCTAAGAGCATTATTGTGCACCTCGTTCTGTTTATTGTTGATAATGGATATTAACACACTGTTATCTGTAAGTCAGTTGTATGGATTTATGAAGGACGAGTGGAATGTAAGTGCATTACGAGACTACGGTATCTTCGTATCTCTGGACTCGTTAACATGTAATAACATTCTGTTATCTATGAACTAGTGGCATTAATTCATGACAAACAAATGGGGCGTGACAAGTCCATTGAAGCTAGGCTTCTATTCGGACTAGGATTGTGTTGGCTATAAAAAAAGAGGCACCCCTATGGGTCTAAGGTATGCAATTTATATTCTGAACAGTGATTTTAGTATTCGATCTATCTTTGAGAGATAACTGACTTGATCATTGGAGTGCCCCCGGGTAGACGAACCACCGTCGGAATCTCTTCTTTCTGTTGTAGGTGACTCGGGCGCCATCTATTCTGCCAGTGCTCTCCAGTTGAAATACTGAGTTGGCAGTGTGATCAGAAATTCACTCACACAATTTGGCGCCGTCTGTGGGAAAGAAAGAAGAATAGATGGCCAACGACGGACAGAAAGAGAAAATTGGGGATAACACTCCTACTGGGAGTGAGAGACCTGTTGACCTTGACGTCGAAGAGGAAAATTGCAATAAAGACCAGAATCACGGAGGAAAGGACGTCGGCCAGGAGGGCGACGTACCAAAGAAAACGGACCAAAGCGGGTACTATAACGAGGATAACCTCCAGGTATGGAAAGATAGATGCCTGCAGAGGAATGAAGAGGTGAAAGGGATGGCAAACAAATTGGCAGACCTGCAATCGGTCGTCAATTTCATGATGTAAAACAACGTCATGCAGCCACCGTTCCCGCTGCAGGACACGCCGATTCCAGCGGCCAATGCCCAGAAAGGAGGGCAGAAAACAATCCCTATAGCCCCCCAGCACGCAAGGAGCGAAAAACACTCTCACCGACCTTCAAGGGAGGTCGAGCGAGGAGAGTCGAGAAGGGAAAAATCTCGAAGGACACACCGCACCAAGGAAGCAGATCCCAGAGAACATCGGCATGTTCAAAGGCAAGAGTTGTGCTTCGATGCAACCAATGGAGAAAGATCGAAAAGGGCTCATAACGAAGTTGAGAGTAGTGCACCTAAAAGATTGAAATCAGGAGATAGCCGAGCTCCTGGGCGGACCAAGGAGGACTTGAGAGATTACCTCAAGAGGAAGCAACAAAATACCGAGGTAACTTCCCCTGTTAAGCCGAGAACACCATTCTCGGTGGAGTTGGACAAATTTGAGGCACCAAAAAGATTCAGTATGCCGAGGTTCCAGATATACGATGGTAAGTCGGACCCCAACTTTCACGTCGGATTATACCTGAACTCGATGGCACTGTACACTGGGAACGAGCTGCTGCTCTGCAAGGTGTTCTCCTCATCCTTCGAGGAGATTGCATCGGATTGGTATCACAAATTGCCGAAGGGAAGTGTGAAGACCTGGGAAGGCCTGGCCGAGATGTTCGGGGCCAGGCTCGTGACAAACAAACTACAACCATTAAAGGTGGACGCCCTGATGGCTCTGAGAATCAGTGAGGATGAAGGCCTTAGGGCCTACACAAAAAGGTATTATGAGGTGTTCAACCGAATACCTGAATGCAACCAAGAGGTGGCGGTCGTGTCTTTTAAGAACGGTCTAAAAGATGATTGTGTACTACGAAAGTCATTGGCGAAGACGTTGCCAAAAAGCATGGAGGAGCTCATGGCCAAAATTGAGAAATACGCCAAAGCTGAGGAAGACACGCCAGGGATTAAGGTGACAAAGCAAGAGAAAGGAAACGACTAGCCGAAGCGAGACCGAGGTAACAACGGATCCAACAAACAAGAGATAGGACTGAGGACCGCACAGGCAGTCACAACTGTATTCCGAATCTCCATTCACAAGGTCCTGGATAAAATCCGAACCCAACCCTATTTCAGAGCACCGGCAAGGGTACCAGGAGAGTTTATGGGAAGAAGCCTTGGTAAGCATTGTGCTTACCATAACGAAGATGGGCACATGGCTCAGGGTTATAGAGCCCTGAAGGCGCACCTAGAAGACCTAGTAAGGCAAGGCCATTTGAGGGACCTTGTAGATGAGACCAAGACAAGGGAAGAGCAGGCGAGACTGCCTAAAGCACCAGCAGCTCCGCCCCCCCAGCACAGCAACCGTAGGTAGGAGGACCTCGGGTAATTAATGTAATTCACTTGAAGGTCAACAAGAACGAAATTCGGGGGGAGACTCAGAAGGTAAAACACTTGCAGCATGTGTACCAGGTCTGGTAGAAAAGACCTCGAGCTGAGGAATGCTAGGTACCAATGGTGTCCTTTACTGAAGCCGACCTGGAGATGGTCCAATATCCACACAATAATGCCTTGGTAGTATCCCTCTAGGTTAGGGAGTACCAAGTGAAGCGCATCCTAATTGACCAAAGCAGCTCTTGTGACATCATGTATGTCAGATGTTACAAGGAGCTTGGCCTTCACCCAGACGATATGGAGCAATCCAATGGCCCAATGGTCGGGTTCAATAGAATGCCGACATGGCCACTGGGAGCAGCAAGCTTGGAGGTGCAGGCTGCCACCAAGAAGATAAAGACAGAGTTCACCATAATCGACACACCCTTCCCTTACAATGTTATCCTGGGAAGGCCATGGTTGCATGCAATGGGGGTTGTTCCCTCCACATTGCATCAACTATTGCGGTTCCCAACAGAGCATGGAATAGAGGAGGTCAGAGGGGATCAGCTGCAGGCAAAGAACTGTTCCATGGCAGCAATGAAATCCACCTGCAGCATACGAGAACCAGAAAGGACAGAGATCGAAGACGATGACATGGAGGTCCTAGAGGACGTCGGCAAGAAGCCAGCCGAGAAGAGTGAAGAAGCCCTAAAGAAAATCCTCGTCCAGCAGGAAGATGAAGAACACTTCTTCCTTCTCAGCTCGAGCTTAGCCGAAGAAGAGGAAAAAGAGTTGGAGGCTTTCTTGAGAGCAAACATTGAGGTGTTCGCCTGGACGCCTTACGAAATGCCTGGCATTGACCCTGAGGTCACTTGCCATAAATTGAATGTAGAAAGGTCGGCCAAACCTGTAATCCAACGAGCAAGAAGACCGACACTGATGCACATTGAGGCAGTAGAAAAGGAAGTAGACAAACTTCTGGAGGCCAGAGCCATTCGGGAGGTAAATTACCCGACATGGCTATCGAACACAATGGTGGTGAAGAAAAAGAATAGAAATGGAGGGTGTGCGTGGACTTTACCAGCCTAAACAAGGCCTGTTCCAAAGATAGTTTTCCTTTACCCAAGATTGACCAACTGGTGGATGCCATATCAAGACATGGGAGGATGAGCTTCTTGGATGCCTACAGGGGTCAGATAGCCATGTACCCCCCAGATGAAGAGAAAACTGCATTTATCACCCCAAAAGGACTGTATTGCTACAGAGTGATGCCTTTTGGGTTGAAAAACGCAGGAGCAACTTACCAGAGATTGGTAACCAAGATGTTCAAACATCCAATTGGCAGAATAGTGGAAGTTTACATCAATGACATGGTCGTGAAGACCAAAGAACCTGAGGGTCATCTGGCCGACCTAAAAGCAATCTTTGATATCCTTAAAACATATCGTCTCCGACTCAATGCATCGAAGTGCGCATTTGGAGTGGGATCTGGTAAGTTCCTGGGATACTTGGTGACCAGAAGGGGCATTGAGGCCATCCCAGATCAGATCAAGGCCATCCTAGAATTGAAAAGCCCAACATCGGTGAAACAAGTACAAATGTTGACTGGAAGGGCTGCAGCCCTGAATAGGTTCATAAGCAGAAGTTCTGACAAATGCAAACCCTTCTTCAGCTTAGTAAAGAAAGCCACAGACTTCTTGTGGACAGAAGAATGCAAAGTCGCCTTGGCCGACTTGAAGAAGTATTTGACCACGGCTCCAATTTTCTCAAATCCAGAACCTGGAGAGGAGCTGTTTCTGTACTTAGCAGTTTCAGAATATGCGGTAAGTGCAATAGTAATCCGAGAAAAAAAATGGGAACAAAGGGCTGTTTACTATGTAAGCAAAACACTAGCTGATGCAAAAACCAAGTATTTACCCTTGGAGAAGTTAACATTGGCCCTAGTAATGGCTTCTAAGAAGCTGAACCATTACTTTCAAGCCCACAAAATTGTGGTGCTGACTGAACATCCTTTGAAGTCCCTGTTGCAGCAGGGAGACCTGACAGACAGAATAGCCAGATGAGCAGTGGCCTTGGGCCAGTATGACCTGGAATACAGACCCAGAATAGCAATCAAAGGCCAAGTCTTGGCCGACTTCGTGGCCGAATTCACACCAGGAGCCATCATACATCGGGCTCCGTTGAGTCGAGGTGAACAGTGTCCAAGCAAGCAAAGAGAAGCCCAACCGAAGGCCACGGAACAAAGGAAAGAAGAAAAACTCATGCCCTGCAGCATTTACATCGGTGACTCCTTTCGACTGTTTGTTGATGGAAGTTCAAACCGACAAGGAGCAGGGGCAGGAGTAGTACTGGTATCTCCAGACGGACAGATATTAGAACAGTCCATTTGATTGGGGTTCAAGGTCTCAAACAATGAAGCAGAGTATGAAGCATTGATTACAAGACTGAAACTGGCAGTAGCAGTAGAAGCAGATGAGGTGATAGTCTTCTGTGACTCTCAGCTTATAGTCAACCAGACAACAGGTGAGTTTGCAACCCGAGATGAAAGGATGTCGGCCTATGTAAAAGAGGTCGGCAGGTTGGTGGCCTTGTTTCAGAATTGCCGATTACAGCAGGTTAGCCGAGATGATAACAGTCACGCTAATGCCCTGGCCAACCTGGCTAGTGCAATACAACCTGGAAAGGCAAGGACGATAATGGTTGACTACTTATTGGGCCCAAGCATCATACCACTGACCACAGAGCGTGAAGCAATGTGTGTGGACATGGGACCAAGTTGGATGGACGCAATAATCGCATTCCTGAAAGAAGGAAAATTGCCAGATGATCACAAAGAGGCACACAAGATCAGATTGAAATCGACAAGATTCAGTCTGACAGCAGAGGGATATCTCTACAGAAGATCCTTCACTGGACCCCTTTTGAGGTGTGTACATCCTTCACAAGTTGAAGATTTTTTATACGAAATATATAAAGGAGTATGTGGAAGCCACGCTGGGGGCAGATCACTTGCCCATAAGGCCATTACCCAAGGGTATTGGTGGCCCTACATGCAGAAAGATGTAGAAGCCTATGTTAAGAAGTGTGAAAAGTGCCAAAGGTTTGCACCTCTAATACACCAACCAGCAGCAGACCTAAATCCAGTATCCAGTCCTTGGCCGTTTGCCCAATGGGGCATGGATCTTGTTAGAAAACTGCCCCAAGCAACTGGGCAAAGGAAGTACCTGTTGGTAGTAACAGATTACTTCACCAAATGGATAGAAGCTGAACCCCTTGCCAAGATCCGAGACGTGGATGTGAAGAGCTTCATATGGAAGAACATCATCACCAGGTTTGGGATCCCAAAAGCACTAGTTGCAAACAATGGAACACAGTTTGACAGTAAGCTAATCAAGAGCTTCTGTGCAAAGTTCAAAATCAAAAATTATTTTTCCACCCCAAGTTTTCCTCAAAGCAATGGACAAGCAGAAGCATCCAACAAGGTCATCTTAGATGGGATTAAGAAGAGGCTGCAAAAAGCAAAAGGAAAGTGGGTGGATGAACTACCAAGTGTACTCTGGGCATATCGGACTACGCCGAGAAGATCAACTGGGGAATCCCTATTTGCCATGGCTTATGGCACAGAAGCAGTCATTCCTCTAGAAGTCGGCATCCCAGGGATCCGAACTCAGGGAGTAGAGAATGAGACTAATGACATATTATTAGCCCGAGATCTGGATCTGCTAGAAGAAAGAAGGGAGCGAGCTGCAATTCAACTGGCGGCCTACCAGCAGCAGCTTGCCAGGACCTATAATAAGAAGGTCAACCCAAGGGAGTTTCAAGTTAGGGACCTCGTCTTGAGAAAGGTCGTCGGCAACAAGAAGGATCCCAGAGAGGGCAAGCTTGGCCCAAATTGGGAGGGACCCTATAGAATCATCTCGGTATTGGGCAATGGGGCATATCAACTTGAAGATAATGAGGGCAAAAAGTTGCCAAGGCCATGGAATACTTGCAATCTGAAATTCTTTTATCATTATACTTTCTTGTTCTTTGTTATTAGCCAAAGTAATAAATAAAGTTTTAGCTTGATTTTTCACACTTGTGACTGATAAGATAGTTGATGATGTTTCTGGAACACATGCATAATGAGAACCCAAGTGGAACTTAAGTTCACATTAGGGGGTAGAAAGTTGGAAAATGGTTCCTGGAAAATATACAAAATTAGTTTAACACTTGTTGAAATTTGAGAAAAATTTACAAGTTGAAGTTAAACCGAGATCATGTTTAACACTTGTTGAAATTTGTGATAAATTTACAAGTTGAAGTTAAACCGAGATCATGTTTAACACTTGTTGAAATTTGAGAGAAAATTACAAGTTGAAGTTAAACCGAGATCATGTTTAACACTTGTTGAAATTTGTGATAAATTTACAAGTTGAAGTTAAATCGAGATCATGTTTAACGCTTGTTGAAATTTGAGAAAAATTTACAAGTTGAAGTTAAACTGAGATCATGTTTGACACTTGTTGAAATTTGTGAAAAATTTACAAATCGAAGTTAAACCGAGATCATGTTTAAAGCTCGTTGAAATTTGTGAAAAATTTACAAGTTGAAGTTGAACTGAACACTTGTTGAAATTTGTGAAAAAAAATTTCAAGTTAAAGGTTGTATTAAAATAAGTACTTATGTACTTGCCGATATAAACCATTGGTAGGTATAACCGAGGTATTTCATCCCGAGAAGATTACAAAGTTAAGGTGTATATTGAAGATATGTAAAATATTCTAAAATATGATAGTCATACAAAAGCAGTAAAAGGAAGACAAACATACAAGCACTTAAAAAAGGAAGGTGTATTTACAGTCAAAAGATAGAATGTCGGCCACATGGAGAGCTTACATTGTTTCGAAGAAAAACAAAAGTACAAAATACAATAAGCAAAAGAAAAACACCAAAACTAAGACTCTTCGGCGTCTTGAGGAGGTTGGGTCTGGAGTTCGGAAGACTGCTGAGAAGACATCTCGGCGGCCTTTTCAGCCGCGAGCTCGGCATCTATTTCTTGAAGGGTCTGATCGAGGCTCTTGTCGGCTACGGGCACGTCCGATGATGCCTTCCCAAGAGTAGCATCTTTGGGAACCTCCTCACCCTCCTCATCTTGAGTCAAGTCCAGGACTTGCTCATTTGGAGTAGGGGACTTGGCCCCAGCAGCCTCCTTCGATTTTCTCACCAAAGCTTCCTCCTCAGACTCAGAATCATCGTCGGATTGGCTTGGAGTTGGAGGAAATGGCAAGGCAAGGGCATCAGTGTTCCTGAGGGGGGAGTCCTCAGGGACTTCGAGCTTTTTCAGGACAACCATCCAACCAAGGGTGAAAACCCTTGTTGCATGCCTATTTCACCTGTTTCTCGTAGTCCGCCGTGACATCGGCCACCCCCTCATTATATGCTTTCTGATCGGCGCCCTTAAGCTCGGCATCTTTTGTGGCCAAGGTATCCTATAGCTCTTTCTAGGCCTCGGCTGTTTTTTCTTCGGCCTCTTTTTTCTGGGCCTCAAGAACTTTTTTAATGGCCTCGGTAGCATTTGTTTTTTCCTCGGCTGCATCCTTTTCTTTAATTGCTGTCGCAGCCTGATCAGATAAAGTTTTCATCTTGGCCTCAGTCTTTTTTAGGGTTTTCTGCAAGCCAGAGACCTCCCTTGTCTTGTCGGCCAGCTCCTTCCGATTCTCAAAGGCTTGCATTGAGAAGAAATGGGCATGCTGGATGGCCTGAAAGTGAACAAAACAGAAGTTAGTAAAATTCTCTAAGTATGGAAAAATAGAGAAAGAAAATTACCAGGTGGAGGGACTTACCTAAACGGAGTGTTGCAGCATCAAAGAAAAATTTTCATACTGGCTCATCTCGGCGTTTCGATCAAGATCGCCAGGAAGAAGCAAGGCGGTACTAAGAGCGACGCCGACATTAACGTCGTCGGCACTATCGCTAGCTCTAACTGGCCTGTCCTCCAGTGTGATTTGGGGGGCCTAGGGGGAGTCAGACTTCATGGAGCCCGAAGTTGTTGCAGAAGACGACCTCGGCCTCTTTGATCTTGTGGATTCGAATGGTTGGGCCTCGGCAAGCCTCTTCTCGATAGCAGATGGGGCCTTATCACTCTCAACCAATTTGGAAATTGGCAAGGTGTCCTCAGTATCAACCTGAGTCACCGTTACCTTTGGCTGAGCCTTCTTTAGCCTTTTTTGTTTCAGCTTTGGCTGAGATGGTGCTAGTTCAGCGTCAACAGTGGACGGGATGTTGGCCAAGAGGTCCTTAGCTACTGCTTTCTGGCAGCCCATCTCAGCAGCAAAAACAGTTCGACATCGTCAACGGCGTTGAGATGGCGGGATCAGCTGTGGAGCCGAGGTAGATAGTTGTTAAACTGGATCTAAGGTTGACCCCTGATCCGACCGAGATGAAGAAGCTGTTGGTGGAGTTGTAGCGGAATGAGGAAACTTGCTTTTCTGCTTCCTTGGGACGTCGAGAAGCATCGACTTGTAGGTCGGGATGAAGTTAAGCAATAAAGGAGCTTTCCGCTGTTGGATAGGCAAATCCAATAGCTTCTTCAAGTCCTTGCTGGAAAAGAAGGACTTGTAGAAGTCTTTCGGTAGTTGTGGAAGAGCTGCAAGAAAAATAGATGTTAGAACATATGGAAAGAAAGAAGTATTAAAAGCTTGAAAAAAGTAGCACTTGGCTCTTACCATTACCCTCTACGAATACTGTTCGGCTGAGAGGGTAGAGGTGAAGGTCGTCATCTGGAGCAAACTCCCAATTGCCTGAAACAATGAAGTAATCATCCCCGGCTCCCTTGTTGGAGTCTGGGAGGTCGGCAACCAGTTTGTATTCAGTAGACCTAGCTTTGAGGTAATAGACATAGCCTTTTTCTAATTTGAGGCCATACATGGTGTAGCAATATTGGATGTTGGCTAAGGTCACCTCAGCATTTTCTCGGCGTGCTAAGGCTATGATACCATTAATGACTCTGTATGAGTTAATGGTTAACTGCATCAGGTTAAGCTTGTAATAATGGAGGACTTCTCGAAATAGGACGTCTAGCGGAAGCCTGAGTCCGCACTCAATGAAGGCAACAACAGGGAAAGGCATGAGGTTTACATCGGGCATGATGGAGTCATTTTGCCCGGCCAACCTCAAATAAACATCGGCCGGGATGTCAAACTCCTGCCTGAAGTGCTCTAATTTGGTCGGGGTATCTACCCTATGCTTCCATATACCCATGACATCAACTTAAATTTCAGAAGTTGGATTTCAGAAAGAATGTGTTTTGTAAAGGTTTTAGAGACCTCGGCTAAAAAACCTAAAAAATGCACTATGGTCAAAATTTGTGGGGATTCTAAGGGGAACTCGTTTTGATTTTTCCTAAGGTTTGTGGGTTCTACAAGCAAATCCCAAACCTAGATCTATGGAAACAAAGATTGAAGGCGCGAATCTGGAAAAGACACAGAAAACAGAAAACAAAGAACATGTTTCAGAATCAAGAACAGTGATGAACTATCAAGAACACTGTAATGAAGTGTGCACAAGGGTGTGAGGCCAAGAACAGTGGCAAAAATGAACAAATTTGTGAGCAATGTGTGTATTCAAGACATGAATTGGGCGAAAGCAAAATCGTAAAATAAATGTGCTCAGATATGTGATTTATGAATCAAGAACTTGAGCAGAACAGCAATGGCAACAAATAATAAGGTAAAGCTTTCTCAAAAACTGGAAACCATGAGGGAACAGAAGCTTACCAGAGGAGTGAAGCCAGTGTTGAAGACGCCGAAGTCAAGAGACGGTTACAATCAGAAAATGACAGCGAAAGCTTCACCAGAGGAAAGGAATGAAAGCTGTTACAGAGCTTGAAAATCTGGAAACAATGGCGTATTTTGGAGAGAGAGAGAGTTGAGAGCTTGAGAATAAGGATGCAAAAGTGAAGAAACGGAGAGAGAGAAATTGATTTTGATCCAAACGTGGAGAATGGCGGCAAAACACCATCAATGAGCCTAGAACGACGTATTGATCAAACGACGCACGCAGGCGTGAGACGACTTACAGGCGCGTATCGAGTACGGTCCAGTAGGGAACAAACGCGTGGCAAAAATGGATGATCTATTTTGCGTGACAGCTCATACGCGTGATAAAACTCTTGGAGTTCTTGGTTTAATGAAGCAATGATATCGGCTGATAGGAAAATCTCGGCTAAATAAACTCGAATAAACTTGGTACAGCAAGATAGCCGACATGAACGATATAGGTTCCATCACCTCAGGATGCCGAGGTAATAGAACCTAGGGGACAGTTGTGGGGATATATTTTCTGAGTACCAACACGTGGCCAAGGTGACACCGACGTGTCATCCGGGGTGCCACGTGTCCTGGTCATGACGCCGAGGTGATCTCGGCTAGGCCGAGGTTATCTCCGAAGATATCAGAATCCGGGATAAGCGAATAAGGGACAAGAATCCTAGAATGAGGAAGGACTTCAGCCTGGATAAGGAAAAAACTCTTAGGGAGTTTATCTTTATCTATTGAAGAGTCCAAGATAAGCACTGAGCAGAAGTCCATTGAACTTAGGCTTCTATTCGGACTAGGATTGTGTTAGCTATAAAAAAGAGGCGCCCCCATGGGTCTAAGGTACGCAATTTATATTATGAACAGTGATTTTAGTATTCGATCTATTTTTGAGAGATAACTGACTTGATCATCGGAGTGCCCCCGAGTGGACGAACCACTGCCAGAATCTCTACTTTCTGTTGCATGTGACTCAGGCGCCATCTATTCTGCTAGTGCTCTCCAGTTGAAATACTAAGTTGGCAGTGTGATTAGAAATTCACTTACACATTATATATTTTGAAAAACTGTTTATTTCAATCCAGTAAACAATTGTAAGTTTTATTTTATTATATATGTTTAACTGTTATGTTTAACTATTTTTATTATTATATATGTTTAACTGTTATTATTTAAACTATAATGTTGTTTCTTTTAACTGTTATTATTTAAACTATAGTGTTGTTTCCCTCTTATATATATATATATATATTTATATTTATATTTATATTTATATTTATATTTTGTCAATATTTTTCAGTTTATCTATACACCTTTTCATCTTTTCTATTATTACATTCAGTCATTCTCTCATCTACCTATCTTTTCTCAAAATAGCTCATCTTCTCGATTGTTATATTTTTCAAGTTTAATGATCTGTGAAAATCATTACAAAGTCAGTGTAATATAATTTTTTAATTTATATGTATTTTTTTAGTGTTTGTTACTTTGTGTGCATATATTTTTTTCTAATATTTTTCAGTTCATCTACACATTTTTTCATTTTCTCCATTTTTATGCTCCTAATATTATTTCCTACTTTATATGTATTTTTCCAATGTATTACTTTTGTGTGTGTATATTTTTTTTCTAATATTTTTCAATTCATTTACACATCTTTTCATCTTCTTCATTATTACATTTTGCATGATTTGGGCTTGCTTTTTTCTTTTCTTTTTTAATTTGTGATTTGCGTTTGTTCTTTAATTTAATCAGATTTGAAACTCATCAAATCTTGAATTTAATTTTTTTTTTTTATTTTATCTCATATCTATCACACATCACACCCATTAATGGTTTCAGGTAAACTCTCGAAATCAAGAAGATCAACTATGCATAGAATTAATCTCACATTTTCTCCTTCAAGCTCTCTCAAATGAGAGTTCTTAAAATCATCTGCAACCAATATACACCCAATTAAATAGACACACACACAAAACAACTTCAAAACCTTAAACACAATTTCTCAATTTTAAAAGTTTTAAAAATAAAAAATATATTTGGCTTAAAGTGATAGGTACATCTAACAATATTTAATTTTAAAATTTTGAATTTTTTTTACAATATTAAAAAAAATGGTTCAAATCTATTAGTGTATTATCTAAATTTTGAATTAAAACACATGGCATAATCTTACTGGATTTAACATTTAAATTTTAAAATTAAATAAAATGCCTAATTATATGATTCTAGGAATTCCAATACTTTATTCTGAATTTTTCAATTTTTTTTTTAATTTTTACAAAATTTAATGCTAAGTGTTGATTTTTTTATTGGCTATCCATGATTTTATCCAAAATTCTTTTTGTAGGCTATAATGATAACAATTGACCCTTGTTGGCCACTATGCCTTCTTTAGGGCTTAATCCCAATGAGGTCATGGGTTCAATTTCCTTTAAAGGTTGAATTAAGGGAGTGCAAGCATTTAGGTGCTTTGTCAATGGTGAGGAGATTTCTCCTATAGGTGCTAATCTAACAACTAACAACTAACATTTGCTAATCAAAAATAAATAAATAAATAAAAAATAATGATAACAATTGACTAGCATTAATTTTAAAATTTTCTATCAATGTATGTTTTTTTTTTTTGAAAAAATCATCATCAAGCATGCAATTTAAAAACTAAATATATTTTATTCTATTACAACTTTATTTAAAAAGTAAATTTATTTTGCTACTATTCAAGAAAATATATATGCCTTCATTTTGATATAACAAACAAAATTAAATTATCTTTTACTCATACATAATCTCTCATTAATATTTTATCTTTTTAAATTTTGATTATCAATAACCGAATTTCCACATTTCTCTCTTCTTTTTTTGTAGGATGTTTATTTTACTTTTTCTTTACTTTTCAAATTAATGATATCTATCTTTTTACCTATGTATATATCTATACTATATATATAAGCAAATATAGTGTATTCTCTAAAATTTTCAAAGTCTCAATACTCAATTCTTAAGCAGAGTTAAGATTTTATTTCCTACATGTTGCTCTCTCAAAGTTATGTTTTTAATTTTTCATCCTTATTTTTTTCCAATAAAAAATATTTTTTTATGTTGCTATTGTTTTTATTTTAAATTTTTAACTTTTAAAATCTTTTTATTATCTAAGACTCCTTATCTCTTTTTATTGATTTCTTATTTCTTCCTTTTTAATTTTTTTTTTTATCCCCAATACAATCATTATCTCCAACTTTATTCTTATTATATTTTTCGATCCTTTTTTTAATTTATTTTAATCTCTAATCTAATAACTATCTTCAAATTCATTTCTATCTTATTTTTCAAATGCTTCACACTTCAGCTATATATTTTAACATACCGTCGAGTTTTTTTAGTGTTTGCATATTGAGTATAAAGTTTTGTTCAAACTCCGCGTTTAAGATTCGAGTTACATTCAACCATCAATAACATTACAATTGGTTAGATAGTTGTAGAATTTTAGGGTTTTGATAAATTTTATTCTCTCCGTATACCTATGTCCATATGTAGTGGGGGCATTTTTTTTTATTTATTTCTTTT
The DNA here is from genome assembly GCA_036172215.1 of Camellia granthamiana. Lineage (NCBI taxonomy): Eukaryota > Viridiplantae > Streptophyta > Magnoliopsida > Ericales > Theaceae > Camellia > Camellia granthamiana. The sequence goes on from CM069912.1 coordinate 23,659,457, forward strand.
TTCTTTTTTCTTTAAAGGGCCTTTGAACATTTTTGCATTATTTGTAATAGTATTCATTTTTACATTGTTATATTATTTGTAATAGTACCCATTTTTACATTATTCGTTTTTAAAGCTAGAATAATGTCCGATAGAAATATAGTTCATGCTGCTAAATGACCTACTTGGACTAAGATAATTTTATAATCAATGTTTCAAATGACAAATTTATGGAAAAAATGAATGTATGAACTTAGGTATTAGATAGTTATCATATTCAAAATATTTGTTAGTTATAACTCCCTATTATATTTTAAATTTATAAGAATTTTTTATTTTATAATACAAAAATGAGTAGAATAAATTATTTAAATTATACATTCTCTTGCATAGCACAAGTTGCCGCAAGTTTTAACCGTTAATATGTGTGAGAGGATTAGCAATCCCAACCCTCCTATGGAAATGTTAATCCTACCATGAGAGGGGATTTATACTCTCATGGGATTGCGGATTAAGGGATCCTAAATCACAGCAGGCTCCTGTGATGTCTTGTTGAGGGGTTTTTTTCGAATTTTTTTGACAATTCAAACTGTTCATATTGTAGGATTTGTGAAATAGATTATCCATACAAAACATCAAATTGATTGGACATCTATAACTATGTAACAAGTACATATTTGTTTTTTAAAAATAAACGTTTAACTTGATCTTTATAATTTTTTTAAAATAATAAGTATTTGATCATAGGGTTACAAATTTTTAATTAACCTAATTTTTTGTATGAATAATATACTCGATAAACCCTACAATGTACATAGTTTAAATTAACAAAAAAAAACTTAAGAAAAATCTCCACCGAGGCATCATAAGAGGCTGCTGTAACTAGGGTCACAACAACATCCCCAAGTCATGGGATTGCTAGGGGAATGAGGTTGGTGATGTGCCTTATAGGCATGCCTTTATTTGGGAAGCCCAAACTTGATCTTTTTTGGCTATTTTAGCCACAAAAAACAAAATAGACTTTTTAGTCTAATAAGATAAAATATCACATTCAATCCATAATTATTACATCATTTCGCTCAAAAAAAAGTCAAAAACCCTTCCCAAACCAGACTTTTTAACCCCAGGCTAAAATAGTCAAAAAAGTCAAAAAACTAAAAAGCCAACGCACTTTCCAAACGAAAGCATAGTATCATGTTATGAGCCCATGAAGACATCTCCTAAATTTATTTTAATGATCTAAAATGTTTATAGTATAGGATTCGTTAAATAAATCATTCATACAAAAAAATTAAGTTAATTAGTTATATATAATCCACAATAAGACCACATTTATATTTGAAAAAATAAGTGATTAGTATGATTTTTATAATTTTTAGTGTTATTATTCGTCTTAGTAATAGGGTTATGCTTGTCTAATTAATTTTATTTTTTATTTAACAAATTTTATAATATAAATAATTCAAATCATTAAAAATAAATTCTACGTAATATGACAACATAAGAACTATCACAACACCCACTCCAATTCAGATGATGACTAGTCCCTTAATATTTTATTACACATAAATATGAGTTAGTAGATCCTACCAATTGGGAATCCAATCCTCCCTCCTAACCAACAATCAGGATCCTCTGGAGTAATTTCTCTGGAGTGATCCCTGGAGTGAGTGATCCAACGGCTCAAATTGTTTTTGTTATTATCTTACCGGTAAGATAATAACAAAAACGATTTGAGCCGTTGGATCACTCACTCTAGGGATCACTCCAGATAAATTACTCCAGAGGATCCTGATTGCCTAACCAACGTGTTCTGATTCTGACCTTAAAAACATGGCGGACAGGTTCTGATCGATTGGTGAGTTTTGGCCTTTTGTCCACGGAAGTCAATGTTGATTTTTCAGGCTTTGCTCACCTGCACTGTCTCCTAATTTCATTAAATAATGATGAACAAATGACATAGCTCATTATCGGGCTCTCACTTTACCATAGAGTTTACCATTGTTTAGGACTTACAATTTTAGAAGTTTTTCTAATTTTTTATGAAAAAATATTTTAAAAAATAAAAAATAATATAATAATTTTAAAATTTTTTAACTAAAATAGTTTATTAACAAACAAGACCTTAAGGCTGTTTTAACAATATACTAAAATAGTAAAAAAAAAAAATTTAATTTTTCTTTCTACCTTTATACACGCCTTTTTATTTAAAAAACTACTTAAAATAATTATTTTTTAAAATAATACATAGTGGGTGTTTTTTTTTTTTTTAGTATATTTTTGCCTTTAGCAATTTTTTAAATATTTTTTGAAAGTGTTTTAAACTTTTAGATTCTACTTGACGAAATAAGTTAGAAAATTCATCAAATTTTATAAAAAAAAAATTGAAAAAATTAGAAAATAAAAAAAATAAGAAAAAAAATAGTAGACTTTTTTTGGACTTTTTAATTCTTTCGGATTTTTATTTTTTTTAAAAGATTTTTTTTAGATTTGTCTTCACAATATAGATTGGAAAAGTAACAAAATTTGAAATAAAAAATTACTAAAAATAAAAAATTTCAAATAATGGTGACTTTATTTAAATTATCCAAATAGACCACTAAGTCCCTCTCTTTTTTATTTATTTATGTTATTTTTTTAAGAATACGTGCCAAACTATTTGATACACTTTGTATTTATAAAATGTTTTAGAGTTCTAAAATAAGAGCACTAATGGAGCTTTAGAGGGGTGGTGGGTCTCATTGGATGTGATATTTTAGTTTTTTTTTTTTTTTTTGTTTCTCAAAAATAATAGAGAGCTCTAAACAATGAACTCTAAAGCCAGCTCTAATGAGTTGATAATGAAAAAAAAAAAAAAATTAGGCCAAAATATCACATCAATGGGGTGAGGCCCACTGATTACAACTTCCTTAGAACTCATTGTTTAGAGTTCTGAAATATATATATACATATATATATTTTTTCATTGTTAAGCGTATAGATAGAACTCTGTTTGGAGCTCTATTTTTAGAGAGATATATCACTTTTGTTGTATTTATAACTTCTTCGGCAAAAAGCTAGACTTTTTGATGATCAAATTTGGGAAGATTGGCTTTTTTAGCTATTTTTAGTTTTTTGACTTTTTTGGGTTACATTACATCTCTACTTTTTACACAAAAAAGCATTAAAAAAAAAAAAAAATTCAACTTTTTACCATCATCTCAAAACATCACAAGGTCACTTAACAAACTCATTATCTATATGAAAATACACATTTAGCTATATGTTGACATGTAGTACTAGACTGTTTGGTATAATTTTTTTTCAAATTATGATAAGAAATAGAAATGAAAACCACACATCCCTCAACTTTGAAGTAATTATTTCTTTCTTCAATTTATTTAAATTATTTCTCTTTCATAAATTATAAGCAAAAGTCATACAAACAAATCGATATATACTCTAAATAACACCATTATCAAGCGCTTAAAAGCTATCTTGAACTTAGCAAAATTCTATAAGTTTATACTATCACATGATATGAGTTCCACACCTCATATCAAAGAGAGTAATTTAATACGTAAAATTTTAAGAAAAATTATAACTCAGTGATGGCTTTACAAAACAATTACAAATTCATAGAAAATCTTAAGATTTTAATTATTAATATACGTAAACTTTACTACTGAGCGGAAATTGTTTTTAAAAGTTTAAACTGAATAATATTTGTCCCAAAATTTTATGTGTCAATGTTTTTACTCAATGTATTGGAGTATTTGAATTGGAATTGTACCTAGTTGGCTAAGTCAGCCACGAGATCAATTTCAATATAATTTATATTTTTTTAATTGATTATTTATGTAAAAATTAAATTGATTAAATAACTATAGACATATAATTAGATTAAATTTATTTACTTTAAAATAGATTATATATTATCAAATTCATACTTATGATCTATTTTTTAATTATAAATTTAATATAATCATATAATTGTAATTATTTAATTAATTTAATTTTTTATATAAATAATCTTCTCAAACGGCCTACCAGATGAATAATTTGAGTGACCCACGAAGGCTCAATTAGGATGGTTCATTGGCATAACGAACTGTAGACAAATAATTTGAGTGACGCACGAAAGCTCATTAGGATGGTTAACGAACCGTAGACAATTGCTAATTTGCTACCTTTGAATTGATAAGAAGAGTAAGATATCATATGCATAATTATTGATTGGTCTGGTAACATCATGTGGTCATGTTTTTGGTCAATTACAAATTTTTATATCTCTTCATATTTTTTAATTATTTAATATAAAATTCTGAAGTAATGCTAGGGATCATAAAAAAAATATCATGAAAAGGATTATGAAAAATTCTCCACCTAATAAAACACCACATATTAATCAAATGATGAAAAACCTTCATGATACATTTCATGATATTTTTTTCATGATTCCTAACATTGCTCAAAATCGTGAACTCTGCTTTTTCTACTAATCATAATACATGTGGAGCGACACGTACCGCTCCTTGTAGTAACTAATAATTTTTCCATATACATATGTAATTACATATAATTAATACAAGTGTCACATATCATTTTACACGATGTGACTTACTAATAAAAAAAATTATAAATGATGTTAGGTGAATAAACCATTGCACTCCCTAACCTAATCATATATATATTCAAGGAATTTTTTAAAAAATACTTTCAAATTATAATGTGAAATTATCTGGGTGATGATAAACAAAAAACCATAACACATTTGGGAATAACTTGAAATGACATATTTATTGTCTTTGTTTCTTATTTGAGTTATATCATTTTTTTTTTAATACATCTTTTCATAAAAAGTAAAATGTTATTAAAATGGCCTATTCCCAAACAACCTAGTGAATCTTAATTACTCAATAAAAATGAATTAACATGTTATATTCTTTGAAAAAAAAAAAAAAAAGTAATGTTAGGGATACCAAATTTTCTATTAAATAATTAACCAATTGTCTCAGATGTGAGACATTTGGTTATTTATTTAATAGAAAATTTAAGACCAATAGCATTTTTAAAAAAAAATTGTTATCTTATTACTTTGAAGCAACACATAACATTATCATACTTTTTCATTATACCAAGAAGTTGACTGAACGATGAACACTTGAAAATAAAATTTAAGGTCTCTAATGGAGCGACCTAAAAGGACCACCTTGGTTAAAATTTAAGGTCTCGAATGGAATGACCTAAAAGGCCACCTTGGTTAACTTTAGGATCATAAAATTAGTCTTTATCTACTTGTTAACACCATAAATCTGCAATTTTTATTATTTATATAATTGCAGGACACGTGGCATCCTCTTATTCATTTGGAAGTTAAAAGAAGTTATAAAGATGATGGAGAATATGAAGGATGAGTGGAAAGACAAAGTGGATGAGTGGAAGGACATGTGGCAAGACAAGATTGAAGATGGAAGAAATGGGTAGTTACTAAGTAGTTATTGCTGTATTTTTTCCTCTATAAATAGCCATTAATGGCTACATTGTAAAGGACCCAGAACTTAAATCAAAGACAGTTGATTTCAATATTTCTTGTCATTTTCCTTATCTTAGGAGTAGTTTAACATAGATTTCATTTCGAAGCATTTATTTTCATGCACTTCCTTTTCGAAGCATAGGAGTAGAGGTAAGTAATTATCACCTTGATTGTTCACTCAATCGTCTTTCTCCGTCCCTCATTCTTCTTTTAATTTTTCTTTTCGCTACACTTGGCAATTTTGAAGTCCTCTTTGTTGAGGCGAAAGAACTGTCAACACAATCGCTTGATAATTGGCTTGAATTTAATCTGTAAGGATTTTTCAATCCTTGCTGGCACGCTCGCATTTATGATATTTTCCTTCGTAGGAAAAATAAGCCAACAATTTTGGCACGCCCTGTGGGACAGCCAAGTGTAAGAAATGACAAACAATTTGGATTTCGCCATTCGAACTTGTCAGTTTGAAATATATTGGCGTGAAAGAAAAATTTTGGATCTTCAAGAAGAGATCCATTTTCTTGATGAAATAAACTTTCATCCATTACAATATTATTTGGTGGAAGAAAAAAGACACCATTTAATTGGAGAAATTCATCAACTTGATATGGAAATTCGCCAATGGAATGATGAGTTATCAACTCTCACTACCAAGTCTTTAATTGAGGCTTTAATGGCCGAAATTGGTGAATTTTTTCAGAATTTTGCCATGGTTGAAAATAGCAAAAGCAAAGAGTTGATTTCATCAATGGCTCGGGAGGTTCAAGAGTCCGTTTTTAAAGAGCCAAGTTATGAAATTAACACAACGAAAGAGCATGATCTTGAGCCAAATTTGGCTAAAAATGATGTTTCATGTATGACTCGGGGGGTCCAAAAACCAAATTTTAGAGAGTCAAGTCATGAAAATAATATATTTATGGGTGATTTTCATAAGCCATTAATGGCTAACATGGAAAAACAACCCACTTTGCCAAAGAATTATGAAAATCAATTCGGCGAAAGTCATGTTTTTAAACCAAACATGGTCAAGAATAATGAACAAGCCACTGTTCATGAATTCAAAATTTTTGACATTTTCAAAATGTCAAAAAGTATGAATTTTCATGGTTACACTATACCGTGACTTTTGGTGTTCAAAATCCTTTTTGGATTTGTGGTTCACATCAAAATATAATTTTTATGATGTGGCTAATAAAATTAACAAATTGTTCTTATGAGTTCGAAGCACGAAGAACAAGGGATAACCATTTAAAATGCATGAACTTGGCTAGAAAAAGCCTGTGCATTTAAATAAATGGTTGAGAATGGCTAATCTTTTCAAATTGATGGCCAGTTGTTTGTATGTACACAATCAAAGCATCGAAGATACATTCGAAGCATCAAGAGTTGTTTCGAAGGTTGATTACTTCACCTTCAAAACTGTATGAAGCTTTGAAGATACATTCGAAACATCAAGAGTTGTTTCGAATGTTGATTACTTCACTTTCGAAACTGTATAAAGCTTTGAAAAACTTTTGAAATGTGTACATCTCTTCAAATATATGTAAAATGACAATTAAATTAATTGTCGAATAATGCCTGTTTTTGGCATGATAAGTTGGTTCGAAGAACAACAGTTTTGGTGTCTTCGAAGAATTGATAATTGGTTCGAAGTACAAAATTAATATTTTCATTAATTATGTATGAATCAGAACATACAAAATTTGAATAACCACAATGTTGGCCAAAGTTGCTTCAAAAGCCCTTTTGCCATAATTTTGTAAGCTTCGAAGCACTCCATCTTACATTAACAGCTTCGAAGAAACAATAATGGTGGTTGTGAACCTTCGAAGCTTTGCCGAATATTTCCAAGGATGTAATTTGTCCTTTGTCGGCACTTTCAACCTTCGAAAGATGATTTTGGTCCTTTGTACTACCTTCGAAGCTTTGCCGCATATTTCCAAAGATGTAATTTGTCCTTTGTCGGCACTTTCAACCTTCGAAAGATGATTTTGGTCCTTTGTACCACCTTCGAAGCTTGTTACTAGTCCGTAATAGCTAGCATTCGACATCTAGTCATAATTTCATACTCATTCGAAACACTTCATTGGTGCTATTAGATTACTCGAAGCACTTTGTTGATATTATTCGAAGCATTTTATTGCTTAGATTAGTTATGTGCTTGGTTCGGCCCTTCAAAAATTCAAGTAAACATCATTTTTAAGGGCCGCGGGGGGTAATGTTAACACCATAAATCTGCAATTTTTATTATTTATATAATTGCAGGACACGTGGCATCCTCTTATTCATTTGGAAGTTAAAAGAAGTTACAAAGATGATGGAGAATATGAAGGATGAGTGGAAAGACAAAGTGGATGAGTGGAAGGACATGTGGCAAGACAAGATTGAAGATGGAAGAAATGGGTAGTTACTAAGTAGTTATTGCTGTATTTTTTCCTCTATAAATAGCCATTAATGGCTACATTGTAAAGGACCCAGAACTTAAATCAAAGACAGTTGATTTCAATATTTCTTGTCATTTTCCTTATCTTAGGAGTAGTTTAACATAGATTTCATTTCGAAGCATTTATTTTCATGCACTTCCTTTTCGAAGCATAGGAGTAGAGGTAAGTAATTATCACCTTGATTGTTCATTCAATCGTCTTTCTCCGTCCCTCATTCTTCTTTTAATTTTTCTTTTCGCTACACTTGGCAATTTTGAAGTCCTCTTTGTTGAGGCGAAAGAACTGTCAACACAATCGCTTGATAATTGGCTTGAATTTAATCTGTAAGGATTTTTCAATCCTTGCTGGCACGCTCGCATTTATGATATTTTCCTTCGTAGGAAAAATAAGCCAACACTACTACTAATATAAAAAAATCAATAGTAAATCTTAAATTTATAATAGGAAAGGAAATAAAAATGAAAATTAAATTAAATCAATTACAAACTAATTTTTATTTTTTACATTTCCCGTTTAATTTTATTTTTCTTCATAAATCAAGTAGATTGTGTACAAGATGTCATGTTCATATTCTTGATTACCCACAGTAACGGTTTTGTGCTTCAAATCTACACTAGATTGGTTCAGAAGTTTCTAGAGACTAAACAACCCAATAAAAATTGTATCAAATCCAATAAAATTGGACAAACTTATTCTTTATTTTATTTTATTCAACCACTTTGGTATTAATAATGTGTACTTCACTATTTTAATTATTCATTAAAGCTAAGATAATACTTTTAAAAAATATATTATACACAAAATATAAAATTCTATTTTTGCAGGTCCCACGAAGTCACCTAGAACAGTGGTTGTGGTTGCAATTGTTTTAAAGAGGACTCCAGCAAGCATTATTGAGGTAGCTTTGCACTCCACGTATCACTTAATTCTTACTTTGACCTTTAAATTTTGTGTTTTTTCAATTTAGTCCTTGAATTATTAATTTTTTTACTAATAAGGTTTGGTTCCATCAAAAATTAGTTAACATTATTTATTCTATTAAGATATTAATTATTGAACAAAAATAAATTATTTTATGATATTAATTACGGAACAAAATTTATTTATTTGGATATCAAACACGAATTAGGTTTTCATTTGACAATTGATATTTGAACTATGAAATTTTGTTTTATAGCCGAAATTCAAATTAAAAAAGTATTGTGAACATACTGAATAAAAATCAATTATTTTTACTGAGCAAAAACTATTTATTCGGATATGAAGCATGGAACTAGTTTTCGTTTAGAAGTTAATATCCAAATTACGAATTTGTTTTTGTAAATTTGATTTCTGAACAAAAAAATAATACAAACATACTGAACAATAATTAATCATTTTGATATTATTATCTAACAAAAACTATTTATTCAATGTTAAGCATCAAAGTGAGTTTCCATCAAAGTGAGTTTTCATTTTGATATTAATATCATAACCATAAAATTTTGTTCTATAGTTCAAATTCAAACGCAATAAACAATGTCAAGTGAAGGGTGTTTTGGGAACACAGTTATAAGCTCTTTTTTTTGGCTTTTAACATATTTTAAGTCACATCAACTCATATATTTTTTACACGTTTTTTCAAAAATACCTATTTTTTCAAAACACCCCTAAAAAAAATAGTGGTGTGCAAATAGAAGCTTTATTTTTTTGTCACAAAACTGAACAATAACTAGTAAGTGCTTGTTTGGCAATGACTTTTTTAATTGGCTTTTTAACTTTTTTGACTTTTTTAGCCTGGAACTTTTTTGATCGTTTGGTATTCTTGTTTGACTTTTTTGACTTTTTGGCTTTGGAATAGTAAATTTTTTTTGTCTTTTTGTGATTTTTTTGACTTTTTTTTGTCCTTTTGTGATTTTTTAACCCCAACTCAAAAACCAACAACACTTAACTAAACTTTAATGGTTCAGTTTAATATAATACTTATCATATTTAGATTGAACTTCTCTCAAATTTAAATATGAACTTGAAAGAATTTGAGAGGTCCGTAAAATTCACCACAGATTCCGTTTTGATAATTCAAACCTTTGATCTTGTAGGCTCTTCGTGCATATCATTTTTTTTTAAAAAAATAGGTCGATCTAATAATCATAACATTTTTATTTTATTGTATTTGTTTTTGTTAAATAAAAAAAAATAGATAGTTTACTTTTAAAACACACTTGCCGTTTATTTTTTCGAAAACACATGCGATAAAACGAAAAGGTTGTTATCATTGGATTAACTTAATTTTTTTTCATGGATGAAATGCATTGATGACTCTATAAAATGAATTGTTCAGATTATTAAAACAAAATCCATAGTGGCTTGACGATCTTCTGAAATTCTTTCAAGTTCAAATTTGAATATGAGAAAATTCAAACCCTTTATAATTAATCTTGTACTGATTGACCTCCAAAAAAAAAACCTATGAGCTCGTTTGGGATACCCCATTGGAGCTAAAATAACCATATAAAACAAAATAGGATATTTTAGTTAAATATGATAAAATGTCACATTCAATCCATAATCATTTTATTTTTTTTTCTCACAAAAATCAAAAAAACTAAAAAACTTATTTCAAACGAGACTTTTTAGCCCCAAGCTAAAATAACTAAAAAGTCAAAAAGTCAACTCACATCCCAAATGAGCTCATATTGAAAAAAAAATCCAATAATTGGATGGTCAAATTGAGAAGATTTGAAATTTTAGGGGCAAAAGTAAAAATTAATAATCATTCTAGAGGTACAAGGTGTAATTTACATAACCGACAAAGCAGAATCAAATAAGGGTATGGTTGATATTTTGGCCCCATTTGCAATGGAGGCTATTTTAGTTGGTAATGTTTTTGGCTTGTCAAGAAAAATTTGTACTAGTTGATTTTTTGGATTTGGGATTTTTTTAGTTTGAGATTAAAAAATTTATTTGAATTGATTTTTTTAATTTTTACAAATGTAAAAATAAAATAATTATAATTTGAATGTGATATTTTATTTTATTAATTTATTTTATTTTTTAGTGACTAATTTAGTCCCAACCTAATCTAAAGTTTCATTTAGCAACCATACATATTTTAGTTAAAAAGTCAAAAATTACTTTGAATAATGTTATATACACCAATTATACTAATTGATGATGTGACATAATTTAAAATGTTTTTAGTATTTATAATTTATATAATGAGTAGGATTAATAATAATGTCATAACTAGTGTTGGTACACTAGATAGTATACTAATTAGTGCATGTCGTACCACCAAAATCATTATAAATTATCACATCACTATCTTTATTTTTCTATATATTTTTTCATAAAATGTTAAAAAGTTACTAATATAACTTGTTTTCAAATGTGGTTTTAACCTAACTAAATGAGTTATGTTTAGAAAAATAATTTTAAAAAAAAATTTATAATTAATTTGATGATTACAAAACAAAAAATAATTATAAATTAAATGTGATATTTTGTTCTATTTTAACCTAACCCTCGGCCAAACACCCCCTATAAATTAGAGGGCAAAAATACGATACGAGCGCCCAATGATTCCTTATACGTGTAGGCCATGTTTGTTTGGATGGACAGGCCATGTTTGTTTGGATGGACATGAACTTGGGATTGGACTAATAGTCCAATAAAATTATTAATCCGATGTTTGGTTAAACTACAGACTAATTATTATAAACTTAACTATTAGTTAAGATAGGATACATAATCCAACGAATTCGTAATCCTAGGACTATTAGTCATGAAAATGCTAATCCAGTCCGCCCAAACAAACATGCCCGTAAGGTATAGGATGCTTCAGCTTCAGGCGACCCTACACACACACACACATATATATGTATGTATATATGATCTGTATATATATATATCAGCAGTTGAATTTCACCGTATTTTCTGTTTTTGTAATAAGAATTGGAACTGCTTTATTCGAACCCTAATGTACGTGTGTATGTATTTTTGCTTGAATTTCTCTCAATTTTGCTTTTTATGCTTTGAATTTACTTTATATATATATATATATGTTGCGTATTTTCAGGGATTCAAGTGATTTATGCGGTGTATTTATTTATTTTTTCTGTCATTGTTGTTTGCTTTAAGTTGAACTTTGTCAAATCTTCTTGTTCTCAAATTGTTGGTTTAAGTTGAATTCAATTCAAACCCTTTTATTAGGTATGCTATATTATTTTCTTTAACATTATTGAAACCCAATTATTGTTTTTTGTTTGAATACCTATTTATTTTATTTTTCTTTGTTATTGTTGGTTTAGGTTGAATTTAGTCAAATCTTCTTGTTCATCAGTATTTGTTGTTTTAAGTTGAATTCAATTTTGATTGAGGAATTCAAACCCGATAGTATATACTTTTCTTTAACATTATTGAAACCTAATTTTCGTTTTTATTTTTTTATTTTTTATTGTTATATAGAAATACTAATTGGATTATAAACTGAATTTTGGTGAAATTTACATTTTTTCGTTCAACATTTTCATTTTTTATCATTATTTAATTAACTTTTTGGGTGAATTTTGCAGATCAAGAAGATCAGGCAATACAAATAAATAAAGGAGTTGAAGGTTTCATCAAGATCTCGGCGAGGAGAAACTCTGGCTGAATTCTGATTTCCAAGAATTTTTTGGATTGGAAATCTGTTCTGTATACAATAAAGCTGCAATCTTCTGGGGATTCATTAACAATATAAAAACCCTTTTGTTGGATTTGAACTGTTAATTAGCTCACACTTGATTTCATTGAGAATTCCGGCCTTGAAATAGGAGAGAACAATTTTCTGCAGTTTGGAGCATTATTGATTGATGATTTGAAGTCTGGAAGCTTACATTGGAAAATATGGAAAGGTTTTTATCAGAAGTTCTAATGGACAGTCAAAATGGAGGAGGAGAGTCATTGATTGGGACTATAAAGATAGCAGTTTTACCCATAGCAAAGGTTTTTACAGTTTGCTTCTTGGGATTTCTTCTTGCTTATTTTAAGCTCTTACCTGCCAATGGAAGGAAGCTTTTAAATGGGGTAAGCAAGCTTATTATAATCTTGTTTTTCTTAAAGAGTATTGAATTATCTAGCCGATGATCTAGTTTTTGTATTGCTGTATAACTTGTAGATTATATTCGTGTGTAATTGGAGAGATCTCTTTTCTTTTTCTTTTTAAATATTTTTTTTTATTGGTAGGTGGAAATGAGAGATCTTAGTGCAATATGAGTAGGAGTCTTGGTGATTACCCTTTGTACTACTTGTCAGCTAGAATCTAGGCTGATTGAGAAACCAACAAGATTTAGTTAGTTGCCCTCAACTTGTAGAATTGTGTAAAACATTGTGAATTTCCTCCAATGTAGTTTTCAGTTTTGCTAAAGATGCTAGAATCAATGGGCAATGAGATTTTATTATTACCAAGTATTTTTTTTTTTTCTAGAAAATAAAATCTTTCTACCTGTCTTCTTATTTAGTGTTATCTAGTGATATGCCAATATATGCAAACTGACTGATTGTTCAAACTATGTGGTGCAGTTGGTTTTTTCACTTTTACTTCCATGTTTGATATTCTCTCAACTCGGACAAGCCATCACTTTAGAGAAAATGATTGAGTGGTAAGATTTAGGTGTTTTTCTTGTTTTCTGAATAGCAATAGCTCAGAGATTTGTTGTTTGAGCAAGCATTTTTTCACCTTTTGCAGGTGGTTCATTCCTTTTAACGTTGTTCTAGCTACCATATCAGGGTCGTTAATAGGTCTACTTGTGGCGTCCATCGTCCATCCACCATACCCATTCTTCAAGTTTACTATCATACAAATTGGAATCGGTAAGCTACTTTAAATTGTGAAGTAAATTGTGAAGTTAGCATTTGTTAATGATATATGAAATGCTCCCTCAGCTTCTGTCAAGTATTTATCCTGATTGTTTTGGTTTCTTACTTTGTAGAAGAGTCTTGATGTCCACTTTTACTCTCAACATGGAGTAGTCTATATATATTGTAATTTTAAAATTAAGTTCAATGTTCGGTGATTAATGAATCAATTCTAATTGCATTATGACAATTCAATTAATATGCCAATCTTACATGAAGCATGTGAAATCAATGACAACCATACATAAGTTACAATAAGACTATGGACATTACAATTAAACGATTTGCAACTAAACCCTGATTAAACTCTATTCTGAAATCTTTAAGAAAGCTTCTCGCTTGCATGCCACTACTCATTGCCCTGATTTGATAGTGCCACAACACTTCTCACTTTGATCTCCACTTCTTGCATTTCCGTTACCCAAATGGCCAAAAGGAGTGAAAAGAATGTTTTTGGCTAGAGCCATGTATATATAATGAATTCAAGTTATAGTTTAGGAAACAAAACAATCAAGGCACTAAATCCGTGATTCATACAATCACGGATTTTATACACTATAAATAAAATATTCTAGTTTCCTACATTCAACAAGGTTGAATGTGCTAAACAATTATTTTGTGTTTTTATGTCCAGAAAATTAAATCTAGAACTCGCGAATGTATTAATAATGAAGATCGAGTTCAAAGATTGATAAACATGGGTTTCAAAAGCCCAAAGTTAAGATTGGATAAAATTATGGATCTCCAATTTTGTTAGAAAGCTGCATTGGTTTCGAGCACACTTCAGACGAAGCTCGCAAGAGTTCTTCAAACAATTCAAAATGTATATATATATATATTTGTGTTTGTGTGTGTGTGTGTTTTGTCAAAAACAATAGTAGTATATTAAGATTATTTATTTATGGTTTGAGAATTAGTGTTTAAGATTTTGCATGACCCCATCATTAAAAAGTTTTGCAGCCAACACTGGCTCTAGTATTTTTTTCCAGTTCTGTGCCCTCATTACTGATGTTTACGCAGGGAATATTGGAAATGTGCCACTTGTCCTGATTGCAGCTTTATGTCGAGACAAGTCAAATCCTTTCGGTGATTCTGAGAAATGTGCTCAAGATGGGAATGCATATATCTCATTCGGCCAGTGGGTAAATTATTCAATCTCTTTTATTCACTGTAGCTTATATTGGAGTCATTGAAATACATATTTCTTTACCCACTGGATGTTTGAATAATTATCTATCTTTTGATTAGCCGATTCTTTGAATTGCTTTCTTTCAATATTCCTAATTATGTAATTATTCAACCTTATGTTTTAGGACCTTCACATTTTAGCAGCTAGATCAGTTTCCAAGAGCAAGAAGAATCACTTCTTTGTTATTCACGGATATGATTTAGATTGTTAATTGCATGAATGTATTTTTTATGCAGGAACAGATTTTGACTTATTCCATCATTAGGTTATACGTCTCCCATAAGCGGAAGTCTGGTTTATTTATTTTTTATATCACTACAAATTGGAAAGATCAAAAAATATAAAAAAAAATGGTGTTTCTGTAGAGTTACAAATGCCCTATTTATCATTTGCTTTTACCATTTAGCATTTTGGAATTGTACCTATAAATCTATATAGGTTAATTGTAGCTTTTTGAAATCTATGTTCATACAAATCTGAATTCTTGTTGGCTTGTTAGGTGTCTACATATCTTTAAGAATTTTATCTGTGCATTTTGTATTTCTCATATAATCTGTGCAAAGAAAATGAGTAACATGTAATAATTTTTTTTATCTATTTATTTAGGTTGGTGCAATTGTTCTATACACCTATGTTTATCAGATGCTTGAACCCCCTCCTGAAGGTACCTTCGACATTGAGGACAGAAATCTTCCCATCAAGTACACTGCTAAGGATAGCACTCCAGTGGAAACTCCTTTGCTTATGGAAGAGGTTGTACCAACAGATTCAGATGCTCCAAAGAAAG
Organism: Camellia granthamiana; assembly: GCA_036172215.1. Classification (NCBI taxonomy): domain Eukaryota; kingdom Viridiplantae; phylum Streptophyta; class Magnoliopsida; order Ericales; family Theaceae; genus Camellia; species Camellia granthamiana. The sequence goes on from CM069912.1 coordinate 23,675,245, forward strand.
GAAAGGTGAGAATCAACTATATTTGCTTCAAGATGTTGTGGCACTGTATTTTTTCTTCAGCTCCGCCGAAATCATGGTTGTTTATTTATACCCAAAAAAAAAAAAAAAAAAAAAATGAGCAAAATGCGTTACCCTTACTGTAATGGAAGTGATATTGGCAGGGAAATAATTAGCTTGTAAGTATCAATATGTAGATAAGTATCATCCCTACCAATTTAGTAGCAAGACACAATGAATGATCACAATTTCATCCCCTCACTATTACAACAACTTATTAGGATTAAAATGACAGAATGCATTGAATTTCCTATGAAATTTTATAATTCATGCCTTGCTTAGCCTTTTAGTAATATTCAGCTCAATTGGGATGTTTTCCCTGATTCATTAATTATTGTGCTCTCTTGTTGCTTATTTTATAGACTAAAGTTGGTTGTTGGTTTCTTACATGTTGTGAGTCTTGATGCAGATTAAAGCTTTCTTAGAGTTTTTGTATGAGAAGTTGAAGCTCGAGCAAATACTTCAACCCCCTATCATTGCTTCTGTAAGTTCAATCTCTTCAATTTCTGATTGATTGATGTTTTCTTAGTATTTTGTCTTGTGGGTTAGTATCTTGGATTATAATTAATAATTTATTGTATATGCTATAATAGTAAACTCCATCTTTGGCCTTAGCTCTTTTTTATTTTTATTTTTTTAAATTTTTTTTTTTTTGTAAATAAGTTTGAAAAATAAATCAGAACATCTTAATCAAAGCTCATTGTTTATATTTTTACTTAAAAGCATACTTTCAGTTAATACTTGATGGTTGAGAGTTCTGTTTAATTGGTTTGCCTACTTTGACCATTTCTATTAAAATGATTATTCAAGAAAATTTTGTTCAATCCCTTGCATTTCTCATGCATTTACTAGCACTAAAGTTTGGTATGCATGACTTTGTTTCAGATTTTATCGATGGTAATTGGATGCATACCATTTTTAAAGAATTTGATATTTACGCCTGATGCTCCTCTTTACTTCTTCACCGACAGCTGCACAATTCTTGGGTATGCTTGGTTCCATCTCTCCTTATCCTTATTTGGTGTGTCCTTTTCTTTGAAGTTCTGCATATATATGTATACATATTTGTATATATTGTTATACCTTTATCAAGTGTTTCTGCACACGAAGCAAGATTTTAATATATAATATGCTTCACAATAGAACTTCAGAAAGAATAATGAACGAAATCAGGGGGCTAGACATAGAAATGCAACCCTCTATCCATTTCCTGGATTTAGGAATTACATATTTGGGGGTGATCCTTCACGTGTATCCCATTGCCTGGTTGGGATTTTGGTTTACCAGTGTCAAACCACTGCTTCAGGATATGGCAAAGTTTATGCTTCATTATCCGCTGGCAAGTTTTGATGGTTGACCTGAATGTGTACCTTTGCTGGTATGTAAGGGTACTCCTCTGAAATGTTTTCTCCCCCTTGGGATCAAGAATGATCTAGTTGAATCAAAACTAGCTTAAAAAATGTTTAAAGAATTCGTTCATACTGAAACTTCCTTATAGAGTTATGTTTGTAATACTAGTTTGCTTTGTTCCAATAACGTTCTATTCTTTAATCTTTTGTGCATTGGAATAACTAAACACAGCTCACAAGATTGTTTCATTTTTAGTATTCACTTTTAGGCGCTATGGGCCCATTTGGTGTAGCTTCTTGCAAGTTAAAAGCAGGATAATCAGCAAGCAGAGCTAAAAGAACTCTTCCTTTAGCTTCCTAATAATCAGTTTATTCAAACTATTTTTGCCTCATAAACTATAAGCAAAAGTTGCACAACTCTTATAAGCTGCACCAAACAAGGCCTATATCTTGTCACGGGAATGCTAGCAGTATCATCAATGTTTAGCTGTAATATAGTTTAGATCTCAAAATATGATATCTAACATTATGTTTGACTCTCAGGGGTGCCATGATTCCATGCATTTTGTTGGCATTAGGTGGCAACCTTGTAGATGGTAAGTTGCCTTTCTCATTGCTCGTGTCTCAATTATTTATCATGTGCTTTCATTGAACATCTATGATAAACACGCCCCTTAATCCTGGATTTTTAAGGAATCTTTTCAGTTGCAATTCAAGGGAACTGTTTGATTATGTTTTCATTTTCGATTTTGTGTTTCCGGAGACGAAAATAATTAAAAGTTTGAAAACACATCATTTTCATATTGTTTTTTATTTTGGAAAATGACTTGGACCCCCACAAGGGGGGCAACCCCATGACCCCCTCTCTCTGTGATTGGCCAGTTTTTCTTTTTTTTCTTTTTTCTTTTTTCCTTCTCCTCCAATCACCGGCCCCCACGTGTGTGTGGGGGTGGTGGGGGTGGTGATTGGAAGGGTCTCAATCACTTCCCTTTTATTTTTGTGCACAAACAGATTTCAAGAATTCATAAACAACTTTTTGGTGTTTTTGAAAAGTGGGTTGCTTTCAGAAAATTTTCTGAAACATTTTGGTCATAAATTTTTTGCATTTACCAAAAATTGAAGACAGAAAAGCTGAGTTTGTTTAGGATGAAAATGGTAGAAAGTGAGGGAAAGAGAGAGAAAAAAAAAAAAAAATTCTTAATTTGTTTAGCATGGAAGTGGTGGAAACTACAAGATGTACAACCCATATTAGCATTATAATTAATTTTTAATTTCTTGTAAAAAATACAAGACGCATGAAAATTTAAATTTGTGTGGGGTTATCTATATTTAAAATTTAAAATTTCTGTACGTTTTTCTTGCAAAAATTTTCATCATATTCAAATGCTTGTATATTTTCCTCAATATGCCTTTGTCAATTCGTAGTCACTTTCTTCAACTGTTGTCTTTGGGACTGCGCACATTAACCAATAGTTAGATCGCTAACAACTTATGGTTTCCTTGCAGGACCGGGGAGTTCAAAACTTGGTCTACGGACAACTGCTGCTATTATTTTTGGACGGTTGGTTTTGGTTCCTCCCACTGGACTCGGCATTGTCATGTTGGCTGACAAGCTTGGTTTGCTTCCTCCTGATGATAAGATGTTCAGATTTATTCTTCTTCTCCAGCATACAATGCCCACATCTGTGCTTTCTGGTAACAACCAAGCTATTGCCATACATATTTTTCAAGACAAAAACACAAAGCTAAAGCAAAAATAATTGTGTTATTTATCAAAAAATAAAAAAATAATAATTCTGTGTCTTAATTACATATTTTGCTTAGGCTCATTATAAGATGCTTCTTTTTCCAAATGTTTATGGTATGCAAAAGGGCACACCCCTACGCTCTGTTTGTTTCAGCGAATATAATATATAAACCAAACCCAACCAAGCCAAGCCTTAAGTCCTATCAAATAGGGTCGGCTACATGAATCTTTCTTCTTCACGCAGCTCTATCAAAGGCATTTCGTTAGTCAAATTAAGTATATCAATATCTCTATTTACAACGTTAGTCAACGTTAATTTAGGCCTACCTAGTCCCCTAACACTTAGTCAACGTTAATTTAGGCCTACCTAGTCCCCTAATACTTCCATCTACCGTCACTGCATCGCATCTCTTAACTACTGCCTCTATTGGTCTCTGTTGAATATGACCAAACCATCTCAATCGATTCTCTCTCAACTTATCTTCTATCAGTACTACTCCTACCTATTCCCGAATACACTCATTCCTAATTCTGTCTTGTCTAGTCTTGACACACATCCACCTTAGCATCCTCATCTCAGCCACACTCATCTTATCTACATGTTGTTTCTTAGTTGCCTAACACTTCATCCCATACAAAATAGCTGGTCTAATAGCCGTTCTATAGAACTTACCTTTTAGTCTAGTGGGTATTCATTTATCGCACAATACCCCAGACGCACTTCTCCACTTACACCATCTTGCCTTAATCCTATGGGCCATATCCGCATCATCAAATATATATATATATATTTTGTATTTTCTGGCATTTGGTACGATAGAAACGAAAGCTAATGGAAAACGTTTTTTATGGTCAATAGAAAATAACTTTATCAGACGAAAAATATTTTCTACTTTTAAAAAGTGAACATTTTCCAAACTGTCTTGCCAATCCAAGACCACCACCACCACCTCACCATTGCCACCACCACTACCACTACCCCACCTTCACTACTCCACCACCACCACCACCACCACCACCAACCTGCCACCACCTGGTCCACTAATATAATGAAAGGATGCACTATAATGTTTCAAAAATTCAATTGTTTGTTTGCTTGTAGGTGCTGTTGCAAATTTAAGGGGGTGCGGAAGAGAGGCAGCAGCTGTGTTGTTTTGGGTTCATATATTTGCAGTTTTTTCGATGGCTGGGTGGATCGTTCTCTATCTCCACTTACTCTTTTAAATTCCATGATATTGCTGTTCAGCTGAAGGCAAGGGGAAGGCAGCCATTTTCCTGTTCTGAGAGTTCAGAGTTCACATTTTTGGATTAGCTCATTCTGTCTCGTCCAACATCACCAAGCAGTGGCATACCACTTGCTTACTTCTCTTCATTTTTTTAAGCCATTCTCAATAGCTAAATTGAAATGATGACAATGTATACTGTCAAGGTACTAGTGACAAGTTCTGATCATACGAAGCGTGTGAGGTCACGCTCTGTGAATTCTGTTTATTCTACCTTGCGTTCTTTTCGGCTTTGTACAGCAATTTCATCCACATTTATTCCAACTATTGCATGATTATTATTTGATTAATACCACCTTGTATAAGATTGGTATGGTTCTTCTAATTGTTAACATTTTTACTTTCTAGGAAGGTATTTTAACCCATTGCTTCTGAAGTTTCAATTGTATCTTAGGAGCTTGATTTTACTCTATGCTCTTTGCTTTTGATCATTTTATTGGAAGCCCTAAATGTGGAAGGGCTAAAATTCACTCGGTACAAAAAGTTTACCCAGTTGATGATGTGGGATCTATTCTCATTGTGAGCATGTAGTAGAAAATGATGTGTCAAAAAAAAAAAATTTAAACAAATGTGGCTGTGGTCTTATCCTCAACATATTTCCAGTCGTATAATCAAGCATGGCTTCAAATCTTGATTGTTGACAATGGAAAGAGTTTTTCATCCATCATTCTAAATCCCAGTGAAAATCAAGCTCTTATCAATTAAGCATTTTGAATTTTCACATCCATGTTTAAAGTTGGGTAACGATGGATCGACACTCTAAACCTATATGGACTTTGAACCAAATCAAATATAACTTTGAGAATCAAAAGATTTTTTTCAAAATCAGGTCATTTTTATTATCAATATGATAGAACGGTTTAAGTAACTTATTATAACTCATGGTTTTCAATTGTTACCATTTTTGTTTTTCTTTTTGACTAGAAAGTCAAGAAGTTTAGGAAAGTTGAGTACAAGAACAATTGTTTGAAATGTTCTAAATAAGTGTATTTTTTGACTTTTTATGAAATATAGGTTGGGTTTGAAATAATGTGGTAGAGAGGTGATGTAATTTAAATAAGATAATGTGACTTAAATAGAATAATGATTTTTTGACTTTTTAACTTTTTTAAAGAATATCAAACCTAGCCTTCAACGATAATTGGAGAACAAATTGAACTCAGGTTACTCAAATTAAGTAAATTCGAGTTGCACCCTGACTGTACAAGGGATAATTTGTAAATTTTGATACCACAAGAGATATTTGTATTTTCAATTAACTATGTGGGTGGTATGTGTAAATTTATCCTATTTCGTTCGCTTCCACGCCGTTTTTTTTTCTCCATTTCTTTTGAACATTCCAAGCCGTTCGATTGTGCAACTTCCTTAAATCCAACGGTTCAAATTAGGAAAATCCGGACTTGAATCACACTTGTCGCCGCGTCCTTCTCCCTTGACGGAAAATTATCAGGACTCCTGCAATATGTCAAGCCTATATTTTTTACTAATTATCATTCATTATATTTTTTCATAGAGAACTGATTGGTAGCTCGAAACTTTTCGAGCCAAACGTGGCTCGAATTTCTGCAGACGAAGGCGAGGGGGAGGGGGAGGGGGGAGGGGGAGGGACTGGAGGGGGCCCTAAAAAATGGGGGAGGAGGGGGCGGAGGCGGAGGGGGCTGCGACGGCACCGGACCTGCGACGACGAGCTGCTGCCTTCGACGACGAGCTGCCTGCGACGACGACCTGCTACCTGCGACGACGGCGAAGACGGAGGCGCGGCGATCGGCGCTCGGCGGCGGCGACGGCCTCTCCCTCTCCCTCTCTTTCTCTTTCTCTCCCTCTCGTTCTCTCTCTCTCTCCTCTGTAATCGACGAAGAAGACGAAAGCAAAGGAAGAAAAGAAAAAAAAAAAAAAATATCCAGCCCAAAACGACGTCGTTTTGGGCGGTCGAGCCAAAACGACGTCGTTTTGGAAAATCGAGCCACATTCGAGCCAGGGAATTCGAGCTACCAGGAATTATTCTTTTTCATATTTCTTCATCACTCAATATAAAATTAGGTCAGGTTTGACATTTTTAATAAAAGTCAAAAAGTCAAAAAGTTACTATCCTATTTAAGTTACATCATCTTATTTAAGTCACATCACCTTTCTACCACATTACTTCAAACCCAATCCATATTTCATAAAAAGTTAAAAAATACACTTATTTAGAACATCCCAAACAACCATTTATTATATTCGATTTTTTCACCAATCATAATATCATAAAATATCACATGACAATAGAGTATCACGTACTTGTATTCCGAGAATACTCAATAAATACGTTCTTTTTACAATCTCACACACTAGTAATTATCATATATTCCAGAAATTCCACATTGGCTATGTGATCAACCCATAAGAGCATCTTCAATGCTAATAGGCATTTTACTTATTTAAACATTATTATAAAGGATACATTTTATTTGATCTATCAAGTGTTTTATATTTCTACCATAACTATACTCTTTATTTTAACTATTCATTCAAATACTATTAACTTTATAGAATACCACATCAACATTAAAGATGGCAGTAAATAATCTTAATAATTAAATACATTTTATCTAACCTTTAAAGGATACCTATATGTAGCTAGTGAATGTAAGTTGAGCTAAAATACCTAATCGTTGAGCTAAAATACCTAATCATATGCCTAATGCATTGAAATTAAAAATAAAAATAAAAAAGTGAATCATACTAAGGATTTTAACTAATACGCATATATGCCTAATGGATTGTAGATGCTTCAACAAGGGAATAAATGAATACATAACCCTAATAACAAAGCATTTGTTTGGCATGTGGCTAAAATAAAGTTAAGCGCTCAAATAGTCATAAAATAAAATAAAATAGGTTAAAAGATTAATAAGATAAAATGTTACATCTAAATCATAATCATTTCACTTTTTTTCTTACAAAAATTAAAAAATTCTACTCCAAGTAAAATTTTTAACCCCAAATTAAAATAACCGAAGAAAAAAACAAAAAAAAAACCAACCCACTGCCAAACTAATCCATATAAACCCACGGAGCGTTGCTAACCTGTTAGATAATTTCTGCTCAGACATATATTATGATCCTCTCGCTCTTCAAAACAGGAGAGTTCGTTAGACGTGAGTCGTGACCCCTCATTCCCTCTCTCTCTCTCTCTCTCTCTCTCTCTCTTCATCGCGCGAAATTCGAAATGGTGGTTGCGGTGGTGCACCAGTGGATCAGGCGGTGGAGGAGTGGTGGTTGATTTGACTGTTCTCTCTCTCTCTCTCTCTCTCTCTCTCTCTGTGAAAATGGCATATAGAAGAAGGCAGCTGGGGATCACTAGGGCTTCGACATTCAAAGAGGAGATTCATTACCCTCCGGCCGATGATGAGACCAAGTCTTCTTCGTCGTCATCGTCATCTCTGGCCGCTCAGGCCATCCGAGCCTCCGCTGCCCATCGCGATTCGTCTTCTCTCTCCTCCGCTTACGGCGACTCCGTTTTTCACTCCTCTTTCAGAGAAAGACCCAAGGTTATTTCCCTCTCTAACCTCTCTTTTCAACAGATCCGTCTGCATGCCTTCTCATCACTGTTGTTGAATCCTGCACTATTATTGTTGAATCTTGCACTATTATGTATCGCTTATTGTATGTATAGTGTATCTCATAAGATACATAAACATGTATGAATGTGGTTAACACACACACACACACAAAAAAAAAAAGGAAAAAGTTTGAGAAGCTTAAAACATTTGTTATGTAAACTATTCCATATTAATTATTGATTTAAAACTTAACCACCAAGACTCAATTTCTTGCCACGGGGTGTATTTAGGGTCATGTTTTAGAAATGTCTAGCATTTTTTAGCCAAAATAAAAAGAGAGCTGCAATGGTGGGCATACCGCATGCACACCGTAGCCAAAATAAAAAGAGAGGTCTCTTTTTATTTTGGTTGACGACTTTTTTTCTTTGTTTTTTTTACCAAAATAGTTCATCACATTTACTATATTGTTCATGAAAGGGCAATGGTTCATAACTTTTATTTAAAGGTGTACATTATAAATTTGCTATTTGTAACTTTTCTTACGATTAGGATGAACATTTACATTCTCAATAAAAGAAAAAGAAAAAAGTAAAAAAAATTTTATATAATATCTAAATATATTAATGAAGTCACAATGACATGAAAAATTGTCCTTTAAGACTACCTTCATTAAAAACCCAAGTATCTTGGGTCCATCTAGTTCATGATTTGCAACCAAAGGCATTGTTTAGAACTTGTTTGGATATGACCATCCCAAACATACTTGTTACACGATATAAACTACATAGGCGGCTTAACCTTTTACGGGCCTTAGCCTAAAAATCTAAATGAGGCATTTTGATACATTTTTACATCATATGATTTTATTTTATTTTTAATTTAAAATACGTTTTCTTACTTTTTATGATGCAAAATTACTATGTAAATTTTTGTGTTTGTTTTTCTAATATATCATTTTCAATTGATATTATAGCTAATCCACTAAGTAGTTTTTTATTGTTTTGAGCACGTAACATTGTTGTACTTTTCGTCTTGTTATTACTGATTTTTACAAATTGATACATTGCTGCGATGGTATACCAGTCTGCTTGTAATGAGTTATGAAAGAGATCTATGGTTAACTTTGACCACTCAGAAATCATTCTTCCACTGAGTGAGTTGTTAGTATTTGACAATGTTGGCTTGATCTAGGTTTTTGGCCAGAGTTCTATTTGGATTAAGAAATCAAATCAAATCAAAATCAACCGTTTGATAATTATTCAATGCTTATTTTGTTAAACTGAATTCGACTAGGCCTACTATACCTGTCTGGGACAAGCCATGAGAATCCTTTTTGCTGCTACTAGGTTTTATAAAGTTTTTCAACAAGTATCATGAAGTTGTTGTAGAGTTCTATTTCCAGCTGATCTGATGCGATACTTGAAAACATAGGACTCTTCTGCCTATTACACATCATTGAAAAGTTCAAACGAATCCAAAGGATTTTGGGGTGTTCTAGCTGAGAAAGCTAAAGCAATTCTCGAGGATGATGATGCCATTCAACAATTTGAATCACCTAGAACGAGGCTGCAGACTCTCAATACTTCTACAGGTGGCCAGGTGAATATAGACTTCCAAGTGTACTTCTATTGTTATGGAGAATTTTAAATCATGCAAAAATAAGCTTTATAACACTTTTGGTTTGTTGTTTGAAGCCATTTTCGTGTTCATTTTATTGCTATTAAGTGATCATATGATCTGGCTTCCGTATCTGATATATTTATACCCTGGCCATCTTGCTTTTCTGATTATCAGCCATATCAATCATTTGAGAGCTCCAGAAAAGTGGACAATCCTAGATTCCAAAAGGGCTTGGATGCACTCACAAATTCACTTAATCAAATTGGTGACTCCATCGGAAATGCATTGGAGGTAAGGTATTGGTGATATTTCAAAAATTAATTCATGAATGAATTTCATAAATTTATGGGCAATTAAGAAATAACACAAGTAAAATGAATGTAACTGACATGAGGATGTTGAAGTGGATGTGTGGTAAGACCAAAAATGATAGAATTAGAATGAAAAGATTTGTAAAAAAGGTAGCATGAATTAAAGATAAGTTGAGAGATAACAGAATAAGAAAGTTTGGTCATCTTGCTAGACATATGTATGTCATAATGATACCAAACCTGTCTCACAAAATTGTTAGTTAGTTTCAACATTTTTATCTGTTCCTTTTCAGGAAGGACGCACTATTGTGGAGACTAAAACTGCTGACATCATGAATGAAACCCGCAAGTTGCAAATTAGGAGAAGAGGAGGGGGTTCTGAGGAACAGAATCAGGTCTCTGGTGGTGCATATAATCCGTGGCACCAGCAACTTTCAGTGCAATTCACACAACCACAGATGCAAACCAATCAACAAAGTCAGCTCAAGGCATCTCGCGACGTAAGGTGGCAAATTTCTAGTATACTGGTTCATGTAGTTGAAGTGTATAGATGTTTCAACCAAAAATTCAGTTTTAAATCTACACACTCCAATTAATCGGCGAGGTTGGAGTATGGTGATTTTTCTCTTACTCCACTTATTCAACTTTGGCAATTACTTTTGTAGTAGTTTTTTTTTTTTTCTTTTTATTTTATTTTATTTTTTTTTAAGAATCTGAAAATGTTGGTACATTTGGTAATTGCAAAAAAAGTTAGTTTTTTTGTTTGTTTGTTTGTTATGGAGAAAGTTTTGTGGCTCTTTTCAAACTCGTTTTTTGGTGAGAAATTACCATGCTACCCTTGTAGTGTCACGAAACCCTTATTAACATAACCAAAGGGACATGGTGGAATTTCTCAAAGTATGGAGGGTAAAATCATCTTTTAAGAATTCCGTTGACATTCCCAAAGAAAATTATTTTTTTATGCAGATGTTGCTTTTTTAGCCAAATCAAATAAGCCTTTTTACTTTTTACTTTTTTAACCAAAAAGTTGTTTATTTAGAGATTGCCAGACAGTTCCTAGAGTACATATGTAGATCAAATTATAATCCCTATTTGGCCCTTTTCGACAAACAAAATTTTTCAGTTAAAAATTGCTAATTGCATGTTGGCTAAGATTATGGGGGCAATCAGCTGATTTATTGCAAAAAAAATTAAAGATAATTAAGAGTCAAGGTGGTCATATGATTTTCATCATTGTGAACCAGTTGATTATATCTCCATGGTGTTAAAATGCCTTCTTGGCCTTTGTTTTGGTTCACACAGGTAGCAATGGCAACAGCTGCCAAAGCAAAACTTCTTCTCCGGGAACTAAAAACCGTCAAAGCAGATCTGGCTTTTGCAAAGGAACGATCTGCTCAGCTGGAGGAAGAAAATGGAATCCTTCGAGAGGCTTGTGAGAAAGGAGACAACCCTGCAGATGACGAAATGGTATTTATTCCTATAGTTTCCTTATTTTCAGTTATTCTTGCTGTTGCTTGCATGATATATTGATATTTGCATTTATTAAGATGGAATGCAGGCAGTGGCAGAGCCACATAGGCTCATGAGGGGCACGTGCTCCTTTAACATTTTCAACAATTACTTTTTAAGTTTTGAAAATGTTTTTTAATTTTTCACACATTATACATATGTCCCATAATTTTTTTTCATTTTTCTTTACGTAAACTTGATACACCATTGATTAGAAGAGGGACTTAGATTGACTCATTATGGCTTTGTTTGGGAAGTTAGCTATTTTAATTGGCTATTTGGCTTTTTAATTATTTTAGCCAGGCTAAATAGTTGTGTTTGAGAAGTTTATTGGCTTTTTTTTAGTAGTTGATTTGATGTTTGTAAGATAAGAAGTAAAATGATTATGGATTGGATATGATATTTTGTTTTATTGACTATTTTATTATATTTTTTCTTTTAGTGAGCTATTTTGGTTCAACCCTCTTCCCAAACACCCCCAACATCACAAATGAATCCATGAAAATATTTAGTTTATTACGTGTGTGTATCTTATTAGCATTTTCTATTTTTATTTTCATTTCTCATTATAATGATATGTATAATATTGGAATATTTTTGAATTTTTACCAAATCAAACTAAGCTAGTTTGCCTTGTGTCTACCAAATCAAATACCCATATAACGATGAACTGAACACACTGTTGCATTGTGCATTACTTGAGGTGAATTTACTACGACTGCCTTTCTGTCACAACACTATAATCGACAGGGTTAAGCTGAGGTTGATAAGTTCAAGTTGTACCAAGTTGTGATTGTATATAGACACTATTATTTACTGTCACATATTTGCAAATCATAGATACGCCTTCAGCTCGAGACCCTTTTGGCTGAGAAGGCTCGTTTGGCGCATGAGAATTCAGTATATTCTCGTGAGAACCGCCTCTTGAGAGAAATTGTGGAATACCACCAACTCACCATGCAAGATGTTGTCTATTTGGATGAGGGCATTGAAGAGGTTACAGAAGTTTATCCCATCCCTGCCATCTCTAGGATGCTCTCAGTTTCTCCACCCTCACCTTCGTCCCCGTGCTCTCCTAAGATTGCCCCATCTACTAACCTTCCTTCAAAGAAGGAAACTATTCCTCAAGCGAAAACTGATATTCCTCGGTCTGAGGCATCACTGAGTTCCAGTACAAGTTCTGCAGCACAAGATTCAATGAGACGCTCAAATGCTTCTTCCTAATTATATTTAGCTATTTTTTCTTTTCATCGAAGGTTCATGTAAATTAGTCCATTTTTTTGTTCCTTTCTTTTCAATTTTGGGAGATGGAGAGGAGAGGAGAGGTGAGGGTCGGCAATCTTTTTTCCTGCTATTTTCTCTTCCTTTTTTTTTTTCCTCTGTTCTTTTCTTTGTTTTTTTCTCTGTTCTTTTCCTTTTTTCTTTTTTTTCTTTTCTGTAACTGTGTAGCTGAGCTTTCTGGTTGTTATTAAATAACCACAGAAAGCTCATTTTCTTTTTGATTTCCTCTTGGTTTTGTTATTAAATTGCAGTTCTCCTAGCTTCCAAGATTTTCTTGTTGGTTGCAAACAGTTAAAAACGGATTTCTTACCATTTTTTTTTTACCACTAGATGCAGAGATTGTGTGGGCCATAATAACAAATACACAAAAATCAGGTTAAAAAACAGTTTATATATAACATTTTCCTTGACAAAACTTCGAGATCAAGATTTTCTATGCCATCTGATGGTGATTGGTTTTATGACCAAAGGCTACATGAAAACAATGCATGGTTGCACAGTAATTGGGGCCTGTTTGGTGCAGTTTTTTGTCGGTTGAAAGTTGAAAATCAAAAACTAAACACTAGACTCATTCCCTTCTCAATAATCAACTTATACAAGTATTTTTGCCTCATAAACTGCAAGCAAAACCTACACCAAACATTCTGATACTAATTTCCAAAACTAATAAGTAAAAGTAACAAACGGTTTATAGAACTGCACCAAACAGGTCCTTGGAAATTTTCCACTTTCCCCACCGCTACACAAGTTTAAAATGGCTTTTCGTCTGGCCCAAATTGGCGGTCTGTCTGGAGAGTTCAAAGCTTATGATACCCTGTATCTTTTGCAAAGTGTTTCTAACAAAGAACTCCAGGCAACCAGTTTTTAGTGCGTTGTACTAGCAGCCAAGATGATGCGGATACAAAGGATACAATGCCTCCAAAAACGTAATCAGAGCATGACTAATACAAGACAGTCTACTACAAAGCAAGGATTGACCGAAAAGCTGAAGATGTAGGTACAACGCTGCCAAAAACTAAACAGAGCAAAACTAATACGGCAAGCAAACACCTTATCATGTAAAATCATTCCCCATGTCATGTTTCTCATTTCTCAGTTCATCACCATTCTTATCATGTAAAGTAATACCCTGTGTCAAACTCATGTTTCTCATTTCTCCGTCCATCACAGTAAGCACTATGTTTTTGACCAGAACTCAAATCTTTTTATGTAACTACATTGCAAATCATCCAAACCATCATTGAAGCTCTTTGATATGAGAATATAATACATTTAATGCATTGCAAGGCAACAAAACATTTATTGGAAAGCTTTCATTTATGGCAACTGAACAGTGTGGTACATATATTGTTGGACCTCAAAGCAAAGGCCCCAATTACATACACAACTTTTTTCAATACAGCACACGACACTAACTTCCAGCGGTGGCCCAAGAACTGGGCTGGGCTGGATTTCGTCAGATTTTACCTGTGATGTTGACATGATAAGGAGATGGCTGCTTTGAGCAAGGGTTTTAAGCTTCAAAGCAGAAAAATCTCCCCGGACAAGACAGTACTTGATGTTTCAGAATAACTGGAAAAACAGACTAGTTGATCCATCACCGAATGATCTGAGATCTGCAGGTTTCACCAAAGCTCTGCACAGTGGGCATGTTCTTTCCCTCTCAAACCTGGAAACACAGGACTCTTTTTTATCCCATACAGAAATTGGAAGTAGAAAATTCATGTTTTGACAGATTCAGTGCAGCTGTTAATGACACTCTGAAATCACAATCAAATTCCATCTGTTTAATAGAACTTTGCTTTGAACGAACATAATACACCAAAAGGTCATAATGATAGTATTATTGTAATTCAACATGAAAATGATACCAAATAGCCTATGGTGATTGCTGCAATTAAATCACTAGAATAAAACAATGCCCGTGAACAATTTATCTCTAATGGCACTCTGTTTTGTACATGTTGATTATCAAGCTATGTCACCTGCGTGTATGTAAGACCAGGGTGAGAATTTCTGATGCTGTAATGAAACTAAGTTTCGTATTCAATCCATTTCATAGCATTTTTTTTTATAGGAACCTTTAAAGCCAGATAGCATTCAATTACTAATAACAGACACACCATACACATTGAGCAAACTCTCTCAACTCCAACACATACAACAGAGGCCAACTACGATGCCTAGGCATTCAACTTCCACACCTTTAGGCTGTGTTTGAATCGAAGATTTGAGGAGGAATTTGTGAAGGGAAAGGAAAAGAAAAGGGAAAAGACTTTCATTCACTTTTCCTTTCCTTTTTCCTTTCAATGACAAATCCCCCTCCTCAAATCCTTGATCCAAACACACCCTTAATGCTACACTAAGAAATTCTTCATCATACATTTTCTAGTGATAGACTTCGAGCACATTTATTAGAGCCCCAAAATACTATGGGGGTGTTTGGGAAGAGGAGGTTTAGGCTAATATACCCTCTTTTCAAAAATTAGCCAAAAAGCTGTACTATTCACCCTTTTTATTAAAAAAAAAAAAAAAAAAAAAAAAATAGGAACTGTGCCGTGACAGTGTAGGCTGGCCCTACACTGTCAAAGTGTCACATTTGTCTATCACGTGGGAAATTACGTATTTGCCCCTTGACATCAATTTAAAAAAATATATTTTTAGGGACAAATTTGTCATTTTAATTTCAAACATCATTTCAACACATTTTTCAATACAACAACTCAAATAAAATCTATCTCATCTTCCCAAACACAAAAACTAAAATAGCTTATAAAATAGCCAAAAAGCCAAATAGCCTACTAAAATAGCCACTTCCCAAACGAGGCCTATATTACTGTTAGGCTTCCAATTTTCAAGTCCAAGAAGAGTTGGGCGACTAGTTAAGCAATCCACCAAACAAGTTCTCCACCTACTTGCTTCTTGTTTGGAGAGGTGGATTTTACCGTATTTTATCAAAAGAACACAAAATGCTATAAATGGAAAGCAATCAAAGAGCACAACCACCAAAAATTCATTAAATAATAACAATTTGAAGTATATGAATGCTCCGCTGAACAAAATACACCGAAGCGCACAAAAAACAAGCTGAACAGAGGACAAAAAACTAACCATTCTGATACACAGTCTTCACAAAATATGTGTTTACAACGTAACAAGATTGGAGCATGCATCTTTTCCTGGCAGATAGCACACAGATCACCCGCTGCACTGACCTGCATTAGATCACATCAAGCTGAATAAGTTAATAACTTTCCCTTAAATAGTAAATATTCGGGAAGAATCCACTCAAAGCAATTATTAACAAGCACGAGGTCAAAACACTACAAAGCAAATCAAAAAGGCATCATAAATGGAGAGCACATAGTGAGGAGTTGTTATTCACATTTTTTTCTCAAAAACACATCACTGTGAACAAAGACTATCATCAATTACCAATGGAACAAATCCAAACATCTTCATTAATTGAATTCATCGAAAAATGAAGTTTGACAAATATCCATGTCAGACACCTGACATTTGGACAAAGGTGTGGGATATGTGTCCGTCCGATACTTTACATGATAAATTAAAAATATAAAAATATAAACTTTTTTTTTCAAGTCCACATACCCTTTAAATTTGAGGTTTGATGGGTCTGATCTCTATGTATGCACCCATACCCGACACCCATACCCAACTTCCAAGTCCATGTAACATGTAAAAGACCATCAAGTATATCAAGCAGAGGGGAAGAAATGAAGGACCGAATGTGCTGGTATGACATGTGATCAAAGTGTATCATATAAAAGAGGAGACTCTTTTAAGATAGAAGAGAGTAACTAAGTAGAGGATGTTAAGACAGATGTGTAAATGAGACAAGAATGTAAAGCACCAACCAATGACAAGGAACTAGTCACATAAAAAGTGAAAATAATCCACATCACCAACAGGGAATGTGGTCATTTAACACAGTCTCGACAAAAACAATGCTAAGAAAAATGGGTTGGAGTTGTGAGAACAGACCCTATCAGTCGTGATTTGTGAGTAATGTAGAAGCCTTCATTAACAAAAAATTCATTAGCAATATTTTAGTCACACTGATATACCAGGGTGTATACAACTCAGTGGCATGAAATTCTGGTTCGAACGGGCTGGTTAGAGACAAACCAAACAATATTTAAAACCCTAATGAGAGGTAGCAGGTAGCCAACCGTACCCCCACTTTTTGGCGGAGCGGCTAATTCTCATGAGTCAAACCACGCCATAGTGGTGGGGCAGATGACCACTTGCCATCATGTCAGGTCAAAACCTCTAACCTCATACATAATAAACAAGTACAGGAATATAGAAGGAAAAGCAAAAAAAAAAAAAAATTATTCCAAAGAGATTTATCAGTGTCATAGCAACACATGATTCAACTTATGGAAATTGCTCAGTAGGGTGCATGAAAAATGAAAACTGCACTACCTGCTCTGAAGTTGCGTAAGCACCGTAATGAATCTCTTTGCGAGACAATGCCTTTAACGCAGCAAAGAAAGATTGGACCTGAAAACCACCAACCAATAGACGAATTGGGGAAGAAAAGGAATAAAAACCATGTACAAAAAAACTACTACTAAAAAAAAAACAGCCACCACAAAATTGCCAACAATGAAAGGAACCGAGCAAGAGAAGCTGGGCATACTCAATACCTTCTCAACTACAGATGTGAGCTTGAAGGTTAGGTACAGCCCAGTCATTAATGATGAAAAGAGGCTCCCATATTCTTTGTTCAAGAAGAAACGATACCAGACTGGTGCTGGCAACAAGGCACGGTATAGCAGAAGCAGATACTCCACCAAAGTCAGCATTTGACCCTGTAAAATGAACCATAATAATAAATATAAAAAATTTATTATCAGCAATAAAATGAACCTAAATGAAATTTAAAACGACCATTGTGCATTATACGAACCTAAACGAATTTTCTAAATGCACGAGTCAACATGAACTCACCTGTCTACGGTAATTTCGCCCTCTGCTGTTTTTGTAGTACATTAGTAGAATACACTTGAGAACCATTGCTGCCTGCCGAACCAAAGTATCTGAAACAAACCAACAATAAGAATTCTCACAAGGCACTGAGAAATTAAAAAACCATTTTTAAAAGTATATCACAATTGGACAAAGCCCTAGAAAATATGAAGAGTACAAATTAAAAAATCTCAACTTTGAACAAGGAGTTTCACACTTCAAAGGCCAAAAAGCCTACATTGACAAATAGATTGTTTGATGCCTAATGGCGCACAAAATTTAGAAGCATAATAGATGCTGAGCTTGAAACATGCCTAACTAAGGAAAGAAAAGCGCTCCAAACATTTTCCCTTCATAAAAGACAAAATACGTTGCTGAGATTTAGGAGGAAACAAGAAAGAAATCACTTTCCAGCAGGCGCTGAATATAACCTGATCTAGAAGAAAGCAACATGCTTTTATACGTATTATTATGAAGTCAATAAGCACTATACCAGCTAAACTTTAACACTTTCTAATGACTTCCCCAACCTCACACAACCTTAGAAAAGGGTGAGGATGTAAATGTTAAAATAATAATAATAATAATAATTACCAAAAAAAAATGTATTAAAAAACACTTATCAGAAAAAAAATATTCTAATAAATCATAATATACTATGTGTCAGTTAAATACAACAGTCAAAAAAAAAAAAAAACAGCAGTCAACATAAGGACTAAGTGACAAGACACACCATTCACCATAATGATGAAGATAGCATGCCAAAAAGGTGGTATAGCTTTTGGGGGAACCATGATCAACGGAAACAGAATATCATCATTCCAATACCACCAGTACACAACAATCACATGAAGCCAAAACACGAAAGAGATGCCAATGAGAATAGGTATTTTCCTCTCCCCCTGCAGAGAGAAACACTTCATATGCTTAATAATCAAATTTTTAGGTTATTAAAAATGACAGTAACCATCATAGCTACATCAACAAACAAAATCCTAAACAGCATTCACAATAGAGAAGAACATTTACAGCACCTTCAGAGTTGTCTGCTTTCGTAAAATATCATTTGACTTAAACATCACGGCAGCAATCCAAATTGTAACAAAAAAACCTGCAGCCTTGGAACATGTCAATTGTCAATGACTTTAAATATGGTTACAAGAAATGAAAATCAACCCGAAGTTAAAGCCTCAATGGCCATAACAAAGAACATGCTCAACTCAGAATTCTAAAACGCATAAGTTCACGTGAGCCCCAAAAATAAAGAGAGAGAGATATATCAAAAAAAGAATAACTAGATTGTCCACATGTAACCTCCCCTCCAAGGTTGAGCCGTGCCAGCCAAGGCAGGCAAAAAGATTCAAACTATTGATGGTTCCTAGGAAGAGTTACTGTTCTAGGTATCCGAAATAGGCATTCATGTATTTTGTTAGAGAATTAAATAACTTGGTGTTGGAATACTAAATGACTGCTTAGGGAAAGTAAATGAGAGTTAAAGGGCATTAAAGTATAAAAGGGGCAGTATATTTAGCATATTGTAATAAGAATTTCAAAATTGTTGAATTTATCTCATGACATTTGAATTACAAACTTTCAAGGCTTTTTTCATATTTTTGTTTAGAAATCTAGATTCCACAATGATTGGAGATCTAGCAATCATTACTTGCAACCAAAGGTGTAATTTTCTCTATTTTGATCACTTCAAATATAGCACCCTCATCTTGGGCGCCGCTAGCACTAAGGCAAGGTCCACCTAAGCATATATGTCTTTGCCTGCCTATCTTTGCCATCTCAAGACTAAGGCATGGTCATTCTCGCCCAAGCATGCCTTCCCACTGCACCCACTCAGGTAGGCTTGAGTAACAGCATGTTCCCCGTCTATACTTCTCCAAGGACCCCGATGTGGGTAGGGAGCAAGGCGTAGGAACCCCTACTCTCTCTCTCCCTCTCTCTCAGCTAGAATTCTTCAATTGGAAGCACCATAGTGAATTGGGTAAAAAAAAATGGGGGGCTATTCTGAATAAATTTAATGTCATGGGATTTTGAAGAAATCGTCACATAATCCCTACTCACCCATCCCTCCGCTCCTAGCCTCTACACTCACCTCCCCAACCTTTGGCAATCCCATCTTGTGAGACTGCCCCAAATCTAGCTACTTCAGGAACAAAAATTCACAATCATTTAAGATTAGCCACCCAAGATCTTATATATTTTAAAAGGTTGCCTTAAGGTAAATATATCTTTTATTCAAGACTGTGAAATGAGGCACCTCGGTGATCAACAATAAAAAAGAAATTTGGACATAGATTTTTAATTTTATCCATGTCATCCTATCACTACCTTGAGGTGTACAGATACCCATGCAAAAAGTCCTTGCCTTGCTACTTTACCACAAAATTTAGCAAGATCAAGGGTTCAAAGTTTTTTCCGTTAGAACCCAACGACCATGAACGACCATGTTTATCCATGTATCAAAAGGGTTCTGTAATGCTATTTAATTTTTTCAAAGGTTCATCAAGACTAAGGCATCAAAACTGTGGTGGAAACTGTGCTTTCACCCTTTTGCATGAGAAAAAGGAACATGCTCACTGCACGTCTTCAACCTCTGGCAAGATTGATAAAGGTTTAGAATAGAAAAACTTTCCTTCATATCTTTAGCTCGTGTGACCAAATATGCTGCAGAGGATTTTAGGAAACTATGTTGTTGAGTTTTACTGAGCATGAAGGAAAGAAAAACTGGGATTGAAGTTGTTGCCATAATTTTCTTGGATATTTTTATCACTTGAGTTGATTTATTATAAGATCTTTTGGTCTTGATTTGAGAGAGGGTATTGTGCTCATTGATTGTGACCATTTATGCTCATTAATTGGGATATTCATTGCTGACCTTCCTTGACTACTCCCTTGTGCTCTTAAATTTTATCCTACCACTTCACTTTTTTTCCTTTCCCTTTAGGAAAACTTTCCTTTAATTGGTGTAATTGATCTTTAGGTGGGTCCATTTATAGGAAGTTTTGATTTCTTAAATGTAAGAGAGCAATATGTAACATGGTTGTGGCTTGTGACATTTGGTTCTAACTCAGGTGACATCTGTAACATTTTTATGTTTGAGAATAATCTGAATAATTCTAGACTTCTAGTATTTCAGAAATTTCCTAATTTACTCGTTTTTGAACATTTCATGATACTAATTAATCTCGTCCTTGTGGCAATATATTCTTAACGGCCAACTTTGAAGGGAAAACAATTGAAGTCCAACCATATGAGGTCATCCTAAGTTCTCTCACTTTTTTTTATTTTATTTTAAATATAATGCATAGGATCGTATTAAATAGACACCAAGGGGTGTCACCCTTGTACAACAAAGGAAATAGATACAAAATAGAAAATTGTAATTCTCCTATAAAATCTACCAACAACTAAGAACAAATGAAATTGATGACAATTTTGAAATTTTTTCAACAAGTACAATTTTGGAGATGACAAAGATTCTCTGCCTTATGATTGATGAAACTTTTTTCAACAAGTACAAATGAAATTAATGACAAGATGGGACATTTTGGTTTGAGAATGATGAAAAATTTAAGGATGAAAATCAAGAGTGGAGTTGGAGTTAGTGGAGAAAGTTGGTGGCTGAAAGATGGTTATAGGAGAATTACAATTTTCTATACGCATAGGATCATATTACAATTTTCTTTCAGCCACTAACCTTCTCCACTAACTCCAACTCCACTCTTGATTTTCATCCTTAAATTTTTCATCATTCTCAAACCAAAATGTCCCATCTTGTCGTTAACTTCATTTGTACTTGTTGAAAAAAGTTTCATCAATCATACGGCAGAGAATCTTTTTCATCTCCAAAATTGTACTTGTTGAAAAAATTTCAAAATTGTCAACAATTTCATTTGTTCTTAGTATGGAGGGCCGTAACTTCCAACATCTTAATTTCCATCAAAAGACCCTCCACACTAAGAAAATTAACTCTATCTTGTTCCTTGACACCCAGCATATTATTTGATGTAGTTGAACAAAAAACAAATTAAATCAACTTTAATTTGTTATGAGACTCTTCTCTCTTTGTCGACTGCAATTGTTTCTAATTAATACTATTAGTTGTTTCCAACTAACAATTATTAGTAAATATCAGTTCCTAGTTTTTGTTAGCTTCTCCCTCACCTATGCTCTTCAACTTAGGCTGCCACATTAATAAGCAAAGTGCATACAGTTGCCGCTTATACATAACGGCATATGTTTGGATCTCAGCAATATGGGTCCCATCTCGAAGTCAACGGCTCAAGCCCCATAAATACACGACAAATAAACAAATAAATAAATAACGGATCTCAAGAAGACTCAAACCTCACAATTATTTGAACATTTTTAGAACAAATTGAACTCTCACACCTACTCAGTCTTGGCAATAATAGGATATGATTTATGAATGCGACAAAATTTACGGATACAAACATGCATTCTACAACCAATAGAACAAGGCCCTCTCCTACAACAGCTAAAACGTCAAAATTGAAATTTTGTTGAAGTGTATACCTTGCAAATGCTGCCGGATAAAAACCACCAAGAGAAGCAAAGAGAACGGAAGCACCTGCTCAATCCATCGCGCAGCCTGCTGTATGTCGTATCTCTGGTATGAAGAATCCCTGCTATTAGACCCAGCTCCATCCACAGCCTCCCCATCTCCATTCAGTGGTTGTGAACCACTCTCTCCCACCCCGCGATCACTCCTGGAATCTCCCTGACCATCCAGTACCGACGAAACTGATGTGGCCGACGCTGTTCTACCAATGGGCTGAACATATGCTTCATTCTGTGCATTCATTGAAGAAGGCAAAAGCCGATCGTGTTCTTGTTCGCCGGCACCAATTATCCTAATAGAAACCTCTCCGCCATTGTTAGCTACAGGAGAAGAATCATTCTGAATGTGATCTTGGTAACCAACAGACACGCCGTTGCTGTTTATCGAGCTTTCAGATTCCAAATAATTCGACCTCGTTCGAAGGATTCCCGAGTATTCCAACAATGTCGAAAGCGGTGAATGGAAAAAATTCGAAGCCGATAACTGCATTCCGTATCTTCTCGAATTGCTACTGCTAATCACCGAAGAACCTCTGTACGCGTCCGAATTACCACCAGACGCTTCCATTTCCGATGAGGATGATTCCCTAAACCCAACCCTAACCCTAATCCATCAAAATTTATCAAGAATTCAACAAAATCAAACGACAAAAAGCGTCGATACATGAACACGAACGATTAAATAGAGAATTACCTTCGAGATCGAAGCTCCGTTGAAGATTCAGATGATGATGATGATTGATTGATTCTAGAAACCGATCGATGAATCGAATTTTATCAACTTTTGATGAAGATCAACGGGTGCGAAGAAGAGAGAGTATCAAAAAGAGAAATGATTGTGTGTATGAATTTGATTTGTTGTCTGGAAGCAAATCACCTCGCGAATTCTGACCTTTCTTCTCTCTTTCTTTCTCGCGGTCTCTCCAGGGAAGAAGGGCGCGAGAAGAAGAGAGAGCTAAGAGGAAGACCAACGAAAAGAAATAAAATAAATTAAAAACAAAAAAAACAAATCCACCTCTCCACCCTTTAATTTTAAATTTTTTTTTTAAATATTTATATAATTTAACCCTACTTTTTTAACTGTATTATAATAAATACTCTTTGCTAGTCTACTAAAGTTGGGCCATCCTTTTTTTATTTTATTTTTTTCTTTTGTTATTAAATACATATCTATATATATATATATATATGTGTATATGAAAAATGATTTGTGGCACTAATTTTCCTGGCACTAATGGCACTAATTTCCTGTTTTGGTAACTTTGTTTTTTTTTTTTTTTTTTTTTTACCTGATATAGAAATTAGTGCCATTAGTGCCAAAAAATTTAGTGCCACAAATCACAACTGATATATATATATTAAAATAAAACTCAAGACATGTTTAAATTTTCACGAGATGAAAAACATGCCTAATTTAAGGAAATTTTTACAACTTGCAGAAGTAG
The DNA here is from genome assembly GCA_036172215.1 of Camellia granthamiana. Lineage (NCBI taxonomy): Eukaryota > Viridiplantae > Streptophyta > Magnoliopsida > Ericales > Theaceae > Camellia > Camellia granthamiana. Next base: position 23,698,980 of record CM069912.1, read on the forward strand.
CATAAGACACCACAAAAGTATTAAGGTCTTATTTGGAACAGTCCTACTACAGAGCCCGAATTTCTCATGGCTCGACCATCCCGAATTTCGAAACAATGCCGATTTGAAAATTTTTTTTTTTTTTCTTTTATTCTTCCTCCCCCTTCCTTCCCCCTCTGCTCTGTTCTACTCTTCGAAACAGATGAATCAAAATCAAAACACAAAAACTCAAAAAAAAAAAAAAAATCAACAAACCCAGCAACAGACATGAAAAATCTTAATCAACAAACCCACATGAAAATCAAAATAAAAAACTCAAAAAAATCTCACAAATTACCAAATCTACAAAAATCAAAAAAATCCACAGCAGCAAAGGAAGAAAGAAGAAGAAAAGAAAAAGAGAGAAGAATAGGGGAAGAAGTCGCCATTGCCTGCTGTCCGTCTCTCCGTCGCTATCACCGTCTCTTCGTTGTTGCTCTCTTCTCTCGCCATCCCTCCTCTCTTTCTTCTCCTTTCTCTGTCGCCATCACACTGTTGTTCTCCTCCCTCTTCTCTCTTCCTCCCTCTTCTCTCTCTCTTCTTCCTTCTCTCTTCCCTCTTCTCCCTTCTCTCTTCTCTCAGCTCTCTTCTCCCTGTTTAAAGAGAGGGAAAAAAAAAAATCAAAACGATGTCGTTTTGAATTTTGAGCCAATTTGAGCCTCAAACTATTCAGGCTACCAATCTTTTTTGTATTTGGAAACATGTTTAAATTAGTCAAAAACTCAATATAAAAAATTAATTAGATTTTTTTATTTTTTTATACGTCTTTTTATAAAAAAAATTAAAAAATGATTTCAAAAGCTAATTTACAAATGAACACTAAACATATATACATAAAATATGTCTAACAAATCAATCCAATTATTAAGGACAAACATATTTATAATGTTACGAAAATGCAATTTGCATGGCAAACTCTCTCATATTTTAACGCCTATGAAATCATGCCTAAAATGTAAGAAAAGTAAAACAAGACATTTGTCACAAATGCGTAGAATTAAACATATATTTAAGATGACTCATCTTCGTACTTTTTGAGATTTCTTCGAGAAGATTAGACACTAGAAGTTGTTGTGGAAGATTTGGAAATGATTGACAAGAAATATTGAAAGAAGACAGAGAACCATACACTAGTTCTCTATGTTTTGATGGTGCACCCAAAGAAGGCACACGAGCCTTATTCCCCTTAATACTAACTATACCTTTATCTCCCTATGAAGGTATATACCCTATTATTCTCATTCTTCCTCCACAATTGAAAAGTGGGCTTTCAAGGATTAAGATGGCACCTATTGTGAGTATGACCAAAACTTGCATTTGTTTCACGTTGGAGGTTTCCACTGTACCTCCAAATTGAGGTCATTAACCATACCATTACTAAGTTTGATTGTGAAGTCCTTTGGAATTTCTTTATGAGCTTCTATCAAGATGCTCACCCTTAAAAAAATTAAGTCTAGTTCTTCACTTGGGTAGACTCATCAAGATATAACTGAGTGACTAAACACATACTAAGAAACTCAATTCATCATCATGCCATGGCCGCAGTAGCACATCAAAAAATTTAGTCCAAATCAAAATTAAGCACCATACTCCACCTTTTTAATATTAAAAACCTCTCTCTACAATAATAATGACCCAAACTTTGATCTCCAATTGCACAGAGCAAAACCCCTTCCTTCTCTAACATTGCAACAACTATGGACCGGATGATTTGAGATTTCTGAATTTGATTTACAACACCATGCAATCAACTGAGCTTAAGGTTGAGGTCGAAGTGATCGTTAAACCCCCATTATTCCTCAATGGAACCGTATCAACAATGTGTTGTCTAGTGACCACTATCCCATGGTTAGGGATAATCAATTCTTGTAAAGATTATCCTATAGAAGTTGGACTTTCTCTTTGAATGAGTTATAAATCTCCACCTTAGCAATTATGTATTTTGTTTTCACTTCGTCCACAAATTCATTTGACACCCCAAGATCAAACTCTTCATTCATAATCTAGTAATAAATACCAGGCTATGAAGACACTTCACGGAAGCCTTTGATTTCCTAACTCTTTTTTGGTAATGTTTTCCTAACTCTTTAGTTAAGAGCTTTATTTGATATGAAATATTTTAAATTTCTTATAGTAAACTCCAATTTTTATTTGAATATTTTTTTGAAATTCTCATCATATCCCAAGAGTGTCATTTTAGTAAATAAATAAGTTTCAAATGAAATAAATATAATTGTTGAATATTTTAGTCAAGATCAGGTCTCATTTTATTTGGGTAAAAAACAGGTAAAATTCAATTTGGAATTAAAGAAATGTTTTGAAAGTTTTTAAATTAAATTTAAATTTAAATTAAGATTCAAGTAAGAATTAGATACCCTAAAACTCACATTCCAAATATCACACAAGCACTCAAAGTGTACAAAATGAGGAAGAAAGTACAAGCTAAAAAGCACAATGTAAAAGGTAAGCAATAGGCATGCTTTGAAAGCAACATATAAATTCTGCCAATAATGACATTTGAAGACTTATAACACATCAAAAATGTTACGGATCTAAAAAAATTAATAAAAATTCTACATAATATTTATTTGGGTGCAGAAAAAAAATTATCAAAAATTATATATAATATTCAGTGAAAAATTTTTGATAAATTTTTTTAGGTCCTTAGCAGTGCTCTTAACAATTCAATAACATCGATACCATCCAATCTTCGTAAGTTTACAATGAAATTTATTTTGATAATCTGAATCATTTATATTGTAAAGTTTACCGAACAAATCAACCATTCAAAAATCATATTAGTTGGACAGTCCAACTCTTCTTTCTGTCGATCACTAGATCTTCACTACTTTACTAGTAGACTGAGTTATAGCTTGAGCAAGAACAAAGGCAAACATCTCTATTGCTTGAGTTGGAGCTTTGAACTCGATGAGATATTTGGTGCATACCCTAGAGTATCTTCCATTCTCTCCTCACCATACAAATGAACAAATAGGCAATCTAATAGATAAATTATGGCTTCCTCACCATTAGCAAGCTTCCACAGCCAATGAACTTATGTGATGTGATGACGATTGTCCAATTAATATTAATTTTTTCATGAATAATTTTCTTGATAGATTCTATGAATAATTATTTTGATAAATTTTATAATATAAACAATTTAAATCATCCAAATAAACTGTAATGAACCCAAGGTACCTCAAGTTGACTACAAAACCCTTACCCTATAAAATTAATTTCCAAAGCCACCACAACGAAGAGTTCAATGATGATGGGCTACAAAATGCGGTAGCCCCTCTCACCATGACCACCAATTGAATTCGATTTTTTATTCATATACTTACTTTTATTAGGTGTAAATAAAAGACATTTTATGATTAATTATTACAATAAGCCTTTCATTTTAAATAAAATTTGATCACACTTAAAATGAAATTCATTACATTATTTTAACCAGTCACAATTTGTTTTTTAATTTTCCTTTCAACTCAAGTGAAAGGCAAATTCAATCTTGCAAAATTACCACCCCACCAAACTTTATCAGCTAAAATGCACATTTCCAAGTTTTGCAAATGTCAAATCCACCACATACCATCACAAAGTCTAATAAAGTAGAATATCTTATCTTATTTACTTCTCACCTAGAAGATTAACTTGAAACCAATATGAGCCATACACATTTTTTTCAAAGAACAAAAAAAGCATATTCATTTTCACAAAGTACATCCAAATGTAAAAAATATGACCATGAAATTTTGTCATCCATTGACAAGTCCAAAAAAAAAAAGAGGCTTCCCTACCATGGAATCCAGAATTACAAGCGTGAAATTAAAAACCATGCAAATTATGCATGGACAGTTTCGTGTACACAAATTGCAGTAGTTCCATGATGACAAGGACGAATCGAGGAATGGTAATGACAAACAGCAATAATAGAGACTGTTTTAATTGGGATCGTGACTTTCTGGTTTGGCATTACCTTTAAAATAGATTCAGAATATTATGAAATCCAGGGATAAAGACGCTAAAGATAGGGATGAGTGAAGTCATGGTTATATAGTAGAATCCACCTAAATATTTTGTCTGTAAGAGTGAAATTTTACACAATCAAGGCTGTTTTCACTAGGAACCAAGAAGTAGAAGTCAATATCATATATGGAAACAAGAGAACAGACAAGATCGCATAAGTTGAAAGTCTGGCAGACTGAAATAAAAGTGTAATCATCGAACACCTAATGATTTCCAAGGAACAGCAAGCAATGCAATTAGATAACAGGGACCCAACAGCTAACAAGTTTGTAAAAGTCAAATTCTGATTGTTAACATCAATGATTCAACTTGTTTCATTGACCTTTTTTTCCCCTTTGCAAGGTTCAAAAGCTTATGCAAATTCACACACTAAAGCAAAAGAAAATGAAGATCAAAGGTTCCCCTAGGCATATTTCCTGCATTCCTGGAACATCAGATAAGCACTTTATTCCTCACGAATCCATTGAAAAAGAGTTTCCTACATCAATGCAAAACAACTCAATAAGTTAACAATTGATAAACAAACATAAACACGTTTAAATGAGAAAAATATAGAGTACTTTGCAGGTCCACTCTTAAGGAAACTCTTGAAAAACAATCTTCAATTTCAGAAACAATCTTCAAAACATGGGCATAATATCCTCACCATTAAGCCTATCAACAAATTGGATAAGAGCCGGGACTGGAATAATCCGAATCTGATCTGAAAATCCATCCCGACCTGATTTATTATAATACATTATTTAAAATCAAATTTCACTTTCTTCATTTTTTTTGTTGTTGCGCATTATTTTTAAAATATAATAGTCTTACATATACATAAAAAATTAAAGTATGAAAATCATACCAGGTCGATAATCGGATCAGATCCAAATAAATATCCAAATCCGACAATAAGTGAATCAACCGGATTCCAATTTATCGGATTATAGGATTAGATATTCCCCTAACGGATTCAAATTTTTCACGTCGGGTTTGAAATGAATCTGATTCATTGACAGGTCTACTCACCCTGTTGTAGCACCAGCAGATATGCAGGTTTGCTTTAAAAAATGCCGAGTGATTCAAAGTTTAAGGTTCTCTCTCTTGGAAGTGAGATCATGGAGTGGTTAGAATCTAATTCTCAAGCCTATTGTCAGCAGTTATTAATCACCATATATATAACCAACCTAATATTAAATGGCAAAATTAACAAAGGTCGAGACGTACAGCTAGAAGGCCTCCCTAGATAAAGACACAGACAGTTTTCTCATTAATAAAACCCTAGGTAAAGGAAAGAAAACTTTAAAGTTGAAAACTGAATGATATCAACCAAGCACTGCCCTGATTCCGGCAATATGAAGTACATCTACATTTTTGTACAAAGGTGACCAATACTTTCCTCACACAGCTCTGCAATATGCCACAAATATGCTTTGAATTGTGAGTAGTAAGGTGTGGGTGTCAGCTTATTAGAAAAAGGAATGGGAAGATGCTAAACACTTATCTTCATATACTTTCAAAATAATTACTGAAATATTGACAAGAATACTTTTTCAATCGGCAACAAAAGAAATTTATTTATTAAAACAGTAAAGAAGTACAAGAGGTGAGGGACAAGGAGTACACTAAAATCAAGAGAAAAGAAAAACATGAATCCTCACACCCTACAGATAGCACTCAAATTTCTTGAATTTGTTTTTGAAAAAAAATGGAATCTCTTTAAAAGAAAGGACCCCTGAACCCAAAAAAAAGAAGCCAAATAACAAATTTTCTTCCAAATACTCTCAATGTCTTCACTTTTCTCCTAAAAAATCCTAGCATTCCATTCTAGCCATAAAACCCAAAGAATTGCATAATACAACACATCTCCAAAGATCCCAAGCCTTGCCAAGAACAAATTTTCTCCTAAATACTCTCAACATCTTTGCTTTTCTCCTTAAAATTTGTAGCATTCCTTTCTAGCCATAAAACCCAAAGAACCGCATGATATAACACACCTCCAAAGATCCTGAGCTTCGACATTTGAACCAAATCCTGTAAAATCAATGCTTAACATAGTCTCATAAGCAGGTGGAAAAACCCAATCCTGCTCCACCAAATGAAAAACTCTCCACCATAAAGATACAACCAAAGGACAATACAAAAATAAATTATCCATACTTTCATTGGTCCCCTTACACATAACACACCATTTTGGGAATAAGTACCAACTCGGCCTACTTAGCAGAGAATATAATTCCTTGAATGTTCAAAGAAGAGCAAGGCTAGACTTAAGTTCGTCTTAAATTACAAGATTTAGATGTAGATGGTGGTATTAGATATATAATGCATAGTTGCACAAAGCGGGAGCGGGAGCGAGCGGGAGCAGGGGAACATGGTCACTTAGAGGAGTCGTAAATTAGGAGCGCTTATGTATTATTTTTATTAATTATATTTTTAATTTATCTATATAAATTTTTTTATTTTTAATTGACATACGTGTACATATTTTTTCAATAAATAAATTGACATACATATATATATACATATATATGTTATAAATGAAAAAAGATGAGTTTAAAAAAAACCAAGGAATAATAAATTTTGTTAAAAAATATATATATATAAATAAAATTATAAAAATTATTATAGATACAAAATAAATTATATTATATATGATAAAATAAGTTAATTTTATTTTAGACATTTATATTATACAATTTTTTTTGGATGAACAATATTATATATTATTATATTAATGTAATTTATATCGTATAATATAAACTTAATTAAAAATATTAGAAAAGAGAACAGAGAGAGAAGAGAAGACAAAAAGAAAAAAGAAAGAAGAAGAGAGAAGTCAACAAAAGGAGGGAGAGAGAGAGAGAGAGAGAGGAGAGGAGGAAGAGGGAGATCGAGAGACGAGAGGAGAGGAGGAAGAGGGAGATCGAGAGACGAGAGGAGAAGAGAGAGATTGAGAGAGAAGACAAAGAAGGAGATTGAGCAACGAGCGACAGTTGAAGCAGTCGAAGCAGCGACCGAAGCAGTCGAAGTTGGTGACCGATGTCTTCATCCTTTCGAATGGCAACTAGGTTCTCTCTTGCTCTCTACTCTTTCATTTCTTTTGTCATTTGTAAAGAGTTGTGTCCAAGAGAGAAGAGTTGAATCCGACGAGAGAGAAGAGCCGTGTCCGAGAGAGAACGGAGTTGTTTGATTTTCACAGACGTTTTCATCTCATACCGAAACGAGATTTTCTCTCTTAAGAATCGCGTTTCTTACACGATTCTGATTCGGGAACGCAAAATCACATTTCTTCCAGAAAATCGTCACCTACTATAACGATTCCTGCTACTAAGATATAATGACTGTTATGACAACTTGGCCTACATCAAAAGGACCTACAACTACAGAAAATGCAGAAATAAAGAGTACTATGATCTGAGTGGACACAGGGTTGACAACAAAAGAACAGCTAAAGACAACCTATTATTGGCAATGGAAGATTATGCTCACAAAAATCATTACAACACCATGTTGCACAATCTTTTCATCTTCCATCTCTTCCACTCGAAAAGAATAAAGAAAGGCTTAATTGAGTGCTTCTGTCTCACCCTTTTGCATTTCGGAGAGCCAATTTTGCGTAGACCTGGGTTACCACGAGCCTAGTAGTAGAATTCAGTTTGATGGCGTTAAAAGGAAGTTCATTCTCAATTCTTGTTGCAGCCATGGGCACTGCTCATGGAATTACAAATAATTCATAATAAACAGAAGAGAAGATCTATACATGCAAAACAATATGATCTCTGACTGACTGGAAGCTGCTGTGCGATATATATGCAGACTATCATTTAACAGGATGTTTATATGTTTGTGTAAGAGAGAATGGAAGAAGTTTCTTGGTTGGCTGTTGGGAAAAGCATTTCTGAGCTGTCCAAAAATCCCACTGAACTGACAAAATAAAACTTTCCATCAAAATTAATCAATTAGATTATTTGCTGAAATCTGCAAGGTAATATAGGTCATGTCAATGTTAATAACCAGCAACTTTGTGGATCTGTTAATAAGGAGAATAAGTTTAGAGAATAAAGTGCATTAACGACATTATGTGGATGCTTGGAAGTACGTGAAATAACCTGCTGAAAAAACATGAAAATGGATATGGTATTGTGCCAGATGCACGTGGTTGGACTCACCCAATAAGCATTTCCCACAAACAGATTAGTGTTATCACAATCCAAAAAGATCCAGAAGTTGCTGAGGTATTTCTTCTCTATCGCTATGTTACAAGCATATCTTAATATAAATGAACTACCATGTTAGACTTCCTAGCTCCTAATGTAGAAACTTTATTCTACCTTAAAATATAAATGAAGGAAAATTGGATACCTTTACCACACATTGTAACAAATTAGGGGACATCTTGACTCAAATCCAACATGAACTACATGCCAAAGTCCAAATATAATATTGGTGGCCAACACCAAGCAACCTAGTCTACTGCACTATTTTAGATAATTCAATCCACATAAACTTAGTTTTGAGAGACCAAGACCAAGTACACGATAGGCCCAAAAGAATGAGGAGAGGGGGTGTTTTTATAAGAGGTACATAAGTAAACACCTCTCTTGCACTCATCGCAAGAGAGTCCCAAGGCTCAAGGGCAAGAACACTAAATGTTTACCTTCGCATGCTACAAGTGATGCTCCACATTTTTATTTTATTTATTTATTTTTTTTGGATTGGCATTGGGGTGTCCGAATCAAAACCCAACTAATCCCTAGGGGTGCACAAGCTCTCGGCAAGGAATTTCCCGCAAGTGCACCATGGTTTATTCAAGAGTTATCCCCCAATCTGATGATCCAAGAGAATTGTTAACACCTAAGAGATTTCGATCCCTGAACCTTAAAATAAGCACACCCTAAGACCCAAGGCCTTGTCACCTATGAAGTACAGGTACGGGTAATGGTAATGGTACGATATGGGGCACGTCAATACAGTAAAATTCAAAAAAAAATAGGGTACAGGTATAGCTTGGGCTTGGTATGCTTGTAAAAAAAAAATTATTTTTAATTTAGATAATGAAAAAATTAATAAAATGGTTTAATTCGTTAGAGTCTAACCTACAATTAAAATTTAGTGTCAAAAGTAAAGGTATCAATCAAAATTTTAAAATCATGCAAAGCATAAAACAAAAAATGAAAAGAAAGTCTAGTGAAAGGAGTTTTATCTCTGTAGTAAAAGAAAAAAATTATTTCAACTAAGGTACAATACGGTTTAGGTATATACTAAGTACGTCTAGGTACGCCAAAAATTGAAAAGAAAAAATTTGGGTACGTGTTTCGTGTATTCAGTACATATGCAGAAATACTATACGAGGAACCATACGATAGTAAATACACGGTACGGGTACGGCATGTTTTTCCAAGTACTCATGCTTCATAGCTTGCCACCAAGCCAACCCCTCGGGGTTTACAAGTGATGCTCCACATCAACCAAGCACACACCTTTACATCTATATAATACTTCAACTATTATTAATCATCTAGAATTCAATAAATAGAGACAACATTTTCACTTAGGGGAGCCGATCAATTCTTGGCTTGGTTGGGGCTAGGGCTGTAAATCAAGCTTTGATGCATGTGAACAGCTTCAGATCACTTCATTGGGAACCCTTTTGAGTTTGATTCATGCATGTTTATTGGTCAAGCTTGAACTTCATTCCAAGCTTGGGTAGATAGAGATCGGCTCATAAAAGTTGATTAAGGCCTCGTTTGGGAACACACAATTTTAACTTTTTGACTAAAATATGAGGTAAAAAAATTTAATATGTTTGAAATGACTTTTTGGCTTTTTACAAAAAGATATGCAAAAACTAAAGAGAAAAGGGAATCTTTGACTTTTTTATATAGATTATAGACTTCTTGATTTTTTTAATAATTTTTTGACTTTTAGGCTAAAACAAACACTTGCCAAATGAGGCCTAAATAACATTTTGTTACCAGCTTAAAGGCCTGCTTTCTTGGCTTTTTAGGCTATAAAAGCCAGCTTTTGGGGTTTTTTAGCGTAAAACACCGAAAAAAACATATGGATTTTAAATAGGTGCCAAATAGGGAAAAAGAAAATCCTAACCTTTGGTAATTCAAATTCGAATATTTTTACCTCACAAAATCGTTTTTTTAAGCTTAAAAATAGCACCCAAAAACACAGCCTCATAAAAGTTAAGCAGCGTTTGGAGCTTATTTTGAAGCTGAAATAAGCATGTGAATTTCAATTTTTGAACTTAAAAAAAAAAATTAATAATAATCAAAATAATTTTTAACATACGGAGCCAAGAGTGTATTAGAGCTAGATCATCTTGAAATCCTCATTGAAATAAAACAATAACTTGGCATGACCAACCGTTTCCTTTAGCCGTCATGACAATTTTGAAAGTATTGCATCAAGTATCGAGTAGGCCAAGCCAACTGAAGAGCTTGAGCAGTTCAACGCATAGCTAATTCAAGCTTGAGCTAAACTTATAGTGGCCATCTTCATGTGAGTCAAGTTTTAATTATTATTATGATCAAAATTAATTCCCAAATTAATACTCAGCTCATCTCATCTATGACCTTAATTAGAGTAATCTAACCTTCCACCCCAAAATGACTCCAGGTGGTCAATTCTTCTAAAATAGAAACCAGTGTTGAACCAATGACTTTGGGAAACAAGTTAGCCCAACCATGGGCACAAAGTTGGTTGACATTATTATTTTTTTGGGCTCTAATGTGCACGCACCCCTAGGCTACAGTCTACTACACAAGAATCCCTAGTGCTGAAAATCAGCCATAAACCACCCACCTTATCCAAAACACATCCACACACGACCTATCTTATCAGAAATCGACCAACTGATCAAAACAAGCATACGGTCTACATTCTCATTTCATCAGTAAACATATCAGATATTAGCATTGCATCAGTGCACATAGCAAGATCTTGGCCACAGCCGATTACACTCTGACCAATACCATTCCCTCAAAACCATGTAGTGATGTGATCCTATACCCTGAATTTGTGGTTTATGTAAGTGACAACATCCAGAACCAGTGATAACAAACAAACCAAAGAGAACACAATTCATGTAAAAGTTCATGCCAGACAATTCATGTAAAAGTTCATGCCCGAGGATACCAACGAGATACTAAAACAACATCAAGGAAATCTTATAAGAACTCCACCCTAGAAGCTACAAGTTATAAAAGGCCTGTGCCATAGAACATAATTAAATTAAGGGTAAATTACACTAACCTCCCTTGGGATTAGAAAAAAAATACAATAAGGCCCATAGTTTTGACATAATTATACTGACCACTCTTTTAGTAAGGTTAAATGGACCGAAACTAATCCAAATGATGCGAAAACACAAATAAACAACGTAGAGTATAAATTTTCGTGTAAAATAAACAACATTATTTTTTCTGTTCATATAACTAACAAATTATTGACAAAATAGGGGCCAAGTGTTATATAAATTAAAATCTCAAGGAAGCTCAATGTAATTATGTCAGAACTGTGGAACTTACTGCATTTTCTCTAAAACTAAAACTCAAGGTCAGTGTAATTTACCCTTAAATTAACCATGTTATTGACACCTTTTCTATCTAAATACAACTACATAAAAAAATATACAGAATCATACCCAAAAAAATACTCAGAAAAGTAGAGGACAATCATAATCATCCTGTGTGTGACCCACATTTTATCAATTTTAAATTTGCACCATATATGTTCAGAGTAATTTGGGGGGCAAAAATTCACCATAGATTAAGTTTTCTGGGTAATTTTAGCATTGTCGTTCTATATATGCTGTTCCAACATCAAAGTTGAACCCTCACAATACCGATTGTTCAAATCAGACAGTATCAATCAAAACCCTAAATTCACAAGTAGAAACAGATAGAGAAGGCTAAATCATTCAGAAACTAGTAATTAAAAAAATACAAAGAAAGTAACAAAGGGATTACCAGAAGTGGGGACTAATTTGGGGACGAAACAGACTTCTCGATGAGCTTCTTGTCCCGTCTCTCCATAGCGACGTCCCACACATCGTTGCCGACGTGCTTCGGCTGTGATTTTCAAATCAACAACAACAACAACAAAATAAGAACAAGAAGAAGCAATCGATTTGGATGCAAAAACACACGAAGATTCAATCTGAAAAAAAAAGCAAAACAGTTTGGATCTAAACAACAAAAAGAAGTAAATTGAGATTATACTCGGCCGTGAGCGGCTTTGTGGATGTAATACTGAGCATTTCCCATTATGCAAAGCATTCCGGCTATGATTCCCAATGGCAGTGCTGCTTCCAACCATTGCAACCCCATCTCTCTCTCTCTCTCTCTCTCTCTCTCTCTATACAAGGCCCAGTTTTCTTCCAGTGTTTTATGTTACCGCTAATCACACTTGGATGAGTTTTGGCATGCAGCACTTGGGGGCTTTTGGTAATGTATTTGGACCTTTCATTCTATTTTGGGAATTTTTGGTGTGTTCGTTGGAAGTCTCACATCGGTTATAAGATACATTTTTAGGTAGATAAATTTCTATATGTTTGTTGGAAGTCCCACATCGGTTGGGAGACACATTTTGAGGTGGACAAACTCCTATATATAGGTGCAAGTACATAGGGTTAGCTTATCAACTTCTATGGTTCTTTCTTGGTTTGATAAGCCATTACGAACCAAGCTTGAGTTATAAATTTTAGTTGTGCTGAGCTGGATTTTGGCCATAATTCCATTGGGATTTCGGCCATAGTTCCTTCGCCAAAGTTGTGTTATTTCTCGAGGGCTTTGTGGTGTGTGGTGGAGATCGAGTTTCAACTCTTTCCATCTTCTCCGTTTGAGCTTCGAATTCGAGGTAGGGATAACCTACTCCTTTTTATGAGCTTTGTCTTTAAATTTTAGCATTTTGATATGTTGGGGTTGTTGGGTAATTTTGAGAAAGTTTAGGGACTTTTGTGCAATTTTACAAAAGTTTGGGTTTTATTTATAATAAGTCTATATGCATGTTTAGCATAGAGAAATGTTAGAAATGGAAATGTATGGGATTAAAGGGTGTAGTTGAATTATTTATCGCTCACCTAGTTGAAATGTTAATTTTATATTCATTTTGTGCATTTATTTTCTGTTTAGAAATAACTGCCTTGGGCTATCGGTGGAGGATAGTCTTGATTGTTGTAGACAATGCATGATGATTAGGCAAACTAAAACTAATCACTAGAATGTGTCATTGAGTATGACGTTTGAAAGAATACATTAACTCTATGTATTGGCTGATGATATGTACAATAATTGTTTATATGCATTGTGTTGTGTTGGAGGAGAGAGGTGATGTACTCCACGGTTTGAGGGAAGAGAGGTGATGGACCTCTAAACCGGGTGTTGTGTGGGAGAAGAGAGGTGATGGACTCCGTAGATACAGCTCATATGCTTGTCTATTTGAAGTGTTGATATAGCTCATATGCTCATCTTTGGAAGTGTGATATAGTTTTGATACTTATCAGTTGAAGTGTTGATATAGCTCATATGCTTATCTGTTGATGTATTGATATAGCTAGTGTGCTTATTTATTGTGAAATGAGGAAATGTTTAATATGAGTTACTGTCTCATGTCGGTTATTTGGTCAGGTTCTGGACTATGGTTCTGAATTGAGAATTGAAAAGAAATGAAAAATGAAACTGTAATGTGTTAAGAAAGAATGTAAAAGTGTTAACCATCTATCAAATTGTTAATCTTTTAGTCATTGTTCATAACTGGTTTAGTGTATCTCTACTGGGCTGTTAGCTCACCCTATACGGGAATATCATTTTCAGGTACAGGTAGCATGCCACCTCCAAGGGAATAGCTTGGGAGGCTTAAGGCGGGCAAAATTTTGTTATCTTTCTTTCTTTTGATGTATTACATGTGGATTCAAGCCATGGGCTTAATGTGTAATTGAGTTAGTACTCTTTTTTTTGTAACCAAGTGTTAACTTGGAAAGTTGTAAGCCCGTAGGGCATTTATTTGTTGTAAACATGTAATACTTTTCGTAATGAACTACCCTGAAGAATAGAAACATGTCGATCTTATATATATTAATGCATGTCAATAATGTGGGTTTAATGTTATTATTTTGAGGGCATGACATGGCATAAAAAGTCACACTTTTTAAAAACATTTACAAACACGCTCCACTTCTTGTAATTCTAAAAATTACAATATGTCACACAAGAATTTTAATTTCATAACAAATAATTTTTTTTTATTAATAAATTATTAAGTTAATTAACAGTTTTTAATATTGTCAAAATTTTATTTCAATTAATAATTTATATAATTTTGTTATTATATAGGAGAACAGTTATAAACTATATTTTTACAGTTAATTCTGTTAAATAAAAAATTCTGACCCGCTGGCTCGGCCATGTTGGCCTGATCAACTCCCTCCTGCACTGCCGGAATATCATCCGGTAAAGGCATCTCCTGCCTGCCACGCCTACCACGCCTACCACGTCCTCGTCTTGACATCCTAATAAAGGCAACCAAGACTATTAGCACATTCACAAATGTGCCAAAATTATAACACTCACGTCCTAATGCATGGACAACTGTAATTCATTCTACGTCACATAAGCACTTACGAATTTCATTTCCGAATAATGACAGTCCCGAGGCGTTACTGGAGTTCCGGTTAGAAACAACATTGATCAAGTGCTTTTCCAACACGACTCACAGAAACTCGAGGATCCAATTAACATCCTAGAAATTAAATCTCATACCCATATAGTCACATAAACATGTTATCACATAAGCACATAACATTACATCTAAGTCTCTAACCAAGCGAGACAAACCCATTGTGATCCTAATCACTTCCCACGTACCCAAAGTATTCGAACCCGGTATGCTCTGATACCAAGTTGTAACGCCCTCAAAATAATACATAAAACCCATCACTTTAGACATGTATTGATATAAACGAAACCAACCATTCATATTCATCAGAGTAGTTCTTACAACAGTATTACATGTTAACAACAAAAGCAAATGCCCTATGGGCTTACAACTTTCCAAGTCAACACTTGGTTACACAAAAAAAAAAGAGTACTAACTCTATACAAAATAAGCCCTTGGCTTGATATACATGTAATACAAACAAAATAAACAAAAAGAGTCTTCAACTCTCATCATCATCCAAGCTATGTCCTTAGAGGTGGCATGCTACCTGTACCTGAAAATAATGTCTCATATAGGGTGAGCCAACGCCCAGTAGAGATATGCTAAACACAGTATGAGCAATAACTAAGATATTAGCAATTGATAAATGTTTAATTCCCATAAATTAATTCATAATCCATTTCCATTACATGACCACTATGTCCATGTTTCCTTTCATTTTCCATTTCTTATCATGTTCACAATTAACAAAAATGGCTCAGAACCTGGCCAACAACTAACATGAGATAGCGACTCATATTAAACCTTTCCCATTTTACATTAGATAAGCATACTAGCTATATCAACATTTCGATAGATGAGCATATAAGCTATATCAACATCTCAACAGATAAGCATACAAGCTGTATCCATACTTTAACAGATAAGCATATGAGCTATATCAACACTTCCATAGATAAGCATATGAGCTGTATCAGTGGAGTCCATCCCCTATCTCCTCCCACACAACATCCGGTTTAGAGGTCCATCCCCTATCTTCCCCTAAACCGTGGAGTATATCCCCTATCTCCTCCCACACACACACAACGTATATACACATAGGTCATATACAATCAATCAATACATAACGTTAATGTATCCTATCAACCGTCATACTCTATGACACATCCAATTGATTAGTTTTAGTTTGCCTAATCATCATACATTGTCTACATCAATCAAAACTACCCTCCACGGTAGCCCAAGCAATTATTTCTAAACAGATAATAAAAGCTCCAACAGATAAAATATCAATGTTTTCAAAAGTGAGCGATTAACAAATCCAACTCCACCATTTCATAGTATAATGAGTCTATTTCATTATTTCCAACTCAATTCCATAAAATCACAACTTTCCCAAATTAATTATACCAATTAATTTATACAACAAATTAGGGCTTTTTCCCCCCAACTCTCATATTAACCCAAAGGTTCCAATATCAACATCCAACAACAATATCATTATTTTGAAACCCAAATTACACATTTTAGAATCAAAATAGCAAAACCCCTCTTTTAACATTTTGAAACCCTAAGTCCCAAAATTTACCCAACTTCAACACTTTATCAAAACAACCAAAAATCTATGTCAAAGACCATAAGAGTGAGTAGGAATCCCTACCTCAAATTCGGAGCCCCACGGAAAAAGATAAAGAAAACCAAAATCCTCAAAACTCCAAGATCCACGGATCAAAACGAAGCCCTCGACGATCAACACAACTTTTACAAAGGCCAAAGGAAAGGAAAGCACTCTAACTAGATCAAACCCTAGAGAGAAGGGAGTTTCTAGAGAGAGAGGCTCTCAAAAACGTTTTTGGGAAAGTAAGAGAGAGGGAGGAAGTGTAGAAAATGATTCAAAAATGCCCAGCTGCCCTCTGTTATACGACATTCCCGCTCGAGTGGAGAACAGAACGCTCGAGCGTTAAGAACAAAAAGCTAGGTCCGCTCGAGCGCAATAAGGACCGCTCGAGCGCTAAGACACAAGAATAAAGTACATCCGCTCGAGCGTGAAAACCAGTTTGCTCGAGCGTAGATTTCCCCCTCCCAGAACTTTCACAGACAAAGTACTACCCGCTCGAGCGTGAAAAACATGCTTGCAGAAGTTTTGCAGAGCACCAAAATACTGGGAGTGTGCAATATCCGCTCGAGCGCCAAACGACCCGCTCGAGCGGAACGACCAAAAACCCGGCAACAAGGATCTAGACCAAGGCTCGACCTATCTGCTCGAAACACGTCCAACACATCCTAAAACTCAAACATAAAGAATTAAAGGATGACAACAAGGTATACAACCTCCAACTCCACGGAACCAAAGTCCGGAGTATAACAAATACAGGAAAGGGAAACCGGGATCGCTATAAGTGTGATCCACGGCCCCACCCAAGCCCGTTGCCATCCCTACAGGAAACAATTCATATTTTAAGCAAACCTCAGGGGATGTATTTATAATTTACCCAAACATTTACCTTCTTTGGTTTACATTTTTTTGAAAATTATTTTTTTATTTTTAATAAATTATTTTAATATTTTACACAATAATTTTTTATTTTTTAAATACATATAACCTAGATGCATTTAAACAGTATATAATATTTGTGAACAAAAAAATTTAAAATCCACCGAATACAAAAAATACAAAATTTCACTATGTTTTTATATTTAGCTGTATTTAATGATTTTTTTAATTTTTTTTTATACTTTTTAAATATATCAAGATTAATTGGATCTAAAAAGTAAACTATTTCTAATAATTACTAAAAATACAAAAATACTAATGGAAAATTTGGGAAATTATTTTTGAAAACTCCAATTTCTTTATTCTTTAAGTCTTTCTTATGTTGTGTTGAGGAATCTCCCATTTGGGTACAAGCTATTTTAGTTTAGAAGTTAAAAGTTATTATAAGTTGTTACATTATTTTTATTTTTTTGCATTTCTTTTTGTTGAAAAAAATTTAAAAAATCAACTAACAGTTAATTTTCAAACCACTCCTAAAAGTTTTTAAAATAAAATATATATTTTTGATATTCAATAAGATTGTGTTTGGTTAATGAATTTGATGAGAGATTTGAAAAAAGTAAGTGAAATGTGACTAAAATATAACGACATTTCACCTACGTTTCACACACATTTTCCCTTTTTCTTTACAAATTCCTCTCCAAATCCATAAACCAAACACAACCTAAAGATAGTAAAAAAAATCAATTTTTTATTTTATTTTATTTTATTTTAAATTAGTTTTTCAATCTATTCATTTTATCGGACATTTATATTATTCATATAAAAAATTAGGTCAATTCGATAATTATAATCTATTCAATTTATCGTGTTTGTCTCCAAAAATATAGATGACAAGTTTATTTTTAAAAATAGACTATCTATTATTATTATCTTTATTTTGACAAGCATAACAAATTATATAAATTATGATTATCGAGTATATCTAATTTTATATATGACTAATATACATAATTAACTCTCTAAAATAAAGGATTCAAATAAGAGCCCCGGCTTCCCTCCAGTCTCAGATCAGATTGGATGATGCTGTTGGGCCCATAGGGGCCCACCACGGGACCCGTTTCAATAAACCTTTCAATTGGGGTGTTTGGCGGGACTTTTTTAAACCAACTTATGGCTTCTGACTTTTAAAAAGTTATTTTGGGCTGTTTGATTAAACTTATTTCAAACAGCTTCTGATTCTAACAATTTATTTTAAGTCAAAAAAACTGATTCTGAAAAGCTGTTCACCCCCTTACTTCTGATTATCAGCTTTTATTGTGGACATATTAATTCACGGTTATACTCTTAGATTTTTTTATTTTTTATTTTTTAAAAAAATAGAAAAAGGCCTAAATAGACTATAGAATATTATTATTATTTTTTTTATAAAAAATGCAGACAAATAGTGAATAATAAAAAATAAAAGTTGATTGAAAAAGCTACTGTACAGTTTATTTAACAAACACTACTCAGCAACTTAAATCTATAATCCAACAGCTACACTAAACAGATTAATAACTTCTGATTAAAGTCATAATCTATAATCTGTTAAGCTACAATCTATTATCTGTTTTAACAGCTACACCAAACAGGACCAATATGTAGAACTCGTTGAATACAATACTATATGCCTATAAAAAATCACGTTGATCGGATATCAATAATTACGTGATCAAATCAGTTTTGTATAAAAAAAAATGAACGCTGAAAAAAAAACTGATTGACAGAAAACTAATCCGATGATTAGTTCTGGGAATCTGAAATAGGAATTCATGTATATTGTTAGAGGATTAAATAACTTGGTGTTGGAATACTAAATGACTGCTTAGGGAAAGTAAATGAGAGTTAAAGGGCATTAAAGTATAAAAGGGGCAGTACCTTTAGCATATTGTAATAAGAATTTCAAAATTGTTGAATGTATTTCATGACATTTGAATTACAAACTTTCAAAACTTTTTCCAGATTTTTGTTTAGAAATCTAGATTCCACAGTGATCGGAGATCTAGCAATCATTACTTGCAAGTTGCAACCAAAAGTGCACTTTTCTCTATTTTGATCGCTTCAAAAATAGCACCATCATCTTGGGTGCCGCCAGCACTAAGGCAAGGTCCACCTAAGCATATGTCTTAAAAAAAAAAGAAAAAAAAAAAAGGCAGGCAAAGACATATGCTTAGGTGGACCTTGCCTTAGTGCTGGCGGCACCCAAGATGATGGTGCTATTTTTGAAGCGATCAAAATAGAGAAAAGTACACTTCTGGTTGCAACTTGCAAGTAATGATTGCTAGATCTCCAATCACTATGGAATCTAGATTTCTAAACAAAAATCTAGAAAAAGTTTTGAAAGTTTGTACTTCAAATGTCATGAGATAAATTCAACAATTTTGAAATTCTTATTACAATATGCTAAAGGTACTACCCTTTAACTCTCATTTACTTTCCCTAAGCAGTCATTTAGTATACTACATAAATATATATATACATATATATACATACATATATACACTTAGATCTGAAACTGAAATTCCTAGATCTAGTTAAGAGAGAGAGAGAGAGAGATTGAACCTTCATTTTCTTCCCCATTTGTGAAATCATTCAGAATCAGCAAAAAAAGTACAAAAACTAATATAGATACTACATAAAGGAAGCATTTGATACTACATACAACTACGAGGAAGGATAGCAGTTCCTACTTAGCATAATTCTTTTGTTTAGGTGACAAAGAGGAACTTCAAGTCTGCCTCTGTGAGCAGCAGTCGTCGACGTCGTGTGTGTGAGAGAGAGAGAGAACATCGGCGGTGAAGGAGGAGAGAGAACAGCGGCGGTGAGAGTAAGAGTGAGAACAGCGGCAAGGACCTCTCTCTTCTTTCAACCAAACCCTAAACATGAACATATATATAAATAGGGGGTATACATGTAATTTTACATCGGGGCTAGTTGGGGCGGGGACTGGGGCTCGAAAATCATCGGGGATTGGAAGTGAGATCATAGAGTGGTTAGAATCTAATTCTCAAGCCTATTGTCAGTAGTTATTAATCACCATATATATAACTAACCTAATATTAAATGGCAAAATTAACAAAGGTCGAGATGTACAGCTAGAAGGCCTCCCTAGATAAAGCCAGAGACAGTTTTCTCATTAATAAAACCCCAGGTAAAGGAAGGGAAGCTTTAAAGTTGAAAACTGAATGATATTAACCAAGCACTGCCCTGATTCTGGCAATATGAAGTACATCTACATTTTTGTACAAAGGTTACCAATACTTTCCTCACACAGCTCTACAATATGCCACAAAAACTAAAAACTAAATAGAGCAAAACGAATACGACAAACAAGCACCATTCTTATCATGTAAAATCATTCCCCGTGTCATGTTTCTCATCTCTCAGTCCATCACCATTCTTATCATGTAAAGTCATACCCCGTGTCAAACTCATGTTTCTCATTTCTCCATCCATCACAGTAGGCACAGAACTCAAATTTTTTATGTAACAACATTGCAAAACATCCAAACCATCATTGAAGCTCTTTGATATAAGAATATAATACATTTAATGCATTGCAAGGCAACAAAACATTTATTGGAAAGCTTTCATTTACGGCAACTGGACAGTGTGGTACATATATTGTTGGACCTCAAAGCAAAGGCCCCAATTACATACACAACTTTTTTTAATACAACATACGACACTAACTTCCAGCGGTGGCCCAAGAACTAGGCTGGGCCGGATTTGGTCAGATTTTACCTGTGATGTTGACATGATAAGGAGATGGCTGCTTTGAGCAAAGGTTTTAAGCTTCAAAGCAGAAAAATCTCCATGGCCAAGACAGTACTTGAAGTTTTCAGAGTAACTGGAAAAACAGACTAGTCAATCCATCACCGAATGATCTGAGATCTGCAGGTTTCACCAAAGCTCTGCACAGTGGGCATGTTTTTTCCCTCTCGAACCTAGAAACACAGGACTTTTTTTTTATCCCATACAGAAATTGGAAGTAGAAAATTCATGTTTTGATAGATTCAGTGCAGCCGTTAATGGCACTCTGAAATCACAATCAAATTCCATCTATTTAATAGAACTTTGCTTTGAACGAACATAATACACCACAAGACTTTCATTCACTTTTCCCTTCCTTTTTCCTTTCCATGACAAATCCCCCTCCTCAAATCCTTGATCCAAACACACCCTTAATGCTACATTGAGAAATTCTTCATCATACAGTTTCTAGTGATAGACTTCGAGCACATTTATTAGAGCCCCAAAATACTATATTACTGTTAGGCTTCCAATTTTCAAGTCCAAGAGGTGTTGGGCGACTAGTTAAGCAATCCACCAAACAGGTTCTCCACCTACTTGCTTCTTGTTTGGAGAGGTGGATATTTTACCGTAGTTTATCAAAAGAACACAAAATGCTATAAATGGAAAGCAATCAAAGAGCACAACCACCAAAAATTCATTAAATAATAACAATTTGAAGTATATGAATGCTCCGCTAAAACAAATACACCGAAGCACACAAAAAACAAGCTGAACAGAGGACAGAAAACTAACCATTCCGATACACAGTCTTCACAAAATATGTGTTTACAACGTAACAAGATTGGAGCATGCATCTTTTCCTGGCAGATAGCACACAGATCACCCGCTGCACTGACCTACATTAGATCGCATCAAGCTAAATAAGTTAATAACTTTCCCTTAAATAGTAAATATTCTGGAAGAATCCACTCAAAGCAATTATTAACAAGCACGAGGTCAAAACACTACAAAGCAAATCAAAAAGGCATCATAAATGGAGAGCACATAGTGAGGAGTTGTTATTCACATTTTTTTCTCAAACACATCACTGTGAACAAAGACTATCATCAATTACCAATGGAACAAATCCAAACATCTTCATTAATCGAATTCATCGAAAAATGAAGTTTGACAAATATCCATGTCAGACAACTGACATTTGGACAAAGGTGTGGGATATGTGTCCGTCCGATACTTTACATGATAAATTAAAAATATAAAAATATAAACTTTTTTTTTCAAGTCCACATACCCTTTAAATTTGAGGTTTGATGGGTCTGATCTCTACGTATGCACCCATACCCAACTTCCAAGTCCATGTAACATGTAGAAGACCATCAAGTATATCAAGCAGAGGGGAAGAAATGAAGGACTAAATGTGCTGGTATGACATGTGATCAAAGTGTATCATATAAAAGAGGAGACTCTTTTAAGATAGAATAGAGTAACTAAGTAGAGGATGTTAAGACAGATGTGTAAATGAGACAAGAATGTAAAGCACCAACCAATGACAAGGAACTAGTCACATAAAAAGTGAAAATAATCCACATCACCAACAGGGAATGTGGTCATTCAACACACAGTCTCGACAAAACCAATGCTAAGAAAAATGGGTTGGAGTTGTGAGAACAGACCCTATCAGTCGTGATTTGTGAGTAATGTAGAAGCCTTCAGTAACAAAAGATTCATTAGCAATATTTTAGTCACACTGATATACCAGGGTGTATACAACTCAGTGGCATGAAATTCTGGTTCGAAGGGGCTGGTTAGAGACAAACCAAACTATATTTAAAACCCTAATGAGAGGTAGCAGGTAGCCAACCGTACCCCCACTTTTTGGCGGAGCGGCTAATTCTCATGAGTCAAACCACGCCATAGTGGTGGGGCAGATGGCCACTTGCCATCATATCACGTCAAAACCTCAAACCTCATACATAATAAACATGTACAAGAATATAGAAGGGAAAAAAAAAGAAAAAAAAAAGTATTCCAAAGAGGTATTTATCAGTGATGTAGCAACACATGATTCAATTTATGGAAATTGCTCAGTAGGGTGCATGAAAAATGAAAACTGCACTACCTGCTCTGAAGTTGCGTAAGCACCGTAATGACTCTTTGCGAGACAATGCCTTTAACGCAGCAAAGAAAGATTGGACTTGAAAACCACCAACCAATAGATGAATTGGGGAAGAAAAGGAATAAAAACCATGTACAAAAAAACTACTACTAAAAAAAAAAAACAGCCACCACAAAATTGCCAACAATAAAAGGAACCGAACAACAGAAGCCGGGCATACTCAATACCTTCTCAACTACAGATGTGAGCTTGAAGGTTAGGTACAACCCAGTCATTAATGATGAAAAGAGGCTCCCATATTCTTTGTTCAAGAAGAAACGATACCAGACTGGTGCTCGCAACAAGGCACGGTATAGCAGAAGCAGATACTCCACCAAAGTTAGCATTTGACCCTGTAAAATGAACCATAATAATAAATATAAAAAATTTATTATCAGCAATAAAATGAACCTAAATGAATTTTAAAACGACCGTTGTGCATTATACGAACCTAAATGAATTTTCTAAATGCACGAGTCAACATGAACTCACCTATCTATGGTAATTTCGCCCTCTGTTGTTTTTGTAGTACATTAGTAGAATACAATTGAGAACCACTGCTGCCTGCTGAACCAAAGTATCTGAAACAAACCAACAATAAGAATTCTCACAATGCACTGAGAAATTAAAAAACCATTTTTAAAAGTATATCACAATTGGACAAAGCCCTGGAAAATGTGAAGAGTACAAAATTAAAAAATCTCAACTTTGATTATAAATCAAATTCAGAAACCTCAAATCATCCCGTCCATAGTTGTTGCAATGTTAGAGGAGAGAGGGGTTTTGCCCTATGCAATTGGAGACCAAAGTAAGTCTGGGTCATTATTATTGTAGAGAGAGGCTTTTAATATTAAAAAGGTGGTGTGTGCTGCTTAATTTTGATTTGGACTAAAATTTTTAATGTGCCACTGCGGCTATGGCATGATGATGAATTGAGTTTCTTACTATGCGTTTAGTCACTCAGTTATATCTTGATGAGTCTACCCAACCCAAGTGAAGAACTAGACTTAATTTTTTTAAGGGTGAGCATCTTGATAGAAGCTCATAAAGAAATTCCAAAGAACTTCACAATCAAACTTAGTAATGGTATGGTTAATGACACCTCAATTTGGAGGTACAATGGAAACCTCCAACGTGAAACAAATGCAAGTTTTGGTCATACTCACAATAGTGCCACCTTAATCCTTGAAAGCCCACTTTTCAATTGTGGAGGAAGAATGAGAATAATAGAGTATATACCTTCATAGGGAGATCAAGGTATAGTTAGTGTTAAGGGGAATAAGGCTTGTGTGCCTTCTTTGGGTGCACCATCAAAACATAGAGACCTAGTGTATGGTTCTCTGTCTTCTTTTAATATTTCTTGTCAATCATTTCCAAATCTTCCACAACTTCTAGTGTCTAATCTTATTAAAGAAATCAGAGAGTTGGGAGCTAAGGAAAATAATGAATGGAGCCGGATTTAGAGTCCTTATGATTTATCCTTATCAAGCAATGAGAATAGAAAGAAATTCTTAAAACGATTTAAACAAATACAAAACACGAGGATAATATATCGAACATTTCAGGCAAATTCTCTTTAACTCTCATTACTAACAATAAGCAAAAAGACAAAATTAAAAAGTATGAAGATGAGTCATCTTAAATATGTGTTTAGTTCTACACATTTGTGACAAATGTCTTCTTTTTCTTTTCTTATATTTTAGGCATGATTTCTTACCTGTTAAGATATGAGAGAGTTTGCCATGCAAATTGCATTTTCGTAACATTATAAATATGTTGGTCCTTAATAATTGGACTGATTTGTTAGACATATTTTATGCATATATGTCATTAAATTGTTAAGAGCAATGCTAAGGACCTAAAAAAATTTATCAAAAAATTTTCATTGAATATTATATATAATTTTTGATAATTTATTTTTCTACACCCAAATAAGTATTATGTAAAATTTTTATTAATTGTTTTAGATCCGTAACATTTTTGATGTGTTATAAGTCATCAAATGTCATTATTGGCAGAATTTATATGTTGCTTTCAGAGCATGCCTATTGCTTGCCTTTTACACTGTGCTTTTTAGCTTGTACTTTTTTCCTCATTTTGTGCACTTTGAGTGCTTGTGTGATATTTGGAATGTGAGTTTTAGGGTATCTAATTCTTACTTGAATCTTAATTTAAATTTAAATTTAATTTAAAAACTTTCAAAACACTTCTTTAATTCCAAATAGAATTTTACCTGTTTTTGACCCAAATAAAATGAGACCCAGTCTTGACTAAAATATTCAACAATTATATTTATTTCATTTGAAACTTATTTGTTAAAATGACACTCTTGGGATATGATGACAATTTCAAAAAAATATTCAAATAACAATTGGAGTTTACTATAAGAAATTTAAAATATTTCATATCAAATAAAGCTCTTAACTAAAGAGTTAGGAAAACATTGCCAAAAAAGAGTTTGGAAATCGTTACCAAAAAAGAGTTAGGAAATCAAAGGTTTCCGTGAAGTGTCTTCATAGCCTGGTATTTACTACTAGATTGTGAATGAAGAGTTTGATCTTGGGGTATCAAATTAATTTGTGGACAAAGTGGAAACAAAATACATAATTGCTAAGGTGGAGATTTATAACTCATTCGAAGAGAAAGTCCAACTTCTATAGGATAATCTTCACAAGAATTGATTATCGCTAACCATGGGATAGTGGTCACTAGACAACACATTGTTGATATGATTCCATTGAGGAGTAATGGGGGTTTAATGATTGCTTCGACCTCAACCTTAAGCTCAGTAGATTGACATGGTGTTGTAAATCAAATTCAGAAACCTCAAATCATCGCGTCCATAGTTGTTGCAATGTTAAGAAGGAAGGGGTTTTGCCTATGCAATTGGAGACCAAAGTAAGTTTGGGTTATTATTATTGTAGAGAGAGGTTTTTAATATTAAAAAGGTGGTGTGTGGTGCTTCAGTTAACCATAGAGAACCTTACAAAAATTTTGATTTGGACTAAATTTTTTAATGTGTCACTGCAGCTATGACATGAGGATGAATTGAGTTTCTTAGCATGTGTTTAGTTACTCAGTTATATCTTGATGAGTCTATCCAAGTGAAGAACTAGACTTAATTTTTTTAAGGGTGAGCATCTTGATAGAAGCTCATAAAGAAATTCCAAAGAACTTCACAATCAAACTTAGTAATGGTATGGTTAATGACCTCAATTTGGAGGTACAATGGAAACCTCCAAAGTGAAACAAATGCAAGTTTTGGTCATACTCACAATAGGTGCCACCTTAATCCTTGAAAGCCCACTTTTCAATTGTGGAGGAAGAATGAGAATAATAGGGTATATACCTTCATAGGGAGATCAAGTTATAGTTAGTGTTAAGGGGAATAAGGCTTGTGTGCCTTCTTTGGGTGCACCATCAAAACATAGAGACCTAGTGTATGGTTCTCTGTCTTCTTTTAATATTTCTTGTCAATCATTTCCAAATCTTCCACAACTTCTAGTGTCTAATCTTATTAAAGAAATTAGAGAGTTGGGAGCTAAGGAAAATAATGAATGGAACCGGATTTAAAGGCCTTATAATTTATCCTTATCAAGCAATGAGAATAGAAAGAAATTCTTAAAACGATTTAAACAAATACAAAACACGAGGATAATATATCGAACATTTCAGGCAAATTCTCTTTAA